>CM042145.1:19972646-20121001 GCA_023376005.1 Doryteuthis pealeii | reverse complement strand
GCCAGGGAGATTTTCTTGCCATGTGGTGGTTATGACTGGTGAATAAAGCCTAAATCATAAAACCACCTTTTGTCTTTGTCTCTTTCTTTTCTTTGCCTTGAATTCCTTCCTTTTCAGCGTGACCACCTTTTATGGTTAGGCCTTTTTATAACTCAGCTTTATAAAAAGGGTAACTGTGAGTTCTTTAAATGAGAATAAAGCAAGTCAACACTCTCTGATAACAGGATAACAACTGAATTTTTATTTCAGAAATTTGGCGCCTGTCGATGTATGTGTGTGTGTGTGTGTGTGTGTGTGTGTGTGTGCGCATGTCAAGTATTTGTGTATATTGATGACCAGTAGTGAGTCAGCTTTATTTATGAGGTCACAACACCACCAAATAAGAGGGGGTTAAAAGTAAACCCTAAGAACATGCACCAAGAATAACCACAGCCACCTTTTAAACCTTAAAATATTAAACCTCTTGCCACCCTATAAATCTTAAACATCTATTAATAATGGAGATTTGCTTCCGGTTTTTGTCTGTAACAAAAATTACGTCACTGTTTACGTCACATTACCCAAAATCGTCATAACATAGAATAAATACGCTCAAAAATATATTCTTGCTAGTAATAGTAATAATGAAGAGTGTATCAAACCAGTGTATTGTAATAAAAAGCAACAATAGTAAGATGGAATAAAGCTGGTAATAAAAATGTATCAGGTAAATAGTGAGATATTGGAAAATAAAAAGGGTTAAATCAAACTTAACGGACCTAAATTCCACCATTGTATGTCACCCCGACGAAAGAATAAAAATACCAAAAATCAGGGAATTAACTGAATTTAATGAAATTTTCAGTGTTGATATATTAATGAATATTAATATCATTGAGGCATAACACAGATTCTCAAAGATATGTGGTTCAAAGTTAACTGACCTGAAAAAATGTAAAAGTTTTTAAATGAAATAACTGGTGCATTATATCTTTTATTCATTAATATATCAACACTGAAAATTTCATTAAATTCGTTTAATTCTCTGATTTTTAGTATTTTTTTCTTTCGGCGGGGTGACATACGATGATACAATTTAGGTCCGTTAAGTTCGATTTAACCATAAAAAAATACTCTTCATTATTACTATTATTTTTATTACCAGCTTTATTCCATCTTATCATTGTTGCTTTTTATTACAATACACTGGTTTGATACACTCTTCATTATTACTATTATTAGCAAGAATATACACCCTCCAGGCATAAGTATTAAAGTTTTAATATAATGAAATATATTAAATTAGAAAGAATGCATATAAAAAGATAACTAAAAACTTATAAGAAAAAAATGACAAAAATGCCTCATCTGTAAAATATTTTTTAAAAAGACAAAAAAATGTAATGGTCATATCTAAACTTTGCCTAAAAATATACAGCATTTGCACAATTCAGCATTTAGCCAATTATGTACTGAATTTTGCAGTGATGTATTTTTGTAGGCAATGGTGAAGTTATAGAGGATGGTATTTTAGGGGTAACTAATTTATAGTGGTTAGGGTTTTCAAAGCCTTGTAGGTTATTTAGTCAAAGTACTCATCACACTATAAGAATATATTTATATAAGCACATGGCATAAAAGACAAGAACTCACAATTAAAACAAACAACATTGTATTAACATGAGGTTTACAAAAGGTAATACTGGATACTTGGCAAAGTTCTGTAAAAAGGTGCTTTTTGAAAAGTTCAATGTAAAATATAAGCAGAGATGTTATAAATCTCTAAGTGAGAAAGAAAGGTGGAAGTTTAAAATCAACACAACAGTCAGGCATAAGTTGAATGCTTCTAATGTTTATCTCCGAAAGCATAGGTTATTTAAAGAGAGAGATAGTTCATACCTTCAGCATGTATGTGAAATGTTCTTAAAAAGGGTGACGTGAATTCCCTTAGGCAAGTTAGATCTTTCTGGTTGGGATCCGAAAATTTGGCTTTTTTATAGTCCGAGGATAGGCTCCAAAAAGGGGTCTATTTGATAAATTTCCTTTTAGGCACGAACGTCTCCCGTTGGTTAAAATTGTACAAATTTTTATTTTAAATTTTCTTTTTACTAAGGTGCGCAATTCCATGCGCAGACTATTTATTTTTGTCATTTGATTTTTGTTTGTTGAAGTAAGAACTTCCGGTCGCCACAAAGTATTTTAGAGATGAACTGCACAGTGATACTATGATTGAGGACGAACATGCTCAGAATAAATAAATAAATCAATGAATAAAAAGAGAATAGGTTAAAGCCAGGCATAAGTAAAAGGGTTGGGTATTTGTCCTTTCTACAAACACAAAGGATTAGGCTGTAAGGTTTGAGAGGGTTATACGACCACCGTGAAATGGGACCACTTGATGATGATATCTTAGGCATCTAGGTACTAAAAGCAAAAAGGGATTTTTATGAGAAAATCTCTTTTGAAAAAATTAATGGTTGACGTATTGAAAACACTACGTCTGGAAAAAGATTTAATTACTTTAATTTTAAGGGTTGATGACAACTAGAAGTCAGCGATTGGATTTAAGTACTGGCCATCTGTGTGGTCCGGAGAAGATGGGTGGGGAAGGAGAGTTTGACATAAATACAGCTAAACTCAAGCACTGAGTTAGTTAGAACCTGGGCCGTTGAGGTGTTAAGGTCGCCGGTAGCAGCCAGTTGGATAGACAGCAAAGTCTCACACACCCCCTTCTTCCATCCGTATCTTGTTTACAAACACTTGTAGTTGTTGTTTGTTTTTATTTAATCCTTGTGACCCTGTTTCTGACTCGTGCCTTCAAATCGGCGAGCACAGAATATCACAACATTTGGGGTTCTAGACATCGTGCATTGAAGGTGCAGAGCGCAGAACAGGTCGTCTCACAGCACCCAGCGAAATTCTATGGCATAAGAAAAATTGGTGACTATTGCATTCATGCATCCTGGTCTCCTGCTGAAAAAGTGAACCATGCTAGTTATGAACTACTTGGCTGTTTAAAATGAAAATAAAATGAAAATACTGAGAAAAAAATATATTTAAAAGGTGAGATTATTTACATTTACTTGTCGATAAAAAATCTGTGGGTGGCAGTAAAATATCACTTTCTTATCACATTAACTTGTTGATTTTAACGCCTTCAAACCACTAAAAAAAAGGTGTTTGTCAATAAAAACGCCTTCAAAACCTTTTTAAAATGTTTTAAAGAGAGGGGGGGATTAAATATTTACAATTACTAGTCGATAAAAACTGGGGGGGGGGGTTAAAATATTGCGTTTATATCGCGTTAACTTGTTGGTAAAAATCACCTTCAAACAACTAAGAGGTTCATAACTAGCACAGTTCACTTTTTCAGCAGGCACTGCTTAGTGTCTTTTAGGGCAGGAGGCCAGGACGCACAAATGCGATATGCACTGAAAAATCTCATGGTTACTTCTGTATATATTTCTTGTCTAAAATGGATTTAAGATTTAGGAATTTTAATCTTATTAGACAAGTGTTTGTTGAGCAGTGAGTAACATCTTTCGTTTTCTTCTTTGAACATTAAAATCAATATTATCAGCCTGTCGCATCATGTGTGTCTCGCACTCTATTTGATGACCTCTATTTACATTTAATACTGAATTAGTTGAGGCACAAATATTGGTAGTCTACAGCATCTAAGTAAATGTTGGACTATCAGATACTGTAACTGGTTAAATCCTACTTAACAGACATAAATTCCACTATCGTATGTCACCCCACCGAAAAGAAAAAAAATAACAAAAATCAGGGAATTAACCGAATTTAATGAAATGTTCAGTGTTGATATATTAATGAATAAACAATATAATACACCAGCTATTTTATTTGAAAACTCTTACATTTGTTCAAATCAGTTAACTTTGAACCACATACCTCTGAGGCATAACACAGATTCACAAAAATACGTGGTTCAAAGTTAATTGACCTGAAAAAATGTAAAAGTTTTTAAATAAAATAACTGGTGCATTATATCTTTTATTTATTAATATATCAACACTGAAAATTTCATTAAATTCGGTTAATTCCCTGATTTTTAGTATTTTTTTCTTTCGGCAGGGTGACATACGATGGTGGAATTTATGTCGGTTAAGTAGGATTTAACCCTGTAACTTTACACATACGTGGCCGGATTATTAAGTAATGAAACTGATTGCATAAATTCTTTTTTTTTTATCATTGACTTGATTACAATTCACCTTTATGAAGTGGAATAAATGAGATGAAAGATGTTTCAGCATCTCTGGAATCTTCAAGGAATCCAACATTTTAATCCAGCTTCTTGAATCCAATGTCATTGGAGTAGTCTCCTCTAAAACATCTTCTGCACGTGAAGAGACTGTATTTTCTGATTACACCATGAGTATTGGTACAGACACGACATTGCTGGGAACCAGGTCCAAATCTTCTGGGGTGAGAAAACCACAAGTTAGTGTGTCCCATTTTTTTTATCGCAAAGTAGACTGACTATACAAGTCAGAGCGAATTAAAAGTAATAGTAATTCACCTTTATCTCTGTCAAATAGTTTCCTTGGGAAGTCACGCACTGCTGAAGACATTGTTCCCACTCCTGGAAAGTGTTAGAAGTTTCCAATTGTTTTATCATGCATGACCTGTTGAATTTTGTCAACAGTTCCCAAATGGAGGGTATGGAGCTGGTGTGTAACACAAGAGCGAGAGAGAGAGAGAGAGAGAGAGAGAGAGAGAGAGAGAGAGAGAGAGAGCCAGGTTAGCATGGAAAATTTTTAAGGATGAATCAGCAAAACGCCATATGCCATTTTTTCTATTGGTTGAGAAGTGTCATGTGGTGAGGTGAGAGAGAGGAAGAGTGAGAATGTTAGGTGAGTTTGGGACAATGCATTGACAGAGTGAGACATGTGAGAGAGAGGAAGAGTGAGAGGTGAGAAGACATTGTTCCCACTTCTGGAAAGTGTTAGAAGTCTCCAATTGTTTTATCATGCATGACCTGTTGAATGTTGTCAACAGTTCCCAAATGGAGGGTATGGAGCTGGTGTAACACAATAGAGAGGGAGAGGGAGAGGGAGAGAGAGAGTTTGGTTCGGTTTGGTTTGGTTTGTTTTGTTTTATGGCATATCAACCTCAGTGGGTCATTTAATGCTGACAAAGTTTTGAAATAAATTCATTCTTGATGGATACTCAATTTTCTTTGTAAATACATTTTTCTATTTAACCCATAGATGGGACCCTAACAGGTACTACCACTCTGGGTCAGAGTGGACCAGGGAGCAATGGTGATAAAGGGGTGCTCCACATTCCCCAAACCTCCAAAACTGGAACCTCACCATCAGATAGAGTTTAACATCATTCCCAGGACATGTAGACCCTCAGCCACCACCTTCTCGCACCCATGATAAAAAGGGTTGGGGCTTGCAATAAGGTTGGGGCAATCATATAGGTACTAGGGCTTGACGTGACCAGCCGATTGATCGGAGGGGGCCTCTCCGACCGCCCGTCTAGCCCAAGAAATAGCCAAATTGAGCCAGTTGAGTATTGCAAGTTATGGACTGCTCATCCACCTAGGTTCTATCCTTAAGCATCACGGGTCGCCACCCACGGCCAACAGGTGGCCCCCATTAATTTTCCCGGGGACTCATTCAAATCAAATATGTGCATCCCAGGATGCACTAAATCAAAAAGCTATCAGCATCACTGGTTTACCTGAAATCGTTTCACTCCGCACAGTTAAATATTTTCTATGACACACACACGCAAACAAAAAAGATTACTGAGCTACGAGGGTGAGTAAAAAAGCAATGCCATTTTGTTTAGGACAGGTTATTATTACCAACACAAGAACATGTATCATACATGAAAATGAAGCTGGTCCTCTGGATCACATTCCTACTTCTCCACATAGGTGAGTCAAAAAGGTAATGCCATTTTGTTTAGGACAGGTATAATTACCAACACAGGAACATGTATCATACATCAAAATGAAGCTGGTCCTTTGTGCATCACATCCCTACTTCTCCACATAGTCACCGTTTTTCTCAATGCCAATGTTCCACCTTTGAATGTGAGCATGTATCCCTGCCCTGTAAAATTCTGTTGACTGTTCTTTGAGTCACTTCTTCATTACAGATTTCACATGTTCGTCACTGGAATAATGTTTGCCTCTCAAACCCTCTTTCATGGGGCTGAAGAGATGATAGTCTGAAGGCGCTAAATCTGGTGATTATGGAGGATGCAGTAAAGTTGTCCACCCGAATGAGGCGATTTTCTCCCTTTTCCTGAAGCTTGTGTGTGGTCGAGCATTGTCATGCAGAAGGAGGACATTGTCGATTGGTAATTTGGGTCTTACTCGTTGGATTCTTGCTCTGAGCCTCGTTAGGGTTTCAATGTAGGCCTTAGTTTTATAAAAAACTTCACATGAAGAAAAATGGCATTACTTTTTGACACACCCTCGTACATTCATTATTATCAAAGTAATCATTTTTTAAATTTTAAATGAGTGTTCTCTGATTGGTCGGTTTGGTTAGTGGAAGTGGGAGGTAAACTTGGAATTTAAGGAGTTGAGTTCTAGCTTAGATTTTGAAGGAGGGAGACATGTCTCTAAGATGGCTATTTCATCTGGGCATGATAATGAAATGAAATGAAATTTATTGTGTACATTGCTCAGGTGCACCACAACTCATCAAAGTCTCATGTCAAGTACACAGAATAATGTATTAGTGTCAGGAACTTGAACAGTTTACAGTAGTAATATGAATGTATGTCTGCGCGTGTGTGCATATGTATGTGGAGAGTGGCATCAGGTATAGTGTCGACGGACAACAGGAAGCATGGAGGCTTTGAAAGACTCAGTGCTTCGGCAGCCTACAACAGACGCTGGCAGTTTATTCCATGTCTCCGCAACTCTGAGCGTGAAAAAATGTTTCTGAAAGTCACGTGAGCAGTGCTGTTTTCTGACTTTGTAGGCATGCCCATGTGTGTTAGAAAGATGGAGATAAAAAAGGTGCTCAAGGTTGCTGTTGTTAAGATGATTGCTAACTTGGGGTAAATAAAGATGTCTGAAAAATATACAAATCTTTGTGTTTGTTACTAAAAACACCAATGTACACAGAGATCAATAAGTCCCAAGGGAGCAGACCAGAAGAATAGAGTGAACCAGCTCAATATAGAAGAGATGCCTGGCCAGCAGAGGAGAGACACCAAGAAGTTACAGTAATGTTATAGTAAAGAGGAAAGTGTTATACAACACTCTTAGCATAATGATAATAATATGAGGTGTGTCTGAAAAGTAATGAGACTGTTGTCACAAACATTTCATTTAAAATCCAAACAACAAACTAAATGTTTTCTCCTCCAAAGTAGTCCCCTTTTGAATCTAATGCACTTTCCCATCCTTCTCTGTCACGCTTCTCTGCCCAGTTGGAAGGAATCTTCTAGTATGTCTCTCAGCTCCGTTGTTATGGACCTCTTGATGGCCTCAATGCATTCAAAACGGGTCCCCTTGATGAGCCCCTTCAGCTTGGGAAAAAGAAAAATGTCCCGATTTGTCCTGCCACAATTACCGTCCCTTGCTATGCACGTCCCAAGAAAAATGAAAAATAATTTCATGTAATAATGTAAAAGTGTAAATTTCAAATTCACTTAATTCATTTTGTTCTTAACTCAATTTCCTTGTATATCAAATCAATTTTTGCCATTTAAATAAACTAAAATGATATAATCTGTTTCAGCCACCCAAAAAACACACAAATTCATTTTGTTCTTAACTCAATTTCCTTGTATATCAAATCAATTTTTGCCATTTAAATAAACTAAAATGATATCTGTTTCAGCCACCCCAAAACAAATTCTTTTTGTCAGTTTTTTTTTTTCAGACAAGAAAAACAGCAGTGTATTGTATAAAAACATAACAACACAGAATGTGATGAATTATGTGCTATAATATGATCTAATGTTTATTTTTTTTTTATAAATGATATTATTCTTTGCTGTAATAAATTTGGAAACTTAAATGTTTTTCATAAGCTTATTAACATAAGCCTATATGAAGCAAGCTCATTGATTGAAAGTTTCTGCAGCACCAAATATATAATACAAGGTGTGTCAGAAAAGTTCCAGGACTGGCGTTACAAGAAATTTATTTCAATTCCAAACTATAAGCTACAAGTTATCCCCATGGAGTCTAACACAGTTTCCCATCCTTCTCTACCACGCTTGCATGCACTCCTGAAAGGATTCTTCCGGGATTCTCCGTAGTTCTGGCCTTTTCGATGTCATGCACATCATCAAAACGGGTTCGTTTGATGACCCCCTTGAGCTTGAGGAAGAGGAAAAAATACATAGGGCCAGGTTGGGGAATAGGGAGGTTCTTCTGGGCTAGGAACTCTCAATCAGGGCAGTGGTGGCATGTGTTGTCATGGTGAAGCACCCACAAGTTGTCCTTCTACATCTCTCACCTCTTCTCGTGCACTGAATGAAGCAAACACCGCAGTATCTCATGCTGGTTGATTGTCTGGCCTTGTGGCAAGAACTCGCAGTGGATGATGCCCCTCACATCGAAGAATGCGATCAACCTGGAACTTTTCTGACATACCTCGTATTCAGAGTTTGAAGATATATAAAAAGCAAAAATTACTAAGTTACAATGTCTACACTTTAATCTCCTGTGTAAAGTAACTCAAGAGAAGGTAGACACTAACTTAATATAACAATTAGATTCTTTACCTAATAAGAATATTCAGGAATAATAAACAGGAAGCGCGTTGTGTAATGGTTAAAGTCATGGGAAATGGTCTCGTTGCCCAGAGTTCAAATCTTGGACGTGCTAATTGCATTTCACTTAGCGCTAATACCCTTGGGAAAGGTATGAATCCTACTCTCCCTCCAGCTATGGGTAAGTAGTAGGGCAGGCTGGGCCCTTTAACCATGGTTAGGCAACTGGTCTAGGAGAAGGAAAACTCTGAATTCAAACCTGTTAAACTCCGCTTAAGAAATTGACCTTGTGTCACATCCTGCTTGTGCGGAGGGGTTGGTAAATATCTCTATTAATAATGGAGATTGTCTGTATTTCTGTCTGTAACAAAAACTACGTCATAGCTCTACGTCACAATATTCTTATGCTATATACACCCAAAATTTGAGTAAGCAATTTAAAAAAATTGTTTTTTTACTCTTGTTCTTTTTCTTTTTTTTACAGTAACAAGAAGTTAACTAAAAAGTTTACAAATAAATAAACACCTACGATTTTGTGGAAAATTGATGTGGAAAATATTCAAAATAATTGTTTGATTATTACACACATGCAACATTTTATATGAGAGGGACGGAGCTCAGTTTTTATTTTAAATTGTGTTTTTTTTACTCCTTTAATAAATATGAGGATTTTGCTTACTTATGATACAAACCTTCTGACATTGAATTTTTAACTCCCACCCTCTCAGGCAATGTCTTACAAAAATTAATTTTTACAACACCCGGAGGGTGTATTCTGTTGCTAATATATATAAATAAGAATATTCATTTCATAGTAATACTTGGCTATTGTAAAGTAACTCAAGAGAAGGTAAACACTAACTTAATATAACAATTAGATTCTTTACCTAATAAGAATATTCATTTCATAGTAATACTTGGCTATTGAGCTTGGAAAAAAAACTGTGAATGCTACAAAATATTAAAAATCATATGATCAACATTTGATATTAAATGGAAGTGGAAGTGTGTTAACACATTCAGATAAAAGTATGCTTTATTTAATATTTTCATAAATATAAAAACTTTCTATAACAACATGATATATATACATATATATATTTATATATATATTTTGTCTTTACAGATGGAAGATAGGAATCATTTCAATAAACACACATGCAAATACATGATTTCTTTTTATTAATAACTAACAAAAAGACCATCATAAAATAATTAATTTACTTCAGGTAATCTTCTTCAAAGACTTCATTTTGAATATCCACAAATATGTGGCGGATTTTCTTTTTAAAAAAAAAAAAAAAAGAAAAAAGTAAAAAGAAAAAAAAACCTTCTTTACAAGGTTTGCTTTTTTTTTTTTTTATAGGAATGTATTTTAAAAAAGGAAAAATAAATAAATAAATAAACCACTTTTTTTAAGTGACAAAATTTTGAAATAATACATTTTTGAAAAACCTAGACAATATCTACAATAAAAAAACAAACAAAAAAAACAACAAACAAACGAAAAGGAGACATGTCTCTTCTGGTAAATATTAATGTCATTTGAGATGAATTGGAAATATAAAAGAGACTCAAAGGCAAGATGATTGGTTGTTGGTTTTAGGTTTATGGGGAAATAGGTTATTGTATGACCTATATTAAACCACTATGTAATAATTTATCTTCTTTTTCTCTGAATTATTTAGATGAGGCTTGATAATTAGCATTATTTGGACTATTCTACTCATCTTTATTATTATCTGTACAACATTTCGGCTGATGTGCCTTCCGGAAAAGAAGGCTCCCGAATCCGACAAGAAATACCTGAAGAAGGCCGGAGGGCACATTGGCCGAAATGTTGTACAGATAACAATAAAGATGATGACAATAGTCAGAATAATCCAAATAATACTAATTTATCTTCTATCGTAAATAATGGAGAAAAAAACAAAACAAACAAAAAAACAAATACATACATACACAACAGATACTCTTCTTTCTAATATAAAAAGTCTATTAATTAACTATGCTATCTTCACAGTTAACTAATTTTTGTTAATGTATATCTATAACAGGTTATTTCCTATAAGTCCAACATAAACAAAGGGGAACCACTCTTGACTGATAAATTATTTATTAATTTATTGATCTACTAGGAAAAAAGAAGACGGTGTTAGGGTTAGTTTAATGGGAAAATAAATAAATAAATAATTTATCAGTCAAGAGTAATTCCCCTTTGTTTATGTTGGACTTATAGGAAATGACCCTATAACATATATGAAAAGAAAATGTGGTTATTGAGGTTAAAAATGAAATTTTTTTTTTTTTTCATAACTTCTCAATAATCACTTTTTCAGGAGAGAACTCTTGTTTTACTAACCGAATAACTACAGACTTGAAATTTGTACAATTTTATCTGAAGATAATCACAGATTTTCCAATGCTACGAGACAAAACTATTTTACGGTGTCCATAAGAAGAAAAGAAATGTTGCTTACAAGTCATCAGAAAACTAACATCAAACATTAGGGGTTTATCTCCTAAGCTTAGCATGGGTTGTCACTGTGATAGGGCACTCAGTAAGGACAGAACTGACTGCATTATAGTAGACACTCTTTTAGTTAGTTATTAGCTTTAAGATTATATAAATACAAATTTTATCCTTTTTATCCAATAAAAGGTGGTTGGTTGGTTGGTTGGTTGCTTTTTTATGGCATATCAACCATTTTTGGGCTATTTAATGCAGAATCAAGTCATTTTTTTAATAAACAAAGGACTCCGGTTGCTAATAGGACCTGCTATTGCTTAAGTGGTCACCCAATTAAGTATTAAACAGGCTCATTGCTGCTTAACTTCAGTGATCTAGACTTGACCGTAATAATGGAGTTTGAGTGTACTTGATAAAGCAATGTGTTCATCAATTTGTATGGTCAGAATTAATTTCAGAATATTTTTGGGAAGCTTCTTACAAAAATTTGTCTTTCTTATTTTCATTAGAGAAATGCTGAGATTATATACACTTCACACATTATATATATATATATATATATATATATATATATAAAGATTTTTGAAGGCAATAGACAATGCAATATGTGTTGAAGATTATATTTATTTAACTTTTTTTTTTTTTTTTAATTTTAAAAATTTTATTTTAATTTAATTTTAATCAAAAAAAAAAGAAAAAAAAGTTAGATAAATATAATTTTCAACACATATTGCATTGTTTATTGCCTTCAAAAATCTTTATATTACACATACGCACAATGCTTCAAACATACTATAAAAAAAAAACTATATATATATATATATATATATATATATATATATAGGGATGTGTGTATATGTATAATAATAGGCATTATTGATTTGTTGGGAAAAAGTTTAATTCGAATTTGAGAAGACTAAAGATTGAAAAAAATAGAGTTAGAGCTTTTCTCATGTAAGAAGCAAAGAATTGCTACTAGTTATAAAAATTCCCGCCTTTTTATACAAATTAAAAATTTTAGAATTATTACTTCTAGAGGGCACCTTATGTGGTGTAATGGTTAGCCAGTTATGCTAGATCTACTAGTGAATTTGATTCTCACTGAGTGCTCTATACTTCTGGCCTTGTGCCACAACAAAGCCATGCTTAGTAAATAACTATTACAACATCTACACACTGCTTATACACTAAGTTATCTAAAGTTCTGAAAAGTAATGTTAAAACAGCTACTGGTTACATATATATCTTTTTTATGGTGACTAGAATCTGTGAGTTTGAATTTTTTTTAATAAGAAATTTAATCTATTTTTTTTATTTACATAAGTAGATATTTAAAGTTTAATTTTTTAGCGGGGAAGGGAGTATTTTGTTGTATTATTTTAATTCATTTTTTCAAAGTGAAGCAGGGTCAATTAATTTTTAAATAGTATTTATCTGATTTCTGTTGTTTTTATCTAAATTCCCAAATGGTTATTCCATAAGAAATAGTGAAGTCTCTGTTGAGAGAGACACATATCCCTTATTAGTGTAGCACTACTTTCCCATGGCAGTTGCTTTATCAATGAGACTTAGTTTTTTTGTTGTTGTTGTTTATTTCCTATTTGCACTGCTAACAATTATTGAATGATGGGATCTATTTACCTTTTGTCGTCCTGGATTCCTGCCCTTATTTACGCTATGCCACTTCCTATTTTCTTTGACGGTTACCGGCATTAAAAATGCATCACCTTAGATATTTACCATGCACTCTTTTTTGCTTTTTATTGGCAAAATTTTTTACAATGCACCCACCGTGATAAAATACAAATAAGAACTCAGACAATATTCTTTTTTCAATAGAATTTTCCCAATATTTTAAAACAATTTTCATACAGTGCACTATTTCTCTTTTGATATTCTTTTAATTGGGAAAATTATTTAGATATTTTTGTTTTTGTTTCCCTGGATAAAATACAAATAAGAACTCAGACAACATAAATAAATTTAAACCTGTGCAATTGTCTGAGTAGTTGTATTTTAACTAGGGAGGGAAGGCATGTTAAAATATTGAAATTATTTTGCTGATAAAAAGCAAGAAAGAGCAAATGGTAGGTATCTAAGGTGGTGTATTTTTTACACCAGTAACAGGCAAAGAAAAGCAGGAGGTAGCATAGTGTAAATAAGGGCAAGAAACAGGGACAAAAAAAAAGAAGGAAGTAGCATAGTGTAAATAAGGACAGGAAACAGGGACAAAAAAAAAGAAGTAGCATAGTGTAAATAAGGGCAGGAAACAGGGACAAAAAAAAGGAAGTAGCATAGTATAAATAAGGCAGGAAACACGGACAAAAAGGGAAGTAACAGTGTAAATAAAGGCAGGAAACAGGGACAAAAAAAAAAAGGAAGTAGCATAGTGTAGATAAGGGCTGGAAACAGGGACAACAACAAAAAAAGAAAAGAATTAGCATAGTGTAGATAAGGGCAGGAAACAGGGACAACAAAAAAAGAAAGGAAGTAGCATAGTGTAAATAAGGACAGGAAACAGGGACAAAAAAAGAAAAAGAATTAGCATAGTGTATATAAAGGCAGGAAACAGGGACAAAAAAAAGAAAGAATTAGCATAGTGTAAATAAGGACTGGAAACAGGGACAACAAAAGGTAAACAGAGCCGAATGATGATATGAGAGTTTGGTGTAGGGGAAGAAAAAGCAACTGAAGTAAGTTAAAGGAAATCTAGTTAAAAAAAAATTTTTAAAGTACATTTTTGTGTTTACAACATGTTTTAATTTGTATATGTTTTGATCTTCATGATAATTTATACTGAATAAGTTTCCCAAACTAATTAGTTTTGTTCATTAAACCAGTCAAACATTCTTATAAAGAATAGATAAAAAGTCATGGATGCTAAATTAAGTTACTTGATGTAAATGTGAGGATAAAACAAAACAACAAAAAATATTCTTGACTCAATCGTCTAAAAAAAGAAACAAGTCAATAAATTATAAGGAATAAAAAGAAAGAATTATCTTGTAATAATTTGACAATTTCATTATGTTTATATAAAGTAAGTGTTATAGAGATCTAAAACTACAATTCTAACAGCTAAAATGATTTTATACAGACATTGGTTTTAGCTTCTCATTTACTGACTCCAAACTCTGCCCATACTTTTTGTTTTAAAAATATTCAAACAAGTCACAGCTTTATGTAGAACCAGAGTGGCCAAGGAAAAGAAATGCTGTATTAAAAGAAATGGATATATAATAGCTTGATTTGGTTCAAGTCCTACTACTGGTTATTTTTTTTTTTTTAAATACATACACAGAAGTCCAGAGTATTATATAATAATCTTAATTTGACACCAAAAAGAAAAATAAATAAATTAGTTGATCAAAAATTTTTTTTTAAAAAGAAAAGAAAAAAAGCACGGCCTGTATTTTTGATTTTTATTGATTTTTCAAAATAAAATTAATTTTTAGATTTTGACAACTGGTGGTAAAAGAGCAAATGATCATTTGTTATTTTTGTTCTTACAATAAAAAAAAGAAAAAAAAGAAAAGTTTCCTTGGTATTTTATGAAGGAGGTCTTATATTTTAAGGCAGTGATATAAAGAAAGAAAACAAATGAAAGTGTTTTTTAAATTTTGATTATTTGATTATTTAACAGTAATCTGAACATTAGCTACATAAACGAGAATAACCTCCCTTGTTTATTTCACCTTGAGGAAGCCATATGTTTTGGTCGGCCATTTTCATTTCACCATAAATCTACACTGAAATACAAATTTGTTCAAATCAATACAACTGCAAGTTTTATCATAAAATGTGTTCTTAATTGTGCTTGTGCATTATTTGAAATGAACTTAATCATTATTAAGAATACATTTTATGATATTTTCATGTTAAAACATGCAGTTGTATTGATTACGGTGAAATGAAAATGGCCGACCAAAACATATGGTTTCCTCAAAGTGAAATAAAGAAGGGGAAGTTACTCTCATTTATGTAGCTAATATTCAGATTACCATTTAACTGCTTCTACAAAATGTTCAACAAGATAAAAATGAAAGATGACCCTTTTGATATTGGTTACACAAGATGGTTCCTAATCTAATGTATGGTATTTATAAATGTGTAAAAATTATCTAAACACAGCTCTATAAATATTAAGATTGAGTGAAGAGTTTTTGGAGAAAAAAAACTGCTACAAGTCCATTTTCTTGATAAGGAAACTTAATCTGTTAATGTATTAATATTTGTATTAAATAAGTTCATCTAAATCGCGTCTTTTAAACTAGAAAATATATTTTGTGTATGTAAAAAGAGCTTCAGAAGTGTGTATCACTATGTCGAAGATAAGTAATGTGTATGTTAGACAATAATAATCATCACACAAGGATGTTCATATTAATAAAGTATTTCTAGCGCAAATGTAAATAGAGAATGAAAAGATATGTTGCTTGCAAAAATAGTTAAGCGATTTTGAAGTTAAATAGATTCAGAGGAATTGGCTAATTGAAAGTTTTGAAAAGTAATGAATTTCACTCAAAAATTAAGAATTATAAATACCATACATTTAAATCTTTTTTTATTTAAAAAATACTAGGGCATCATCACACATTAGATTGTCCACTCCAATATTAGATTCCTCACGGCCTACTAATATATACAGCCATACATGTCACATAAACTGGCAGAATTTTAACAGGCCGATTTGTTTTATAGTCAATTTATGTCGGTTTCGAAAAAAATCTTAAAGCACAAACATTTGGCTAGATGGAACCATAAGTTCTCCTCGAGAAATACTGTTTCTCTGTAGTATCATTACTATCATTTCTGACCATGACCAGGGAATACATTTCACATTAAAAAGGTTTAATTTTTTTCTGATATAACCTGAAATCATAGATAAATTGTTGGTGTGTTTGTTTTGTATAACTGCATAATTTTTTTAACTATTTTTTTTTTTTGTTTGTTTACAATCTTTTATTATTACATTTCTGAAGAAAAAAGACAAGTTTGTATATTTTTAACATTTTTTTCCGAAAGAGACATAAATTGACTAGAAAACAAATCGGCCAGTTAGAATTCTTCCAGCTTATGTGACATATGCGGCTGTATATATTAGTGGGCGTGGATACCTCAGGGTCTTTTAGTCAACCCTCATACTAATCTCTAAACTAAAGGACAGTAGATTTCGACGAATGTAATGCAACATCTTTGTGTTTACAGATAATGATTAGAAGCGTTACAAGCTTTTAAACTTTGAATACCAAATTAAAACAAAAATAAAAAAAAAGGTTAAAACCCCCAAAAAGCAAGCTTCAAATACATGTAGAGAATGCTTGCAATTTAAATAAAGATTTGCATAGATATTGATATATTTTATTCCGTTTTTTGAGCAACACTAAAATTTCTATAAACTTCAATTCAAATTGTTTTATTTTACAATTATGCAAATAAAGTATTGGTAAATTGTTTGTAAATACCATAGATGCAAATGGTATTATTTTATAATTTTATGTATTATTTTATAATAATTAGTAATTATTATTGGTATTGGTAAATTGTTTGTAAATACCATAGATGCATTAATACAATTTCCTTTTTTAATAAATAAATAAATAAAAATTGATTGCATTTTACTTTTTGTCTTATCATTGCACAACAAAAGGTGTCAGGCACCTAAAATGTAGAGTTAGGGGTGATGAGGTCACAGAAAGGCTGAAGAAAAAATACACAACAACAGGACACTTACCAAAGATAGAATCAGACTATAAAAAAATAAATAAATAAACATTTTCCTATAAATCGCGGGAAGAGCAAATCCTTGATTGAGCAGGGAAGACTGCCTTCCAAAAATAATGTTAAAGAGAAAGTATATAGATTGTAAACCTTTTTTTTTTTTTTAACAAAACATTAGACAAGGAATAAGATTAATTTTATGAAATCCAAAATTAAATTTGTAGTCATTCTTATAATCAAAATAGAATACAAAATAGAATTTATTCTCAGAAACAAAAACCAGTGAGGCTTTCTTAAATGGAGGTTCCAAACCTCATATTGTCGCACTTTTACAAACTGAACTACCAGATTTGTGTAGTATCAGTTTATATAATACGAACTATTTTTGTACATAAAAAGAAGAGTTTATTTTTGTATATAATGGTTTACCTATTGTCACATGGAAAAAGCATGCATATATTATTTTCATATACAATACAATCCTCACTTTACTATACACAAAAATGTGAAATTATTAGTTTTCACAGCGCATCAGTCTTACCATTAGAAGCCAGTGTAAGCTCTGGACTTTGGATATCTTTGGCCACTTAAGATGAGGGGGGAGAGGGGTATTACAGATGAAGTTTTCAGCCATGAAAATGTATCCACTAGAGTGACTATTCATGAAAATAAATAAGTCATTCTAATCAAGTAAAAGTTATTAATACTTATTGGCCATTTTAGTGTGGGACCACTGTACATAACTTCATTGATACAAGTCAACAAAACTACCAAAATATTGCACCTGTTGAACCCCCAATTTTGGGTTTTGATTCTGTTATAAACTTTTTTTGCATTGTACATGAATAAGTATGATAAATGAAATACAGTGTGAACACTAGAATAAAATTTATATCTCATCAAAAAAAAAAAAAAAATTTTTTTTTTTTAATTTTTAAATGGATTACTGCTACATAGATTATAATGGTATGACTTGAAATTCATAAATATTAAACAATTTTTTTTTTTTTAAGAATTAATGGAAATCTTTATAAATTTATAAGTGGCAGTTGTTAATCTGTGATGCAAAGGGTTAATTTAATTGAATATTACTTTCAGTAGACTTTCTATAAAATTCACCACCAACATAGAAAATCTGTTAATCTTATTTTCAGGATTTAGAATTTTTGGAATTTTTTTTAGGATTTAGAATTTTGGGAATTCTTATTTTTACGATTTAGAATTTTGGGAATGATATGAGTAGAATATTCATATCAGCAGAGAAGAAAATTTTATTTTTAAATAGATTTGTAAAAGTTTGTAAAAGGAATGGCATTAAATAAAAAAAATCTTTAAATTACCATGTGATAATTGAGGGTAGTTTACATATAGGCATAACATTTTTTGATAAAAAATTTTTTCTATAAATCTTAAAAAAAATTTTTTTTTTTACTGAAACCCAGTACTAAATTACATTACTACATAATAAAAAGTAACGATTAAGAAATTTAGATTTAGTAATCTTTGTCATTTGTTTCCATTGTATGTTCTATGACCATCAAACTGCAAAGATGAACGTCACAATTTTCAGTTGGAAAACAGTTCCTTTGAGAACGTATGGAAGAACAAATCGATCACATTTCAATGATAATCATTTGAATTAACTTGAAAATGTGATGACATGAATAATGAACTTATTTAACTCTTAACATCCTGTTGAGATTTTTTAAAGTCCAGAGCCCAATTCCTATAACCATTTATCAAAAATGGGTAAGAATGGCTGTTTCATTAAAAGTTACCTGTTTTTTTCCCTTAAATTAAAGACTTCTAAATATATTTAATATTACATTTAAAGAAAGGCTATCATTTGGGGTAGATTAGGAAAAGGAATGACTTCTGGACAGGTGGAATGAGGTGGTATAGGATGTTAAGAGTTAAAGTACTAAAAGATTAACTACTGATCTCTACAAAAAAATAATTAAAAAAAAAAATTTTTTTTAAAAATTGAATCATCTCACATTACGTTTGTTCACATTTGGTTTTGCTTGTATTTCTATCATAAATATCAAGCACTCAATTTTCATCATCTTAAAATATTTTCTCTTACTGTTGTTAAACAGTCTTCATGTTTCACATGTTCTGTAATATAATAAATACAGACTTCCAAAACAATTCAAAAATGTTAGCTTTTATGAAACTTTAGGCTAACACAAACAATATGCTAACAGAGTCAAATAAATATCTGTCACATGTAGATCTAAAATCAACAGATTCCTTCTCGGAGAACTCAAATGGTAAACCCTCAATCATGTCGATGACATCATCCTACACACGTACTGAACAAATATCACTCGGCAACATTTGTTTCACAGCATCTGACGTCTTTCAGCCAGTGAATTTCTGCTGGTATTCCTGGAGGTACATGTTCTTCTCTTCAAGTGACAGGAATTGACTCCTGTCCCACGATGATTTTGTAGAATTGCCTTCTGTGCTAGGACTGCTCGGCCGGAGTAAACCTGCTTGCACCTTCATGTAGATGATAGTCGAGTCGGTTTCATAAACAGCAAGAGTTAAACTGAAAAAAATAAAATAAAATAAATAAACTACAGTATTAAAATCAAAATGATTTTTTTTTTTTTTAATTCTTCATAAGATTAACAAATAATTTTCGCCAATATTATGACAATCATCAATGGAATCAATTATCGGACCAAGTAACCAATAAGCACCCTGGCTGTTTGCTAGATTCAAAAGGACAGGTTTTGCTTTTCACAGTTAACTGACGATTTTTTTTAGAAACGTTTTTTTAGTTATTTCATGTTGTTGTTGTTACTTCAGTAGGAATTATTTTTAAATTATAAAACTATAAACGAAAGACATGTATTTTACAAATTACTTATTTTGTGTAGTTGTCAATTTAATAGCATTTTTTTTTTTTAATTATAAAACTTTAAACGAAAAAACACATTTTTTAATTATTTCTTGTTGTTGTTACTTTAGTAGCAATTTTTTTTAAATAATAAAACTATAAACGAAAGAGGTTTTTATATTAAAGACATGTTTTTTTTTTACCTATTTCATGTTCTTGTTGTTAATAAAATAGCAATTTTTTATTTCATTTATAAAACTTTAAACGAAAGACACGTTTAACACGTTTAACAGTATTAAAATCAAAATGATTTTTTTTAATTTATGAATTTATATTTTAATATGAATGCATGTGTTCAAATTTTATGCCCTGTCATCACCTCAGATAAATAATAGACTATATCATAATTGTGAAGAGAGAAAGGGAAGAAAAAGAATGTGCTACATGTCAGAGAGAAAAAAGAAAGAAAGAAAAGGTGAGCAATAGGAAGTGATAGCACTTATCGTCTGTTTCAATGAAATAGAAAAAAAAAACAGAATAGAAGAAAGAAAAATAAAGTTAGAAAAATAAGGGAAAAGAGAAAAAAGAAACCAAGAATTTCACCAGAGATTATTATACTTTTACAAATTGAACTATTTTGCAATAGCTCTTAAGTAAACATATAAAACATTGTAATAGTCAAATTATCATACTGTGGGATATCCACAGTTCCTGCTAGTCAAACTTTAATAATATAATTCTTATTATAATGGAGATTGTGTGTTTGTCTGTCTGTAACCGAAACTATATTACTACTCAAGTCATAATTCCCTTAGTTATTTATGTCACATTCTCCATGATTTAATTTTATTTAAACCTCAATCATTAATAAAATTGATTAACATTATTAACACTGTTTACCATATTTACATACTAATAACATGCAATTGTATTTATATATACAACAAAATAGTGGTTTACAGTGTGAATGGGAAGGCTAATTTGCATATCAATATTAAAAATTTGATTTTAATAAATACGTTTAGTGTTATTGATTTCTAATTGTTTGGTTTTATCTTAACGAATATGAGCAAAAATCTCGGGGATAAATCTTAAAAGAAATCTATTAACAAGAAGAAATAATTGTAATTTAATTCTTTACTTCTTATTTTAACTAAATAATTAGATTAGGAAAATTTAGCAATGAAAGACGGGAGTGATGGAAGAGTAAGTTTCAGTTCTATTTTTTCATTATACCCACCTCTGTTTCAAATCTTTTTATCTGCATTCTTATTTAGTTTCATAAGCCTTTCTAATTTAATATAATATCTTATTACATTAAAACTTAAATACTTGCACCTGGAGGGTGCATATATTTGTTAGTAAGAATTATGTTTGAAGTAGAAAACAACACTAATAGATCAGATAAAAATCACCTAAGTTGTACAATTTCTAATTTGTAAAAAACAATATCCGACTGGAAGTGATCTGAACCCATAGACAAAAAGGTGTTATTTGGGTGCTCTTCCAATATGTGATCTACCGAAGGTTTGTGATCTACCATTGATGGCATGTGATTTACTAGGAAAAAAGAAGACAGGGTTAGGGTTTAGGGTTAGTTTAATGGGTAGTTAATCCCATATTGGAATGTAAACAACTCGGTAGATCCCATATTGGAAGAGCACCATTATTTGTCCTTAAACCATCCCACCTTATCATCCATTGATCATGAGGATTTACTGTGTTAGTTTGGAAATCCTATATCAGCATTTTTTGGTATTCTTCCATCAAGGAGAGACGATGGAGTAGTGACCAAATCTTTTTTTTTTAATTTTTAATTTTATTTTATTTAGTGGAACTATGTAGCTTGGGCAGGTTGATATGAAGGATGAGCTGTTATCCAAGTAGCAAATACCCCCTCTCCATACTACCGCTGTGATCCAAAGGAAAGGTAAGAAACCAATGCAGTTTGGCAGCGGTAGTGTCGCAGGAGTTGCTGGGTAGCACTGGATTTCAGCGTCACACCACCTTAGGGACTCCGGCTCCGGGTTTGTTTTTCGGGGTTTACTCCCCTAGCCTTTCCTAATTATCATATTTGATGGCATATAAGTAGATCCAAAAATAACCTGCATAATAAAATACACTTACCTTTCTGTTGGGCATTTATCAATTTTTAGATAAGTTGTATAACGTTTCAAATCCTGTGGACTGACTTCCTTTAAACAGTCAATGGGTAAGACAATCTCTCTGGGTTGAGTACAATTTGGGTGACCAGATAAAAACAAAAGATAAAGTTGTGGGCACAAATGAATTCGGACATTCCACCAATTTTGAACTGCAAAATATAAAAGACAAGAGAATAAAAATTCTGAACCCACGTTCATTACAAATCAAATGGGTAAAGAACGAGAACAAACTAGAAAAATACTCTTTCACCTACCCCCACCCATAAAAAAAGAAAAGAAAAAAAGATTAATAAATTAAAAAAGATAATTTAATATGAATAAAAAATATCGATTTAAAAAAAAAAAAAAATTTAAAATTAAAAAAAAAAAAATAATGAAAAAGTAAAATTAAAATATAGTGCCTGAAATTTTAATTCTTATCCATTTTTAATGAATAAAATTAAATCATTAAATATTAAATTATTAAATATTAAAAAAAAATCTTGCTCTTAACAAAGAGATCTGGATCTTCACTTGTTAAGTCAGTTTCAGTATTACCAGGAATTTGTTGGTGTGGGTCTCATGATTCATTATTCCATTTTGTAAAAATTTTAATCTTGAAACTGAAAACATTTTTACTCTTTGCCTACTTTAAACTGCTTACAGCGACTCTTCCACCACTGCAATCCTACCGTACAAAAAATTGATGGTTAGTTCATTATAATTGAGCAGAAGGACTCCGATTACAATAATAATAGGACTTTAACTCTTAACATCCTATACCACCTCATTCCACCCGGTCAGAAGTCACATTCGTTTTTCTAATCTGCCCTAAACGATAGCCTTTGTTTAAATGTAAGATTAAAACATATTTAGAAGTCTTTATTTTAAGGGAAATATTTCAGGTTAACTTTAAATGAAAAGGCCATTTTTAAACATTTTTTGATAAATCATTATAGGAATGGGGTTCTGGAATTCTCAACAGGATGTTAAGAGTTAATAGAATGATTTCTGAGGTGAATAGATAGTAAACTTTGAAATATCCCATCCTACAGGTAAAAAAATACCAAGAAAATTTGGTACAACTGTGGAGGAAATTTGGTAGGCAAAGAGTTAAAAAAAAATCAACTTATCTCATCATGGCATCCAGTGGGACTAAGAAAAAATTTATTTAGGGGT
Organism: Doryteuthis pealeii; assembly: GCA_023376005.1. Lineage (NCBI taxonomy): Eukaryota > Metazoa > Mollusca > Cephalopoda > Myopsida > Loliginidae > Doryteuthis > Doryteuthis pealeii. Next base: position 20,097,936 of record CM042145.1, on the reverse strand, counting down.
GAATGGGAATTAAATTTGGTATTAAGGAATGTATCAAGTTTCAGAAGCCTAGCTTTCAACAATATTTGTGACAGAGAGAGGAAACTTACTACATAAACTGCAGCCAATCTTCAATACGATTTTTATACTAAGATACAGGTACAAATTCATGGTCTCATGAAACTAATGGAGACCACTACCAACAGCAGTGATTCTGATAGCTTTTTGATTTAGTGCATCCTGGGATGCACATATTTGCTTTGAATGAGTCCCCAGGAAAATTTATGGGTCCCAACTAAAGTTTCCTAATAGATTGTAGGGTTTTTATTTATGATCTGGGGGAAACAACTAAGGCTGTCTAACTCCTACCTCGTAAGCTATCCTGTGTAATTCATTTCTAAGAAACTATTGAAATGTATTTACAGTTAGCTTGAAATGGGAAGAAAAAAGAAAGACACTGGGACGCATGGATATGATTTTACAGCGTCCTTTTAGATTTCTGTGCATCAGGGATGCAGGACGCATACCTATCAGCATCTCTGCAACAGTATTAAAATTAAAATAAAAAGGTCAAAAATTTACCTTCACATAAATCCAAATAAACTTGGAAGATCATATGAGACTCTGCTTCTGAACAAACACGATAGCTCTGGATCTGCCGAAGCTGAAAAAGAAAACCAAATTGATAGATAATTAAAATAAAACTCCTGTTAATACAATATGATATACGAGATATACAAACACAGTTATTAATTCTTTATGAGGATTCACTACATTTACCTATGAAGATAAAACGTTTGTATACAAAAATACAAAATTTAATACCAGGGTAAGTCAAAAGTTTTCTCATATTTTGGTAACAAAATTTAATACTAGGGTGAGTCAAAAGTTTTCTCATATTTTGGTAACAAAATTTGATACTAGGGTGAGTCAAAAGTTTTCTCATATTTTGGTAACAGAATTTAATACCAGGGTGAGTCAAAAGTTTTCTCATATTTTAACAGAATTTAATACCAGGGTGAGTCAAAATTTTCTCATTTTGGTAACAGAATTTAATACCAGGGTGAGTCAAAAGTTTTCTCATATTTTGGTAACAAAATTTAATACTAGGGTGAGTCAAAGTTTTCTCATATTTTGGTAACAAAATTTAATACTAGGGTGAGTCAAAAGTTTTCTCATATTTTGGTAACAAAATTTAATACTAGGGTGAGTCAAAAGTTTTCTCATATTTTGGTAACAAAATTTAATACTAGGGTGAGTCAAAAGTTTTCTCATATTTTGGTAACAGAATTTAATACCAGGGTGAGTCAAAGGTTTTCTCATATTTTGGTAACAAAATTTAATACTAGGGTGAGTCAAAAGTTTTCTCATATTTTGGTAACAAAATTTAATGCTAGGGTGAGTCAAAAGTTTTCTCATATTTTGGTAACAAAATTTAATGCGAGGGTGTATACATCGCTGATGAGACTTAATAAAGTTGAAACAGCTGTACGATGTTCTACGTAGGGGGTGATATTTGCCGAGTTCGCCTGTCATGATTATTTTCATTAATTATCGAATTTTATACGATATACGCATTGTAACTGCCTTCAAGCAAAAAATATAAATAAAATCTTTATTATTTTTGCACAAAAAGCAAGCTCTGGTGATAGTGAATATGTATATATATTTACTTTGTCATTAATTGTTTTATTCTCGTAGTTTCCTCCGGACATACATACATACATACACACAACTGCCCTTTATCTATGTATAGATAGATAGTCAATTATTTTCCCCTTTTTTTCAGAATTACTTTTCAACCCAACAAACTCTATAACATTACTGTTATTATTGAAACATGTTCTGATATTAGGAAGAATTTTAAAAAAACAAAAAACTTTCTAGCCAGCATGCTGTGACAGCTCCAATCCCAAGAGGCTATGGCATAACACTTGTCACATTAAATAAAATTCAAAGCAGCCATGAATGCTGTTATATCTTCTAAAAAATAAACAGACCTGCCTCTTCAAAAAGCTATTTCTATAATACAGACATGTCATAAAAAACCCCAACCAAAAGCAAACTATTAACCACAGTTATGACCTAGGTACCCTTTCCACTAAATATGAGGCAATATTTGTTTTTCTTTCTATCCTACACATAACTGGACTATATTTCATTCCTATCCAGCACACATAAACATATCTTTATTCTTATTTATCTGAATTTTTGAGATGTGTATAATTTTGATTTTTCGGACTGTTGTCCTCATCTTTATTGTGGTATGGACGTTGTGTTTATACATACACTGTGTTAAATAAAACCTTGTTAATTTCCAACAACCTGGTCTTGCAGTTTCATTAAGTGCTTCATATTTTATTTGTATGTAAAAACATAACATTAGGGCCGGGTTAGCTCAGTCGGTAGAGCGTTCGGCTAGAAACCACAAGGTTCCTAGTTCGATACCAGCCCTCGCCAACTCAGCATATGAGTAGCACAGTGATCTGTGCGGTGAAGTAAGGAGCTGACGGTAGGTGTGGCGCTCCACCTCAGACGCAAAAACAATCTCCTTGGTCTAGCGCTAGTGAAAAGGGGATAGACTCCCTCGCTGATACCAACTTTAGGCCACCCCGACGACTTTACTTTACTTACAGTAAAGATGAGGACAACAGTCTGAAAAAAATCAAAATTATACACATCATGTCTCATCTCCAAAATTCTTTATTCTTGTTTTATATTGTAGTACAGTAAAGCCTGTGGAGTGGCCTATTGTCGTTATCAGCTGAACGTCGAGGGAGTCTATCACCTTTTCGTGAGCGCTAGACAAGGGTGATTGTATTTTTGCTGAAGTGGAGTGCCATAACTACCATCAGCTCCCAGATGCTTTACTACACAGATCAGATTACCCAAACTGTGCTCCTCATGCACCAAGTTGGCAAGGACTGATATTGAACCCAGAACCCTGCTATTCCTAGGCAGATGCTCTACTGACTAAGCTATATTGTAATAAAGTTATATAAATGATACATTTCATCTTTTGAGGAAGAATGAATAAAGAAAAGAAAGAATAGAATGGATAATAAAAAGATGAATTTAATCAATATCACTTACACATGTGTTTTGGTCAGTTCATCTGTGTGAAAATATTTCACACATAGAGAAGATTCGACCTTCATCAGAGTGAAATTTTATTTTGAATGAAAAAATTTGTTGGGGAACAACAGAGAAATTTTTGGAAATGTCCGAATAGAATTTTTTTAAAAATCACATTTGGAATGCTGAAATAGACCGTTAGAATTTGGATATTTGATTTTTCTAGGGGTTATGGTAGAAAATAATTTTGTATTGCAAAAATAAAGTGTTATTATTTATCCCTAACATGTTGAAAATTTTCTTGGAGCCTAGTTTATGTTATTGTTTTGAAAAAAAAAAAACAAAAAAAAAACCGGTGAAGTATTAAAAAAGTAATTTCATCTTTTACATTGATTTTATCTACACCAAATTGAATAAATTTCCCTAATAAAAAAATGGTTACTTCAACAAATCTAATTCTTATACTGATAATTTTCATATCAGTTTTTGATGAGTACAGACATACTTTCTAATATTTCAAAGGCTTAATAATTTGATTGATTGATTGATTGATTGGTATTGCCAACCTGTCTAAGCATAAAATTGTTGGAATATTTTTTGTAATATAAGGTGTGCTGAAGTACACTACTTAAACTTATAGACTCTGCATGGACTCATGGATTCAATCAGCCAATCAACACACTCAAATATGTGGTTAATTAACTATAATCGTTGATCTTGAAAGCCCCTCAGTTGCTGGTATTCGACACGGACAGACAGATCAGCAACCAAAGATTCTACCTAACACTAAGGAACACAAGGATTCTACCTAACACTAAGGAACACAAGGATTCTACCTAACACTAAGGAACACAAGGGATCTCCACTGTAAAGTACTCTCACTTGCAGCCTAAAAATGGCCACAAAAATCATAACAAAAAGTAACCCTAGAGGTTAGGGAATCACATTCATTGCATATCTATATTTACATTTTTTGTGTAGTTGTTTGTTGAGGTTTTTTTTTTTTTTGCACACTTTTATTGAATACTATTTAACAGATCTATTTGACCCATAGATGGGACCCTAAAAAGTACCACCACTCCAGGTCAGAGTGGACTGGGAGTAATGAAAATAAAGGGGTATTCCACACTCCATAGAGCTCCAGAACTGGAGCCTCATCATCAGATACAGTTAATAATGCCACCAAAGGTAAACTTAACACATATTTAAGTACTACAGATTTTTATAACTGTAATCCATTGTTGAACAGGTCATTTGAAGGCGGAAAAAAATCGAAAAGGAAGCTCAATTAAAGGCAATTGTTACTTTAACCTTTTTAAAATGGTTGCCACTACAAAGAATAATATTTTCCAAAACAGCATTTTCGTAATCAGGAACCTTTGCGGAACTTTGAACCTAACTCTTTATTCAATCCACGGCAGTATACTGTCCTGGTCAGGGTCAGCAGTAACATAGAATAATAATTAACACAACTTAACACCTATACCCCAGCTATGGTTAGCAGAATGAAAACAGGATACCCCCGGGAACTGAATAAAGGGTTAGGTTCAAAGTTCCATGATGGCTCCTCATTACTAAAAGAAGGTTCCCGAGTCTGAAAAGAAATACCTGAAGAAGGCCGGAGGGCACATCGGCCGAAATATTGTACAGATAACAATAAAGATGAGAACAATAGTCCAAATTATCAAGCTTCATCTCAAAAATCCAGAGATATAGCATTTTCAAAGTTTTTCTTTTTTTTATTCCTTTTTAGGGTGAGGGTTTGTTTCATTACAGCTAAAGTTGAGTTAATTTTAAAACTGTAAAATTAACAATTGCCAGATTAAAAATCCAATATCTTTTAGCTACATTATCTCCCATTTTACTGTTTATAAATGTTTCAATTATAAATAACCAAAATGATCTTCCATGTTTTTTGTTTTTTTTAATACAGCAACAATTCATTAAACAAAATACACCAGTCTCTTAAAATGAAGAATTTTATGATGTGTAACTTAAACAAAAATCAGTGCTGTTATAGTATGTGGCCTACTTTTTTGAATGTGGCCTACTTCAGTAACAATATATTTATAGATATATTTATTGAAACTAATTATTTTTCACATATAATCAATTTCAAGAAATGCAATTCAGTCATAACCTGTATATAGTAATTAAGAATAATTAAAAAAGAATTTATCCATAATTTACATGAATCAGAGATCTATTTAATTCTAAAATATTCTAAAATTCTGATATAGGGTTAGGGTTAGGAGTTGTTATTATTATAACCTTATAATATGCTTTTTATGGTAGGCCACATACTATAAGAGAGACATGATTTCATAGGCCACATTCAAAAGGTACGCCACATACTATAATGGTACCCAAAAATCTTTTGTCAAGTCAATTCATTCTGTAATTTTACATTATTATACAATTTTAGTGATGCTGATAGATTTTTGATTTAGTGCATCCTGGGATGCACATATTTGCTTTGAATGAGTCCCCGGAGAAATTAATAGGTCCCAACTAAAGTTTCTTAATAGATTGTAGGGTAGGTAGTCGAATATTGAAATTTAACATACATAGTTGATTGAATATTAAATTTATTTTAGTATTATTCAGTGCACAGAAGTTGGAATGTTATATTTTAATGCTCTTGATGGTGTCCGGGTGGTTTTTAGTTGCACCCATCAAATATGGATAAAGACAGAAAATAAAATTTAAAATTTAGACAGTTATTTTTTAAATTTTATTTAACTTTTTGTAAAATCTTGTTTGACACATAAGGTGTAACAATCTTTAGCTGTCATATTTAATGAAACTACATAATTTCAAATGAAAGTAGGTTATATTTGTCATATTTTAGAAGGATTTTACAAACAAATAAAACACAAATAAAATCAAAAATTTCAAATTAAAATACTTATTTACCGTGTGAGTAAACTAAGATTTTATGTAACATAATGTTAGTAAAAATTTTTTTTTTTAATATTACACATGTAATTTATTTTTAATACATCTTAAAATTCATTAATTGATAAATCAACACTTAAAATTTCATTAAAATCGGATAATTCCCTAATTTTTTGTAATTTTTTTCAATCGGGGTGGGGGGTTAAATTTATTTTGTAAAATATGGATTTTGCGGCAACTTTGGTAGTGTCTAGTTTTAGTCATTTCCTTTATTTCTTTTTTTTTTTTTTTTGTTAAAAATTACGTTTTTGTCCCAAAAATGGGGTCAGCTATCAGCAGTAAATCGACGTAGTGGGTGGGGGGTGAAAGACTAAAGAAATATAGGGGGTGGGTAAGTTGTAGAGAGGTGTCTTTTAATGTAAATCTTCAGGGGGAAAAAATGAATAAGATAATGAACAATATAATGAGTGAAACTTACTCGATTCTGAATTGTGAACATAAAGGATTACATTTCTATATAAAATTTTGTACATCACCATAGACATTCCCTCATCGGACTATTCTGGACAAGTATCAATAATAAATGTCAGCAGATATATGAACCGCCATTTTAAGACTAAAAACATCAAGATTGATTCTGATCGTGAAAATCAATCAATACATTACAAACAGTTATAGAAAGAAAGAAAAAAACTCTGATAAATAATAATTGAAATAATGAACATTGGACATAAATGAAGATTGATAATTTGGTCATTAAAAAAATTGGGAAAATGTTTTTATTGTTTTAGCAGAATCCTACTTCTGTGATTTGTCAGTTTCGAAAAATATTGATTTTTATCGATTTTGGAAGGGGGTCCTGTTTACAATGTAAATACTATGTCGAAACGATCTCTGACTTTCCGACATGCATTCATCTTCCTCAATATAATAATTCAATTGATGGAAAGAAAAAAACATATTTTATCGTAAACGTAAATTTAAACAAGTCTAAAAGTCAGTATCCCAAATCACACCAAAAACAAAACAAGGAAATGCTTTAAAATTTCAAACAGTTTAACACATCTTTCATTAGACCAGAAAAGTTTTAAAACAAAAAGAAATGTGTTTTAACGTAAATATAAAAAAATAAAAGAAAGGAAAACTTCTCAAATTTGAAAAAAAAAAAAAAATATTTGGAAAAATAATTTTTTGTACTAAATCAAAGATTCGTAAAAATGAAATGAGTGAAAAATTTTTGACTACACACAATATAAGCGCGTGGTGTGTAATGGTTAGAGTCGTAGGAAATGGACTCGTCGACCCGAGTTCAAATCCTGGACGAGGCTGTTTGCATTTCATATAGCGCTTGGGAAAGGTATGAATCGAACTACTCTCCCTCCAGCTATGGGTAACTAGTAGGGCAGACTGGGCTCTTTAACATTGACTAGGTAACCAGTCTGTGAGAAGGAAAGCTCTGAATTCAAACCTGTTAAATTCCACTTAAGAAATTGACCTTGTGTCACATCCTACTCGTTAAGTGGTCAGTGAAATGCAAATTGCAGCGTTTAATTTTAAATTTGCACTTCCCCCCCCCCTTTTTTTTTTTACCCTCAAGAGTTAAAAACATCATTCATTTTTTTTCGGACTTGGAACTACTTTATTGATGTTAACAACTTTAAAACTAGTTAACCAAAATTACATCACTAAAATAAAAATCATACCAGATTTTTAAAAAATGTAGTCTCTTTTTCACGGATTCTACGAATACATTATTTAATAATAAAAATTTGTCATAATTTTTTAATTTGATTTTTTAATTGAGTATCGTGGATTTTTCATTCATCTTTCTTCAAGTTTCTGACTTCGAAGAGAAAAAATAAACATAACATTGTTAATATTTAGAATAATTTGCCTTGCACAAATCGAAAACAGAAATCCAGTCGATGAATCTAATTCTTAATCTAATTTTCTCAAAACAGTTTTAAAGTTCATTTTTTAAGAATTTTAAGTAAGACAATCGATTAATTTAAACTACTATGTTTGATACACCGGTCGAATAGGAAATTTGAATCAATGAAAATGAGAAAAAAACAAAACAACTTAACTTTAAAAACTAAAGTCAAAGAAAAAAAACAGTAGAATTATATTACCATTGGATGAACATTGCCTTCCATTAGATTCCGGTTGGTAACCGGAGAATCCATATCGTTAATCTTAAATGGTGAATATAAACAACGTGCCTTTGAAAATATCTACAAGCAGATAATATTTACTTTCGAAATAACATGGCGGATGGACCACGTGATACTACTACAGAATACCAGATTAGATACTTTTAGTTTCGAACGTTTTTATTTATTTCTTGTATTATTCACCAAATTTATCCAAGAATAAAAACCTTTTTTTTTTTTGACAATTAGTCAATGTGAAAGGAAACCGTTCCTAGTCTAGAATTGTACGGTTGTCAACACTGAATACGCAACCGGTGCAATATATAATTGATTGTCCTGGTTGGAATGCAGTTTTCACGCAGGTTCAGTTGACTGAGCCGGCAATATTGTTTTCGTATTATTGACTTTTTTTTTTTTTTTTTTTTTAAATACAGAATATCTTTTTATACACAAAATTTAAGGAATTCAGAACGAGTCAAATTGAATAGCAAATGGATTTGATTATATTCAAAATAATAACAATATTTACACTAATTGTTTCTTCTTGGAATTACTGGTTCCCTTTAAATTAAAGGGGGGGGGGCAGGTTAATTTACCAAACTAAACGTAATATTGTAATTGTTCAGTTTGTTCTTAATCAAATTAAAATTGTTGTTTGTTTAATTTTTTTGTCTCTGCAAATATTGTTTTTGTGTCTAATTTATTTTCATTGACTTTTTTATCTTGTTTCTTTTGTATTAAAAAAGGGGAGAGGGGCAATAAATTCGAAAACAATATTGTTAGCTCAGCCAGGAAAACCTGTACGAAAACTACATTCCAGCCGGTACTACTGATTGTGTGAATTGGGTGGGGTGTGCAGCTGTAATCATTTCATAAGATGAAATGCGGCAAAAGGCTTTTTATTAGATGTGAGGACCCACATATATTTGTCGCTTTAATAGATTCAAAACATTAGTGTAGGGATAGTTGCAAAAGTATACTTAAAGTTGTTCTACTCGTTTTTTTTGTCGCAGACATCTGGGTATAACTACTACACTGAAACTATATTTTAGTGCAATGGGGAGGTGCTATTTGGTCGACGGATCATAGGAACCGAACCGTCAATCTTTTTTTTTTTTTTTTTTTGCTCGCCTTATTATAAAAATGAGACAAACTAGACATGGCGGCAAACCACCTCGACTAAAAAAGACTGAATCAAATGGTTATTCAATGGTACTTCTTAGTAGTGCATCTATTTCACCCGCCTCAGAATCACAAGGTTCTGGGTATGATACCAGTCCCCGCCAATTGAGTGCATGAGTAACATATATTGAATAATCTGATCTGTGCAGTAAAGTGAGGGGCTGACGGTAGATGTGGCGCTCCACCTCAGCAACAATAATCTCCTTAGTCTAGCGCTAGTGAAAAGGGGATAGACTCCCACGCTGTCCAGCTGATTTTGACAATAGGCCACTCTGCCAACTTTAGTTACTTGAAACCATGGACCATATGACCTTTAGGAACCCCTTTTTGATCTCGAATAAGAAAGGACATGTTTTTCATTTACACCGTCAATATCCAGTTGTTTTAACAGACAATTTTTAGATTTAAAAAAAATTATAAAACTAACCCCTAACTTTAACCCTAACTCCTAACCCTAACAAAAAACCGGATATTGACGGTGTAAATGAAAAACATGTCCTTTCTTAATCGAGATCAAAAAGAGGTGCCTTAAGGTCATATGGTCTGAAACCATATAGCTGTTTTCAAACAAATGATTATTATTAAATAGAAATAATTACTTGAAGCCATATAATTGTGTATAAATTATTAGTATTGAATAGGAATACTTTCAATCATGGAGCTGTGTGCAAATGATTTGTATTAGAGAGGAATACTTGATATCATATAACTGTGCAAAGAACTCTTTAAAAAAAAAAAATGGATAAAAAATGTAAATGTACAATGATCATAATTCCCTAACCTCTAAGCATAAAATAACCCTGCACAAGTTTACATGCCATTAAATCAATCAATCAATCAAAAGTTGTCTACTTTGTACATGTTTTATCATAAACTTATTTTTCTACAAAGAAAGAAAAAAATCCATCTTTAAAATGCTGCTCTGTTGGCTGGGGCATTAGAATGCACCGACTGCACCTCTGCAGAGGGATAAAACTCCGCCAATGGGGCCACCTGTTGGCCGTGGGTGGCGACTCGTGATGCTTAAGGATAGAACCAAGGGGGATGAGCAGTTCCTGACTTGCAATACTCCACTTTGGCCCTATCTTGGGCTAGACGGGCGGTCGGAGAGGCCCCCTCCGATCAATCGGCTGGTCATGTCAAGCCCTAGCACCTATATGATTTTCCCAACTCTATTGCCCTTATGGCAAGCCCAATCCCTTTTTATCATCTGGGTGCTAGAAGGCGATGGCTGAGGGTCTACATGTCCTGGGAATAACGTTAAACTCTATCTGATGGTGAGGTTCCAGTTCTGGAGGTTTGGGGAATGTGGAGCACCCCTTCATCACCATTGCTCCCTGGTCCACTCTGACCCGGAGTGGTAGTACCTGTTAGGGTCCCATCTATGGGTTAAATAGAAAAAATGTATTTATAAAAAAATTTTATTCTCCATTAAGAATTGATTTATTTCAACTTTATCGGCATTACTGAGGTTGATATGCCGTAAAACAAAACAAAACCAAAAACAAAACCTTTAAAATGTAATGTTTATAGCATTATCTTTATTTTAAAAAGAACAAAAAGAAATAAGGATCCATTTGTGCCTTAAATCCTCAGTTTTTAGCATTTTCTTCTGGGAGTTTTCAAAAAGTCTTGCATTGCCTTGAAAAATTTATCTCAGAGGCTCTGCTAATTGGTAGTTGTTATTTGGATAAACTTAACCAATTATTTCAAATTTTAACAGCATGTATGAAAACAACTCAAAATTATATGTTTAATGTTTTTTTTTTCTTTTCAGCTATAGAAATTCTGTTCCCTAGGGAAAGAAAAGACGTTTAAACATTAACTTTAGAATTTTGAGTTGTTTCTACATATGCTGTTAAAATTTGAGATTATTTGAACGAGAATTAGTCAAGTTATTAGATTATGAATTGATATCCTTTTTTTCTGAAACACTCTGTACATTCCAAATGATATTAAATTTTTTTAAACACCCTGTATATCTAAATAAAACATTAAAACTTTAAAAACATGTTTAGTGAAAAAGAGAAAATGTTAGACATGAAGTTTCAGTCATGTAATTAATTTAAAAAGATTTAAAGCAGTTCTCCCATTATTGAATAACATATTAGCTGTATCTATTGTTTTGAAAGTAGTGTAGAATTTGAAAAGTGAAATAGAAATTGCACTCAGAGACATTAGTTTAAATGGGTTTGATTGACAGGCAATGACTCTGAGGTTAGTTTGATACCTTGGCTGGGATTGGATGGTTTCAGTCATGTAGTTAGTTTAAAAAGATTTAAAGCAGTTCTCCCATTATTAAATAACATATTAGCTGTATCTATTATTTTGAAAGTAGTGTAGAATTTGAAAAGTGAAATAGAAATTGTACTCAGAGACATTAGGTTAAATGGGTTTGATTGACAGGCAATGACTCTGAGGTTAGTTTGATACCTAGGCTGGGATTGGATGGTTTCAGTTATGTAATTAATTTAAAAAGATTTAAAGCAGTTGTCCCATTGCTAAATAACACAATCACTTATAAAAAAAAGAAATTAAGATAAAACAAACCTGTTAATGTAAATCTAACTTAATTTTGATTTCAACAGTGCCTTGGTGCTAGCATCCATCCATAATAAAAGACTAAGACAAATCTTCAAAGCCAGTGCAATAAATAATATACAGAATGTAAACAGTAGATCTGGCTTTTTCAACATCTCTCCATATCTAGGCAAAATGATCATTGTTAGCTATAAAGCTACAAATTCAAACCATAACAATAACAACACAACTTAACATGCCACTATTATATATATATATATATATATATATATATATATATATATATATATTGTAGGATGAAAAGTGATATTATACTTGAAGATACAAATTCCGACAAAGGTTTGATAAACAAAACATTTAATACGTATAGAGGGTACATAATACAAGGTGTACATAAATAAAGATAAAGACACATTCATGAATGGTAAAAAGATAAACATAAAAGCTACAGACATGAGACTAGGAATAGTCCATGCTGTGTGAATAACTTACAGTAATGTAAGGGGGGGGGAACGAAGCCCCAATGAGAAGGGGTAGACCGGAATCTAACCCATGTGTCTAGTAGTTTGAGGAACAGAAAAAAAAGAGAAAGAGACGTTCGAACCAGCCGCTTAAATACTAGAGCCCCTGGTGAGAACAAGCAACAAATCAGGGGGAAGATAACTCTTACAGGCCAAATGGGAAGATAATCCCAACAATATCAACCCAAAAGACGTACACACATAAACGCACTAAGCACCCACAAATGACCCATATCCTTCCTACCCCCTATAGTTCCTTACACATCACAGTATCATATATATATATATACATATATATATTGGTAAAAACTTGGTAAAAAATATAGTAGTTAATCTATAAATCTGAAATTTTTGAAATAAAATCACTGATGCATTATAAAATTCATTCATTAATAAATAAACACTGAAAATTTTTATTAAAATCGGATTATTATTTTTAATCGGGAGGGTTAAATTTATTTTGTAAACACAGAATTTACAGCAACTATGATGCCCATGTTTAAGATATATTTGAGCAAAACTGACCGAAAAAATAGTTTAAAATGTATTAAAAATAAATTACATATATAATATTATTTTGCTTTTTACTGATGCTCATTATGTTACTACTTTTCGATTTAGATAAAAATTTGACCTTAAATAATCGATTTAATTAATTTTAATTCGTTTTTAAAATAAAAATCTGACGAAAAATTGGGTATGCCTAATTAACTATGATACAGTAATTAATTAGATTTTTCATCTTGGTTGTTACAGCCACCCATCTGTACTGCTCAGATGCCTTGAGAATTTAAAATCAAACTCTTGTGGTGAGCCAGAAGTTAACGTATTGAAAGCAGAAATAAAATGACGAAAATAAGAAGTCTGCGCATAGGATCAGCGCAGGTAGAAAGAAAAAAAGAAAAATATTAAAAATGAGAATTTTCAACCAATCAGAAGCGTTCGTGCCTAAAAAAAGAAGTTTATCAAAAAGATGATTTCAATTCTAGGGAGTCCTATAAAAGTGAAAGTTTTAAGAGAACAGTTGAGAAGACAAACTTATGCCTACATATTCCATGTCGCTCGACTCTGAAATCTTTGCCTACCGCTGAAGGTATTACAAGCTATATCTTTCTCTCTCTACAAGTTACTTCACTGCTGATATATTGAGCATTACCCTTTCTTTTCTCTATTGGAGTTAACTCAACACTTTCTTTTTCTAATTACATGAAATTTTTAAAAAGCATATTCTGCAGGACTTGGATCAGTATTTTTGACTATTGTAATCTATTTGTTTTAATACACATATTACTTGTTGTATTTATGAGTTATTTGTTTTTCTGTCTTAATATATGTGACATTATGTGTTTGTTGTAATTACCAATATATATATATATCCACTCATTAACAAACACCATACTCTCATTCAAATTCAGTTCATTCTAAATTTAGTTTTTCAAGATAATCTGTTCATCTTTGTGATGCTGCTTTTGCTTGTTCCACTGAACCAAAATATGAATTTCACTGCCTGACTCAGAGATTGAACTCACAAGCATCACACTTGTATTTGTTCTGTAGGACAATCAGATAGTGGAATTTTGGAGTGTTAGATCTAATGTCTGTTCTTTCTTAATCAATATGTCCCAAAGTTAAAATAAATAAATGCTTTAATAATGATAATTCCTTTTTTACTTTATTTCACTTTACTTTTTAATTTGGTTTCAAATTCAAAGATATTTATTAAATAGTGTGGGTATATTTTTACTTTAAGGTATTTTCATTTTTTTTACAAAGTAGTTATCTAAAAATGAATTTATTAATGAATAAATCCTGAAAATTACATTTTATTAAATCTCATCAATTGGTTGAATTAATTTCAATGGATTTAATTTAGCACTGTAAAAATTTCCAATTGATTTTCATTTCGTCTTTATTTTTTTTAACAAATCTAATCACGTTTTATGTTTCTCATGTTTTATTAGGGGAAACAACTCTGTTTTTATTTATTGACCCGGATAAACTTCAAGAAAATTAAATAAACTTCATTGAATCGTTTATTTTTTTATTTGCCATGCCAAAGGTGTTAATTACAAAAAAAAAATCCAATGAGGAAACCTTTATTCTTTTCGTGATTTTTACAAACAGCAAAGTCAACTTGCTTACTCTTAGTGTAGAAATAAACGTAATAATCTTATTAGCTATTCATTATTATGATTTTTTTTTTACACAATGTGCTCCATAAACGTGATCTAGTTTTTCTAACATCAACTCGTTTATCGCCGCTGTGCAACATCCGGTTTCCGTTGCGCATGCGTATTAACGAATGGCGGTTGATTCAAACGGTCAGCCGTAAAAATCTTGCAACTTTTTTTTTTGTTTGGATAAGTGATTTATCACAACTATTTAAAAATATTTGCTGGGTTTTATTTTAGGGGTGAGTATATTTTAATCTGTTTCATGTTACACTAATGAAAACTTTTTTTTGAAAAAAAAAATCACTCGGTGGATTGGATGTTTCATTTTATTTGTTGACAGTTATTTGAAATTATTTTTAAAATCACGAAGTTTATCAACATTCAAAATATTTTTATTTTTTGATTGATTGCTAAAAAAACGATCTCGTTTTTATTTTATTTTTTATAATTGTAAGGAATAAAACTAATATTTTATTTATTGTGATAAAAAAAAAGAAGTTGCGACTTCTGACAAACTATGGTTTTTGTTTTACAGCCTCACGAGATTCAAATTTTTTTCTTAGCTTTTTTTTTTGTTGTCTGGGTTATTTTAAATTATTACAATTACATTATCGTTTCATGATTAAAGTTTCAAATCAAAATGGTTAGCTTGAAATTAAAACTTTGTTTCCCATTATTTGCTCAAATTTTAATTTTTTTTCATTTAAACGATCTGTACAAAATTATTTCAATAAAAAATTTAAAAAAATGCTAAAATTAAGTTAGCTTTTTTCCATCCAAGAAAAAAAGAGTTGAAGACAACATTTAATGATCGAATATTGAAATTTAATGTATTTATATGGGTGAATTTAAAATTTTAGCATCATAGAGTTTTTAGTATAATGTCCAGACAGTTTTTATTGTCTATGACAAAAGATGTTTTTATCGTAACGGATGGGGGGGGGGGGTCTGCAGTTTCCTCCATAACAACAAACACCTGAAATCTTAGAAAAAAAAAAAAAAATTAGATGGATTAAATTTTAATTGAAATCAATAATAAGAATCGGTTTTATCTGGTATTTATGTATTAATGTTAGGTATTTGAAAATAATAATCGTGACGGTGATGCAAACAGACTTATACCACCATTTACCGCATCAAAAGGTTGTCTTCATCCAAAGTTTGTGATGATGCATCTATGGTGCCATTTGTAAGCTAGTCTATAATCTGATTGATTAAACGATTAATTCTAACAAGAACTGTTCCCAATTAAACCAGACATCAATCGATGAAAAGTGTGTAAGTTTTCATCAGGATAACAGAGATGCTGATAGGTTTGCGTCCTGCGTCACTGACGCATAAAAATTGTATCCATGCGTCCCAGTGTTTTTTTTTTTTTCTTCTTCACCCACCATTTCCAGCTAACAGTAAATACATTTCAATATTTTCTTGGAAACGAATTACCCTGTATGGAGTACAAGGTGGGGGTTAGACGGCTTTAGTTGTTCATAGATAAAAACTCTGCAATTTATTATGAAACTTTAGTTGGGACCCATCAAATTTCCCGGGGACTCATTCAAATCATATCTGTGCGTCCCAGGACGCACTAAATTAAAAAACTATCAACATCACTGGGATAATGTTAGGCTGGATATTTCGGTGCCGTTATAGTATGTGGCTTACTCGGTTTGAAGGTGTCCTACCTCAGTAAGAGTATATTTATAGATATAAGTAGTAGGCAATTTATTGAAACTAATTATTTTTCACATATATTCAATTTCAAGAAATGCAATTCAGTCATGAGCTGTATATAGTAATTAAAAATAATTAAAAAAGAATTTATCCATAATTTACACGAATCAGAGATCTATTTAATTCTAAGATATTCTAAAATTCTGAAGTAGGGGTAGAGTTAGCAGTTATTATTATAACCTTATAATATGCTTTTTATGGTAGGCCACATACTATAAGAGAGACATGATTTCATAGATCACATTCAAAAGGTAGGCCACATACTATAATGGTGCCCATATTTCTTTGTAGATCATCTAAAAATTGCTATTGCTTGGCTGGGAAGTTTTCCTTTACCTGCCATATTTTATAGGGATTTTACAAACCTTTCACTTTTAAAAGCAAGGTAACAAAGACAGCGATTCAAGCTCAATATAGATTTAGATCAGAAAAAATTATTTTTATTCATTCTTTAAGAAAAATGCTCCTAAAAATTGAACAAAACTCTGCAAGATATTTAACGTGTTTTTTTGAAAAGAATTGCATAGATGCAGTTATTTAGTCATCGCGTCTCATTTAGTTTGGGCCACCCAATGAAGATCAAACTCACTACTTGGCAATCCATCCCACATCTTTTAGAATTGTATATAAAATGTAAATAAAACTTCAATAGGCTTGATTTTTATCATATGGGTTTAAGTAGGGCATCACACATTGAGTGACAGCGAATTTTTTGGTGAAAACAGTAGTGTAAGGCGATGGATGAATGTACTTTTATATTTAGTAGTATGGATCGGTCGGAGAATGAGACTAGCTAAGACAGAACTAAAAGATATTAGAAGCATGACCACTTTTGTACCCCGTTCCCCCCCAAAAAAAAACTTCGGGCAGTATGCCCAGGTGTGTGCTCATATGCACTTTTTATGTAACATTTTTTGTTGAATAAACTCGGCAGTAATAATTAGTCTGCAAGATTAGCTTGTTAGCCATTACACACCAACAAGGTACTCTTAGAAACTAAATGTAGCTCAGATTTGGCAAAAGGCCAAAAAGTATGAGGTCCTGGCAAGGATCAAACTCAATAGTTTGTAGTAGTATATGATGGAGTTAGCAGACGAAGCTGTTAGCATTTCACATGGCGCTAATACCCTTGGGAAAGGTATGAATCCAATTCTCCCTCCAGCTATGGGTAGATAGCAGGGTAGACTGGACTCTTTAACCATGGCTAGGTAACCAGTCTAGGAGAAGGAAAACTCTGAATTCAAACCTGTTAAACTCCACTTAAGAAATTGACCTTGTGTCGCATCCTGCTCGTGTGGAGGGGTTGGTATATATATATATATATATATATATATATATATGATGGAGTGTAACTCGTCTGCATAGTCAGAAGTTAAACATCTGCCTTGAGACCAATATCTTATTACTAACATGTCTTAGGTAAATAAATGCGTCAGAAATGGATGGATAATGGATGTATTTCCAATTGAAGTTGGATGCTGAGGATTTATTACCAACTCAACCTTGGCATTTTTGACTAAACTCGGACTTTCTCCACCAGATAAGAGGAAATACATCAAAATGATCCAGGATAAAGCTCTAACCGCATCAGCGTGGATATGGCAATCCTACAATGTGACATCAAACCGACAAAGTCTGGTGGTATCGTGGGATACTGCTGGGGTGCTCTAAGTTAGTGGTATTGATGCTTTGTCCCCGAAACCATACCTGAACCCAGAGTCATCATCTGATGAAGGCTTTGTTGGTTGCAATGCTACTGTGTAAATAGCAGTCATTGTATGAAGATTATTTAATCTCACTCTTACATACCTTAAACATTGCTCATATTTATATTTTCTATTCATTGTTTATATAGAAAACCTCCTATGTAAATACTTTACTGCCTCTTATTTATTTCTTTATCATATGATTTCTATAAAGCATTATCCAACTTACAATATATAAATCAGTACATAAACTATTCTACACAAATACATGCATATCTCAGTCAGGGGAAGGAGATACCTTTGTTTGCCGCAGATTTTCCACAGATTTGGGGACCGCTTGTTAATTTCCTATTCCCTTGTTACTCCTTCCATGAATTCACTACAGATGAATTTGTTGGATAGAGCCGGCTCAACCGACCCAGGATGAATACCATCACAGAAACAGAAGAACACAAATACATAATTTGGCATTATAGATAGGTGGTGGCAGCAGGGCTTGATATTAATGCTGTCCGTCGTCCCGGGGACGATAAAAATTACATCCGGGGACGATAAAAATTACATCCGGAACGATTTGCCGAAGACGGTAAAAATTTTTCATAAAAGTTAGTACTACATTCCAATAATGGCCGTCCAGTGATTGCCCGAATGCTGACCTCAAAATGAGGCTACGGCACCGCAGGTCTATCCTCTACTCTAAAGCCATGTAATAAATAATGGGGTAGGGAGATAGTTTTAAAGGACCGAATTATGTACTACTCAGAGCAATTTAAAGTAAAAAAGTATTTTTTTTGGTCAAAACACACTAGGAAATGGATTTTTTGTCCAAATATCCAGAATTATCACTGCTTCAGCTTTTCTTAATGTTTTATTACATGTTATTATGCTACTGATGACTAACAAGTATAGATGATGCTAATGAATTAAACAAAACTATTTTGAATTCGGGACGGTCCAAACCCCATTTAGGACGGTTTATAATTTTTGTTCGGGATGGTCATGAAAAAAGTTAGTGTCGGGTCCTGGGTGGCAGAATGTTAATTTTAACCTGTTATGATTTTTGTCACCATTTTTAGGCTGCAGGTGAGAGCACTTTATAGTGGAAATCCCTTGTGTTCCTTAGTGAAGAATCCTTGGTTGTTCTTTAGTGTTAGGCAGAGTCCTTGGTTGTTTCTTGGTGTTCCTTAGTTGCAGATCTGTTCGTCCGTGGCAAATACGTGCAAATGAACAGCTTTCAAGATCGGTGATTAAATAGTTAACTAACCATGTATTCGAGCGTGTTGATTGGTTGGCTCTAATCCACATGCCCATGCAGAGTCTATAAGTTTAATTGGTGGGCTTCAGCACATCTCATATGGCTAAAATATTCCAACATACCCTTGAACAAGGGAACTGATTAACAAAATAAATTAGTACCAAGGAACATCCAAGAACCATTAAGGTGTGAACTTGAAACTGATTTTGTAAAATGGAGCAAAATCAGCAAACTCCAAGAATCAGGATTTGAAAGGCAATTAGCAATTATAATACTTGGTATAACCTAAATGTTACTTTAAGTTTCTGAGAGCAAAAGGACCTGACTCTACGCTTAAGATAGGATGGAACAAGCCTTGAGCAAAAAATTCAGGAAAATGCAGCTGGTAATCATAACTTTTGATAAGACTTTATCTTGCTGCTGGCCCATTAAAACATAATATGAGGCAGAGATACTGATAGGTATGCATCCTGCGTTCCTGACGCACAAAAATCTAAAAGGATGCAGTAAAATTGTATCCATGTGTCCCAGTGTTTTTTTTCTTCCCTCACCATTTCAAGCTAACTGTAAATACATTTCAATATTTTCTTAGAAAGGAATTACACAGGATAGGTTACAAGGTAGGGGTTAGACGGCTTTAGTTGTTTCCCCAAATCATAAATAAAAACCCTACAATCTATTAAGAAACTTTAGTTGGGAGCCATAAATTTTCCCGGGGTCTCATGCAAAGCAAATATGTGCGTCCCAGGATGCACTGAATCAAAAAGCTATCAGCATCACTGCATAAAAATAAAGTTTTTGACCAATACTATTAACTATATCCATCGATTGGACTAAGAATTCTCATCTTCAGATATTTACTACAACTGGTGTAATGAATGACATTTTAAGACAAATTTTTCACCTAAAAACAAGAGGATGTTCATTCCACAAGATATGGTTTTGAAATATGGAAGCTTAATTTGTTTCTAGGCATAACATTGTAACTTTGATCCAAAGTGTCTCCACATAGTCTATACATAAACAAATGCTATTAGTTAAGATAATATAGTTTTTACTTTATATTGTTTACTCTTTATAACACCTGTACATATAACATGTATAAATGTTATAAATAGTAAACAAAGTTACATAAAAGCTTCATTATCTTAACTAAAAGCCTTTGTTAAGGCAATACGGAAACACGTTGAGTTATGGTATTTCATTGATTTTGATGGTATTACAGTAGTTTTGAAAATATAAATGAATGTTTTCTCTTTATGTCATTGAATGTTGAAGAACCATTTTTGTAGGCTAGGTATATTAGGGGTCATTTATTATATACAATATACGATAAAACACCTTTTTGTGTCTAAAAATTAGTGGTCATTCATTACACAGTTATATATAGTAAGCTTATTCTTGTAATCATCCAAGTTAATTTTTATGAATTATTCTTTAAAAATAACTTGAAAGTTTAGATGAAAAGTGTCTTGGTGATTGATTTTATGCTATAATAATAAAATACAGGGCGTTTCAGAAAAAAATTATATCCTTTCATAATCTAATAACTTCACCAGTTCTCCTTTAAATGATCTCAAATGTTAAGAGCATATGTAGAAACAACTCTATATTCTATGTTTAATGTTTCATGTTTTTTTCTTTTCAGGTATAGAAATGCCATTCACTGAAAAAGAAAGGGTGTTTAAATATTAAATATAGAATTTTGAGTTGTTTCTAGATATGCTGTTAAAATTTGAGAATTGGACATTACAAAATTATATCAATTTTTCTGAAACACCTTGTACATCTCAAATGATATCAAACTTTTTTTTAAACATCCTGTACATTGTATCCTAATTGATAATTTTTTTTTCCTAGGTGTGAACCATGGATGAAGACGAAGAAAATAAAGGGTAATTATTAATATTTTCTATTTTTTAAAATTTCTATAGATAATTTTTTGAATTTTGTTGCTCTTTTTGTAAGATATTAATGCCTCTTCTATAAACTCAAAAATAGTTTTGTTCTTTATCAATTAAATAGGAATTCAAAGTTAAAGAAATAAGTCACTTCAAGTTTTCAAGAAAATAATAATTTTTCTATTTAGTAAAGAATTAAAACCTTATGGGTCAGGCTCATTTGCTAAAACTTTTTCTTGTTCCCCAATGATACCTGTATTGAAAAAATAGGATTTTAAAAAATTTAGCTTTTTCAGTGCAATTAAACATATATAGGGGAGATTTTGAATCGTACATGAAAAAAGATTTCTAATCACTTAGTTAAATAAAAATAACATTTCTTTAACTCTTAACATCCTGTTTAGAATTTTCTAAGTCCAGAGCCCCATTCCTATGAGGATTTATCAAAAAATGGCTAAAATTGGCCTTTGCATCTAAAGTTAGCTATTATTTTCCTTAAATCAAAGACTTCTAAATATGTTTAATATTACATTTAAACAAAGGCTATCGTTTGGGGTGGATTAGGAAAACAAATGTGACTTCTGGATGGGCGGAATGAGGCAGTATAGGATGTTAAGAGTTAAAGCAGATATATTAGTAAGTTCATTGAAAAAACATGGTTTTATTTATAAAACCCATTGCAACAATGAGTGTTTAGATGAAGCTGAATAATTAACATTTATTGCAACTGTATAACAAATGAATATTTACAATATTAAATCTTTCTACTTTACACCCAAGTTATTTTGGCTCAAACCATTTAGGAGAGGATTGCAAATCCAGTCATTTTTTGTGTAATTGATTTGCCAAATTACTAAAGGAATTGAATTATGATTTTTTATTTTTGTTTAAATATTAATTTCAAATTAATATCTTAGATAATAAGAAAAATATTTTTAGATCAAGTTTAATTTTATGATTTTTATTTTTGTTTAAATATTAATTTCAAATTAATATCTTAGATAATAAGAAAAATATTTTTAGATCAAATTTAATTTTATGAAATTTATTTTTTCCAAAATGTTTCTGTGTATTGATTGTTTGATATCTAATTGTTTTTTTTTTCTTTCTTTTTAACTCTAGTGTTTTTCTCAGGCGTAGGAGCTCATCAGTAAGTGAAAAAGGTTTTTTTTCAAATAATATTGTAAGGTTGTAAAAGCAAAAAATCTGATCATAGGTTTCTGTTATAGTAAGGGTTTATCATTTATATTTTGGATTGAATAACTGAGTTTATTGGTTTGTGATCAAGTCATGTTGAAAGTACCAGTTTTCTCTAGATCACCAAAGTTAAGCAGTGGTGAGCCTGTTCTATACTTAGATGGGTGACCATTTAAGGTACTCTGTGAAACCAAATGTTAAAATGACTTGGTTCGGCATTAAATGACCCGAAAAGGGTTGATATGCTGTAAAACAGACAACCAGGCATGGAATAAACTGCCTGCATCCATTGTAGGCTGCCGAAACACTGCATCTTTCAAAGCCTCCATGCTGCTTGTGATTGAGACTTTGATGAGTTGTGGTGCAACTGAGCACTGTACACAATAAATTTCATTATTATTAACCTGAGCTTATTGGAGAATAACAAGGTATATGCTGATATTGAGATTCAGAGGAATCGGTTTTTGGTGCCAAAAACTATTTTATTGTTAAAATCTTCTGTTGATTCTTTA
The DNA here is from genome assembly GCA_023376005.1 of Doryteuthis pealeii. Taxonomy (NCBI): domain Eukaryota; kingdom Metazoa; phylum Mollusca; class Cephalopoda; order Myopsida; family Loliginidae; genus Doryteuthis; species Doryteuthis pealeii. The sequence continues at coordinate 20,075,111 of CM042145.1, read as the reverse complement.
TTAAAAATAAATGAACTTGGGTGTAATTGGCAATGAAGGAGTATTCCACACTTCCCAGATCTCCAGAACTAGAATGTCACCAGATGCCAGGACACCCCAATTTTTTTTGAGGAAGGGGTCTTACGTTTTTGTAGGGGATATAGTCTGCTGACAGGGTGCCCAGATACCATGTTAAATTATTTCAATGCATTATATAAATATATTGTGAATCACGAAGGTGGGCTGAAAAGTTCCTAGGCTGACATCATATCTGCTGATGACGTTTTTGACCAATGGGATCCAAGCATTGCAACACTTCTTGAAGAAGTGTGTGGACTACAAAAGAGACTATGTTGAAAAATAGACCTTATTTGGTCACATTCCATAAGAGTATCTTGGTCAGCCTATGAACTTTTCAGCTGACCCTCATATAATTCTAAAACAAAATAAGGTTTCGATTTAATAAGAACTTATAAGGTTTTATTTGTCAATCATTCTGATTTTTTTTTTTTTAATTTTAGATTTTGAAACTTCCTCTTGCTGGGATTGACCCCAACAAACAGGTAATTTTTATTCTTTTCTCATATATTTGATAAAAATGAATTTGTTATGTGCAAGTTTAGGAGTAAGAATATTAAACTGAAAACTAAGGTTAAAACTTCATTTCTACTTTTTTCAATCCATTATATCCAAATGTGTAACTTATGCACTTGTCAATGATTTAAAAGTGTCCTATGCAAATAAAAATGTAGCTTCCTTAACATGTCTGCATATATATATATATTTGTAGCCGGAACATTTTCTTGAACTTTTTGATATTTATATACACTTTTACTGCAAACTCTTTTGAGCTTTTTTAATGATAAAAATGCTTATAATTTTTATAGATAAAATTTATTTTATTTTTAACATAAAATACGCATATTTAAAAAATTTTTGAAAATTCCGGTACTGATCGAGAGCGTTCTGTGCCTCGTGATTAATGATATAATTATTTCGTCTTTCTGTTTACAATGTTGCTTTGATAAAGACCTCTTCATGTGGTCGAAACAGATTTCTGTCAGCAAAACTTTTAACATCTTGTTTTTTCTACAAACTTTCTACGTATATATATATATATATATATATATATATTGAAGAATAATAAGTGTGAGTAAAAAATAGGAAGTGTGAGAATGATTTTATTGATATTTGAAAAAATAAAATTTGTTGAGACTTAGTGTTTCGATTAGTAATTTACAGTATTGAACACATATTTAAAATAAATATATATCATTATTTGGATTATTCGGACTATTGCTGTCATCTTTATTGTTACCTACACAACGTTTCGGCCGACGTACCCTCCGGCCTTCTTCAGATATTTTGTGTCGAACTCAGGAGCCTTCATGAGTTCGACAAAAAAGGTTCTCATGTTCGAAGAGAAGGTTCCCAAGTCTGACAAGAAATACCTGAAGAAGGCTAGAAGGCACATCGGCCGAAACATTGTGTAGATAACTATAAAGGTAGGGACTATAGTCCGAATAATACAAATTATCAAGCCTCATCTAAAAAATTCAGAGAAATATATATCAGTCATGTAATTTCAATCTTCATCAAGACAAAAATAAATATTGTCTGTTGCTGTCAATTTTTGTTCAACAAGTGATACGAGAAGGAAATATACTGTTGTAACCTAACAAAGGTTACTAAATGAGAAATAATCAAACAGAGGTTGGAAATGAAATGGAATCTTTATAACATTAACAAAATACAATACTTGCCAGTGGCATGTGAAGAAGGTAAACCATTGTTTGTCATATAAGACTACTCGGTCAGCATAATACTCCTGTATTTATGAGGATTGTGACATACCCATCAATGTTCATAGGTAGAGTATATAGCATATATATATATATATACACAAGAAATTATATCATAACAATGTTTTTTTGAAAAAAAAAAACTATTGTTATTGTTTGAAAGAACATGATATGTAATGTTTAAGGCATTGTATATGATATAAAATTAGAAAAACAAATTTTCAAAGGAAACGTATAAGCCTGAGAAATTATGACATAACAGTTTTTGAAAAAATCTTAGCATTCTTGTCTGAAAGAATGTGACTATTCAATATTTAAAGTGATTTGAAATTAAAAAAAAAATTTTTAAAGAGATGTGACTGAAGAATTATGTTTAGAGAATATGGTTGTTGTTTTTTATGGAGTATTTACTTAAATTACAAAAGAAATGAGTGTAACTAAAATGGTGTAGTATATTTAATCTGTGTAATAAATTTAAACATGTCAAACTAAAATTTGTGTAATAGATTGTCATAAAATTATGAATGAAAATGTGTGAAAAAAAAATAATTGTATATATTTGTGTTTGATGCAAATCACACTGGCAGCATAGTAAAAGCGATGTTGAAATTTTTAACATTGGATGTCAAAATCCTTTAGCATTGCTATTGCTAAGAATAGGCAAACTTTAAAGAAGCCTGGTCTCTGTATAATGGTATCTGAAAGTGAGATTACACCGGCTTGGGTCATTTTATTGTTATCCTTGTATATTAATGTGAGTATGACAGGGTTTATGAAATCAAAGTTATGGTTAGTCAGAATGCTATGTTAAACCAAAGCATTATTTGTGTTGCTAAATGTGAAGTCTCATCTGTTTGAGTCACATGACCTAGTATGTCAACCACATGATAGTGATGTGACTCAAAAAAAGTACACATTTGTTCAGTTGAATCTAACAAATTCACACGTGTTGAATACTAACCCACTTGAAGATCGACTATGTGAAACTCTGAGTTGCGAGTTTTTATATGTATGTATGTATATATATTTATTTTTGTCCTTATGAAGAATGGAAATCTAATATATATTTATTTGTTTTAGTATTATATTATTGTTTACTTGAAATATATTGTATGTATGTATGTATATATATTCATATATACTCTAGCTCTCGTAGTGTAACAGTTATAGTATATATCGTAAATATATGGACACAGCAACCTGAATTCAAATTTTGGACATGGCTGTTTGCATTTCATATAGTGTTAATACCCTTAGGAAAAGTATCCAGCTAACTATTCTTCCAGTTATGGGTAAATAGTAGAACAGACTGGGCTCTTTAACCTTGGTATGTCAACCAGTCTAGAAGTAAAACTCTAATTTCAAACCTGTTAAAATCCACTTAAAAATTGACCTTGTGTTACATCATGCTCATGCAGAGGGGTATATACAAGGTGTGTCAAAAAGGTATCGAGATTTTTTGTACCTTTTGACACACCTTGTATTCTGAAAAAAAAAAGTTTGATTCATTAATTTTTTTTCAGAATACAAGATGTGTCAAAAAAGTACCAAGTTTAAAACTGTATTTACCAAGATAGAAATGAAGAATGAATGGAATGTTATTTATTTTTCTGAATACAAAGTGTGTCAAAAAAGTACAAAAAATATCGACACACCTTGTATATGTGTATATATATATATACATATATATATCTATTAATAATGGAGATTCGCTTCCGGTTTTTGTCTGTAACAAAAATTACGTCACTGCTTACGTCACATTACCCCAAATCGTCATAACATAGAATAAATACACTCAAAATTTGAACATGCAACATTAGACAGTCCTCATTGTTTTTAAAACAAGTTTTAATAAATACATGACTGATATTATATATCTATATATAGTTTGTTTTATTTTAATACATATTTAAAGTTTACATTTGAAATTGTTTTATTTTTTAATCCTTTAATGAATTTGATGATTTTACTTACTTAGGGTACAAACTCGCTGACATTGAATTTTTTACTCCCGCCCTCAGGCAATATGTTTCAAAAATCTATTTTTACATCGCCCGGAGGGTGTTTTTTTATTTTGTACTAGTATATATAATGTCAGATAAGCTCAAATGATTTAATTATGAAATATTAGCTATTGATTGTAAAATTATAACCTGCCCAAAAAGAGAATTTCCATGAAATTTTTATTTAGCAACATATATTGCTCTTCAGTACTAGACATAATATCGAAGCTATAGAAATTTTAATCTGATACTATTTGTTATGCATTCACCTTTCTATCTATTAATTTTTATTTTTTTTGAATATTTGTCTTCAGATTTTCTACTGTTTTAGATTTGTAAATTTATTATTAATGGATCTTTAATATTTTCAGCTGAAACAGAAGGAGATAAAAAAGAAGAGACGGTCATCGAAACGTGTTAGTTTTGCTGAAACACTTGATGTCTGGTAAGTAGTATTCTTAATTACATAAACATTTATACTTGATTATTCTATTCTTTTAATTTCTAGACATTATTTTTAATAGGATCAAATCTATATTTTTATTATATAAAAGCTAATGAAGTCCATTGTCACTTTATTACCTGTTTTACTTAGGCTAGATGGGCGGTCAAAGAGGCCCCTTCCAATTCATCTGGACACTGTGTGTTATATAAACACTAAACAAGCCACCATTTTTTAAAAATCTTAATATTTTGACCGTCTGATGATTGCAAGTAAGCATGAAACTTTAGTTACAGGATATTAAATCAATAATATATAATATTTGATTGTATGTACATACATATATATATATATTTTTTTTTTTTTTCTTTTTCTTCTAAAACAACAACTGGTGTTTGTCTTTCTTTTTGTATTTGATATTAAAGCAAGTGGACAAATGTTTTATCTCTTGTGCCAAAAATGAAGAAAACATTTTTTTTAGCATCTTATTCTATAAAAGCCATTTTAATTTTTTGCCTGTTGGTTGGTTTTCTGTTGATGATGGGTTATCACTTCCAAAAACATCCCATCATTTTTTTTATCAATACTATGCTAATTTCTTTTAATAATGCATATCACTTAATTTGTATATAGTTAAATTTTGTAGTATAAATCTTGAATAATAGCTTCTTTTTTTTTACTGCTTGTGATATTTGAATTTTGTATATGCTGTTTTGATATATTTAAAAAAATAATAAACTGAATTTGATATCTGAATATACAAAACTTTTTTGCTTGTATACAGTAGAGTAATAATTTTGTATATGCTTTTGATATATTTAAAAAAATAATAAACTGAATTTGATATCTGAATATACAAAACTCTTTTTGCTTGTATACAGTAGAGTAATAATTTTGTATATGCTGTTTTGATATATTTAAAAAAAATAATAAACTGAATTTGATATCTGAATATACAAAACTCTTTTTGCTTGTATACAGTAGAGTAATAATTTTGTATATGCTGTTTTAATATATTTAAAAAAATAATAAACTGAATTTGATATCTGAATATACAAAACTCTTTTTGCTTGTATACAGTAGAGTAATATAGAAAGTTTAGAATATCTCAAAATTATCCTTGGTATCTTTTTGAGCAAAAAAGATTGTATGAAATAATTCAAGTTCTTAAATTTCACTGGTTTTGATGAATAAGCCTAAGCTTCCAATGAATTCTTTTAAATTTAAACATATGAATTATTTTTTTTCTTCTTTCTTATAAATCCTGTTAATCTTCTCATATCTTTTTATCTATTTTCAACTAATAAAAATACAACATGGAACTTTGATAATTCATCATCAATTAATTTATCAAATCATAATATCAATAAACATTTTCATTTGATGATAAAAAATCTTTTACTTTTTTTTCTTCTTTTTTACAGGGAATTTAATAAAGAGTCTCAATCTGAAAGTTCAGGTGAGCATTTTATGATTTTAATGCTTTGAATTTAACCCTTAGAACCTGATCAGCCAGTATTTGTGTTACTTCCTAGAACAGGGATTCCCATCCAGGGAGTACGATAAGCGTCCGTTCAAATTTAGATTAAATTTTTTTCTTTTCTAATTAATATTATTTATATTTTCGTTTCTTTATTTCAGATTATTATCATTAAATATTAAATCATTATCAGTGAAATATATATGATCTTTTGATAAAACTGTAGTATGTATTTACATTCTATATTTTTGAACAAAGTATAAATTGTAGGGTGTGAGGTCAGAGCAAAACTCTTTTAAGGGGTGTGAGGTCAGAGCAAAACTCTTTTAAGGGGTGTGAGGTCAGAGCAAAACTCTTTTAAGGGTGTGAGGTCAGAGCAAAACTTTTAAGGGGTGTGAGGTCAGAACAAAACTCTTTTAAATGTGTGGGAATAGAAAAAGGTTGAGAACCACTGACCTAGAGATACATATACCTGGACAGCCAGGGTTGGTGCATGCTACACCTGAACACTCCATATAATTTATATAAATACTACTTAATGAAAATTAAGATGTAGTAGAGTGGGGGCCACGTACCCTAAATTCGGAGGGACCCATGAGACCCTAGCACCGGCCCCGTAGGCAGCCTGAAGTCCAACTGGGGAATCCCTATTTCTACATCACTATTGCCTAGCAGTAATACAGTCAATCAGTAATAATAGATTATAACAATTCACATTTTCAGTTATTTTTCAGCCAGAATTCTAGTGGAGTGGGGTGGGGTAATTGTTTAAGAGTTTTAATGGTTAACCAATTTTGAAACATTGAAATATTTTTGAATGAACTCAATTATTAATTGTGCTGGTGGCCTGGTTGATAGAGATTCTGACTGACGAAAAATCATTTGAGTTTCGATTCTGGCATGAGGCTGCCTGCAAAGTAGCTGCACTGAAGAGTGGAACAGTACTGTATGTGGATGAATATATATATATATATATATATATATATATATTCGACTATTTTATTTAACCAATGTGTAAACTTTTAAAAAAGAAAATATTTTGATATTTGATTTCTTAATCAAGATGGAATTTTTCTTTTCTTATTTGCAAATTCTGATATATTAAAAAAAAAACCCTACAAACTTGACTTGAATTTAAAAAAAATGATTTAATCTAAATAGAAAAGAAATTAATCTGTGTATTGATTTTCTTTTATCAAGTTACATTAATAACCATACAGAAAACCAGATAATCTGAACATTAGCTACATAAATGAGAGTAACCTCCCCTTGTTTCTTTCACTTTGAGGAAGCCTTATGTTTTGGTCGGCCATTTTCATTTCACTGTAAATCTACACTGAAAATATGAATTTGTTCGAATCAATACAACTGCATGTTTCAACACGAAAATATCATAAAACGTGTTCTTAATTGTGCTTGCGCATTATTTGAAATTAATTAATTGTTATTAAGAACACATTTTGATACTATTTATTTTCTAAAAAAAATAAATTAATACTATTGAAAAATGCAAAATTATTGTCAAACTGTTGACTCCTAAAAACTTGAAATTTGAAATTTTTAAAAATTATTTGATAGTTTTTTTTCCTCAACTGAATTAAATAATAAAAAAAAAAGAAGTTTTTCTATGTCTTTTAATGTGCTTTATTTAGTGTTATCAATACCATAGCTGACAAAATTTTCTTTCTTTTCTTTTTTCCAGATAAAAATGCCTTTAGGTAAGTTGTTCAAACGATGAAAGGTCAATATTGGTATTTATTTTTTGTAGTTATCTTTAATGTTTTCTTCTTCTTTTAAGATTTGTTAATATAAGTTTTATGGTTGGATGATTTGAAACAAATGTATCTGTCACTTGACAGATGATCAAGCTCAACTGTTTCTTCTATTGATTTTCATTTGTACTTGACATTTTGAGGTTCAAATGTTTTATATAAACAAGAGGAGATATGAATTATGTACAAACATTTCTTGTAAACAAATGAATAATGGGAAATTGGAATAAACAGTATTATTTGTATTATTCGGACTATTCATAAATTGCACCCATAAAAATTATTTTATCTCTTATTTACCCACTTTATTTACAAAGTAATTTAAGGTTCTAAAAGGGGAGATTTTCTTGTACTTAAAGATTAGGTGTAAAAGAACCTTTTTCATGACTTAAAGGTCATATTGAAATTTGTCAACTAATTAGGCTACTTGTATTATTCGGACTATTGTCCTCATCTTCATGAGCCAATTGGACACATAGCCTAGTGGATAAAGGAGTTAGGTTAATAGTTCTAAGTGACAGTTATCTCTAGACTGCAGGTTCAATCCTGGTCAGGGGCAGCAGTAACGTAGAATAATAATTAACACATCTTAACATCTGTACCTCAGCTATAGTTAGCGGAATGAGAACAGGATACCCCTGTGGACTGAATAAAAGGTTAGGTTCAAAGTTCCGTGAATGGCTCCCGATTACAACAAGAAATACCTGAAGAAGGCTGGAGGGCACATCATCCGAAACGTTGTACAAATAACAATGAGGACAATAGTCTGAATAATACAAATAATACTAATTATCAAGACTCATCTCAAAAATTCAGAGAAATGGAATAAACAGGTAGTTTACATTTGTATTATTTGGACTATTGTCCTCATCTTTATTGTTATCTACACAATATTTCGGTTGATGTGCTCTCCAGCCTTCTTCAGGTGTTTCTTGTCAAACTTGGGAATCTTTTCGGGCTCAGGAACCTTCTTGTCGAACTTGGGAGCCTTCATGTCGTAATCGTAACTCAACCCATATGTCCGTTGTGCCATGTGTCCAGTTGGACTCATGGCGCAATGGATATAAGGGTTGAGTTAATACAGTTCTAAGTGACAATCATCTGGAGCTTGCAGGTTCAATCCTGGCCGAGGGTGATAGTAACATAGAATACTTAACACAGCTTAACACTTATACTCAGTCATGGTTAACGGAATGAGAAGCGTCTAAATAAAAGAATAAAGGGTTTAGTTCAAAGTTCTGTGAAGGCCCCCCAGTTCAAAAAGAAACACCTGAGAATGTTGGAGGGCACATTGGCCGAAACATTGTGTAGATAACAATAAAGATGAAGATAATAGTTTGAATAATACAAATTATCAAGCCTCATCTCAAAAATTCAGAAATAAAGTACTTATAAAGATTTGAGATACATCTCATTTTTATTTCAAAGAAGAAAAACTTTACTCTTTTGATAAATAAAACCACAATGTTTTTATATTCTCATATACAGACAATTTATTGTAAAAAAAAAAAATTCCAATGGAAAATATGTTTTAGACAAAGCACACACATCAAAACATGGTAACATTACAAAAAAAAAAAAATAGTAAAATGACCCTCCCCCGTCCTTTTTTTTTTTTTTTTAAACGGCAGCTGTCAAATGGCTGAAAGGTTAACGGATCGGGCTGAAAAGTCAGTCGGATTTCGCTCCTGATCAGAGGTAGTTGTGTCTAGCCACATAGAAGAGACGTGAAATGTTGAAACACGGTGTCTGTGAATGACTTTATATATATATAATATATAATATATATATATATATATATATAATTATAAAATGGGTACAACAGATAACCTACTCGAGTCTTAACATAAGGATCATGTAATCGACTGCAATTAATCGGTATCTTGATTAATTCAGTGGATTTAACCCTGAAGATCCTTATGGTGAAACTCGAGTAGGTTATCTCTTGTACCCATTTTATAATAGTATATATATATATATATATATATGCTCGCCACCCCTGGTGGGTTGAGCTCTCTGGGTGGGACATTTGCTGGTGACTACAAAGTATGCTAGAATTGCAAGGCTTTCCTTAAAACGGATAGAGCTCTCTTAGTAGCCTTTATATATATATATATATAAATGGGGAAAACTGTTTAAAACATATACATCAAAACTGGAGTAAGATATACTGTATCAGAACACCCCCTAACACAAGAAGTGGAATATTCCAACCCAGCCTTATAAAAAGGAAAGCACAGGACATTACAATTGAATTTTAAATATACTACAAGACATGTCAACAGTTTAGCTGCTAGGAAAATACAAATGTAGAAAACACGAAATGTTCTTCAACTTCTTTGTTCTTGTTATATTTTATGGTATTTTCTTTTCCTTTAAATGTACAATTCCTTTATGAATTAATGTCAATGTATTGATTGCAATTTATTTGAAATAAATACTTGTAAAATCATTTTCTTTCTTTCTTTTTTTAAGGGATAAAGATGATACCAATAGAGAAATATCTGGTAAGTCAATTTATAAGAAATATGATTCAAATTATTAAATGATTCATCAGTTAAAAACATTTATGTAACTAATGTTTACATTACCCAAAGTTCTGTGATAGCTCTCGATTACAAGATTCCCGGGTATGACAAGAAGGCTCCTGAGTTTGACAAGAAATACCTGAAGAAGGCTGGATGGCACATTGACTGAAACGTTGTACAGATGACAATGAAGATGAGAACAATAGTCTGAATAATCCAAACAATACTAATATTTTTTTCTTTTCTATTGTAAAAAAAAGTTTCTGGAGTGGCCTATTGTTGGTATCAGTGATTGTTTTGCTGTGGTGGAGTGCCACACTTACTGTCAGCTCCCAGATGATCTACCACACAGATCAGATTATGCAAGCTGTGCTACTCATGCACTGAGTTGGCAGGGACTGGTATTGAACCCAGAACCTTGCAATTCCTAGGCGAATGCTTTACCGACATAGTACAAGAAAATTTTCTTAGAAGTTTTTTAATTAGTTTTACTCAACAATGATTGTTACAATTTTTGTGGCCATTTTTAAAGTTCCAGCAAGAGCACTTTACAGTGGAGATCCCTTGTGTTAATCAGAGGCTAATCTTTTGGTTGTTCCTTGGTGTCCCTTAGTGTTGATTAGAATCCTTCAGTTGAGCAAAGTCCTTTGTTGCAGGTCTGTTCGGCAATGTGCGAATATGTGCAAATGAACAGCTTTCCAGATCGGCGATTAAATAGTTAATTAACTATGCATTCAAGCTGTTGATTGGCTGGCTTTTAATCCATGCGTCTACACTGAGTCTATAAGTTTTAAGTTGGTGGACCTCAGCACATCTTATATTACCAAAAAAAACTCCAACAATGATATATATATTTTTATTACATTAAAATTTTCTCTTAAATTTTGGAATCTTGTGTATTTTTGTTTTGATTCTTATTTTCCATTTTTATGTTTTGTGTGACAATCTAAAGCAAGTTCTTAGTTTAATGTTCATTATTTGTAATGTCAGAAATTCTTTCTATAAATTCAAATGGCTTCTTCTTTTTAAATTGTATATACGAGGTATGTCAGAAAAGTTCCAGGACTAGTGTCACAAAAAATTTATTTCAAATACAAACTACAAGTTATCCCCTTCAAAGTAATCCCCTGGGAGTCTAATGCACTTTCCCATCCTTTTCTGCCATGCTTGCATGCACTCCTGGAAGGATTCTTCCTTGATTCTCCGTAGCTCTGTTGTCATGACCTTTTTGATGTTGTGCACATCCTCAAAACCGGTTCCCTTGCATAACTCCTTTTAGCTTGGGGAAAAGAAAAAAAAAATCACATGAAGCCAGATCAGTCGAGTAGGGAGGTTGCTCCAACACTGTGATGTTCTGGGCCAGGACCTCTTGGATACTCAGGGCAGTGTGGGCAGGTGCGTTGTCCTGGTGAAGCACCCACAAGTTTGTCCTGCCAAAGCTCTCGCCTCTTCTCATGCACTGAACAAAGTAAATGCCGCAGTATCTCTTTGTAGACATGCTGGATGATCATCTGGCCCTGTGGCAAGAGCTCGCAGTGGATGATGCTCCTCACATCAAACTTTTCTGACATACTTTATAAACAATTCATCTAAATTAAATCAATTGAAATAAGAGATTGCTAAAGCAAATTGATGTGCCATAATGTTCTTCTACTGATAGTTATTATTATTCTCATATTAACTTTTTAGTTCAGATATATTTTAGTCTGTTTTTTTTTTTTTTTTTTGCCTTTAATTCAGGAATAAATTGTTTTTTTGTTGTTTTTTTGCTTTAGTTCAGGAATAAATTGTTGAACTTGTCTTGATCTTGAAACTAGAAAACTCACTTGAAAATTAATTTAAAACAATTATTTTTATTTTTTGCAGGAATCGACAGCCTCTTAACTGGGGAAATAAAGAATCCAACCCCTGCCATTGAAGTAAGTGTTTTTTTGTTTTTTTTTTCATTTTTGTATTTCATGAATTAAGCAAATATGCAATTTTAAAAAATTCTGTTTTTGACTTCTTAAAAAAATGAAAAGAAAAGCGAGTCATGCATTTTTAAAAATTTTTACATATTAGAAATTTTGCTGTTCTATTCTGTAACTTGATATGAAAAATAGAAGGAAAAATAATTAATTTACAAAGTGTGGCCATAGCTTTTATAGTAAAAAGTTTTGATTTTTTACTAATCATTTTAGTGAAAATAAGGTTAAATTTGTGTAAATACATGATTATACTAATAGATCTTGAACAAGTTTTGCATAGGACCAAATTTGAGTTGTAGTAGTAGTCGTAGTAGCAGTAGTTGTTATTAGTTCAGAAACAACATACACAAGTTGTATAGTCACAAAGGGGTTGTTTATTCCTTTTTATGCTCGTGGGTTCTTTTTCAGAGAGAAGGAAAGAGAGAGGGTAAGGTCAAATTATTCTATTGTAAATCATGTTCGGTACTACTATGTGAAACACATCACAGGAGGAATGTGGGAAGCCCTGTCTGCCCCTTACAAAGGCCCAGCCGAAAAAGTCCAATTTTTTTCTTCTTCCGTTTCTTGTCCCGGGGTGGGAGGGTCACCCAGTTCCGTTTCCGGTCAAAACCCGGAACTTCCATTTTTATTTTTAAATCTAGTGCCAGGGTCATTTGTCGGTCAATTGTTGGCCCTCCATTGAGTGTTTACCCTTCCAAACTTTAACCTTTGTTCTTATTTCTTTTTCTTCTCTTTCTCCAGAAATCCGATTACCGTTTTCTTTTCAATCCCCAAATTCCCCATAGACCATAATAATTACACTACACAAGTCTAACTCCACATCACAGTCAGTGGATTAGTATAATCATGTGTTTACACAATTTGGAATTTATTCCTGGATATGAATAATTATATTAATTCAAATGATCTTATGAAAAAGATATACAAATCCTTAAAGTGGGTTGTGATGATAGCCCGGTTGGTAGAGGATATGCAAATCATCCTCACAAATAGGTACATTTTTAGTTTCTTCCATTTCCCTGAAAATTCTTACAAATTTAAACTTGCAGGGTTGGTTGGCTGGTTTTAACAGCATATCAACCTGTCTGGGGTTATGTCATGCCTAACGGTTAGGAAGTAATATATGTTGTGTATTTATATTTATACTTTTTTAGTAATTGGTTTTAACAATGTGTTCGCATCATTGGGGATCATGTTGTATGGTATTGATTAAGTTCATGTCTATATTCTATGGTATAATTTTATTTCCCTTAAAAAGGACAATGTCCTCCATGTTGACATTTTAAAATAGATCTTTCATATTGTTTGTATTAAAATAACGGTTTATGATGTGAGAAAAAAAACCTGCATTCCATGAATAAGTATTTAACAGTCAAAGGTGTTTGACATGTTTCACACTGTGGTTGTTGTTCTTGTTTGAGTATATAGGAGTGCGTTAGTCTTGTAAGGATTATATGGCACTAATCTGTATAAAACTGGCCTCAGGTTAATCTTTCTTGGCTAGTTACATTTAATTCTTCTTTAAGTAAAATAGTCTGTTTTTGCATACATACCCTACTGTGAGGTCTGGGGAATGTGGAGCACTCCTTCATCACCATTCCTCCCAGGTCCACTCTGACCCGGAGTGGTTGTATCTGTTAAGGTCCCATCTATGGGTTAAATAGAAAAATGTGTTTATAAAAAAAAAAAGATTCAATTTAAATAATTTTCTACCGAACTATCGCTACGAATCTTTCAAAACTTTGCCGGCATTAAATGACCCACCAAGGTTGATATGCCGTAAAACAAAACAAAAAACAATGATTATTTTGTATTTTTTTTTCTCAACAGAACATATCTGATCCTGAAGACAGTGGTGATGAAGAAGAAGCAGCAGTAACTGAGTTGAATTGCAGTGTATTTCAATCTCCAGAAAAGTAAGTCTGCCTTTCAAAGAATTAGCAGTATCCAAAATGTTTGATTTTATCATGAATGAATTTGGCGATTATTAAATGCTCTAAGCAAATTTAAAAAAAAAAAATTATTTTTTTTTCTTTTTAAATTGAATATCTTTAAGAAAGTTTTAATTTCAAATTATGTTCTGATATTTAATGAGTAAACTATAAATTAACCAAAAATATTTTAGTGAAAATATTTTAATTTTGAATAGAAATTGATCGGACGTTTCAAATTAATTTTTCTTCTTCTTCTTTTAAAAGGGATTCTGATATGCAGATTGAGTCAGCAATTGTCGGCAAAGAGAATATCAATGTTGTTATCTCCAATCCCGTAAATTGTGCTGATGTTAGTCCTGCTAACCAGTCAATGTACTGCCCTCCAGATTTAAACAACACACCCCAAAAATTGGATAACAAATTATTTTTCCAGCAACTAATGCAGAAAATAAAATTCTCTCCAAATTCATCAAAGGATAATTCTCCAGTTGTGAGAGCAGCTCGGCCTTCAATGAGTACAAAAATGTTTCTTGATAATCTCATTAAAAATACTAAAGATGAAACCAGCTTTTCTGATGATATCATCTAGGGTCAAAGGAAGCTTTACCTGACATCAGCATGGACACTAGCAACAGTGGGTCTATTTCCAATTCTCCAGCCTTGGACAAGTCTCTTTACCATAATGAATCTCCCAAACCCGTTGATTCAACCATTTACTTCAATCGCAACCCAGATCAAACAGCTAGCATGGATTTCACAATCTGTAATAGCAAAGTATTTTCAGATTCTTTCAAAATAGAGAATCAAGCTGAAAATGAAGAAACATGTGTCAACATGACCCAGTGTTTTGGAAACTCGGATGATACCAATGCCAACATGGAATTGACTGTGTGTACTGGTAACACCGTGGCACCAATGTTCAACTTTAATTCCAATCCTACACAAGCAGCCAACATGGATCTGACAATATGCAATGACAAACCATTCTCTGGTTTTTCAACAATTGATCATAAGGATGATAAGCAAAAAATGGCCAGTCCTGGAGATGATGTGACTAGGATTTTTAATGAGACTAAAGACACAATGGCTAACATGGAGTTGACTCTGTGTGCAACCCAGAATCCAATTTTATTTATTTCAAGAAAACCTGGAACTGTCGGAAAAGAAAACTTAACTGAGAAGACTGAACAGAAAAGTCAGAAAAAAACAGAGAAATCGGCAGGGCCAGGGATATGAAGATGGAAAGAAAATGTTTTTCCATCTACGGATATTAATCTGGAAATTCAATCCATCAAGCAAATGGACAACGAGAAACCTATGGAAGACATAAGGAGTTCTGAGATGAAAAGGTTGCATGGAAATATTGCCCTTAATTCAGACGACAAAGAAAATAACTTGAAGCCAAGATCAGAGGATCTGACTGAAAAATCAGTTGCAATTGTTAGAGAATTACCAGTAAAAAAAGCAAGTCAGTTCCCAGATGTTCAAAACACTGGTTCAACTAATTTGGTTAAGAGACCTGTGAAAAGAGTTAGTTTCATGTGCCCTGAAGAACAGCCAGGTAAAGAATTGTGTCTACAGAATGATGATGAACCTCCCATTAAAAAGTTAAACTCTGGTAATCCAGTCGATCTATATAGCCAAAATTCTGGCTCAACTCAAGTGCTAGACAAGAGTATGAATTCTGTACCTGAAGTTGTTATATCTAAGAAGACTTCGACTAAATCAGGAGTAAAAAGAGTAAGCTTTTATGATCCTGAAGAAATAAGTAAAAACTCTGGTTGTGATAATCACAATGAACTGCCTGTAGCCAGTTTGACTAAATCAGATGCAGAAAAGTGTGAATCCACCAATCCTGTGGCTAAAAGAGCTGCTTTAACTTTTCTGGATGGACTAGTTGCTCAGAAAACTTTGCCTGATAAGGTCACAGATCAAATGGATGTAGAATTGGATGCAGTTGATCTGAAGAAACCATCATCCCACAAACCCTTGTTTCTTAAATCAATCAAAAGTAACACTTGCAATGGAGTTGGCTCAAATCTTGAAACTGATCCTCATTCACAAGAGAGAGAAAACACTGATAATAGGGCATTAGGATCAGTGAAAAGTTCATATCTAAACTCAAATACTTCTGGAATTCTAAAACCATTTGATGTAGATATTCCTCCTAAGTGTGAATCAATGCATGAAACCTGCCAAAGTCTGTGGAGAAGCAGGAAGGAATGTCAACAGAAGGAAGAGAAGTTTTGGAAGAAAAAAGTTCAAACGTTTCAGTCAATCCTGGTTCTCAGGTAGCAGCAAAAAACTCAGTGGACAACAGATCACAAAACTGTTTGAACAGATCTGGAGTTTTCAGTACTTTGTTCAATAAAAACAGTATTGAGTGTGAATCTGTAGATAATAAATTGGCTGCTCCATATAGCCAAAATCCTGGCTCAACCCATGGTCAACAAATGCCAATCAAGGAAAAAGGAATGAATGAATTTCCTACAGAGGAGAAACCCACAGAGAAAAAAACTTTGGCTATTAGAGCCAATACTGATGAACAGTCAACAACAAGCCCTGAAGAAACAAACAAATATTTATATATAAGTACAAATACTTCTGGTATACTAAAATCTTATGTCAATCTGGATGAGTCTCCTGATGACCAATTAACAGATAAGAATTTGAATAAAACTTTTGAGAAGAGAGTGACTTTCTGTTCTACTGATGAGAAACCCTCTGAGAAGAATTCTGTAGATGCAAGAAGATCTATTACAAATCTACAGTCTGCAGAAAGCCCCGAAGATGATAAAACAGGATCAAATAAATATTTGTATATAAGCTTAAATAATTCTGGAATCATCAAATCTTTTAGCAGTGATGAAAATCGCCCTGAAAGTGAACCAGTGGATGAGAATTTAAACAAAGCTGCTAAGAAGAGAGTAAGTTTCCGTTCTGCTGATGATAATGGACCTTCAGTTCCGGCATCTAAAATTATCGATTGGGAGGAGTTGACAAATTCTATTGTTGCCGCCGCAACTAAAAAACCTTTTGAAACATCAAGCGGCTCACCTTGTAATCCTGAATCTTTTGATAATGAACCAACATTAACAAAGTTTAAAAAATGTGCTTCTCCTCAGACTGAGAAATTAACACTTGCAGAGCCACTAATGGTTAAAGAAGATACTAGCAAGGAAGACAAAGTGGCCAATGTCCAGGTTAGTGAGTTGGTCAAACAACCAGTTGTTGGTAGTACTGACAACCAAATAAACTTAGACGAAAATCCGAAACCTGAGAAAATAGCATCCAATAGGGTTTCTTTGGCTAAAGTGCCTAACTTCAAGACTTCTTGGCAAGGCATGTTTAGCATTGAGAAAGTTATCAAGAATGTGAAACAAAGTCGGTCTGGGGTGATCCCTGCTGCTGCTGCGGCGGCACCACCTTGTGAGTCTACCAAAACGGCAGGTATGTCGGCTCTTAGCATCATGCAACCAAAAATGTCAGAAAGCACCAAACTGGTTTCTTCCAAAGATCCTTCTCAAGACAAAGCATCTGTTGCAAATGAAATAAAGGAAAAAATCCCAAATATTTACCTCAATCAGGTCACTAATAAGTTTCCAAGTGAATTAAAAGCTACAAGTGTGATGACAACGACGACAATGAAACCAGTGGGTGATTCTGTTTTGTTGCCATCAGCTACTGATAGCAATTCTAAGAACTATCTCAGTTCACAACTCTCCAGTCAAGCTCCCCCACGCAAAGATCCAGAGAACAAGTCTGACAATCCAGAAAAGAATGTATCCATAGAATATGATCTGAATTTCAAACTGGAAGGTTTGTTCTATTTTCTCTTATGATTTAATCAGTTAAAATTCTCTCTTTTTATAGTTGGGTGAGTCAAAGGTTTTGCATTATTTTAGTCACTTATTTTCTCTATTTTTTAAAATTTACAACAACAGCATTCAAAGTAGAGGCTATCATATTGCACTATGTGAAACCACCTCCTCTGCTAGTTCTTTGATCCCACACTGATACCAGTTCTTGTCCTTCAAGGTGAAGAACTCCTTCATTGAAGCTTCCATCTCCTCTTGGTTGTATTCTGTTTCAAATTTCTTATGTTTGTGAATTAAGGACATATTACAGTGCAGATTTTCAATTGTCTACTGTTGAATGTCGTTTAAATCAGAAATTTCTTTCACTCGGTCACCTTTTCAGCTGGGGCTGTAGAATACACTGACTGCACCTTTGCAGAGGTTTAAGACCCCCTCACCCCCAATGAAGCCACCTCTTGGCAGTGTGTGGCGACCTGTGATACTTAAGAATGGAATCTTGTCTGAGCAGTCCATGACATGCAACACTCCACTTTGTCTCTTTCTTGGGCTAGATGGGTGGTCAGAGAAGCCTCATTCGATCAATCAGCTGGTCACATCAAGCCCTAGCACCTATATAATTGTCCTGACTGTATTGCTCTTATGGCAAACCCCCAACCCTTTTATCATGTGTTAGAAGGTAGTGGCTGAGGGTGTTAGTGTCCTGGCTATGATCCTAAACTAGTGGTGAGGTTCCAATTCTGAAGTGCTGGGAAGTGTGGAGTACCCTTTTATTGCCATTACTCCCAAGTCCACTCTGACCTGGAGTGGTAGTACCTGTTAGGGTCCCTATCTGCACAAATAACAACCGTACTCAACAAAAAATGAATAAAATAAAAACATCTTCGGCATAAAATAGCCCAAGGGTTGACATGTAGTGAGATCCAACCAACTTTTCACTCAGCACATTTGAATTGGGAAATTTAGATGTAAATCATGAGCTTAGTAATTTAAAAATCTATGAAGCTGAAGAAAAACTTTTTTACAAACTTTCAGATTTTTAAAAATGTTTTTCTTTTTGTTTTTCAATTTTTGATAAATGGTAAAAAATGGCTATTATGCGAGGCCTATTAATATTCTATAGGGCCGGTTTAGCTCAGTCGGTTGAGTGTTTGCCTAGGAACCACAAGGTTCCTGGTTTGATATCGGCCCTCGCCAACTTTGCGTATGAGTAGCACAGGTATCTATGCAGTAAAGTGAGGAGCTGATGGTAAGTATGGCGCTCCACCTCAGATGCTAAAAAAATCAATCTCCTTGGTCAAGCGCTAGTGAAAAAGGGATAGACTCCCTCGCTGTCTGGCTGATACGGACAAAAGGCCACCCTGACGACTTTACTTACTTTATTAGTATTTTACTAGCTTTGATATTGGGCTGAAAATTTGGGCAGTATTGACTCCTAATTCACCTTATTTGCTAATGTTACGTTAAATCTGTATTGTTGGTCATTTTGTTTGCTCTCTTAAGAAATCTAATTTTTATTTTCCACTATATAAGGGTAAGATAATATGAAAAACACACTGATGTTGTTCAAATAAAGATTTTTATTATGCTGATATTGCAATATTTCAACCTGTTAAAAATCTTCATCAGAGCATGTTATGCTGTGTTGATAAGAAGATTTATGAAAATTGTGAGTGTTTTTTGATGGGATTAATTCATACCGGACTTTTAAGAAAGAGAATATTTTAAATTTCAAACAAAAATTGTCAAAGAGCATATGTCATGTTCATAATTGAAATATTGCAATATCAGCATAATAACCAACTTTATTTGAACAACATCTGTGTATTTTTCATATTATCTTACCTTTATATACCGTTGGATTCATTTACTTACTTTTAATTAACCTTTTCAACATTGCTAAATTCCATTAACCTTATTATATATTTACATTTACCCGTAATATAAGCTACTTATTAAAATGTGAAGAATTATTGAATTTATTATTATTATTATTATTATTATTATTTCTTTGTCACTTGTAATTTATATCAATTTTGTTTTGACCGTAATATACCCATAATATTTACCCATAATATAAGCTACTTATTAAAATGTGAAGAATTATTGAATTATTATTATTATTATTTCTTTGTCGCTTGTAATTTATATCAATTTTGTTTTTGATTTTTCAGATCTAAGTGGTATTATGAATGAAAAAAGTGACATCTTGATTGACAACTCTCATTGTGAAAGTATGGTTCATCTTTCTTCATCAATAGCAAACAACAGATCCTGTTCTCGTAACAAATCCGTTGATGATGTAAAGAACAGCATCTTGGCCCTGAGCAGCCTCAACTCCAGTCTTTGTACTCGTATGCTCATTAATATGCATATGCCATCATTAGAGAAAAGCTTATCTACTGTGAGTTAGCCTTTTAATATTTGATTCACTATCATCATTTCTGTGTGTGTGTGTGTGTGTGTGTGTGTGTGGAGGCTATTATAATTTGTTTTCTTATTGCTCTGTTTTCTATCAAGTTGATAGAAAATATGAGTTGTCCCTCGGTTGCTTTGTTTTTGTGAAAAGAGATTTGTGAGAGGTCTTATTTATGCATGTAGGACAAAGTTAAATATACTATTGTACACTTAACCAATTTAATTTAATGAACTATTCACATTACATTTTTCTTTCCTCGAAAGAACTTCCCATCCTTTTACTTTATGAAATCTAAACTAAAAACTCATGATATACAATTGTATAAGATATATACAAATGGGAAGATGAAAAATGTTGAAGAGTGAGGAGCAAAAACAACCAAAGTTAAGAAACTAAAAAAAATAAATTTAGTATGTCTCCCATTCTAGAGAATTATGGTCACTATTTTCTGATGAGCCATAATATCCGTTCTATTTGCCAGAAACAAAACCGCCCTGTCGGCTGGGGCGTTAGAATGCACTGACTGCACCTCTGCAGAGGGGTAAGACTCCCCCAATGGGGCCAACTGTTGGCCGTGGGTGGCGACCCGTGATGCTTAAGGATAGAGCCCAGGTGGATGAGCAGTTCATGACGTGCAATACTCCACTTTGGCCCTATCTTGGGCTAGACGGGCGGTCGGAGAGGCCCCATCCGATCAATCAGCTGGTCACGTCAAGCCCTAGAACCTATATGATTTTCCCAACCCTATTGCCCTTATGGCAAGCCCCAACCCCTTTTTATCATATGGGTGCTAGAAGGTGGTGGCTGCGGGTCTACATGTCCTGGGAATGACGTTAAACTCTAAAAGACACTTTCACTAAGTGGAGTTTAAGTAAGGTAAAATAGCAATATGATTAGGATATAAGAAAATTGATATATTAATGTGGGAGGAGGGGTATAGAAAAATTAGGTAGGAATCTTGAAAAGAGAGCAGAATTTTTTATTTTTTTATTATGTTATTGATTCTTAAAACATAAATGGAGTTTGTAAATTTGTAATAAATGATGAAAATATTGTGGTCAATCTTTCTAAAACTGATTTCAGTTAAATCGAACTTAACGGACCTAAATTCCACCATTGTATGTCACCCCGCCGAAAGAAAGAAAAAAAAAAAAAAATCAGGGAATTAATCGAATTTAATGAAATTTTCAGTGTTGATATATTAATGAATAAAAGATATAATGCACCAGTTATTTTATTTAAAAACTTGAGACGTAACAGATTCTCAAAGATACATGGTTCAAAGTTAACTGACCTGAAAAAATGTAAAAGTTTACACTGAAATTACGAATTTGTTTGAATCAATACAAGTGAATGTTTTAACACTCAAAAATAATTTGTTCTGAATGTTTTAACACGAAAATATCATAAAATGTGTTCTTAATTGTGCTTGTGCATTATTTGAAATTAACTTAATTGTTATTAAGAAAAACATTTTATGATATTTTTGTGTTAAAAACATGCAGTTGTATTGATTACGGTCAAATGAAAATGGCTGATCAAAACAGACAGCTTCCTCAAAGTGAAAGAAACAAGGGGAGGTTACTCTCATTTATGTAGCTAATGTCCAAATTCCCAGTCAAGAATTTATTGTTTAATCATGGTTTGTTTTTGTTTTTTTCCCAGGTTGAAGTTGAATCTATAGAAGAACTGCTCTTATTGTTTGGCATTGATAAACTAGAAAATGTTACCATTGACTATCGTCGTTCAAGTGTTGATCTTGCCCCTCTTGTAAGTAAATTATCTTTGTAATATTCTGCCTTTTTATTGTTCTTATAAACCAAAGACATCTTATCAGGCCCACCCACTTGAATTTGTAATTTTTTTGATAATGTTTTGAAAATAAATATGTTACTCATCCATGAATATAATATGGAAAGATAAATTCTGTTTTACATCTTTTTCTCAGAGCTTTTGTTCTGGCTAGCGAGTATTAAACACAATAATAATGTGGCCTGCGCTCGTTATTTTTTCAATTATCCAGCCCACCGTGAAAAAATTTTGGTGATCCCTGTTATAAACTAAAGAACTCTTGCCTATTACTAAAAACAA
Source organism: Doryteuthis pealeii (assembly GCA_023376005.1). Lineage (NCBI taxonomy): Eukaryota > Metazoa > Mollusca > Cephalopoda > Myopsida > Loliginidae > Doryteuthis > Doryteuthis pealeii. The sequence goes on along the minus strand of CM042145.1, from coordinate 20,052,879 downwards.
AGTTGAAAATAACTGCTTAGATTTTTTTAATCATTATTTCTATTATTTGATAAGAATATGTATTTATGCATAAGAATAAAAAGTGAATATTTGTATTGGAATTTAACAGTAAAATATCTGTTTAATCACCAAAAATGTTATCCCCCCACCCCAATAATAATTTCTTTGTTTCTGGTTATTTATTTATTTTTTTCCTCTATTGTCTTTCACTTAAAGCAAATACTCTTCAGCCAATTTTCTTTCCTCTTTCTTTGCAGGGATCTCAAAGTAGAGCTCTTGGTGAAAAATTAATAATGTCCTGTTTTGAACAACCGAAATACCAGAGTATTCTTCAAGCTTATGATTCACTTAAGGCTGATGAACACAGGTAAAGACTAAATCATAAATTCTTTAATGTTATTTTCTCTTATTGGCTTTTGTACTTAAAAAAAGATTCAAATTAAGAATGTTATCCATATTTGGTAGATTTTATTTTTTTGTCTGAATTTGGGATTAACAAATTTATAAGAAAAGAAACATTTAAATCCTTACCTATTCAAGGGACTGGTATTTCTCTTGCCCTTAGAGTTTTTCAGCACAATAAAAATGTTATTGAAAGAAGGAATTGCCTCTGATTATCTATATATATATATATATATATATATATATATATATATATATATATATATACACAGATAGGCTGATAGGTATGTGTCTCTGACGCACAAAAATCTAAAAGGATGCATAAAATTGTATCCATGCGTCCCAGTGTTTTTCTTTTTTCTTCCCTCACCATTTGAAGCTAACTGTAAATACATTTCAATAGTTTCTTAGAAATGAATTACACAAGATAGGTTACTTATTCTATTAAGAAACTTTAGTTGGGACCCATAAATTTTCCCAGGGACTCATTCAAAGCAAATATGTACATCCCAGGACGCACTAAATCAAAAAGCTACCAGCATCACTATATATATATATATATATATATATATATATATATAAAATAAAACATCTTGTTACATAAAGACTTTTGAGTTTCATTTAGGGTTTTTTCTTTCTCCTATTCTTTTTAAATTGTAAATTATTTTATTTATTGCAGCCTTTTGAAAGAATTTCACAGCCAAAAACTTTTGGATGATTTCCAATCGGCTCTCAAAAAGAAAGAAGCTTCTAAATCCGTAAGTTTTCATCTTTTTACAATTTCTCCAAATTTTTTTATAAAGATGACCATTGCTATTATTTGGCTGTAGATTAATAGCTATATTTTCTCTCCTTTATTATATTCTATATTGGTTATAATCTATGGGATCAGACAAATTGTGTCAGTGCTGAGTCAACCGATAACGTATAACTTAATGAGATTAATTTTTGACAGTTTGAGCAAAAGATTTGCATTGCTGATGAAAGCTGTGTTGAACTGAAATACAGGGTTACATACAGTATTGCTAATTTCTAATAAAAAGTTAATTTTCTTCTGATTATTTCAGAATTTTATTATTTCTAGTGGAAATTATTTGATAACAAAAAAAATTGGAGGTATGTTTAGTGTACAACACTGTTATTGTAGGAAAATGGAATTGGCAATCCAGGATCAAATCCTAGACAAGTTGTTTGTATTTCACTTCACGCTAATGCTCTTTGTAAAAGCAGGAATCCATCTGTTCCCCCCTCCAGCTATGGGTAAATAGTAGGACAGGCTGGGTTCTTAAGCTTTGGTGCAGCAACTGGTCTAGGAGAAGGAAAACTGATTTTAAACTAGTTTAATATAGTCAAAACAGATATTATTATTAGGTTATTATTAAAATCTACAGTAATTAAACTCTAATCAAAAATATAAATATGTAGCAGTCCAAAAAAGTACACTTCACCACAAATAATTTATTTCATTGTATATATTTCCAAAGCAAATTTGATTTAAAGAAAAAAAATTTTTTTTCTTGTTTGTAGGGGATTTAAGTGAATTTGAATATAAATACAGCTCATAATGTTAAAATAGTTCTTATAAAAACAATGGGGAAACTATATATGAGAGCTGATATGTGAAAGGTATTTATCTTAATCTAAAAAAAATAATTACTCACTTCTAAACATTTTTGTATAACTTTACTATAAATGAATGTAAATTTTGATTAATATGTTGTTTTATTCAGACCATATATAAATGAAAATGTGCAAATTGTTTTATATAGGATATAGGTTAATTTTTAAATTTCTTTATACAAAGTTTGAAGGGAATAATGGCCGTTTTCTATACTTTTACAGTATGACCAATTAAGAAAAAGCACATTATCCAGGAACAAAATTTGCGTTATATAGTACTATAATTAATGTCTTGAAAGGAAAATACTTTACTTATCTCTCTCTCTCTCTCTTTTTTTTTTTTTGGCAAAAAAACAAAAAAATTTAAATTATTCTAGTTTGGTTTATGTGAAACTTTTTCCTATTAAAAAAAATGATCAAGTTAACTATTTAATATATAAGAGTTTAAAGTCCCCAAGTTAATATTTTCTTTTATATTTTTTAATATGGAATTCAAGCTTTGTTTTTTTACATTGAGTTAATAAGAATGGATTCTGAGCTTAGATATTTGGCAAAAGATCCACAAAGAACTTATTACATTATTTCATATTTTCATTCTCACTCTTTGATTCATCATCTTCATTCTTGAAAGTAAATATAATTTTAAAAAATATTTCTCAAAATATAGTAGTGATGCTGAAAGATATTTTAATCTGAATAATATTACATAACCTCATTCTAATGTTTGTATGTATAAGTGTGTGTGTGTATATATATATATATTATATATATATATATATATATATATATATATATCAAAAGAAAAATGTAAATAGTGATGTACAAAGTCTAAGTATCTCTCTTTCTATATAATGTTAAAATATAAATAATAAAGCTAAGTCAAAATTATAAATAAGTTAAATTCAATGTAGTTAAAATTCATAAGATAAGTTTATTTATGCTACATTTTTTAAATAAAGCAATTTATACCAATTTAATATCATAAACAAATAGTAAACATAAATTTGCATATAATTCAAATATATATCATTTATAAGATGAATAAAGAATATGATATAAAGAATGAAGGAATAGTTAATAATCGTCTCTTCTTTATTTACTTTAAAATACATTTTTTTTTGAATAATGAAAAAGACATCTATTTAGTCAACTGTTATATTTTTATATATATATATATATATTTATAGTTTATATTAAAGAATATAAATGTAGTTGAAAAAAAAAAAAAAACTTTGAATATCTAATGTCAAATAATGAAACTTCTAAATAGAAAGGTTGTTTACTTTAAAAACTTTTTGGGCATTTGAAAGAAGAAATTATTTCTCTGAAGGAAAATCGTATCTTCTTATAGGGCTATGGAAAAAAAATTGGTTTTGGTTAGAGTGTACTGGTAAATTTATGTCCGCATGAAATACTTCAAATCATAATAATGATAGATACAAGATATGATATCAAATATCTGGCTTTGTACGTGTCCACATGCACACATTTCCAGATATTTTTTCTTTGTTTCACTTAATATAGCAAATATTTAATGTTGTACTTGTTTTTTTTTTAGGTTTTGCTTACTAAAGAAAATATAAACTTTGTTTTTTTTTTTGTTTTTTTCAGAATGATGAACTGAAAAATGAACTGCTTGAAGATTTCAAAAAATCTCGTCAGTTGTCACAGCAAAGAGTCAAACAAAGAAAAACCGATCGTTATAACAATCTTTGTTCTCTCCTCAGAGTAAATATTATTCCACCAATTCTCTTGGTTTATTGTTTCATTCTGATTTGATTGTTTTGTTACTTTTATTATTTTTTTTGCTATTTGAAAATATCTTTAAATCTAGAAAATACTTGCCAAAAGTTGAAAGGGATCAAATTAAATGAATTAGTGAGACAAAAGTAGAGTGACAAGATATAAACTATTTTAGTATTATTTGGATTATTCGGACTATTGTCCCATCTTTATTGTTATCTGTACAAATTTTTGGCTGATGTGCCCTCCTGTCTTCTTCAGGTATTTCTTGTTGGACTCTGGAGCCTTCTCGAACTCCCGAGTCCGACAAGAAATACCTGAAGAAGGCCAGATGGCACATTGGCCGAAACGTTGTACAGATAACAATAAAGATGAGGACAATAGTCTGCATAATACAAATAATACTAATTATCAAGCCTCATCTCAAAAATTCAGAAAAATAATAAACTATTTTATTTTTGTAGATTTATAGGTTTATTTCAGTAATTAGTCCAACAGAGAAGATTCTAAATTATGACAACATGGGGGGTCGGGTTGTTCATTCGTATCATCATCACTTCCACCGTTTTCGTCCAAATTGTCTGGGTGAATATCGATCACAACCAATAGCAGTCTCCCAGATCGATACTCTGAATCGTTACGTACAGGACGTCCGAAGAGAATATTGATGATCAATAGCAGTCTGTCCGGATCATCTCTGTCACTAGTCGTCTTATCGTCTGTCAACCCCAACGCCGTGTCTGGAACGCACCCATGTGTCATAAGGAAAAAAAAACAACAACAAAGAAAGACGAAAGACAAGACAATCTCAGGTGAACATTAAAATGGTCAGAGAGGTATATAACTGTCTGCTGCTATCTCCAGTCACTCCATCAGCTTCTAATTCATATCCTATGTCTGTCGAGAGGGGGGGGTACCCCCCTGTTCGTTTTTAGGACTTCTTCTAAGGCTTCTAGTGGACAAGGCTCTAAGAGAGATGTTGCTTCTTCGCTGCCCAAGATCTAACTCCTATCTCCGATGTCCAAAGACTCACACCTAAACTTTTTAAAAATTCCCAGAATCCCCAAATCTCCTATCAATTCTTATTCCCCGGGATTCCGCACGAGATTTAAAAAATCCTTGGTTCTAAATATGGGTCAATTTTTATTGCTCTCTAACCTACGGTCAACTCTCAAAGTTATTGAAAACCCATACTCTCTGTCCCCTAAGGAGAGATTATCATCCTTCTTGATCTTCCTTGGGTTTTAATAGTTTCTTTAACTCATCATTGACCCTACTTTACACATACAATATATGCGTACACACACACATGTATGTATACATACGCACATATGTATCTATCTATCTATACATATATGTACACACATCCACACTAGAACACACACACATATTTATACATATATGTGGTTTGACTTACTATTTATTAATTCAATATAACTAACTACTACGTATCTATATACACCTACCCCCGCATGCATAGTATTATAAAATGTTTTCAAGTTCATTTCTAATTTGTTTACAAAAAAAGGAATTGATTATAAACCAGGGTTAGGCTGTTTAATTTACCAGTCAGTTTAGTTTGTTATAGAAAAAGAAATCTACAAAAAACAATACATGAAATTGATGTGTAAGTTTTACTTCTTGCTCATTTCTTTTCTCTCTCTCTCTCACATACTTTTTATGCTTCACTATTCCATTTGTATTTTCAGGGAAAACTTGTTGTCTTAGAGGAAGCCAAAACCCAAGTTGATGATATTTCCCAGAAAATAGATCAACAACTTGAGGTCTTAGATAAAGGTAGGCAAATATTTTTCACTTAATCTTCTATCTTATGATTATTATTGTTTTTCAATCATTAATTTTTGTAAAACAATAAATTGTATTGATTTAAGCAGCTAGCTATTAGCCATAAGTGGGTTATTTCCTATAATTCTAACATAAACAAAGGGTAACCACCCTTGACTGATAAATTATGTATTTCCTCATTTGTTTATGTTAGACTTATAGGAAACAACCCATAAGTGGGTACAAGTGTTAAGCTATGTTAAGTACTCTGTTATTTTTACCTGTAGTCAGGATTGAACCTGCAACCTCCAAATGATTGTCACTTAGAACTGTATTAACTCAACTCTTATATCCATTGCACTATGTGTCCAATCCAGAGTGATTTTTTTTGTACTTATAAACCTAATGCTCTTTTTACCTAGAATTTTTGCATTTATACTTATTATGAATGATTTTTAAAATCTTTACTCATATTTGCTACAACTAAGGGAATTTTGACAACAATAATCAGGAAAATAATAACTTCATATGTGTATCTAAGCCATTGAAGTTTCATTAAAATTTGTGGCAATAATAAAACAGGGTTCACCATCTTTTTTTTGTTGTTGTTTTTTTTTGTCCGATACTATACATGCTTAGAATACATAAAGAAACACATGATGAGGCTTGAACATACTCCAAAATAGCAAGCTTTGTTCTGCCTATCATTATACAGAGGATATCACACACATTAAATGCTAAAATCTTTGTATTATTTTAATAGAAATTTTAAGATAATTACATATAAAACTATTAGCAGAAAATTACAAACACCTATTTTTAAGACAAAGGATTTTTTTTTTACAATCTGACTGATGATTTCATACATAAGAGAAATACAATTAGCATAAAGGTGGTTGTTGTGAGAAATGGAGTCATGAGTTCAAATCCTAGACGAGGCTGGTTGCATTTCACTTCATGCTAATGCTTTTGGAAAAGGCATGAATCCATCTCTTCTCCCTCCAGCTATGGGTAAATAATAGAGCAGACTGGGTTCTTTATTTGGTAATCTCAACATTAGCTACATAAATGAGAGTAAATTCCCCTTGTTTGTTTCACTTTGAGGAAGCCGTTTGTTTCGGTTGGCCATTTTCATTTCACCGTAAATCTACACTGAAAATACAAATTTGTTCGAATCAATACAACTGCATGTTTTAACACGAAAATATCATAAAATGTGTTCTTAATAACAATTAAGTTCATTTCAAATAATGTGCAAGCACAATTAAGAACTCATTTTATATTTTCGTATTAAAACATGCAGTTGTATTGATTCAAACAAATTCGTATTTTCAGTGTAGATTTACGGTGAAATGAAAATGGCCGACCAAAACAAACGGCTTCCTCAAAGTGAAACCAATAAGGGGAAGTTATTCTCATTTATGTAGCTAATGTTCAGATTACCCTTTATTTTTGGTTAGTCAACAAGTCTAAGAGAAGTAAAACTTTGAATTCAAACCAGCTTTACTTCACTTAAAAAATTACTTTGTGTCACATTGCCCATTGCGAAGGTGTTGGGTAAGTACATATGAGAAATAAATGGGAAACTGAAATATTATGATGACTACAATATTGAATAGATGCAAACACACACACTTTACTGTTGTTTAATCTGTGAATATTTAACTTTTGTGTTTGATAAATAATTCCAAAAATCTAAAATTTGCAAACTGTCTTTTTTTTCTATTTCAGAATTGGATACATTGAATAAAGAATTTGAACTTTTGAACTCTTTTCCTCAACTTAGTGATGAAGATCTTGATCAATATATTCAAGTTAGGAAATATTTGGATGGTTAGTATCTTATCTTATTATTGTCTTATTTCTTATAATAGACATTTTTGATTTCTAAATTTCTATCCAAAATATTAGATTATAGAAAGAGATCATTAGTCAGAAAGGAATCTGACAGGAAAATAATTTATAGAACTAAAATATTGTTTTAAATCTTTTATAATAAATCTTTTAATTTTGATATAAATTATATAATTTCTAATAATAATAATGATATAATATATATATAATATTTGTAATTAATTATGATATAATTAATTATGATATGATTAATTACATTAATTAATAATTAATTATATAATATATTAATTAATAATTAATTATATAATTATAATGTAATTATTAATTAATAAATTAATAATAGATTAATTATAATGTAATTATTAATTAATAAATTAATTATAATATAATAATATTTGTAATTTATTGGGAAAAATAAATATAAAAAAGTTTGGCTTCGTGTTACCCCCTACTACATTCGGTTTAGCTCAGTCGGAAGAGCGTCCAACTAGGAATTACAAGATTCCAGGTTCGATACCAGCCCTCGCCAACTCAGCGTATGAGTAGCACAGGGATCTGTGCGGTAAAGTAAGGAGCTGATGGGAGGTGTGGCACTCCACCTCAGATGCAAAAACAATCTCCTTGGTCTAGCGCTAGTGAAAAGGGGATAGACTCCCTCGCTGTCTGGCTGATACTGACTTTAGGCCACCCTGACGACTTTACTTTTAGTTTACTTTTTCATGTAGTATTATCTAGAGAGATTGACAAAATCAACAGACTGAAGAGAAGTTCTTTTTAGCTGATTAAATCTATAGGAATCTCTCTTTCCCCCTCTCTTCCTTCCCCCTCCCCCTCTCTGTCTCCCCCTCCTCCCTCCCCTCTCTGTCTCCCCATCCCTCCCTCTCTCTCTTCCGTCTCCCCCCCCTCTAACTTTCTTCCAGAAATAATTGTTGTTGTATTAATGATCTGATTTATAATTTACAGATGTTGATTCAATCCAGATAAAGGAAGAAAAATTATCAAAGTAAGTCAAGTTTTTCTTTTTTGTGATGATTTTTTTTTTTTTTTTTTTGAAAATAAGCAGCAAAAAAAATTTGGTGCTGTAAACATTTTGTTGTCCTGGTTTCCTGCCCTTATTTACGCTATATTTTTCCTTGACAGTTACAGGCATAAAATCAGCGCTAATTCTCAGTTTTTATTGGCAAATTAATTTAGATATTTTACAAGCCCCAACCCCCCATCCTAGATAAGATACAAATAAAACCTCAGATAATTTTTTTTTTTTTCAGTTGAATTTTTAGAATATATTTTTTTTACAAAAAACAAACTGAAATTACAAAACAGAGCTCTTTCACTTTTTATTGGGAAAATAATTCTCTTATTTTTTTTTTGTTCTATCATATTTTACAATTTAAAAATTTCCTCTTTATAATCTTGGTATGTGATATTCATATTGCCGTCTCTAAATCTATAAAAATCAGCCTCATTTATTCTGAAAAGAATAAAAGAATAAAGCATAGAAAGAAACTGGTAATAAATGACAAATATAAAATAATTTAACACATCATAAGCAAATTCTGTATTTTGGAGTCTGGAAGATTTTATCTTTAATGTCTGTTAGAAACTTACAGATTTTTTTTGTTGTGAAATTCTCAAATTTCATCATTATCTACCAAACTGTTTTCTCTGTTCAAGTCAACCAACTTTTAGTTAGTTGTAGTCGAGGTGGATTTTGAAGCATATATAATTGAACAGGAAGGGGTACACATTATTGAAGCGAGTGGAGTGTGTGTTGTTGTGGAACAGCGTTCAATTTGAGGGCCTAAGGCATATGCTGGTTTAACGTAGTAATTAACAATAATAGGGGTTTAAATAATTAACTTGGTCAGGAAGTTAAGACGCAGGTATTGAAATAGACTACTAGTTAGTTGATTTATTTTTATTTATTTATTTTTTAAAATTTTATTTTTTGAGGGGAAATAAAACTGGTTCACTGTGTAATGGTTGGTGGTAAGTTAGAATAGATAAAATCAATTAAGTTTATAGAAAGGGGGCGGACTTACCGCAAGCGGAATCCATGGAAGGTAAATTAGACTTAAACCGAGAGGAACAGATTATTCCATTATATAGTAGTAGTAGGGGGGATGGGCTTTTTCATTGGCTCACACTGAGTGTGGTTTCTCGATTTAAGAAGTTGAGTTTTTGTAGTTTCATTTGTAGCAAAATGTCAAGGCTAGCAGCACGTAGCTTGCAGGGTGGCAACTTGAAGATGCCGGATTCAAGTTGGGGTTGCTATTGGAGCCGATATGATGCACAAGAACCCGTAATCAGCGATGAAGATAGTGCATCACTGACGATCACCCTGTATGCATTCCTAAAACTTACGACTTTGATAATTCAGAGTTCATAATTGACTGTGTTATTCAGTGGTCCCAGTTTTTTTTTTCTTCTTTCTTTTTGTCAATGTTAATGTAATTGTCAGTAAATTGTATACATAGATATGTTTTTAGTTTGTTGTGATGAAAGACAGACTTAAAAATCAGTGAAATGTTTCATAGTTTTCTTTCTGAAAACAATTCACGTTTTTCATGTAATTTGATAGTTTCATTATTGTTGATATATAATGAATACTTTTTTTTTTCTCCTTTTTCTCTTGCAGCCGTTGTTCTCAGTTAAAAGACCAAGAAAAATCCCTGAAGGAAGAATATTCCAACCTGCAAACATCTCATGCAAATTTATTAAAACCATTTTCTTTTGATACATCAACTCTTTTGAACAATTGTAACAAGTTGAAAATGTATTCTGTGTAAGTTAACATTTACATCTTACATAATATTATTATTATTTTTTTTTTCATCTGTAAAATAATTATCATTAAGATGGACAAAGGCCGCATCCTCAAAGACCTACTGTATGGCAAATTAGTAGAAGGCACCCGACTGGTAGGGACACCACACTTGTGCTTTAAAGATGTCAGCAAGAGGGACATGAAGACATGCTACATCAACACCAACACATGGGAGGCTTGTGCAGAAGACCGTGCGACCTGGCGCCTCATTGTCAAACAAGGAACGAAAAGGAGTGAAAAAGAAAGGAAAGAAGCCGCCACAGAAAAGAGAGCCAAAAGGAAGGAGAGACAACAGCAACTCCAGCAAGCATCACTGTTTGTTTGCAGTCACTGCACCAGAGATTGCCATTCAAAAACTAGTCTGTTCAGCCACTCACGCAGTTGCAGATAAAAAAAAAAATAGTGGATACTATGCCGTCGTCTTTAGTAGACGGAAGGATGCTAACAATATTAGTTGTTTTTTTATCTGTAAAATAATTATCAAGTGAACATGATTTTTAGCAAAAGAGTTTTCTGTCCTTAATTATTTTGTTGTGATTAAAATAAGTTTTCTGGATCTTTTAATATTTATAATGTTTACATGTGTCAAACAGATGAAGAAAAAAAATTCCCAATATGTTTATAAGTAAAATAATATTTTTTGATGTTTTCTTGCATATCGTACGGGTGGAAGTAGGATTTTCCGTTTAAACCGAAACAAAGAAAAGACGAAAAAAATAACAAAGGACTTTTTCCGGTTAACGCGAACAAATAAGGAAGGGTATAACAATGAATTCGGAAGTAGATTTGTCCGCTGATAAGTATAAAAAAAGAAAATGCGTGGGCGGTTTATATATATAAAAAGAAAGTCAATTGCAGAGGTTAGTGAAACAGAAGACTCGAAACAGAGAACAAGTGAACCGACAGTCGGTCACGGGTCGTTCACGGCCGAGAGGCTGTGAGACGCACGTAGCCACCCCTTCCACCTCACCAACGCTAGTCATCCCGGCAGCAGTCATTGTCAATGTTCACCACCCACGCACAGACGAGTAAGAAGAAATAAAGTCAGAAGTTTCTACCATACACGTGTTGTGATTTTCTTAAGGCCGACTACTACATTTAAGCAAAGTAGACAATGTACACCAGCGATATCAATTTGATACTACATATATCGCTTTTGGTACTGTGACGATACCCACTGCGTAACAGTTTGATTAACAAACAACAATCTCTAATTGGGATTATTTAAAATATTTCAGTGCAAAATGATATAAATAAAACTCAATATGTTTTGTGTTGTTTTAAATTTACCTTTATAAACTATGACACAATAAGTTCTTATATCTGTAGATCCACATATTTACATACAATAATGCAAGTGCATGTAGATATGAGTTTATCTATATGATTATGTATACATGTATGTGTATATAGTATATATGTTTATGTGCATGTACAGTAGGGTAGGTTGAGTTTTCACTTTAAAAAAAAATCAAATTCTCTCAAACAGCAAAAGTTGTATGTTGCTATAATAAATACTGATACCAAAAAACTAGATCTCTTACTTGTACCATTGTTTGAGGAAATAGCATCAAAGATCGTCAGTTAAAATGCACTAAAAATCCTTGTTTTCGCAACATTTGGGCCAGAGATGCATCAATATGCCAATAGTTAGACCTACTTGACCTAGATTGAAAACTAAGTATAAGGATTAAAGTTCCAAATGCAAAACAAATCCTTCACAAAACGTTTCCATCACGTCGGGGTCACCAGTTGTAAGATTCAAAGTGATAATACTTGAAGATAAAACTCCGACAAAGGTTGATAGACAAAACATTTCATATACAGCACAAGAATAAACAGAGGTACATAATACATAGAGGTGTACATGAACATACATAAGTAATACAAAGTTACATGTAAAAGGATATAAACATAAAAGCAACAGATATGAGACTAGGAATAGTCCATGCTGTATGAATCACTTACAGTAATGTAAGGGGGGGGGCAAAGCCCCAACAAGAGGGGGGTAGACCAGAGTCTAACCCATAGTGTCTCGTTGGTCGAGCAGGCAAAAAGAGAAAGAGACGTTCAAATCAGCCGCTTAAATATCAAAGGCCCCTAGCGGGAACCAGCGAAACTAAACGGGCAGACAACTCCCCAGGCGAATATGAAAATAACGCCTACATAAGTATCACACATGCCGCCACCGCCCTTAACAATGGTCTGAGTGAAGTTGTGACAAGTAATCAATAACGAAAGCCATTCTATTTTTGATTTTGTTTCTTTTCCTTTGTGGATGTGTCATGTCACTTCTCAGCATTGGTATGAGTAAAGCTATAAGTCATCATCACTAAAGATGACTATGTGACTCTAATCATGAACATCTGGTCCACTCTGACCTAGAGTGGTAGTACCTGTTGGGTCTATGGGTTAAATAGAAAAATGTGTTTATAAAAATTGAGTATCCACTTAAAAATGAATTTATTTCAAAACTTTTGCCTGCATTAAATGACCCACTGAGGTTGATATGCCGTAAACCAAACCAAACCTAATCGTGACATCATTTGTTTAAAACTTTTGTAATTTCATTATTGCTGAATCTTGTCCTAATGAATTAATTTTTTTTCTTTTTAATGCAGTCTTTTTCCTTGGAGAGTGTGGCAACTGAAAAATGATCGGCAGAAATATAATTTTTGGAATGATACATTCCAGTTTTGTATCCACACACAAGCTGAACATATCAAAAAAGCACATTTTGAATTAGATGAAAACTGGCAGAGTAAGTACCTTTTCTTTAATTATGTATACTGGCAAAAAATACCGCCTTCCTGGTGGTGTAAAAATCTATTTTTGAAAGATATTGTGTGAGTGTGGGGCAGTTAAAAATTCAATGCTAGAGAGTTTGTATCATAAGTAAGTAAAATCATGAAATTTATTAAAGGAGTAAAAAAATAAAACAATTTGAAATGGAAACTTAAATTAGTCCAACTCAAATAAAATGTTGAGTGCATCTATTAATCATTAATTAAATAATCATTTTGAATATTTTATATGTGAATTTTACACAAAATCGTAGGTATTTATTTATTTATTTGTAAACCTTTTAGTTAACCTCTTGTTGAGTGGAAAAAAAGGCAAGAGTAAAAATAATTTTCAAAATTGATTACAAATTTCACAAATAATTTTTTACATCTAAAGTAATAATAAATTAATTTCATAGTTTGTTTATTGAAATTGTCATTATTACAATGGAAAAGATTCAAATGCTTCTATTTATTTTATTATTATTAATATTGCATATTTAAAAAGATTAAAAGACAAAAATTAAATAAGATAAAACATTTAATAAATCGAAAATGAATGAATGAATTAAAGAATAAATGAAATTACAGACAATTTGGTTACAGACAATTAGGACCGAATCTTTATTATTAATAGATTTAATTATCTTTTTATTCTTCATATTTTTTTTTTAGTACAATATTCCAACTGACTGATTATTTGGCCTTTTTCAGTTGTATGTTGTGTCTAACAAACTTTAGAAGCTGTTTAATATTTTAAAAAATATTTTTTCTTTCTTTAACAGCAATCTCCTAATTAAACCTGAAACCAAATAACAAGTGTAATGATAAACGATAACACATACACACACACACACACACACACACACACACACAATGAGGAGACAGAAAGAAAGGGAAATTTACACTGGAGTTTAAATCTTCATATTGTCTTATGTTGGTTATTTTATTTCTCAAACTTTAGTTTTTCCTACTTTAAGCTTTAATTTCAGAACAAATAAACCAAACCACTGAAATTACATTAAAATTAGATTAAAAATTTTTTTTTTTTTTTAACTCATCTGAGTTTATTGTATTTGTGAAATATTCAAATTGAATGTTTAAATATAAATTTTTATTTGCAGCTGTTGCTAAAGATCATCCTTGGTTGCGAATTGCTCATGAAATGCGACACAATGTAATGCAAGAGAAAATTGCTTGAATGTCTACACACACAATTACCACAGGTCAGTAGAAAAGAGAAAAAAATCATATATAACTAAAATATTATCACAATTCTCCGCCTTGCATTATAAGATGTTTTTATTCTGATTACGCTAGACCACTAGTGAAGCATTAAAATCTTATTTTATAAAATGAAATTCCAAATATAATTGGTAATCTGAACATTAGCTACATAAATGAGAGTAACCTCCTTGTATGTATCACTTTGAGGAAGCCGTTTGTTTTGGTCGGCCATTTTGATTTCACCGTAAATCTACACTGAAAATACAAATTTGTTTGAATCAATACAACTGCATGTTTTAACACAAAAATATCATAAAATGTGTTCTTAATAACAATTAAGTTAATTTCAAATAATGGTATCAATTGGCTGATACCAACAATAGGCCACTCTGCCTACTTTACTTTATAATGAAACATTTGAAAATTAATCAAATTTTGGCATAAGGAGTTGTGATATGCTCAAAATTAAACCAAACCGAAACTATGAATTTCTGTTTTTAATGAGTCAGGTTGTTGCCATTTAAAAAAAGATTAAATGATATATATAATCTATATATTAATACACTTGTTCCTAAATCTTCCGTCCATTATCATCTGGGAACCATCCAAATCATTCAAAATCTACCTAATTGCTCTGGGTGGTTAGTGGTGAAGGAACTACTACTGTGTTAGTTACAAGGACTGAAGAGGAGAGCAAAATAGCCTTGTAGCCAATACAGCTGTAGTCCCTTCATCTCTTAACCTCCTGGCATCAATAAACCAGATCAATATCATGATTCATGTCCAAAAAATTACTTTCCTCACTCTCCAATACCCTTCTCTTACTCCTTCAGGAGCAATTAATGGTAATAAAACTATCTCCCCAAATGGGAATACAGATTATCTGGTGTCACTTAATTGCAGATTTTTTATTGGTCCTGTTTTATTTCACCCAATTTAAGAAATGAAACATTCAAAATGGTCTTGTGTCAACGTAAATTTAGAAAGAATTTTAAAAAATAGTTACATCTTTGTTTTATTTGTAAAATTGTTAATTACGTAAGATATTTTGGTAATTTTGGTAGGATTGATATGTTATGAAATTGCAAATCATCATTTCTGGCTTAAATAGTTCCTCTTGATTTTTATTTTGTTTCGGGGAAATTAAATGGGTCCCACTAGTTTGTATAATTTTGTGATTGTGATTAAATTCCCTACACTGATAAGTAATTGGTGAATCTAATTTACTTACCATTGTTCTATAGATCAGACATTCTTTTTAAAAGGAAAAAATTGTAGCTTATTTGTTTGTTTTTTTATTTCTATTATTTTTATGAGCTTAACCCTTTTCAGAGTGAATCAATTTTTAAATTTCTCTAGTTTTAAGTTAATTTAAATTCAGATTTGAAGTAAATATATTCAGTGTCTTGACCCCCTCCTTCCACACACAAATAAACAAACACGTGTTTGGCTGGTCAGTTCTGGAAAGGGTTTTTAAAAAAAATGGTCCAATTTAGTTTTCAGAAATTCATTGGTTAATAAGATGACTAATTTTTGACTTTCTAATTTTTTCTTCTCGATTTGAATCATTTAAAATGATTTTTTTTATTTCAGTTTCTGCACAAAATTGGTAATCTGCTCAACAGTTTACAGGATTTGGCCAAAGAAATTCATGCAGTTTCATTGAAAAAAGTTATAAGCAGACAACAAAACAGGTAATTCTTATCAACCACTTTCTATTATGACCCCCCCTCCTTTTTATTTTTAAATCTTGTTTATTTTCTTCATTTCCCTCTTATTAATATTGGATCAGTTTTTACTTTAATATACAGTTACAAGATGTAAAGTTCTTATATTAAAGTTGGAAGGCTTGAAGTAACCTTCCAGCATGGGTAAATGTGTGTACATAAAATATTTCGACAAAGTTGTAAAACAATAACAATAGATTTTATTCCGTGAGAGACGGAGAAAATACATTCAAGGCAAAGATATAAACATGCAGATACATAAACGTATTACAAAGGAAAATAGGTGTAGGACTTGTGTTGTAAGGAATGTCATTTACTGGTTACTGGTAGCTGGTTGGGGGCAAAGCCCCCCCCCACTTATGGGTTAGAGGCGTCAGGTACCTAAACCATGTGAACTCATCGCCGGCTCGAGAGAAAAGAAGGAAGGGATTCGGAATTCCCGGGTTGCTGGCTAAATACTAATGCCACCTATCAGCAAACACTGCACCAAGGGAAGATAACCCTATTTGGACTTATGTCCACCCAGAATTACCATTTTACTGACCCAACACAGTGGTACTTTGAATAACAGTTTAATTTGTTCTGCTCATAACTCAATTTCCTTGAACATCAAATCAATTTTCTCAAATTTTTCAATTTCAAAATCACATAACTCAGCCAATTTTTGAAATTGGAACCTCAAATTTGGGGGAATGTCTAACTTTAACCCATTCCACACATGTACAAAATTTCAGAAAAATTGAAGTGGGTGGGTGACAATTTTACTTTTTTCTGGATGATTTGACATAGAATTACCCCAATATCAAATATCTCTTTTGTTCAGTTTAAGTCAATATGCAATGTTTAGCCTCTGTTTTTCAATACAGAAAGTAATTAGTCTGCTAGACTTGATAAATTTTGGAGTTTGCAAATCTGTGAATTCAACCATGACACACACACACAACAATGAGGAGACAGAGAGAAAGGGAAATTTACACTGGAGTTTAAATCTTCATATTGTCTTATGTTGGTTATTTTATTTCTCAAACTTTAGTTTTTCCTACTATAAGCTTATCATTTTTTCATTTCAGATCACGATCATTTTTTGGGGAATTCTATTTATAAGAAGCTATTTTAATAGTGCTGATATAATAGCATTAACAAGGGGGAATAACTCTAGAGCTGGAAAGTGTCTCAAGCAGAGTACTGGTTATAATTCTGTAAGAGGGAATCTTTATCAATCACAACTCCTTCCCAGTGTTAAAAGTTTGTCTGTTGTTGTCTAGTGTTATTTGTTAGTGGTTTTTCTTTAATGCTGACTGCGTGATGTTCAATTGTATGACACTGATCTGCTGAATGATGGATGCTGGAAACAAAATACTGGATATGGAATTGAATGATGAACAAACTCTGTTGAAACTTTACAACAATCTATTCAATTGAAGTCCTGTATGCACAATTTATGCATTTTTATACTCTTAGTGACTGAGGCAGTGATATACTGATACTGTACTTTATCTTAGGTCTGTTGATTTTTTGTAGTAGCAGTTGGCCAAGTTGGCCCAAGACTCTGGATGATCTGCAAAGACTGATGATAAAATCACCCAATCTCACTTCATATATGTATGTGTATGTATGTATATATATTATATTATGGACTCTCTCGTCGATTTTCGATGCATGAGGGTTCATATACACAATGAACACCCACACAGAAATTTGTTTATAGTGGTGAAGGCTTGTGTTGGACCATCCACACTTTTTGGCACAGTTGATAGGAAAGAATTGGTGCATCAAGGGTTGCCACAAACCCAATCAACGACCGACCTCAGGAATTTTGAATTCAGAGTTATCCCTCTCCTAGACTGGTTACCTACCCATATATATATATATATATATATATATATCTGCATATCTCAAGAATGAATAATTTCAAAATGTGTTTATCTTTTTTTCCTTTTACAATAATCTTCCTCATTCAATGTCATATAGTCTTACTTGGATACACAATCACCAACAACGACCACATAGCTGACCAACAAAAAACTTCCAATGACCTCTTAATATCATAAAGGAATTTAGGTGAATAATAAACTTAGCTATCATTGGGTTGTAAGTGTCAGTGGGTGAAACTCAGTTTACTGAATTTCACTAGAATTTACTTGTTGCGTACCGGGTTCAATCCTCACTAGTTTTGATTACGATATCAATTCACAATTCTTAATTATCATTTATGAATTGTTCTTCTTTTATTTAATTCTAATAAGACCAACCTTTTATAAAGTAGAAAAGACATTGTCTGCAGTGTTCAGACATGAAGAGTAAAATTGCAAATGGCTGCTTCCATGGTTCTATTTATATTGTCTATCTCTGATCAAGGGCAGATCACTCTATTCAGACTAGACACAAGGGCAGATCACTCTATTGGACTTATACACCTTTCTCTGTTGATGTTGTTGCTAATAAAGATCAAGTTATTTAATGTTTCAAATCACCCAAAACTGATTAACTAAAATCTTGAATTAAAAATATTTTGAATCTCTTTCAGCATTCTGGTGACCTATTGTTCTACTCATTTGTCCAAGGTTCAAGTGTGTTTTCAGTTTGATCCAAGTAATTATCCAACAACCACCATAAACCATCAGGTTAATTTACATTATGGCAACGTACGGTAAGTAAATAATGATTTCTGTTTATTCAATAATTTCACTTACAAAAGCAAATCTATTCTACGGAGGAAATACAGCAACCAATTTGATTTTGCAGGACAGTTAACTCTTTGCCTCCTAAAGGGGGAACCCACGGCTGCACCAAATCTTCTTACCTGCATGATGGGATATTTCAAAGTTCACTATCTATTCACCTCACAACTCATTCTATTCAAATAAAATCCTATTATTGTAATCTGGGTTCTTCTACTCAATTATGATGAACTAAGCATCAGTTTTTGTACTTTTTTGGGGGTGGTATGAGAGCTGCCGTGAGTGGATTAAAGTAGGTAAAGAGTTAAGTGTAGTTTAACAGGTTTGAATTCAGTTTGCCATATGAAGAGTAAAGAGCCTAGTCTGTCCTATTATTTACCCATATACAAATACAGCATCCAATTTGATTTTGCAGAACGATTAACTCTTTGCGTACCAAATTTCACTGGTATTTTTTTTTTAACCTGTATGATGGGATATTTCAAAGTTCACTATCTATTCACCTCAGAACTCATTCTATACATATAAAGTCTTATTATTATTATTATTGTAATCTGAGTGTAAACAAGTGACATGTGTGAGAGCTGCTGCCAGCAGATTACGGTAGGATCGTAGTGGTGAGAGAACCGCTGTGAGCGGGTTAAAGTAGGCAAAGAGTTAAAGATTATTACACACCTTTTCTCACCCATTTTGTCTCTCTTTTTTTTATTGTTTCAACTACTTTTTGATAAACTGAATAGATAGATATTTACTGTACAGAATTTTGTCCAATACAGGTATATAAATGGTGGGGGAGTGTATTTGAAACATTGCCCCTTATCATTGTGGGGTGAGGGGTGACATATTATCTTTACTACCAAGTAGGATCTTTTAACTTTAACATCCTGTTGAGAATTTTCTAAGTCCAGAGCATTCCTATAAGGATATATAAAAAAAAATGGCTAAAAATGACCTTTGCATCTAAAGTTACCTGTTATTTCCCTTATATCAAAGACTTCTAAATATGTTTAATATAACATTTAAACAAAGGCTATCATTTGGGGTGGATTAGGAAAATGAATATGACTTCTGGCTGGGTGGAATGAGGTGGTATAGGACTTTTAGTTACGTAACTGACAAATTCAATTATTTTGTCATTGTCTTATTTCCATGTGACCTTTTATTTTGCTCAGTGAAAAACCCAATCAAAATGTATTTCATTTTTGTTTTTTCTGTCATTTCCAGTTGTCAAGATATTAGTCGGAGATTGCAGAGAATTAAACCTGGACCCCAATATCTCAACCGGTTGGTGAATGCTGTTCAACTAGAATCCGTTTCAACTCCTTGGTGATCCCTCCACCTACCTCATTTGCTATCATCTCTCCTCCTACTTCTCCTCCTCCTTTTTTATTCTTTCATTTACAGAAATCTTCATTCTTAATTTTTTTTTTATTACTATTTCTTCATCAATTTCCTTTTTAATTCTATTTATATACATATAAAAAAAAAAATCAAATTTAGTTTTGTACATAATTACGAGATTTTGACAAAAGAAAATTGTAATGATGATATTGTCAATTAAAGTTGAAATAAACTTAAGTTCTTATTTGTTTGAATTTTTGAGATGAGGTTTGATAATTTGTATTATTTAGATTTTTCAGACTATTTTCCTCTTATTGCTATATGCACAACGTTTTGGCCAATATACCCTCCAGCCTTCTTCAGGTGTTTCTTCTCAAACTCGGGAACCTTCTTATTGAATTTGAGAGCCTTCATGTCGTAATCGTCTCCCAAACAAACACCTGAAGAAGGCTGGAGGCACATTAGCCAATAAGTAAGTAAAGTTGGCCTATTATTGGTATCAGCTGGACAGCGAGGGAGTCTATCCCCTTTTTGCTAGACCTGAGAGATTATTTTGCTGAGGTGGAGCACCACACCTACCGTACATATTGGATTACCAAATCTGTGCTACTCATGCGCTGAATTGGGGGAGACCGGTATCGAACTCGAACCTTGCGATTCCTAGACAACTGCTCTAAACCTGACACTAAAACATAATAAAGATGAGGAAAATAATCTGAAAAATCTAAATAATTCTGATTTTTTTTCTGTTTGCAAATTTGTAATTTTCATAAAGTTGGCAGGGGAGCGGGGTTAATGTTTGCCAAATATCAATACATGTTGGATTTTTTTCAGGTTTGAAATACGAGGGTGAGTCAAAAAGTAATGCCATTTTGTTTGACAGTTATAATTACCAACACAGGAACACTTCTTTACTAAAGATTTCACTTCCTTGTAACTGGAATAATGTTTGCTTCAGACTATATCATCTCTTTGTCCCTATGAAAGAGGGTTTGAGAGGCAAATATTATTTCAGTGATGAGGAAGTGAAATCTAGTGAAGAAGTGGCTCAAAGAACTGTCAACAGAATTTTACGGGGGAGGGATACATGCTCTCATTCAAGGTGGAACATTACTATTGAGACAAACAGTAACTATGTGGAGAAGTAGGATGTGATCCACAGAGGACCAGTTTTATTTTGATGTATAAAATGGCATTACTTTTGACACACCTTTGTACATTTGCTTGAGGGGGGGTATTTTCATTTAAATAATTCATAACAAAAGCTCTACTGCCTAGTGGCTGTACGTAAGCCCAAGGAAAGGCTTGGGTAGTAAACCCTTAAAATAAATCAGGAGACGGAGTCCCTAAGGTGGTGTGATGCTGAAATCCAGTGCTACCCAGCAACTACCACTGCCAAACTGCATTGGTTTCTTACCTTTCCTTTGGATCACAGTGGCAGTGTGGAGAGGGGGATTTGCTGCTTATGCAACAGCTCATCCTCCATACGTAGTTTCAAAAAAAAAAAAAAAAAAAAATTGGACAGTTACGATTTTGTGACGATCCTTTAGGCTTCCAGCAGGAGTGCTGTCCAGCGGAGATCCTTTGTATTAAGCAGAGCGTGATCCTTAGTGTAACCCTTAATATTGGGTATGATCCTTTGGTTGTTCCTTGGTGCTCCTCAGTCTGGCAGGTCGTTAGTCAATATCAGCCAATTAAATAGTTAACCAACCACGTATTCGGGCTGTTGATTGGCTGAGGTTTAAACCATATGACCTTGCTTAGACTATAAATTAAGTGGTGGATTGCAGCACGGCTTATATATCACAAAATATTCTAACAGACACTACTCCATTGTCTCTCGCAGACGGAAGGATGCCAACAATACATAAATTTCCTTTTTAATACTATTTATATATACATATAAAAAAAAAAAAAATATTTAGTTTTGTACATAATTTTGAGATTCTGTCAACAGAATCACAAGTGTGTGCATATACATATACATTTACTGTTTGAAAATTGTTCTAATGAGATTTTTTAATCTATGTCCATTCCAGAAGTGTTGATTAAAAAAAGATGAAATGGAGATGCCCATTACATAACAGTGTTGTAGAAAATCGAGATGGTTGTTGGCGTTTCATTTTGAATTTATCTCTTCTCCCTCAGCTATGGGTAAATAGCACGAAAGACTCGGTTGTTTAGTCATAATTAGTCCAGGTTAAAGTGCAGGTAAAGGTAACCTGAAGATGAATCTCCCATGGCTTGAACTGCTTTGGTCATGAGATTATGTACCATAGACTAGCACATTGCGGCACTATGATGCAGCACCAAAAGTGCAATTGAGTGCATGCAAGAGTGTGTGTGTGTGTGTATATAATAAGTTGTATAGTTAGTTATATGAATACGTAGGAGACTTGCCATATGTGTGTATTCAGTGTAGATCATTATAATATATTATAATAATATATTATAATAATATTATAATAATATTATATAATATTATATAATATTATATAATATAATATATAATATAATATATAATAATATATTATAATATAATATAAGTGTGTGTGTGAAGAGAAAAATGGAAGTGAATCCGATGGTATGTAATATAGAGAATTTTTTTTTAAAAACACAGGTTCAAATAAAATGAGTGGTATTTATTCAACACACAGACACCCAAATAAAAAAAAGTTTAATCTACTCACATTTTCATACACATGCTCTCTCCTTCTCCCCCCCCCTCAAACACAATGTAAAAAATGTTCAACTTCAAAACCTTTTATCCTAAGTGTCTCATAAATTTTTGAATCTATTTTCTAAGAACGCTAACTTTCCATTCAAAACATTGTAAACAAACCGATCAGTCTCATTATTCTGTGATAAATTTTTCCTTTTCCTTATATCAACAAAAGCCCTGAAGAAGATCTACTAAACAGATTGAAACACTGTAGCATTGGCTGAATAAATATCACTCATTTTATTTGAACCTGTGTTTTTTCTAAATTTTTTCTCTATTACATACATATATATATATATATATATATATATATATATATATATATATGTGTGTGTATCAATAAGTATGTGTGTCGATGGCAGGTCAGTAGGGCTATTAAATAAGGTAGGGATTTAGAATAGATTAAGAGTGTGATAAGGCCATTAACCAGACAAAATGTCTGGCTTTGAGCAATGTTGGAAGTCAGTTGAGAGGTCAAAACAGCAATAAAATTTGACCAGATTTTAGAATCAAATCACCAGGGGGTTGATGAAATCTTGAACGGATGAGAGTTGAAATGAGATTTGAGGGGTAGTGAAAAAATTTGAAAAGTGAGTCAGTTAGTTGTTGGGAACCGGACAAGTGAGTTGTAACCTGGACTTGGTTTGTAACCCAAAATTCATACTGGATTGTCCAATTGGACACATAACCTAACTCCTTTATAAAAAAAAACCAAAAAAACACCCTAGGTAAAAAATCATACATAAGTGTATAGGTAGATATTCTAGGCTAGAGGAGACATTAGGTTTATAAGTTACCAAAATTCACACTTGGGTGCCCCATGAAATTTAAAGGGGCAGGCAGGTTTATGGCAGTGCCTGAGGCCCCCTTAAGGGGGAATGCCGACTGGATCAATGCATTTTTTGCACCCGCCACCCATGAGTCTCAGCTCATGAGTGGTCCTACATTAATAGGGCCATGTGCCTAACCCATGGGGGTATGTGGTATCTAGTATGTAGATAAGTCCAACAGTATTAATAATATAAAATGATTTTATTAATAATTGCAGTTTAAATAAAAATAACAAAGGGAATTGTGATTTGAGTAGTGATATAGTTTCGGTTACAGACAGACACACAATCTCCATTTATAAGAAGATATCCAACTGTCAGTTTATTTTTCTTTCTTAGTTCCACAACACAAAGGTTGGTTTTTGTGTCTTTCACTTTAACTAGACTATCAGCAGGATACTAATCATTACTATCATCATTGTGAATCGCCCTACTCTCTGCCTACATTTAGAATTTGATATTAAGGAATACAAACCATGCTGCACCAATTTGCTTTTCATCCTATCTAGTCATAACACCTCACCCAGGCAATTTATAATTGTCACCCCCATCTTATAAAAGAATTGATCTTCCACATTGTGTGGACATTACTCTTCTGATGCAGTTGTTAGATTCAAACTTAAAAAAAAAAAAAAAAAAAAAAGTCTTCTTTCTTACAAGTTCCAATGCAGGAGGATCACTATTAATATTGTGAACAGTAGAGTTTAAAATCTAGTTGTTAATCAGTCCAAGTCAAGAGTTACCTCTAAATCATATTCAGGAGTATCTAATAATCTTTACCAATTAATAACTCCCATTAAGTCTTTCATATAGTGTTACTACTCGTTTCTGCATTTCATGGTTGTTGAATTTCTTTTCAGAAAGAAAATAGTGCACCAAGAATATTATATTAAATTAAAAAAAAAGAAAAGTCTTATTATTGTAAACAAGTGACATGTGTGAGAGCTGCTGCCAGCAGATTACGGTAGGATCGTAGTGGTGAGAGAACCACCGTGAGCGGGTAAAGTAGGCAAAGAGTTAAAGATTATTTTCTCACCCATTTTGTCTCTTTTTTTTTTAATTGTTTCAACTACTTTTTGATAAACTGAATAGATAGATATTTACTGTACAGAACTTTGTCCAATACAGGTATATAAATGGTGGGGGGAGTGTATTTGAAACATTGCCCCTTATCATTGTGTAAGTTATTAATCACAATTGCTGCACAAAAAACACTTGTCCCATATTTTCAGATCCAAATTAGTTGCTAAAGGAACACTTGACAAAAAGGCCTCAGAAAGGGTTTCTTAAATTTAACAATGCTCTGACACAAAATTAATTTAATTTTAAAAGTTCAATATCAATACCAACATTACTAATCACCCCCCTCCCCTTAAAAGATTAAGGTAGCCAAAAATGTTCATGTAATTTATTGGTTGATTTTTTGAAGGTTTGGGAAAAAAAAAAAAAAAAAAAAAAAAAAAACTGGAATTAAACACTTGTTTTTTTTCAGATCCAAATTAGTTGCTAAAGGAACACTTGACAAAATGGCCTCAGAGAGGGTTTCTTAAATTTAACAAGTTTGACAATGCTCTGACACAAAATTAATTTAATTTAAATTTAAAGATTAAGGTAGCCAAAAATGTTCATGTAATTTATTGGTTGATTTTTGAAGGTTTGGGGCGAAAAAACAAACAAACAAAAACAAAAACAAAAAAACTGGAATCCTTATCCAATTAGAGAAGTAAGGAATAATGATTTCAAATAATAGATGACAATTTAATAATTTTATTCTGCACAGAATATAATTTTTCCTTTCTTAATGAAAGTATGTTACATTCAACAATATGAGTAATTCATATCAGCCTTCATATTTCCAAAATCCAATAAAAAAGAATCAATTTTTGTAGATGACAATGCAATAGTCACCAAAAATGAACATTGAAAGAAAGAGTGAGAAGACAGTTCCTGAACTAAAGACGGCTCAACTAATTAGAGTTTAGGAATGTTTACATCGAAACTATATAAAGATGGTAGTTGAACACCTATCTACCTCTGTATGGGAATGTGTGTCCAGTAAATTTATGATAAATTCATTGTGTTAAATAATTCATAGCTAAATCCAGAATTTAATAAAAAGAGCTAAAGGGTTAGGGAAACCTTATATTATAAGAGCAAGTCTGATGTGATGAAATTTACTTCCAATAAATTCAGCTAGAATCATGTGAATATAGGTAACCATGCCAGAACTGGTTCCTACATGCAGATAAAGCTTTGTTAGACGATTGATTCCCAGTAGAAAATGTTAATCTTAAATGACGGTTGTGGAACCACTTAATGCTCCACCCTGACCAGAAAAGAGATCTTCAAATATACATTTTTAAAGTAGTTAAAAATATGGTATAAGTTTCCCCAAAGATGACACTCACCTTGTAATGGTGTGTGCCATCTTTAGGAATCTTACACAATATTAATAACAAATGCTAAATCAGGGAGTTTCATATTTTATGTGAACGAAAAATACATGTGCTCAAACTAACTAACTACAGTTACAGGTTCCAATGCAGGAGGATCACTATTGATATCTGGAACAACTGGATTCAAAATCTAGTTGTTAATCAGTCCAAGTCCAAGTGTTACCTCCAAATCATATTCAGGAGTATCTGTAATAATCTTGTTTACCAATAACACCCATTAACATTTCTCTGAATTTTTGAGATGAGGCTTGTATTAGTATTATTCGGACTATTCAGACTATTGTCCGAATATCTGAAGAAGGCAGGACACATCGGCTGAAACGCTGTACAGATAACAAAGATGAGAACAATAGTCCGAATAATCCAAATAATACTAACTCCCATTAAGTCTTTCATATAGTGTTGCTTTTTATCTTAACCCAATTTAGCTGTCTCTTTCATGGTTTTTATGAGTTACAAAACATTGGTTATTTCCTATAAGTCTAACATGATCAAAGGGGAACAACTCTTGACTGACAAACTTTATTTTCCCATTAAAATAACATCTTTTTTCCTAGATCAATAAATAAATAATTTATCAGCCAAGAGTGGTTCCCCTTTGATCATGTTAGACTTATAGGAAATAACCCAAAACATCTTAATGTGGCTGCCACTCTTTTTAGCTGAGGACATTAACGTTGGCCCCAAGAAGATATAAATGATAAACAAAAAACTTTCAGATGTTAACGGCAGTTATTTCAATGACAATTTTATATAAGATGGACTGTGCACTGAAGCTTGCAAAAATTGAGATCATTCAACAATTAAGGAAGGTAGTGATTTTTATTTTTATTAATCAAAAGATATCAGAGCGTCCGTTTACAATCTTTAATAGCCGATAATATTAGGAAATTCGAAGTAATTATTTTCCTTAATTTGACTCAAACTGGAAACAAACATACTAAATAGTATGGACTATTCACATACAAAAACAGTAAAAATAGTAAAAATCTTGTACAATGTTGTTTGTTTTTTTTTAATTGTTTATTTACATAGAGGAGCACCTTTGCTTGACATGCACCAAACATGGGTTATATGGAGGGGAGTGGGGGAAGGGGGAGAAGAGAAAGAGAAGAAGAGATGAGGGGGTTGGGGGATGGGGGGTAGTTAAGGTGTTAATACCAACTTATAAAGCAACGAATGTAGATGCAAAAAGTATTGATTTTGATTGGCTATCTGTCTAGACCTTGGTGTGGGAAGGAGACAGAAACAGTCTTAAGTGTCATTGCTGGGTGGATGGATCTAGAAATGATAGGATTGATGGTTGGGCCCAGATATGTTTAGTTACCCATCCAACATGATGAAAATTGATCTTATGCAGGTTGATGAATGTAGCATGTGAAATGCAGATTTAAGATCTGGTCGTCTCAAGTTCCCCGGCTGGTGTTTCAGGCTCCTCGTCATTATAAATATTCTCAGCCTGATTGGGAGAAAAAGAAAAAGAGAAAAAGAAAATTTAAACAATGCAAATAAAAAAAGAAAGAAAAATCTCTCCATCTATATATTTATGTTAAGGTAATATAGACACAAAGTCAATGGTGTGTGGTAAATAACCCAGTCGGTTGGCTGTTTTATGGCATATTAATTCTTTTTGGAACATTTAATGCCGAATCAAAAGCCATTTTTGATAAAGGACTCAAGTTGCTGCTGCTTAAGTGTTCACCCAATTAAATAGTGAACAGGCTGCTTAACTTCTGTGATCTAGCAGGAATTGACTAATGAGTGATTTGAAAATCGTACAAGCATGAAACTGCCAGTTACCAAGTGCCGTTGACTCCAGGTATTTGCTACTCTAACCCAGATACACACACACATATATACTAGAGCCTTTTTGGCCTTTGGGCCCGTAGCCTATAAGGGTTAGAATTGTATTAAACCCCCCCCCATTTTTCAATGAATTGACCTAGACAATTGAAATAGACATCAGAATTTTTATTGCGGGGCGGATGTTTTTCGTCTACCCTTTAGTCTAGAGGAAAAGTGAGTTGAATGTAAGACAGGTGACTCTAGAGTTATAGGATGTTGGGAGGGGGCTGAGTGCTGCCTTTGTAGTAATATTACTTGTGATCAATTTCATCTACCCTTCCTTGGCGTATAGGGAGTAAAAAGGGGAGGAACGTAGGATGTAAAGACAGGGATGAGTCAAGATTTGACATAATTGCAAATTCCGACTAATTAAACCAATTAAAGTGTTTTTTTTTTTCTCAAACAATAGGTTGAGCTAAAACTAAGGAATAATTAGAGACAAATTTCGTGTGATCAAGGTCACAAACAAAAAAGCCTTTAGGGATTGAACGCACCAAATCTCAGCTTTAGTATAATAATAGATATACATATATATACACACAATGTGACACAAGGTCAATTTCTTAAGCAGAGTTTAACAGGTTTGAATTCAGAGTTTTCCTTCTTCTAGACTGGTTACCTAACCATGGTTAAAGAACCCAGTCTGTCCTACAATTTACCCATAGCTGGAGGGAGATTGTTTGGATGCATACCTCTCATACAAACAGCCTTGTCTAGGATTTGAGTCCATTCCAACAACTAACCATTACATCACCACACACACACATATATATATATATATATAAAAAAAAAAAAAAGGATTAGATTGTTTCAATTCAAAGGGTGATAATACCAGTCATGATTTGACCTGTCATTTTGTTATTTTCACAAGCTAAAAATCAAGAGTATCATTTGAGAAAAGTGTTAGGATCAGACCCAATGAAAAATATATAGAGTGGCTCTCCTTGGTTAGCAAGGGATAGTTGACTCCCGTGACAGATGCATTGTAGGAGTAGGCCCGGAAATGGGTTTCTGCCATGATACAGCTGGCCATACAAGTTGAGCTCTTAAGCCACAGCCTAGTCTTACATTCAGTGGTCCATATTTTATTTCTATGTAAAAACATAAAAAAATAACCATTATGAATATGAAAAGGTGAAATTTCAATATTTACCATCTGCCAAACTTGCATGATGTTATCTTCAGATACTGAGCAAATAACCCAAGGTTCATTTGGATTCCAAGAAAAATCAGATATTTTGGCTGTATGACCACCATGAATAAACTGAAAGAAAAAGAAAAAAAAAAAAAAAAAAAAAAAAAAAAAGAAAAAAAAAAGAAAGCACAATTAGGTACAGGAAATATTGCATTTGTTATCCAATTTAAATTGACCAATAATTCCTATAACATCTTAAATATTTAGATCCCTTTTGTCAAAGAAAAAAAAAAAAAAAAAAAAAGAAAAAAAAAAAAAAAAAAGAAAAAAGAAAAAAAGAAGAAAAGATCAACAGGGGGAAAAATACTATGAAAATATTTTCTCAAGTAAGAGTTTACTTACCAATAATTCAGGTGGACCATCTTCTGCATCTTCAGCAGATTGTTCTTCTCCAATTTTGCTATTAAAAAAAAAAAAAAAAAAAAAAAAAAAAAAAAAAAAAAAAAAAAATCAAAAAATTTCATAGACAAACTATAAAATTTTAATTCTTAACATCCTGTTGAGAATTTTCAAGTCCAGAGCTCCATTCCTATAAGGATTTATCAATAAATGGCTAAAAATGGCCTTTTCATTTAAAGTTACCTGTTATTTCTCTTAAATCAAAGACTTCTAAATACGTTTAATATTACATTTAAACAAAGGCTCTCATTTGGGGTAGATTAGAAAAATGAATGTGATTTCCGGCCGGGCGGAATGAGGCGGTATAGGACGTTAAGAGTTAAAGTCTATTTACGTTCTTGAAATATCTTAAAGGTAAATGCGACAGAAAGCTTATAAACCTTTTTTAAAAATCTGGATATTCATTAAAAAAAAAAAAAAAAAAAAAAAAAGTTGTGAATCTTTCTAAAATTTTTGTACAAACATTTTAAAACCTCATTTTATTTTATCATTTAGTTTATATTTTGAGGGTCAATTTAATTTATACTATGTGGAGGATTTTAAAAACATTTTAGAACTATATCAAAACAACCTTTAAAAAATTTCTATATCCCCATCCCCACTGGTACTGATTATTGTAATTAAAACAAAACAATTCTCAGACTTACCTTAGATCCCAAATATGCAATCTACGGTCTGTGCCACTGGAGGCCAAGATAGTCTCATTATGAGGTGACCATTGAACCTAAAGCAAAAAAAAAGAAAAAAAAGATAGTTGAAAATCTCAAATCTCCAATAAATATCAGAAAAACTCACAATTAGAAATGATAATATGATGACTTACTTGGAAGATTTCATCTTTATGTGATTCAAACGAATGCAACTTCAATTTCAAATTTCTCAAATCCCAAAGAGCAACAGTCTGTAAAATTAAAAGGAAAAGGAAATTTAGAAATATAATTCTAAAATAACCAACACTTATTTTAAAAAGAACTTTTTCTTCAAAATGAATTGTTTAAGAAGAAAAATTGAACAAGAGTTGGGTATAAAAACTCTTAATGAAAAATGAATGTTACACAAGTGATGTGATTCATTTTTTAGAAACACACCAATATTAGCAGAAGCAGTTTCTTAAAAAAAAAAAAAAACAAAATCCATTTAATATATTTTGGCCAACTTTTAGTTTCCTTTTTGTGTAAAAATTGTCAAGTCAAAAAATCAATAAAAACATTTATTATCTATTGTCCAAACCTACCACTTTACAAATACATTATTTTAGCTCACTCACAAAAACGGTGAATATTTGAGAACAAGTAAACACTTTCTATCCAAATAATTAACAATGCCATTAGGTCTATGTTTGAATCTCTTATGTTCATAATTAATTTGACAATTAATAAACACATCTCAAACCCGCTTTAGAAATTTTAGACAATCTTTTGTTTGTTTAAGCAATTATATCCCCACATTTCCAATTATATCCTTTTGTTTACAGCTTGTACTAGCTTTACCTATTTAGTAGAATATATCTAAGAAATTTATATTAAGTATATCCTTATCTTTTCTTGACAATTTACTAACCACATAATAAAAATGTACATAAAAGTAGTAAGATTGGTTTCTAATTTTAATAAACGTTAATTTCCCACATAAAATTAGGGGAGACATTAAAAAAACACAGCGGACAGCAGTTTTTCCATGACGGTCTAAACAATACTGAGCAACATAATTGATTTTCATAATATATGAATTAAAACTTTATTAAACTAGTTCTTTAAATTACAGGTGCATATTTAACAATTAAATAATTTCATTTGTCACTTTAAATAGAAAAAGGTAACATTGGTAGAAGTCACTTGATTCATCCTAAACTGGAATATTAATCGAATGAACACCCACAACCCCCTACATCCATTTATAATTCCTTTGAACCAGAAAAAAGAAAAAAAGTTTACCTTGTCAGCTGATCCAGTAGCCAGAATGAATTCACTGTAGGGATTAAATGATAAGCAGTTAACCTCTGCGGTATGGGCATCTACAGTGTGACTGGGTTTGCTTGTATTATTTGATCTTGTATCCCATCTAAAAAATAAAAATAAAAATTTAAGATAAGTATTTGTAATGAAACAATTTATGTTAAAATGATGTTTTTAGTTTACGCACACGTTTAAGAATAAAACAATTGCAGTGTGAACCATTTAGGTTAGGAGATACAGCATAAGTAAAAGTTAAATCAAAGAATTCACCAAGACTCACATCATGAGTTTTTGATCGTCAGCCACAGATCCAAATAAACTTTCATGAAGAAGATGCCAAGCCACATCCTGAAAAACAAAAAGAAAAATTTACTATTTCCCCCTTTATTGTATAAAATTAAGCACCTTCAAGTCTAAATAGAAAATTCATGGTTGAAAAGTGTGACATTAAAGGGAAATATAAAATTAAAAAAAAATTTTTTTTAGTTTTGAATAAAGGGTTTGGATAGAAGTTCCGGGAAGGCCTCTGATTATGACGAGAAAGTGCCCGAGTTTGACAAGAAACACCTGAAGAAAGCCGAAGGATAAAATCGTCCGAAACGTGTATATAATACTAAAGATGAGGACAACAGTCTGAAAAATCTAATACAAATAAAGCAAATATTCATAAAGGTTCTTATCATTCAGGAAAATACCATTCATCAATTCCTGCACAAATTATTTTGGCACCTATGATTTATTCATCACTTCTTTACATAAAGTTGCCATGTTTCTGGCAGGACTGATCTGCAATCTTGCCTGTTGACCAACTTTTCCTCATGGGTTTGTAAAAAAAAAACAAAACAAAAAAAAAACTTAAGTCTAAGATTACTCCTTCCAGTTCAGCCTTAATTTCAGAGGCAGCAGTAACATAGAATAATAATTAACACAGCTTAACACCTGTACCCCAGCTATGGTTAGTGGAATGATACCCCCGTGGTAGTCTGAATAAAGTATTAGGTTCAAAGTTCCATGATGGCTCCAAGTCCAATAAGAAATACCCGAAGAAGGCTGGAGGGCACATCGGCCAAAACGTTGTAGAGATAACAATGAAGATGAGGACAATAGTCCTAACAATACAAATAATACTAATTATCAAGCCTCATCTCAAAAATTCAGAAACAAAATTCCAAATAGACAAAACCACCATCAGCAAGACATTCTTTTTCTTGTAGGAAATATCGTACCAAATGTTTTCATGAGTTTGGTATTTTATAGTAATAAGAGATACAGTTTGTCTCCAAATGTCAATGACTATTTAAGACGGGAAGTTGTTTATGGTTTATACCAAGAAAATAATCCAACAGTGAAAGTTTACTGCTGTGTATCTGGTTTAGCCAAGTCAGGAGAACGTCTGACTAGGTTCCGGGTTCGATACCAGCCCTTGCCAATTCAGCGTATGAGCAGCACAGGGACCTGTGCAGTAAAGTGAGGAGTTGATGGAAGGTGTGGCGGTCAAACTCAGATGCCAAAAACATTCTCCTCGGTCTAGCGTAGGGAAAAGGGGATAGACTTCCCCACCGATACCAACTTTAGGCCACCCCGACGATTTTACTTACTTTATATAACATCGAAACAACTATGCAAAGTTGAAAATTGCATCATTGATAAAAAAGAAAAAAGTGATACTCACTTCTACGACGGAAGTATGTCCAGTAAATACTGTGTGAGCATCAATAACACGGCCTTCTTTTGGGGTAGTATTGATATCCCACAAGCAGATGGTCTGTTAAGAGAGAGAGAGAAAACAAAGTTTCAATAGAATAAAAGTGAAGACATTTACAGTGAAATAATCTTAGACACATTTTCTTATTGTAATTGTATAACACAAAAGACATTTGTAATCAATACTTACATGGTCATCAGAAGCACTAAGCAAATGTCCATTCAAGTTGGGATTCCATGACAAGCCATAACTGAAAAAGAAATAATATTTGGGTATGATAACAAAAAAAATTTCTTAGAATTTTTGAGATGAGGCTCGATAATTAGTATTATTCGGACTTTTGTCCTCATCTTCATTGTTATCTGTACAACGCTTCGGACGATGTGCCCGCCCGCCTGCCTTCTTCAGGTATTTCTTGTCGAACACGGGTACCTTCTTGTTGTAATCAGGAACCATCACGGAATAAAGGGTTAGATTTAAAGTTCCGTGATGGCCCCTGATTATGAAAAGAAGGTTCCCAGAGTCCAACAAGAAATACCTGGCCAAAACGTTGTACAGATAACAATGACGAAGAGGACAGCAGCCTGAATAATCTTATTATAATGGAGATTGTTGGTTTGTCTGTCTGTAACCGAAACTATATTACTATACAAGTCACAATTCCTTTAGTTATTGACATCACATTCTCCATGATTTTATTTTTATCTAAACCTCAATTATTAATAAAATTGTCTTACATTATTAATACTGTTAACTATGTCTACATACTGACAACATGCAATTATATTTATATATACAACAAAATAGCGGTTTACAGTGTGAACGGGAAGGCTAATTTGCACATTAATATTAAAAAATCGAATTTAATAAATATGTGCTTAGTATTATTGATTTCTAACTGTTTGGTTTTATTTTAATGAATATAAGCAAAAATCTCTTCAATGAATCTTAAATGAAATCCATTAA
This sequence comes from Doryteuthis pealeii, assembly GCA_023376005.1. NCBI lineage: Eukaryota > Metazoa > Mollusca > Cephalopoda > Myopsida > Loliginidae > Doryteuthis > Doryteuthis pealeii. The sequence goes on along the minus strand of CM042145.1, from coordinate 20,018,816 downwards.
CAAGATAAAATAACTGTAATTTTATTCTTTACTTCCTCTTTTAACTAAATACTTAAATTAGAAAAAATAACAATGAAAGACGAGAGTGATGGAAGAGTAAGTTTCAGTTGTTCTATTTTTTATTATACTCCCTCTGTTTCAAATCTTTTATTATACTCCTCTGTTTCAAATCTTTTTATCTGTATTCTTATTTAGTTTCATTAGCGTTTCTAATTTAATACAATATTTTATTACATTAAAACTTAAATACTTGCACCTTACGGAGGGTGCATATATTTGCTAGTACAAATAATACCAAATGAATCAAGGTTTTTAGGCAATGCCTATTATACAACAATTACACTCATCTGGTCTCTTGGCACACACATATTTTATAGCAGGAAAAAAAGAAAAAAAAAAAAAAAAAAAAAAAAAAAAAAGAAAAAGAAAGCATAACAGACTATTTCAGGTGTATTACGCTTTCAATAGAAATCTTTATTTTTTCGTAATATTTTTTTGCTCAGTGACTCTCAATAACAGGACACATTGAGCTCTGTAAATTAAGACTATTGAAAATGTACTACGCCGTAAGGGAGATTTCTTCACTCAATCTTTGGATTATATATATCAATGTGTATTGCTGGCACTATCACACTTGAAGAGGCAACATACAGTATTATTAGGAGAGGTCTCAATATCTGTGATAGAGCATTAATAAATAATAAATATATATTTTAGTATATATTTATTTGCATGGAAACAAGTCTGCTACCATTGATTTCATGCTATTTATTTCTAAAATTTTTTTTGCTGCCCAACGAGTGTTCAGCTTAAACAAGTAAGTTTGGATAGCAGACTTGTTTCCATACAAATAAATAAATAAACACACACTAATAATATATATATATATATATATATATATATATACATACACATACACACACTTCCATTGGCCACAAGTATCTTTCCCAACAATTGAGTTGTAGGTGTGAATCATTAGACAGATGATTTTTTTATACTGGGAAAAGCAGGTATAGGACCAACACCACCTTTTTTAAGATGAGCTGATAACGGAAGAATAGTTTACCAGCGTAGGTGTTATTTTCGGATTTGCCTGGGGAGTTGTCTGCCCATTAGTTTCGCTGGTTCCTGCTAGGGGTGTTTGATATTTATTTGATTTGAACGTCTCTCGCTCTTTTCCTGTTGCTCGACCTGCGAGACTATGGGTTAGACTGTCTACCCCCTTCTCGTTGGGGCTTCGGTGTCATTATCTCTACTCTTGTATATGTATTTATACTACTTTTGTATGTATGTTCATGTACACCTCAATGTATTATGTACCCTGTTAATTCTTGTGCTGTATATTAAATGTTTTGTCTATCAACCTTTGTCGGAGTTTTATCTTCAAGTATTATCACTTTGAATCTTACAACTGGTGACCCTGACGTGATGGAAACGTTTTGTGAAGGCTTGGTTTTGCATTTGGAACTTTAATCCTTACACCAGTGTGCCACAGATTAGTTTTGCATTCAGAGTTTTTCCTCTCCAAGACTAGTTGACTAATCAAGGCAAGAGAGTTTGATCTCACCTACTATTTACCCATAGCTGAGGAGAGAATAGATAGAGTCATGTCTTTCCCAAGGGCATTAGCATGAAATGAAATGCAAACAGCCTCATCAAATCCATCTAGGTTTTTATAATAATTTGAAAGTAATAAAGTTTATGTAGAAATAAAGAAATCCCAATTTATGTAGCCCTAGAAAAGTGGTGAGAAGAAAAGAACTTACCCTTCTTTCTGATGGCCTTTCAATCTCAGCTCAGGATTACACTCACCACTTGGATCTGGTATTAAGAAAAAAAGAAAAAGGTTTTAAAACTGCAGACATTACAATAATTAACACACACAAATATATAAATAATATACTAATCTTATTAGTAAATCCTTGTGTAAAAAAAAAGAAAGAGAAAGAAAAAAAGAAGAAGAGAGAAACAGATAAATAGTTTGTTAGTAAAAATATACTACCAAACCTCACCTGGGGAAAAAAAAGAAAAAAAAGAGAAAAGACCAAGAGGGTCGTACCAACCAAAAATAAGTTAGAACCTTGCCCTGATGAGCTACTAAGCAAAACTTAGCAGGTATATCTGACTCATTAGGTTTAACATTATAAATATATAAAAACAAACAATAGCTTTAAAGCTAATTTATCATCAGCACTCTTATTAGAAGTTGGCATATCTTCATCTGAACTAATTTTGGATTGTAATTTTTATTAATTTGGAAACGGTTTATAAAAAAAAAAGAAAAGATGGCCTCACCTGGTTTTGATGGATGCTTGGTGTAGTCGAAGACCAGTACATCACTGGACGGCGTTTTTGTTGCAATAATACATGGATTCTGAGGCATATAACGGGCTCGATTCACTTCTCCTTCATGATTAATCTTTATCTCAATTTCAATTTTCCCACTAACTGAGCCAAAACCACCAAATTCTGTGCAGGAAAAACAAATACAAAATATGAGAGAGATAGATAGAGAGGTAGAGAGATAGATATAGATAGATAGAGAGGTAGAGATAGATATAGATAGATAGAGAGGTAGAGAGATAGATATAGATATATAGATATAGATATAGAGAGATAGATATAGATAGAGAGGTAGAGGTAGAGAGAGGAGAGGTAGAGTAGAGATAGAGAGGTAGAGAGAGAGGTAGAGATAGAGGTAGAGGTAGAGGTAGAGATAGATAGAGAGGTAGAGGTAGAGATAGATAGAGAGGTAGAGGTAGAGTAGAGAGGTAGAGATAGATAGAGAGGTAGAGTAGAGATAGATAGAGAGGTAGAGGTAGAGATAGAGGTAGAGGTAGAGATAGATAGAGAAAAAAGAGATAGATAGAGAAAGAGATAGATAGAGAAAAAAGAGATAGATAGAGAAAAGAGATAGAAGAAAAAAGAGATAGATAGAGAAAAAGAGATAGATAGAGAAAAAAGAGATAGATAGAGAAAAAGAGATAGATAGAGAAAAAAGAGATAGAGAAAAAAGAGATAGATAGAGAAAAAGAGATAGCATTCACTTACCCCCCTTTTCACTATCATAATGAGAAGCATCAAATTGGGCATTGTCATTTGGCAGTTGGACGCTGGCGATAAGCAAATGATTTTGTTCATCCGATCTGGAAGGAGAGTAAAAATTGTATCAGGAAGGATTTCAGGATGGTTGTCATAAAGACAGAAACAAACTGTGTACAACCATTTACCTAAACATTTCCTTTTTATATACACAGTCCAGAATTAACTAAAAAAATAAATTCTAAAATATCGAGTGTATTCAAATAAAATTAGTTTTTTGCAAAATAATCAAAGAATTCAGTTTCAAAACTTAAATTTTGATATTTGAAATCAATTTTCTATACATAATTATACTGGAAGAAAACAAAATCTAAATATTGTATACTTTAAAATTGAAAACAGAAAATAGGTTGATTTATGACGAAAATATTTCCAGCAGATATTTTACTCAAACAAATTAATATTTCATCTTTATGCAGATTTAAAAAAATTTTTTTCTAACTGTAGAAGAAAAAATAAAAAATAATAAGAGAGATAGAGAAAAAGTACTTAATATTAAATTTAATCAACAACACTAATAACATGATACATAAAAATTCAATTCTTTATATTACAAAAACATAACCCTAATTCAGTCATAAATAATTAGCAAGGCAAATTACATTGAAAGACTACAATAATCTAAAACAGGCTGGTCCCAGTTCCTTCATCAAGCAGGAAGATGGACAAATTTATGGGTTCTAGTAAGTAACAGTCAGAATTGTTATATTAAACACATTCAGAATATATAAATAAAGCTACATGTAACATTACAGCAACAGATATAGACAAATACTAAAACAATATTTACAAGCCGGCATACTAAAAAGTTAATTTTTTTTTATAGGTTAAAGATTAGAATGGAAGAAAGAAATTATTTTAGTTATTACATGCAGTAAAATATTATCAGAGACAGAGAAAGATTATATAAATATAGATGATAGACAGAAAAGGTTATTTAATAAATCTTTATTAAAGGAATAGCTTTTTTTGTTGTTCTAAAAAGTTAAATATTTTAGCTTATTGGGCGATTCTTCATTCAACAAGATATATCATCACCATTGAAAAAAGGAGAAAAGATAGACTTAAAATTGGTGAGACATGTCATATATTAGGTGATATTAATTTAATTTGCATGAGAAAAGAGAGGAAGAGAAAGAAGGAGAGACTACATATTCACTTTTCACACACAATCATAACAGGTTTTATTGCTAGGGTTAGTACCCACCCCAATTATCATGTTATATGATTTTGAAGGGACAAAGAGGAAATTGAAAAGAAAAAGGAATAAAAATTAAATTTAAAAAAAAAAAAAAAAAAGTGGGGATGCAATGCTATAACTAAATGCAAACATGCAAGAGTAAAGCAAGCAACACTGCACCAACCAACTAACCAGTTTTTCATTTTTAAAAGGGTAAAATGTTAAGAGGTGGAAAGGCAAGTCATATTGCGGTAGGTCACCGAGTGCCATATGTCTTAAAGAATCTTAGTAAAGTATAAAATAATTCACAGTTCTAAATAATTTCACACGTGTGTGTGTGTATACATATACATATATGAATGAATCTCATTCCATCATTTTTGTGTTACTGGAAAGAGAAAAACATTCTTAAATTAGTTGGCAGTGAATATAAACAGAAGAATTCAAATAACTTTATATAAAATAATAATAATAAAAAAAAAAAAAAAAAAAATCAAATTTCAGATCTTCCACCTAAATTATAATAAAAAATACACTTAACCCATTTAACTAAAGAAATTTACAATTCACACAATCATTTTATAAGAAAAGTCAAAATACCCCCCCCCCACACCAGCTTATCTATTTGTGTGTGTGTGTGTGTGTGTGTGTGTGTGTGTGTTCATCTATTATTCTTCATTTGCTGATGAATTTGATACTTGAGTGACCAATGCTGTGCAGAATAGAATGTATTAATACTGAAAATAGGAGTTTTGCTGAAAAATAACTTAAGACTAAAGGAAATATAATTGGGGTGGGGTGGGTCAAACAAGATCGCCAAATTTTGCAAAACAACTTATTTCCCTGGAATAATTAAACAACTATTCTCATAATATGGTTATGATGTTCTGAATAAAATTCCTAATTTCAGGAAAACAAACACACAGGGCAATGAGGAAAGAAAGGTCCACAACAGCAACAACATTAACTCTTTACTTCCATGCAATTTTAACAGAAAAAGGTAAAATAACAGTTGAACAGTATATAAATAGAGATTTTCCCTTAAAAATCACAAGTATAAAAAAAAAAAAAAAAAAATTAAGGAAAAAGAAAGCAAAAGGCAGAGTACAAGAAAAGTGGAGAGAGGGGAGAAAAAAAAAAAAAAAAAAAAAAAATCAACGAAAGGTTTATTAACTATTGAGAATATGCCCCCCCCCACATACTATCTATCTATCTCAGAGTAAGAAATTTGAAAAACGCAGGGATGTTGTTAAATTAGCTTATATTTCAATATTTCAATCTGTTTAGACCATCATCAGAGCAAGTCTGTTATAAATTATAACAATCTCCTTTTTATAACAGAGTTGCTCTGATAATGATTCAAAACAGATTGAAATATTGCAATATAAGCTAATAAAACAACATTACTTAATACCTGTGTATTTTTCAAATTTCTTACTCCGACATACTGTTGGATTGATCTTATTTTAATCTATATAAAATATATATATATATATAAAGGAAAATAAAAGGGTTCCTTAGCATTTCTAATAAATCTATCACCAGCTGGAAATCTAAGCAAATCAACCATCCTATTTGAAATATAAATTTAGAGAATTCAACCAAATACTTTTGTTTGTGTAAATTAATGAATTTTCAGAGTTGGGCAGACTAGATGTAACAATAAAACAAATTAATGGATTTATTTTTTTATCCAATTTAAAAAATACCAACCAGCCTAGAAATTCCTTAAGATTTTCCTTAGCAAATGATGCAATAAAAACAGAAATCTAAAATGTTTTAAAAGAATTCATTTGTTCCTTCTACCAATTTCCGATTATGCTAAAACCAAACCATCCTACCCTTTTGAAGTGATATGAATGGTTTTAATAGTGAATAATAATCCATATCTACAGACAGACAGAGAGAGAAAGAGAGAGAAGGGGGAAAAAAAAAGGAAAGAAAGAAAGATTCATCCAGGCAAAAAGAAATGGATATAGAAAGAAAACCATAGCTTTACACCAATATTGCAACCATGACGATCACCAAATAAGACAAAGAAATTTTTGTTTAATTCTTAACCTGTAATATCAACCCGACTGGCATTATTAATATAAACAAATCTATCTATCTATACATATATAAAGGGTAGTTGCGTGAATCTGTATGTCTGTAAAACAATTAACGACAAAGTAAACATTAAAATATTAAATATCACCAGGGCTTGGTTTTTGAGCAAAAATAATGAAGGTTTAATTTATATTCGTGAAGATAATTAAAAAATGAAATTTAAATGACGTGAGGATCCACCTCGCAGTTCAACAATAATGGATCTCTGAGACTACCTTTTTTACCCCCCCCCCCCGTAGCCACTTCTAGTTAGTTATATAGCTTTTATTGTAGCTAAAAAAAAAAAAAACAAAAAAAACAAAAACAGCTGAACATGACCAGAAGGAAAATCCCGTAGCAGTTTAAATCGGTAAACAAATGAATCCATGTAACAGGTTTCAAAGATATAAATTATTAACCCAAGCTTATGCAATCTCACCCCTCGGGGTGGGGATCCAGTGGCTTCGGCCTTGGACCTGACAAGCTAATATCGTTGATCCCAGGGGCCATGCCCCCAGGCAACACCTGTCCCCTTGATTTAAAGGGGCAGGGCTGGGTTTATTGCCCAGTGCCTGAGGCACCCCTATTGAGGGATCAACGCATTTTTTGCACCCACGAGCTTCGGTTTGTGGGTGGTCCCACATTAATAGGGCCTTGTGCCTAACCCGTACACGTGGGGTACTTGGTAAATATCATGTTTAGGGGTTCAATACGCAAATACAAATCTGACTAGTGTTGATTTTTGTTGTTTTTCCATATAGAAGTATTTGATGGCATATAAGACACCCCCCCCCCAAAAAGCCCTGCATCTTATATATCGTAAGTGAAGTTTGAGACCTCCCGTAGGCCCTTTTATGATTATTTCCTGCTATTGAGAGGTCTTGTGTATGCTTATTGCTTGCCTGTACTGTGAAATTGCTTTTATACAGCTATGTTTCTGCTTGTGTAATGCACAGATAGACTGTTTTCAACAATATATGCTTAAGTACACTAAAAACTGCTGAAATGGGGTGTGTGTGTGTGTCTTATATTCCGTCAAATACGGTACATCTATATCCAACAGTTATCTATTCACATAGTAGTTGTAATAATAATAATAGGTGAAAGAATGAGTCTCTAAAATAGTTCTAAGCTGCGCAGTGTACATGTACATAAATAATCTGTAACCTTTCTTCTATTCTTCACCCCCCAAAAAAAACAGGGATTTGTGCCTGGGGGCAAATGAGCTTTAAAGTCATTGATATTTAAAATGTAATGTTTCTTGGAGGTGCTTGTAGTATAATGGTTATTGTCACGGAGGTGGAATGCAACCAGAATTCAAACCCTGAACAAGACCAAAGGCATTAATCCAACTATTAGTTTGTTTTTGTTTTACGGCATATCAACCTCTGTAGGTCATTCAATGCCAACTAAGTTTTGGACCTGTAGCGGTAGTTTGGTAGAAAAAAAAAAAAAAAAAAAAAATTTTTTATATGTATAGATTTTAACTATTGTTCAATTACTCATATTTTTTAGTACAATCCCACTTCTTTTAGGAAATGTAAAATCCTGGATAGTTTTAATTTCATGAAAAGTTTTTTCTTTTCCAAATTACTTGCTTGGTAGTATTTTGTTCACACTAGATCAAAGTCAAGTAGGGCAGACTGGGCTCTTTAATCTTGGTATGGTAATTAGGTTGGGTTTCTTTTTTAATGGCATATCAATCTTCATGAGCTATTTAATACCAAAGCCACCCTTGTAGAAGAACAGTAGTGGTACTATCCATAGCCGGACCCTGCCAAACTATTCCTGCCCAAGACGAGCTACGAGAAAAACACCCCCACAAACAAACTAGGTTACAGGATAAACCTTTTTATACTTCCTTGTTTATTTTACACTTAAGTGTGTTGTGTATATATATATATATATATATATTATCAGCATCTGTGTTCATAATAATAATAACAAAACAAACTGGGTTTTAGCTTGTTAAATCAAAGTCTACATTTACTACTTGACACCCAAGGAGGATGAGGCATGTTTATTTAATATTTTAAACACAAAGCACTTTTTATGACGGTGCCATGGTTAATGTTACACATTGATCTTACAGTTTATTTAAGAAGAAAAAATTTTAAAAACTTAACTATAAGATTACAGAAATGTACAAATAAAATTTACAACATTCCAGGATATCTACATGCAACATTTCATAGAAATTTACTTTTGCGTTTACTATATTTTTTATTGTTACTTACAAATAATGCATTACTTGAGGATCTACAAGTTTCAAAATTTATCTAAATTTTTCCTGAGTATCTTACTATATAACAAAATTATTAGCTAGTGATATAACAATATTTAATGTAACAATTAGCTGACCTTGGAAACTTAATGGAATTCTTTTTAAATATTTAATATAAATTAAAACAGCAATGAAATAGAAATCTTTGTACCTAATTAAGATACAATTAAATAGCAAATACTAGGTTGCAAATCTTTGGCTTAATGAGAGAGAGTGAGAGTGAGTGAGAACGAGAGAGACACACACACACAGAAAGAGAGAGAGAGAAAGAGGAAAGAGGAAAGAAATGCCTAGCAGTTAAAGAGTTGTGCAGAACTACAAAGCAGGCAACATGTTATGCACAAAAACAAGTCAGTAAAAGCTGCTACTACCATCAGAAGGTGGCTACCAATGACTGCAACTTCCCAAGACAAAATAGAGAAAAGAGAAAAAATAACAAGCAAGCCCCAAACTATTACAATTGTTTGTTGCAGCTGAGTTTACAAGTTAAAACCTTAAATCGGCATGATTTATCAAGTTCTTAACCATCCTGATAATTTGGACAGGTACAGTTTCATTGGTTATTTACTTCTAATTATAGTCTTGTGCATATCCAAGCTGTCTACTTATCCAGTTGGAAAAAGTAATCAAGTTAAAATACATGAAATAGAAACCTGAATAAAACTTTTAAAATCCCCAAGAAGATATTGCCAGCATGTTCATATTGAAAAGTTTAATGAGGTTTTGGGTTTCTTAGTTCAAAATATTTAAGAAAACAAATTATTTGAATTTGGGATCTAATTTGGAAAAATTCTTTCGGCAAAAAATACAGAAAAACTTCTTCCAAATAATAAGGTTCAATTAAAATGGGAAGAATTTTCTTTTCTTATTTTTAAGAAGTGTCTAAATTATTTCCTGTTTTTGAGATATTTTAATTTCTACCTTGAAATTTGTCTATTACTGAATTAAGAGGGTAGGTTGCTATAACTAAATACAACATATGAAATGGTGGGAGAAAAAAAAGGAAAAAAAGAAAAGAAAGAACAAAAAAAAGGAAAATCCTTAACAAAATAAAATGGAGCTGGCTAGGGGATTTCAAAGTTAAAGGAAAATAAATAAAAGTACAAAAACTTAGATGTTTTATACATAAAACTCATGTGGAGCCAACTGAAAAATATAAGAATTTTTTTTGGCAAATTACAAAAATGCCTACAAGCCATACATTAAAAGTTGTAGAGTAAAAGACTAATAGTACCTGTCCAGATTGTCAGAATGCCACCTACAGCTGCTGAAATAAAGAAAATCCAAGCAGATGAAAAAATTTTTAAAGGATTTTTTTTTGTTGTTAAATTTCAATTTATAAAGAAATTTTAAAGGGTGGAAAATAACAGAAAATGGAAAAAATTTATCCAGTATTTGATTTTTTTTTTTTATTGGGATGATTGCATTTTGATATGCAACGAAGCAAAGAAAGAAAAAAAACTCAATCTAATTTAGTTAACAGGTAACTAAGCTTGTACCAACTCTTAATCAACGTTGTGTTGACTGTTCATAACCGTGAGCATGTTTTGCTATATGAATCAAAACAGTTTCTAATAAAGTCTGAAGAGAAAGATTGTGTGTATATGAGAGAGAGAGAGAGAGAGAGAGAGAGAGAAAGAGAGAGAAAGAGAGAGAGGATAGAAAAGACAAAGAGGGGGTGGGATCTGAAGTATTTAACAACAAAAATACATCTACATTTGTAATACACAGCAATTTAAAAAGCAAGACATTTTGAAGAAAGTTTTAAGAATTTCACCTAAAGAATCAATTACATAAATATGAAATGCTGCATGTAACCAAATTCCTGAAAGCCTAACAATAGCATAATTATAGTAATCACTCACAGATTAAAATATCTTATTCTAAAGAGACAGAAACAACTAAGTGAGAAATTTGGCCTTATCTTCCTTAAACATTAAATATGTTGAAAATTCTAAAATTTTCAAATTAAGTAAATTATTTATAATAATATGAAAATATGCTACCAGTAAATCTGTATTGATCTGAAATTTACTTAGTGCCTGTATATTTTCTGTTATTGAAATTGTATCATTATTCAAGCATCTCTGATGATGACCACGCCACTTTTTTAAAAAGTTAAACTGCATAATTCTAGCATAAGAGAATTATCCTGCTTTTGAGCTAAGTCCTATTTTGATATTTGAAATTATCGCAACTGATGACCGGACAAGGAATTCAACCAATGATAGTCAAAAAGTGACCAGCCTGGAGAATATATTGAATGTGAGAGAATTTTCCATTCAAGTTACACGATTGATTTCACTACCCAAGAGATGGGGGAGGGACCCCCCCCCAAAAAAAAACAACTTTTCAATTCAAATGAGATAATTGCTCATTGTCTAGTTGTACAGTCTGCTTAAGTTCCAGGAATATATAATGAAGAACCTTCTTTTTTAGATTGAGATATTTAAGTTGGTTGTATTTTATGGCATGTCAACCCTTGTGTTATTTTATGCCGAAGACATTGTTTTATTCATCAGTGAGGGTATGAAAAAAAAAAAAAAAAAAAAAAATCTATTTAACCTATAGATATGACCCTAACAGGTACTACCACTTCGGGTCAGTGTGGACCTGGGAGTAATGGCAATGAAAGGGTACTCCACCCACCTGAGCTCCAGAATGAATGCAGTAGAATCAGTTTAACGAGATGTTAAAGTTGTTAGCCATAATTTTTTTCATTGCATGTAACTATCGTGCCCCCCCCCCCCCCACAAAGAGAATTTACCTAAAGTTTATAAATAGCATAGTACAGTTGACCAATATACACACAAGCAACAGCATAAAGGATGGAATTGGAAACCTTTGCATTAGATCATGCAACGGAAAGACTTTTAGTTATTTTTAAATCAAGTAAGTAAGTAAGTAAAAAAAAAAATAAAATCTAATTACTTTTTTTGTTGTGGATAATATCTAATATTTGTATATCAGTCTTCTGGATTTTTATCTATGGAGAAAGAGAATACAAGCCCCCACCCCATCCCCAAAACCCTGGACTAACAAAGAAAACGAAAAAGTTGTCTTATCCAATAATTGTCGAACCATTAAAACAAATATCAATTTTTTTCTACACACACACAATTTAGTTAAGATATTGTAACTATGATTTTGCAGTCCTGGCAGCTGGTGAGAGATTTGGATACTTTGTAGCTAATTAGTGAGGGAGAAAAAAAAGAAAAAAAAAAAAAAAAAAAAGGGCGGCTATTGTTAAATAAGTTTAAGAATATCCTCATAAATGAAAATTGATAAAACCTAATGTTTGTCTTCTTGGTAGGGATAGTTGTTTATCAATATAAAAAAAAAATGTCTGGATAGAGAAAGGGGATAAGGGATTAACACTGAAAATGAAGAGCTAAAAGCCTACAAAGCAGGCAGCTGAAGGCTTTAAAAATGGGAGGGGGTGGGGAAAGAGAGTTTCTTTCTAACAGACAAGGGGGCAGGAAGATGGAGGAAGTCAGAGTCACTGGTTGGTTCATTAGTTGAAAGCCACCACTACAAGAAAAAAAGCATGCAAGTGAGGAGCTGGAGTTATTGTGTCAGTAAAAACCAGGCAGGAAATGAAACTGCTCACATCCGAGAGTTGTTCGAATCGGGAGATGAGGAGCTGGAGTTAACAAAAATAGAAAAAAGGTAAAAAATGTCATGGGATTTATCACTTAGCAAATTTCTTCTTAAAAAAAAAAAAAAAAAAAATCTAGTAAATATAGAGTACTGTGAATGAGATTTTTTTTTTCTTTTTTAAAAACCCACATCCATGTACATCATATGCACACACAAGCCTACGAGGATGCTAGATTTACCTGAAAAATACATCCTGCCACCAATATTTTCAAAACCTGATAGAGAATGAATGATTATATATATATATATATATATATATATATATATATATATATATATATATATATATATATATATATATCTCCACTCAAATTTATTTATTTTTGTTTTATTTAAAGAGATTAAACTTTATAAAAATTGAATCCAATAACTAATATAATGCTCTTTAAACAGTTCCTGCACATTAGGGGCTGTTTCTGACATGCCAACCCTGAACATCTGCAGTTATGACTATTTTATTAAATGGATTTTTGTATTCATATGAAATAAACACTAAGTTTACATTGATAAGCAAATAAAAATAACTAACATCTTATAATTCATAAAATTTAAATCTTTAATGCGTATCTTTTAAAAAGGAACAGCATGTATTTACAGACATTTATATATATATCTTGTAGGGAAGGAAAAACATTAAAATGCAAGAATACTGATTAATGATACAACAATCAAAACTTTTTTTTCTTTTTTCAAACAAGCAAGTTATAGATAACAGCCTTTCTAAGTCTGCAAAATGTGCAATAACTATATAAGGCAGGTATTTTCAAAGCAGTATTGGTCAGGGATGATGCACCAAAACACCACAGTATATAAAAATACAACAAAAAAATATTAAACCGATAGTTTTGAATGTTAAAGATCAAAATAAACAAATGGGTTACCCTCACGTTATTTACTGAAAAATTGATTTTTCGGTTTCTGCGTCAATTATAACAAAGTAGGGTTATATTAAACTGAAAGGGGAGGAGAGAAAAAAAAAAAAAAAAATTAAAAAAGAAAAAAAAAAAAAAAAAAAAAAAAAAAAAATTCAAACAGTTCCTAATGTACAGGCAAATTTACTACACTTGAGTAGTATATAAAAACTTTCTTTTTGGTGGCAAAATTAAATTTTGCTGTAGGCAACATGAGCAGGTGTTATCATCAATGAAATCAAACAATATCTATGAAAGCAATAAGAAACACTGAGTAGATGGCAAACAGCCTACATTTAGGCAAAATATAAAAATCTGATGCAGATACAAACCTGTAACATCGGATATATTGTATCTTAAATGGAACAAAAAGCAAATAATACAAAGAGGGATTAAACTGAGAGCATTTTTATCCCAATATATTCAATCAAACTATTTGCCAGAGAGCAGAGTTGGAAACTGCTCTGAAATATAACATTGCCACACATTTGCATGAAAGTTAATGCTAGGAAGATTTTTAACTATTTTATTAATGTACAAAAATTTCAGGCCATTTAGAAAAAATAAAACTGAATCAAGTATTAGGAAATGGGGATGTTTACAAAAAAAAAAAAAAAAAAAAAAAAAATCAAAGTTTAGAAATATTTCACACTGATTCAATCAATTTATCTGAATTTTTGAGAGGAGGCTTGATAATTAGTATTATTTGGATTATTCCGACAAGAAATACCTGAAGAAGGCCAGAGGGCACATCGGCTGAAACGTTGTACAGATAACAATAAAAAATAGGACAATAGTCCGAATAATCCAAATAATACTGATTCAATCAATTTTTTAAAAAAAAGTGATCCTAGTAAAAATGGTTACTTTTATAGATTTTTAAAATCAAAATCATTTCATAACTTTTTTTTTTAATGGATGAAATTAAAATGGAGAAATTATTTGTTAAAAAGAAATTCTTCTTAATAGGCTTGTCAGTATTTATCACAACTAATTTGTTTTAGTGAAACTAAAAACACAGAGGGAAAACTTCTGGGATAAGTGACGTATAATTGTCTTGTTAAAAACTAAGCAATTGATTAAGATAAAAAAAAAAAAAGTGCAATGATAATCCAGTTATATTTACATTTTCTGATCAACTTAAAAAAAAAAAAAAAAATTTTTTTTAAACTCTAGTAAAATCGCCGGGGTGGCCTAAAGTCGGTATCAGCCAGACAGTAAGGGAGCCTATCCCCTTTTCACTAGCGCTAGACCATGAAGATAGTTTTGGCACCTGTGGTGGAGCACCACACACACCACCAGCTAATCACTTTACAGCACAGATCCCCGTAGCTACTCATACACAAGTTGGCGAGGGCCGGTATTGAACCCTGAACCTTGTGGTTCCTAGGCGGGCGCTCTACCAACTGCCTAAATGAAGCCAAGTAAAAGTAAAGTCTTCGGGGGTGGAGCAACACACATACCACCAGCTAATCACTTTACAGCACAGATCCCCCGTAGCTACTCATACACAAGTTGGCGAGGGCCGGCATTGAACCCTGAACCTCGTGGTTCCTAGGCTCTACCAACTGCCTAAATGAAGCCAAGTAAAAGTAAAGTCTTCAGGGGTGTCAGCAAGACAGTGAGGGAGTCTATCCCCCCTTCACTAATGCTAGACCAAGGAGAAATTTTGGGGTGTTTGAGCGCCACACCTACCATTAGCTCCTCACTTTACACACAGATCCCCGAGCTACTCATATGCTGAGTTGGCGAGGGCTGGTATCAAACCAGGAACCTAGTGGTTTCTAGTTGGACACTCTACCGACTGAGCTAAACCGGGGTAATTCTATTAACAACACTTTGATATTGGTCAAATCTATATTCAGAAATGAACATCACATTTTGTTAATTTAAATTTTTTTGGGGGGGGATCCAATCTTTTGTAATGTTATAGCTTTGTAGAAAAGCTACACAAAATTTAGAAATTAATAAAATGTAAACAATAACCAGCAAGTATATTGGTTACAGAAATTTTTGAAAAAAAGTATAAAGAAGAAAAAAAAAAAGAAAAGAAAAAGGGGGTCAAACTATCATCAGTTACCAGAAATACCAACCTATAATAAATTTACTAAGCTGTATATACTCACATATGCGACTTATCAAGACCTTTTGCAGCTGGAAATTGTAGGCATACTAAGTGGCCTAGGCCTATCCATGGCCAACTACTTACACAAAATTTGTATCTCAGAAAGTTGCAGGATACATGAGTATATACAGTAACTATGAAACTGGTTGCTATAATTTACTCAAGCTATGAATAAACTTATAAAGAATTCTATAAGTAAGCATTCTCCTTAATTTATGAATTTTAATTTTAGAATCTTAAAATATTCAAATTTATTTGAAGATTTCCAAAGTTTAAGGAAGTAAATTTTTATATATATATAAATATAATTATTGAAATTTACAGCTTTGTAAACTATAAAATAGTAAGAAATTTCATCATTATTTCCAGTAAGAATATCTTTAAAAATTTGGATGGAATTATTTTCTTACAAAAAGGGAAGCATAAAATAATGAAACAGGTGTATATATATATATCATAATATAAAAGAATATATCTTTCATGTGTGGCAAATAGAATGGATTGGAATAAGACTTTTCTGTTTAGGATTCCTTTTCATCTGTGTTGTGGTCCAATAGTGATGGTTTCTGTCAGTGGAGAAATGCTGGAATAGAAATGGATGAAGCAGTACCAATTGGAAATTGTTACACCACTTTAAAAAAAGCAGTAAACCAGTCAAATCCATTGGTAACCAACATAATGCAAGTTCATAAGCAAATCAAGAAATTATCTATCAATGGAGAGGGAGATAGATGAAGAAACGCCCACAAGCAACCCAAAAGAGGGAGGAGGGAAGGGGGGAAGTTAAAATAGTCATACCATTTGATAGTAATGTAATGTTTATGTTAAAGGGAGAGGGGAGAGAAGAGATGAGAAAACACTTTAGTGTCTTTTCTTTCAGTTAAAGTTATTAAACATGTTAAAATAACTTTAGCAACATTAGCAAGCAAATTCTTCATACAAGACTGCAGCAGAATCTTTAAATGCCTGATAATTAGAAGGGAAAGAAGGAGGGGTGAAATTTGGCACATATGAGAAATAAATACACAAGCGATGTGTTTATGATATGGCTTTCTTTAGCCGACAATCTCTGGGAGAATATGTGCCCAATTGAAGTCGTACCTAATTTTGAAAGTTAATTATTAATTAAGCGGGCGTACCTATTAAATGTAAGGCTAAACAAATCGAAAAAAATCATCTGTATGTACATTTCGTCCCATTAGGCCTCACCAGCAGAGCTATAGATAGGAAGACTGCCTTGTGCGTGATTTCAATTAATAATTAACTTTCAAAATTAGGTACAACTTCAATTGGGCACATATTCACCCAGATATATATATATATATATATATATATATATATATATATATATATATATATGTGCAATCCACAAAAAGTATTTTTGAAAGAATGCAAGCTTGATGTAAAAGTCCAAAGGTAAGGGGAACGGGGAGGAAGAAGAGAGAAGGGAAATTAAATTTAAGTGAAGGTAAGAAAATAAATGGTACAAGTGAAAGTACCAAGCGGCATCAGCGGCTGTATTAGGATGGGGAGTGGGGGTGGATAAAAAGAATGTGAGTATATCTATAATTAAATCCATTCAGAATTAAATGCCCAAAGTACTAGTATTTTACAAATACATATAGAAAATATTCTATAACCAAACCAGGGCAGGAAGAAAAGGAGATAAGCAGTACAAACAACCGAGCTGGCATCATGTGGTAACAGCAACATGTAATAAATTCTAAAGAGAAAATTAAGGGGTAAAAAAAAGTTACCTTAGAATTTCTTATTTATTAATTTAAAAGGGTTGGTTGTGCCTTTAAGAAATTGGCAATCTAGCAAAAATAGCAAGTGCAGTTAAAATTAAAAACAAACTTAGATGAACATTTGCAAGTATTGATAAAAAAAATAAAAAAAAAAAAAAGCCTCAGTTATTTGCAATCTACTATGCAGAGCAAAATGTAGCATAGCTGACAAATAGCAGAACCAGACACAATCTGGTGACAGCTGTTATGGCACAGCGCAGCCACATAATAATTAAAAAAAAAAAACAAAAAGATCAGTTAAGAAACTCACTCAAAAAAAGTATGTATGTATGGGTAGGTAGTCCTTTTCAGTATTGGAGAATTGGAAACAAAATGCTCGATTACATATGTAAGAGCTGTATTTATTTATTTATTATAGTGTACAATACATTTAAGGTGCAATTGGTACCATTGGTTTCCAAGCAGCATGTTAGCCACTTTTCTTAACAGGTGCATTTGTTTTGAAGAAAAGTAGCTAACACGCTGCTTGTAAACCAATGGTAACAATTTCATCTTAATTGTATTGTACACAATAATAAATAAATATATACACATATATGATTGGAAAGAAATTCTTGTACAATACAAAATAGTATTCACTTAATTAAGATTCTAAAACATTTTTAGAGACACTAACAAATGAGGTTTTGTTAATATATTTCTCCCAATTTACATGTTTTTATTGGTTAAATAAATGTTACTTTGTACCGGACAAGACTTTCGTTCCATCCACACACACATATACCCCCCCCCTTAGTGACTTTAAAGACCATTGTCTATCATCAACAAGAGGCACTGAATAGTTCCTCAAAATCCAATTATGAGCCAATAGGTAAAAGAAAAAAGAAAGAAAAAAAGTGCCAGTCGCAGAATTGTGTCCCGGCCTCCTGCCCCCCCCCCCATCTACAAATGAATATTTTAAAGGAGGGGAGGGTTAAAATATTTACATTAACTTGTCAAAAAAAAAAAAAAAAAAAAAAAAAAAAAAAAAAAATTTGCATTAACTTTTCGGGAAAATGCCTTAAGTGCTGGTTGTTTTCCCCCAGCAGACACCGCTTCAGCTAGGGACTTCATTCATAGGTGGGATTGTTTTTTTCCAGCTATCACCGCCTAGCGTTTTTTTTAAATTATAAAAGGCAGGGACGCAATTCTGCGAATAGCACAAAAATAAAAAATAAAAATAAAGAAGGGATGCCCATAAAAAGAATAAAACCCTTAAAACATAAAAAATTGAGATGCTCCTGGAACCAACATGTATGCAAGCTCCAACAATCAATCAGTCCAATCAATTAAACCACCAAGAACTGAAGGGTCCTGCTACTGCATAAGAGCCATTAACAGAAACCCTAGTCTACCTAGTGGGTTAGTGGGCAAGCAAGGCATTCAGGGTTCATTTAATTATAGTAATGTGCAACAGGAAAGAATACAACTTACGTATGAGTTCCCAAAATCAACCGATGTAAAGAGTAGTCCTTCCCTTCAGGTCTGAAAAAAAAAAGCAAAAGTAAAGTTATATAATTTTTTTCACTGCACACCTTTCATTTATCCTAACAAACTTGCTTAACTGTTTCACTGTGAAATCAAATTTCATGGTCATTCCCATAATGACGTTAATTATCTACAAAAATTATCCATCCTACTGGGTTGGAGAGATGTTCGGAAATCAGAGGGTTTTATTTCTTCTAGCAGCACCAGGAAAGCCCAAGCCATGCGGTAAATTCAGTTAACAGTAAAAATTTTCCTACTGGGTTGGCGAGATGTTTGGAAATCAGGTTTTTATTCCCTTCTAGCAGCACCAGGAAAGACCCCCACTCCAATCAACCATGCGGCAAATTCAGTTAACAGTAAAAATTTCAGTGGATATATCCACTTTCCACAACAAAAGGGTTAAAAACTGCTTTCTCAGCAGCCATTGATAATTCTTATAATAATGGAGATTCTATGCCCGTTTGTCTATAATCGAAAACACGCATGCCTGTCACAATACCCTCAGGAATTGCATAAGTTTATCAATGAGTATTTAATTTATAGTCAAAATCTTTAATACATAGAATAAATCTTATTAATGAGATCTCTATGAAAATCTGAGCTAGATTTGCCTCAAAACCGCCTATGCTATTAGTACGTTTAAAATCCTGAAATGTGTCTTAAGAAATAAAACTTTACATAATATATGGTGTGGTTAATTTGCATACTGCTCTTAACAAATAATTACTTAGTGCTATTGATCTCTGATATTGTTTTATTTCCAATGTATTAAAATCAATCCCATGAAAGATTTTATATAGAAACCAATTAAAATATAATTAACATAAGTATAATCTTTTGATACATTCTCATCTAATTTTGTTAGTCTAATTTAATATATTTCATTACATTACAACTTCTGTAGGGTGCATATTCTTGATAGTAAGCTTAATACAGTCACACCCCATTTATAGAATTTATATTACATTTAAAGAAATACAGGGAGTATTCTATAACTGGCATTTAATAGTTATCTATGGAGAATTTTTAATGATTAAGGAAAACAGGAAAGCTGACCTAACATCATTAAGTTTCAAATTAGATTAGAAATGTTTATTTTTATATATATATATATATATATATATAATTAAAAAACAAACAAACCAAAAACAAAAACATTTGTACTAGCAAAAATTAATCAAAATAATTTAATTCAATTTTTAAATCTAATATATTAAAAAAAAAAAAAAAAAAAAAAATCTATTTGCACTATCAAAAATATTGCTACAATGTGCCATATGATGGTAATGCAATGATGCTGATAGCTTTTTAATTTAATGCGTCCTGGGAAGCACATATTTGCTTTGAAGGAGTCCAGGGAAAATTTATGGGCCCCAACTTACGTTTCTTAATAGATTGTAGAGTTTTACTCTATGATCTGGGGAAACAACTAAAGCCGGCTAACCCCTACCTTATAACCTATCCTGTGTTAATTCGTTTCTAAGAAACTATTGAAATGTATTTAGTTAGCTTGAAATAGCGAGGGAGAAAAAAAGAAAAACACTGGGACACATGGATATAATTTTACTGCGTCCTTTTAGATTTTTATGCGTCAGGGTTGCAGGACATGTACCTATTAGCATCTCTGGTAATGTACATTTTATATATGTTAAATTTTTAAAATTCCAAAAGTAAATATTCACTTTCAATAATCTGTAAATTCTGTATAAACAAAAAGATCAAGAGTATTATAGCCATCCAGGTAGAAAAAGACATAAAAAACAAATTAAAGTTGGCTTAACAAACCCAAAAATTTATTGATGTAAATACCAGGATAAAGTAGTTTTATAATTGTATGATTTTTTCACTTATAATTCACACAAATTATAAAATATTGGTCAACTGAATAATGGAGAAAAACAAAACTCTTGATCAGCAAAATGTGTGAAGAACATCCAAGATACGCTTAAAATAGATGCTGATTGATTTACATCATTTTTCAATGACTGATAGGATGTTGAAAACTTAATAGTATGGATCCAAAAAGAAAATTTGAGTGTGTATATATATATATATAGGTATATGTAAAAACAAAATTTTTTTTGCGATGAAACAAAGAAAATACAGTGCTCAATCACAGTTTGTAAGAGCTAATATTTATTTATTTTACAATGTTTTCATAGATCAATGTTCATTATCAGCAACCGCGGTTTCATGCCAAAGGCAATCATCAGGCTGAGGAGTAAGATCCTATGGTGTTTGGAGTTCTTTACTCAATGTCACATTTAGGATTGTAAATAACGTCGGTTAGTTTTACGGACGCTGTTATTATTTTTAAAAATTTGAATTTTTTTTAAGTGTATATATATATATATATATAATTAAAAAAAGAAAAAGAAAAAAGCTAACAGTTAGTTGCAAAAAGGCACCCACAAGTTCCTCAACTGTATAAAACTTTTTATTGATTTGATGTCAATCACAGTATTTCAATGAAATTTGACTACCTTTAAATAACAATAGGATAATATTTATCATCCTCCACATACACACCAATTTGAGGGAGATATAGATCCTGTGGATTTAAATTGCCAATTATTTGAATGATTCTTTGAATAAAGAGTAATTTAATCTAAACTGAAAATAATTTAGCATCTTTTTTAAAATTTCAAATGTATGACATCACCTGTTGACACCCACCCCCAACAGCTCCGTTTTAAAATACGAGTTAAAGTTAAATTGTGATAAAACCTACACACACACACACGAAAAAAATTAATATAATTTTATAATCTCATAACCTGACAGATTTTAGTTCAAATTATATCAAATTTTAACACCCATGTGGAAATAACACAAAATTCTATGTTTAATCTTTGTTTTCCTTTTCAGGTACAGAAATGCGATTCACTGGAAAGGAAAAGGTGTTTAAACATTAAATATAGAATTTTGAGTAGTTCTATACATGCTGTTAAAATTTGAGATAATCTGAATGAAAATTGGTCAAGTTATTAGATTATGAAATGATATCAATGTTTCTGAAACACCCTGTACATTTCAAATGATACCAAGTTTTTTTCTTTTTTCTCTCTAAAAAACATCCTGTATATGAAATATCAAATTTTATCATAGGACTTTTGAATAAATATAACCAATGAAGCCATTCTTGAAGACTTATCTAGTGCTAGATATCACACGATGAAAACAAAAATCAAATGAACTTTTATATATACAATGTGGTATTCAGTCTCCAACTTTTTGGGAATGTGTGTGTGTAACTTAATCTATCAAAAAGATACCTGTACTGTATGTGTTTTTTTTTCTTTCTTCTAAGTTCCAATGAGACAATAGTCTCAGAAAACATCCAAATTGTTTAAATATAAGATTTAAGCCACACCAAGACATGGCAAACATAAGATTGCAGTTATTTTATAACAGACCCCCCCCCCCCGCGTTGCATGCGTCCAGGTACCCCCCCCATTCCCAGCTAACTATAAATACATATCAATATTTTCTTGGAAATTAATTACACTGTATGAGGTACAAGGTAGGGGTTAGATGGCATTAGTTGTTCATAAATAAAAACTCTACAAGTTAAAGAAACTTTAGTTGTACTCATCAAATTTCCCGGGGACTCATTCAAATCAATTACGTGCATCCAGGACACACAAAATTAAAAAGCTATCAGCATCACTGAGAGTCCCCAGATTCTTAGAAGTATTTTCATAATGAACTTATAAGAATTCAAATTAATATATAAAAATGATAATCTTCACCTTGTAACATCAGGCAACCATTGAGCAGTCAGGCTGGGCCATTCTAGAGCATGGGTCATCACAAGGTCATAAAGGAAGGGAGTATTCTTCTTCCATATTTTATACTCTTCATTGATGACCCTCTCCTCAACAGCATCATCGAATCCTACAAAAAGAATAAGATAAGGTATTAAACGAGAGAGAGAGAGAGAGAGAGAGAGAGAGAGAGAGAGAGAAAAAACAACATAGGAGTTTAATACAGGTCAATATAAAAAGAAAACAAATATATTTTCCCCTGTAGTTAGGATATTTCCATGTGTGGTTTAACCAAGCCAATGCAGGTAAACTGTAATGAGAGCTCAATGTGCCTAGTGCCAGTGAGTGGACGGGCAGAGCAAGATATTCAATAAATGAAGGAAAAAAAACTTTAAATTTGCTTCATTACTGCAGCATCTTCAGGTAGTTGCAAAAACATGAATTCAACTGCAATGCAATGGTTATTCGTGTTTTTGCAACTACCTGAAGATGCTGCAGTAATGCGGTTGAAATAAATTATTGTAATGAAGCAAATTTAAAGTTTTTTTTCTTCATTTATCATTTATGTGTGTGTGTGTGTGTGTGTGTGTGTGTGTATTATATATATATATATATATATATATATATATATATATATATATATACACACACACACACAACTTTCATCTTTTGCATCTTCTAGCCTTCTTTAAGCATCTACTACATTACGTTGGGGGTGGAGGTGCTTGGTGCAATGGTTATCATTGTAGGAAATGGACATGGCAAAATGAGTTCAAATTCTGGATGTGGCTGTTTGCATTTCACATAGCGCTAATACATTTGGGAGAGGTACAAATTTAACTATTATCCCTCCAACTATGGGTAAATAGTAGGGCAGACTGGGCTCTTTAACCCTGGTATGTCAATCAGTCTAAGAGAAGGAAAACTAAATTCAAATCAAAGGGGCTTCTTGTTAGTCAAAACTCATTTGTGAACTCCCTCTCCCAATCAAAAAAATTTCTAAAACTTTATAGAAGATTACAAAATATGACAAACATCTGAAGAAATCAAAATGTGACAATAACCAAGATGAACATGTTGGTCTATTAGGTAAAAAAAAAAAAAGAAAGTTATTTACTAAGCTTAGCTTATTTGTGGCACAAGGCCAGAAGCATGGTATCCCAATGGTCTGCTAATCTAGCTTCCTAACCATTATATCACTATTTTGAATATTAACTTTATTCTATGTCACATTTATTATTTTGCCTCATTGTTTGTTTGTTATCTTTCAGACAGGTTCACAATTCTTTTCTAAAAAATTTTTCATTAAAAATTCTATTAAGACCAGAATGAATGAGAAGGTGCAATATTTAGTGAATATTTAGTGTATAAGTGAAAACGTGACAGTCAAAGCAACATTTTTTTTTTACACTAGGACATCTAAGTAACAAATCACACACAGCCTTCTCAGAGTTCTTCTCTTCCTTTATCAATGTCAAAATAAACAAAAATATACTAATTTTAACAATTTTTGAAAAGCACAGTGATATGTTATAACCAATAATAGGGACAACACTTCATCCCATGATAAAAACAGAAAATTTCCAGTTCCTTATCTCAGAAAGTCCGATAATTAGTATTAATCAGACTATTGTCCTCATCTTCATTATTATCTGTACAACGTTTCGGCCAATGTGTCCTCTGGCCTTCTTGTCGTATTCGGGAGCCATCACGGAACTTTGAACCTAACCCTTTATTTAGTCCACAGGGGTATCCTGTTCTCATTCCGATAACCATAGCTGGGGTACAGGTGTTAAGCTGTGTTAATTATTATTAATTATATTATATGTTATTGCTGCCCCTGACCAGGATTGAACCTGCAGTCTAGAGATAAACTGTCACTTAGAACTGTCTTAACCTAACTCCTTTATCCACTAGGCTATGTGTCCAACTGGACTAAAATAATTTTGAACTTGCACCAAAAGATATAAAAAGCTCACAGGAATATACCCCAACGTATTTAGTGTTATATAACAGATGACAGCAATGTGCTGTAATGACCTAAATGTTTCCAGGTGAAAACAAGGGACAAATATCAGCAAAAGACATTTGTAAAATAGGTGGGCATCCTGTGATGGGTGGAATGTCACATGAGACAAAAGGTATTAGTGCTATGTGAAATGCAAACAGCCACGTTCAGGATTTGAACTCATCTTGCCGTGTCCATTTCCTACTACAAGGGTACCCCATTATACCAAGTACCCCTAACAAAAATGTTGATATAATCAAGTCTCCTATCTTTAAGTTAAACATTTTATTCATGTTGTCATGCACTTTTAATTTGATATTCTCTTTAAATATTTATATTGAAGTATGAAACACTTCAAAAGAAAATTGCAATGAAGTTATTTTTAAATACAATGTGGAGCATTATGATTGGATGAAGACATAGCAACAGATCTAGTTTAAGTATAAGCAACGAGAGAGAGAGAGAGAGAGAGAGAGAGAGAGAGAGAGAGAGAGAGAGAGAGAGAGGAGGAAAAGAAAAAAAGTTTATTAGAATCGCAAGGCCCCAGTCCTAATATACAGGTTCTTGCCAATTTAGTGCATGAGTAACACAGCTTGGGTAATCTGGTCTGTGAGGTAGAGTAGCATCAGGGGGCTGATGGTAGGTGTGGCACTCCACCTCAGCACCCCACTAGCTGTTTGGCCAATACTAACTTAACCCCCCCCCCAAAAAAAAAATTGTATCCAATTCTAGTATTGTGGTGTCTAAAGCAAAAGGATGGGTACCTTCTGACCATTTCACATTTGTTTTTTCTTTTAATTCTACATCCAGTTTTGCTTTTCTTTTTCATTCTATCAGCTCTAACATTTCAACACTCCAATATGAATAAACTTTTAGGATTTGAAAGATGATGCCATAAAAACACAAATAACATGACACCTACAACTCTTAAATGCTTTTTCTCTCTCCATCATCCTATAAAGAACATTTCCAAGCAAAAGGAAAGAAAAAAGAAAAAAGAAAATGTTGAAAAATTACTGCTTAAGTCATTCTTTTAATTGTTGGTAGAGCACCCGCCAAGGAATCACAAGGTTCTGGTTTCGATACCAACCCTCGCCAACTCAGCAAATGAGTAGCACAGCCCGGGCAATCTGATCCATGCGGTAAAGCAGCGCCTGGGAGTTGATGGTATGTGTTGTGCTCTACCTCTGCAAAAACATCCCTGATCTAGTGAAAAGGAGATAGATGTCTTCTTTGTTTGGTGGATTCCGACAATATGCCACTCAGCCAACTTTATTAACATTTATCTTAAAACTAGAAGCGGCTACCTAGCATTGTCCAGGAAGAGGGGTGGGGGGTGGGGTGTTTAAATAATAAAAGTTAGTCTCTCAATTCTATTGATTCTTTTGGTTTTACATAATTGATTTGTTTATGTTTTAATCTCGAATGCCACCAATGACTTTTCTTACTATTCAAATCCCAATTTTGAAATATCTTCCCAGATATAAATAAATTCATTATTTTTGCACAAAAAGCAAACCGTCGATAGAGAATGGGTATATATTTGTCATTAATTGTTTTATTTATTTTCATGTTCCCCCCCAGGCATACATACACACCAACTGTCCTTTATATATGTATAAAAAGTAAAAGTAAAGTCGTTGGGGTGGTCTAAAGTCGGTATCAGCCAATCAGCGAGGGAGTCTATCCCCCCTTTACTAGCGATAGACCAAGGAGATTGTTTTGGCGTCTGAGGTGGAGCGCCACACCTACCATCAGCCCCTTACTTTACTGCACAGATCCCTGTGCTACTTTTATGCTGAGTTGGCGAGGGCAGGTATCGAACTAGGAAACTTGTGGTTTCTAGCAGAACGCTCTACCGACTGAACTCAAAATAGCTGTTAATCCAGTGGTTTTCCAACACCCCTACTCAATTGAGAACTAATAGTCTAAGCTAGAAGTAGGGAACCTGTAGCCTTCGAAATAATCAACTGTGGCCTTAATAATCAACTATGTCAAAAGACCAATTAAAGTAGTGCATTTCCACTTTAGAACAAATCAAAATACTCTCTTAAAAAATAAATGAATAAAACCATCTTAAAGTCATTAAAAGGCAAGTACAGTTTTTAAAGTAGGTTAAATTAAAATTTTCACAAAGTTATTTACTTTAGATCTTGTAAACACACTATCATTTTAATGTAGCCTAACTATTTCTCTGAATTGGACACATGGTCTAGTGGATAAAGGAGGTTAAGACAGTTATCTCTAGACTGCAGGTTCAATCCTGGTCAGGGGCAGCAGTAACATAGAATAATAATTAACACAAGCTTAACACCTGTACCCCAGCTAGGGTTAGCGGAATGAGAACAGGATACCCCCGTGTACTGAATAAAGGGTTAGGTTCAAAGTTCCGTGACGGCTCCCGAGACCGACAAGAAATACACGAAGGCCGGAGGGCACATCGGCCGAAACGTTGTAAAGATAACAATGAAGATGAGGTCAATAGTCCGAATAATACAAGTAGCCTAATTAGTTGACAAATTTCAATATGACCTTTAAATCATGAAAAAGCTTCTTTTACACAATCTTTAAGTACAAGAAAATCTCCCCTTTTAGAACCTTAGATTACTTTGTAAATAAAGTGGGTAAATAAGAGATGAAATAATTTTTATGGGTGTAATTTATGAATGCCGAACTGCCAAGATACAACTGAAAATAAATATTTTGCACAGTAATTTTTAGTAGGTTCAAAATACAAGCATTATATTAGCCTTGACAATCCTAAGCCACAACCAAACACAAATATAGCCAGCATGAATAATGGATATTACCCCCCCCCACCACACTCAGTATTATTGATAAAGTAGTAGAAAAAAAAGCCTATTTTCTTTAAAAAAAAGTTAACGTTTTACTTATCTGTTAAATGTAAGCTTGTAGAATCAGAATTAAAAATGCGTGGATTGACTTTTTTTATTCAATGCTTAAGCGAAACAAAAAATATATTGATACTTTGGAAATTTAGTCGTTAAGAAGAATTAAAAAGGGAGAGTGGTTCAAAACATCTGCATAAAATAATCTAAATTCCTTTATATATACATATAAAATAAAAGTACAGATTTTCTATCTTCCATGGAAGAAAACAAAAAAGAAGTTTAGCCAAAACAAGAGAATCAACTACATTTTTTTAAAAGTTAAAACTGAGCACGTGTTCAGTATATATATATATTCCAACGTTTATGTAATATTAATTTTGATTGTGAACTTTTAAAATAAAAACTTACGTAGTACAATACCTTACGAAAATTTTTAAATTTTTTGTAAAAAAAAAAAATTAAAAAAAAAAAAGTTTCCTAAACTAAATATTGATTTAGATTTTACGAGAGCAAAAAAGATTACATAGTAAAAAATTTATTTTGAGCAGAAAAGAAAAAGAAAAAAGCAAAAAAAGAAAAGAAAAGAAAAAAAGCAAAAAAAAAAGAAAAAAAGCGCAATTTAGTTCCGGATAAGATATTTCCCTTGTTAAGCAACATAACTACAAAATGAAACACAAAAGTTCACTTTTTATTTCTTTACATCCAGAAATGTAACATTTATTTATCAATAAAAGCGACAAAAATGACATCATACGCATTTTTATCAATTTTGAACTAATTTTTTTCTATGTACATTTCGTTTAATTCAGTTTAGCACTTAAATAGAACAAAATATAAAATCAAATATAAAAAAATCTACTTTATTAAAAAAAAAAAATTTTAAAAAAAGAAAGAAAAAGACTTCACCGTATTAAAAAAAATAATCCTAAGATTAAAAAGGTTCAAAGAAAAAAAATAAAATAAAATAAAAAAGTTATCTTAAAATATTTATCAGGCTCCTGTTATCTATTCAATTTTGGTGGTAGACATTTCGTTAACAATTTTCTTTGGTAACCGATCAATTTAAATCTTATTCGTTGAATTTATGAGTTTCTGTTAAACCAGTATTTCTTTAGTCTTCCATTCGAGCCATTAAAAAGGTTTTCCAGCAGGGTAAAGTTTAATCGGCTTTTAAAAGGTGTTTAAGGGAGAGAAAAAGACGATTGCGGAGGGAAAGGAGAGAAAAGAGAAGCCATTATGGCGGACACCAACACGAATGGATAAAGAAGGGACGAACATGCACGCACCGACAATGATTAATAATTACTAAAAAGCGATCAACACCGGTTAAAATTGAAGGAAGATGATCCTTTAGTGGGAAGTTATCGATAGAAATATATATCAAAATAAGATAGGGACCAGTAATAAATTCAAGTTTAGTTGAAAATTCAAATAAAAATACGACCACGTTATTAAAAAGTTTTTTTTAAAAAAAGAGGGAAAATAGAAAATTTAATTTAGATGTACACATGCAATTTATAAAGAGTTTTTTTTTGCTTTTTAAAAGCTTAAAAGAAAAATCAAAAGCGTTTATTACAAATATAATTAATTAATATCTGTATTTATTGTAAATAAACAAATTAAAAGCCGAAAAAAGGTTCTGAAAAGGGGAATAAAGCTTGCTAAGAAGCTTCCATGTTGTCAGAGAGTGACGAATCAAAAGAAGGAAGAAAGCTGATATTTCACTTTAGCAAAATCTCAAAATTACAACAATTTACAAAAAAGGAGGCAAACAAAAGCATGGTAATAATCATTGCAACACGTTAATTTAAGACAAAACAATTACTTAAATAGTTTAAAATAAAAGCTGATTCTTACCACCATCCTTATCCGTCATTTTGAATCAAGCCGCAGACAACAAAGGACACATGCGCACACACGCACACAAACTAACTCGCGCCAATTTTTTCAACCCATTGGCATGATGGGTACAATTGTTGATTAATATTTTTTTTATATTATTAAATAAAAAAATTATAAAACATCTTATTTAACTATTTGATTTAAGTTAGAATTATTATACTTTATTTAAAAAAATAAATAAAAAGTATAAAAATTCAATCCGATAATTGACGAAAATGTC
Source organism: Doryteuthis pealeii (assembly GCA_023376005.1). Classification (NCBI taxonomy): domain Eukaryota; kingdom Metazoa; phylum Mollusca; class Cephalopoda; order Myopsida; family Loliginidae; genus Doryteuthis; species Doryteuthis pealeii. Next base: position 19,989,442 of record CM042145.1, on the reverse strand, counting down.
GAATACTCTCTCTCATGTCTATCGTGATGATCCAAGTATCTTGTTTTGATTTGAGTCTTGTTAAAAATTAAATTGGTTTGATAACATGTTATCTTCACGTGATATAATAAACTGCATATAAATTTTATACTACAGTTTGTAATGGTTTGGTTTAGCATAGTTATGGATGTGAATTGCATTTTTAGACCTTCAAAAATATTTATTATTTCAATTGACGTGTTTCAACTTTGAAAAAAAATTCTCACGCTTATTTATTTACACTGCAAGTTACTTTTGTGTAATATAAGAATCAAAATTGAAAACGAATGAATTTACATTTTTATTTCAGTTTTACGAGTTAATTAAAAAATTCTATCTGTTAATCGGGGGATTAAATAATTCAATTGAAATTAGAATTATTATCAAATAATCAAAATAAAAAAATACAATAGTTTATTTTTATTTTATTTTATTTTTGATTTAATTGATTTTATTTAGCAATTTAAAGGATTTTCTCTGTTTTGTATTTTTTGTTGGAAAAAAACCGGCCTTGGTGCATAATATGCGGACTTATCATCCGGGTACTTTACCGACCAATATGGCGTGGCCTGCTGCTAATGTTAATACAATGAGCCACTGTCCGCATTTTGGCCTGCCTCACACTACAAATTAAAGGCCACAAACAGCAGCCTGATGAGACGACATGATGTCGCACATCTATATCTGCAACAGGATATGATATTATGAAGTCAATCGACATAGAAAAGAACTTATTAGTGTTATAAACCGCTGTCTCCTGTCGACTCTCGATTTGTGTCTTTTTTGCTCTTCCTGGGTTGGACTCCTATATTATTATTATTATTATTTTGTCGGACGTCGTGTTGTAGCTGACAGAACCTGACAGATACCACTATACCAACCTGTCAATAGGACTAATCTAAAAGAATAAAGACGTAGAAAGTTGTCCCTCTGAAACTAAAAACCATGGAAGGTGTGAAGTTGGCCGAACAGGAACAGACATACTATGGGGAACTTTTCCAGAACTGTGATATCGAAGGGTCTGGTAAAGTGACCGGCTCTAAAGCATCTGATCTATTTAGATTATCCGGACTGAGTCAAGATGTCCTCTTACAGGTAGGTGCAACGAATATTGAAAGGGATTCTGTAAATTGTTTTATAAGTGTATCAGCTGTTGTTGTTTAAGATAATAGACTTATAGCCACTTAAGTCGGATGTGTGTGTGTGTTTTCTGTTTTATGTTCATGTATTTTGGCCGATGATGAAGTCTTTACAGTTTTTTGGAGTCTGGCTTCTTGGAGGGATGAGTGAAAAATGTCATCTGTTACCATCCCTTAAAATCTTTTTTTTCTCTTATATATATATATATTAAATATTTCTGTTCCTAGCTTTTTTTCTCTTTTTGAATTCATCAAATTCGTCCATGTAAAGTTTTTTTTTTGTTTTTTTGTTTACTCCAATATAACACGTCCATTGTATATAAAAGTCTTTGAACTTCTTTTAGTAATTTAGTTAAAAACTAAAAAAAAAAAAAAGAAAAAAGAACGACAAGTGTAGTTGGAGATTGCCAATTTTATTATCAGGTATTTCTATCCCCTTCAAATCGCATTTTAGATTAATTTTTATTTATTTATTTATTTTCTTCAAGTGAATAAAGTCACTTATTATTTTATGTTTGTATTATTCAAATAGATTTTTTTTTCACTCATGAGTCAAATTCCTATGACTTGAAACTGATTTTTTTTTCCTTTTTTTACAGACACTCTTCAAAACTATCTTTAATATTTCTAAAACTTAATTTTTATTTAACTAGTTCATATTGATCATGTATAGAATATTGAAACGAATGTGCTCATAGTTTTGTTTTGCTTTTTGGGCTTAAGTTCAAAAAACTTATTTTGTGATTCTATTCCTTTTTTTTTCTTCTTCAATTTAATAAAACTGTAAATAGATTAAAAAAAAACAACAACCTATTGATAAGCCAATTGTAATTGATCGTACATTCACTTTGATTTACGATCTTTGAAACTTATATTTTCATTTGTGGATATTTTTTTTATTGATAATTGTATTTTCTTTGTTATAAAACATTTGCGAAAACATTTTTTTTTCTATGTATTTTTCTTGTAGTACTACCGGCCACTACCACAAAGCCATTAAAAAAACAACTCACCCTCTTGGCATTTTCTCTAAATTCCTTGTACAATAACAAATTAATAACAAATTATTATTATTATTATTACCACTTCTACTATTATGCTCAATTTAAAACTTTTGAATTGTTTTAGACTAAATCTGAAGATGTGTTGATTTTTTAAATTTTTTTTTTACCAAAACTTGTAAAAGGTTGGAGTTGGACTAGTTTGATCGTAGCCACTACAAGTTTAGTTTTTAACAGATTTTCGCAATCTTTTTCTTTACAGTTTATTCTCAGAACTTAAAACCAAATTAAAGACAGCATTAGTTTCTATTAATGCAAATAGTTTGTATATTTAATCGGTAATTGCCGATCTAGCATATCTTTTTTCTCTTCAGGTGATGACAACTAAATCTGAAGCCACACCTGTCAATGTCACTGGCTATGTTGTAGAACGTCTCATTACGCAGGCCGATAACACTACGCAAATTTGATAATTGCTAGTGCTAAAATTAATTACTTTATCCACAAATACCAAAACTACATTCGAAAAATTAAACACTTAGATTGAAGCTGATCGTTCAGTGTTTAATTGAAAATTATCTTTGTACGCTTTTTCTTCTTTCTTCGTTGTTGTTTTTGTAAGCTTGACAAAGTGTGTGTGTGTGTGTGTGTGACTGACACTGGCATTTTTCACCACCACGGAAAATAAATCAAAATTGATGACACATGTATTGAAACTGAAATACTAAGTTTTAGGAAGTTTAGCATTTTAAAGTTGTTGCTCAAGTCTCAGTTATATTTTTAAAAGTAATTTTAGCTCCCCAGAATTTAAAGACAGCAGCATTCTCCATATCTGTGTCAATATCCATTCAGTTTGGTTGTATCCATGATTTTATTTAGGGAAAAAAAACGATATGAAGGTAGTAAAATACAAAAACGTATAAACAAAAATAAACTATTCGTACAAGAATACAAGTTGTACATGTTTGCTCTTAGTGCCATTTTTTTTCTCTCTCTTTTAAATAGTAACAAAGAAAGTTCATAGGTTGATTGTGTTATCTATTATAGTTGATAATAATCAACTTGATATAATCGGTTTTATTGGTATCCTTGTCAATACAAGACCCCCCCCAGCACTTAAATAATAAAATATGCTAGAGGCGATAATTGATCTATCTTGGTGTAGGTATGTGTATATTTTTTAAATTACAGTAACGATAAAAAGGATTGTCCGGAATTATTTAATGAATTTGTTATTTGATTTATAATTCTGATTCTGCCCTGATCTATGGTGTCCACTGTGTGAAGTAATTGATTAATGGTTTTATATGAATAGTTTTTCTTGTTAATTTGTAGAATTTGTACAGCAGTTTTCTATCTTTTTCTAATTAAGTCCAATATTATTGAGAAAATAATTGTTACATATTATTATTATTATTGACTGTTTTCAGGGTCATCTTGATTCAGCTATAAAAATATAAAACATAAAATGTGTTTTTATTTATTGATTCTAAAATAAGGCTTTTATTTTTTATGGCGTAGTGCAAAATCTTTATATATAATATTATTATTATTAGTAGTATATGACATGAATATTTTGAATTTTATCCACATATAGTATATGTGGATAAAATTCTAAATATTCATTTTTAGTTCAATATAAATTGAAAGAGGTAATCAAATTTTATTTATTTTAATTTCTATAAAACATTGAAATATGTGTTTGGAAAATGTTTTAAAAAGATTATATATTGTTTATACTAGATAGTTACATTATTATTAATGATAATTTTTGTATATTTCATTTTTTCAAATATGCTTGTAATGTAAAAAGATTTAGGTTCTTATATTTTCCCCTTTCATTTCTTCCAATTCACTGAATTAGTTAAAAGTTAACACAAGTTGAAATTCCTTGAAATTTACCCATTTCAATATTTAATAGAAATGTATTTTATTATTAGTGAAAACTATAAAGACATTGTAATTATTAATTACAATGTCTTTATTACTTATTATTATTATTATTAATGTCATTATTACTTATTATTACTAATTAACAAAAACAACTGTTTGACCTCTCTTTTTGTTTTCTGTCTGTGAAGTGGGGAAAATTTATAAGTGTTTTCTACTAGTTTGCTTAAAACCAACTTGTCAATATATTTGTAATGTTATTGGTTATCAAGTTACAAAAAAACTAGCCACTGTTAGTTTATAATTTGATCATTTAAATACAGATACTCGTCGACTTACGACCAGGTTAGTGTCTGACCGACTGGTCGTAAGTCGAACTATTATATCTACTAGGTATTGCCAAAAAATCCGTGTTTTACAAAACAAATTTACTCCTCCTTAAATTTATTTTGTAAATACGGATTTTACAGCAACTTCGGCGACCATGTTTAAGATATATTAAGCAAAATTCACAGAAAAAATAGTTTAAAATGTATTAAAAATAAATTACATGTGTAATATTATTTTGCTTTTTTTTGCTGATGCTCATTATGTTACTACTTTTCGACTTAGACAAACATTTGAATAATCGATTTAATTAGTTTTCATTGGTTTTTAAAATGGAAAGCAGACGACAAATTGGGTATGCCTAATACATACTACACAGCCCCTTTACTGTATAGATATTTACCAACCCCTCCGCCTGAGTAGGATGTGACACAAGGTCAATTTCTTAAGTGGAGTTTAACAGGCTTGAATTCCGTTTTCTTTCTCCTAGACTGGTTTCTATCCAAGGTTAAAGAGCCCAATCTACCTACTATTTACCCATAGCAAGAGGGATAATATATGGATTCATACATTTCCCAAGGGTATTAGCGCTATGTGAAATGCAAACAGCCTTGTCCTGTGAACTCAGTTCGACGAGCCCATTTCCTACAGCTTTAACCATTACGCCATGCACATCTATACATACCTCAAGTATAACATGATATTGTCCTATGATACATTGTCATACAACACGCTGAGATTTATAACTATAAATCTTTGCTATTCAATTATGCCTTTTGGTCACGCTCATAAGTGTGCGTCGTTTAAGTCACAGATCATCTGTACACACACATTAGTATCTAAATAGATGCAATATGCTGAAGCCCTAGCACCTATATGATATTCCCAACCCTATTGCCCTTATGGCAAGCCCCAACCCCTTTTTATCATATGGGTGCTAGAAGGCGGTGGCTGCGGGTCTACATGTCCTGGGAATGACATTTAAACTCTATCTGATGGTGAGGTTCAGTTTTGGAGGTTTGGGGAATGTGGAGCACCCCTTCATCACCATTGCTCCCTGGTCCACTCTGACCCGGAGTGGTAGTACCTGTTAGGGTCCCATCTATAGGTTAAATAGAAAAATGTATTTATAAAAAAAATTGTATTATCCATTAAGAATTGATTTATTTCAAAACTTTATTGGCATTAAATGACCCACTGAGGTTGATATGCTGTAAAACAAAACAAACAAAACAAAGCAATATGCTGATACTCTTGGGAAAGGTATGAATTTTGCAGGGACTATAAATACTGTTTGAAATTATTTTTTTGTCAAAATTAAATTTTTGACAAAAAAGTAATTTAAAACAGTATTTATAATCCTTGCAAAATTCATACCTTTCCCAAGAGTATCAGCACATTGTACATTTTTTTTTTCTTTTTAGAAACTTTTTGACTGAATCTTTACAAATGCAAGATGCTGATAGGTACACGTCCTGTGTCCCTGACTCACAAAAATCTAAAAGGACGCAGTAAAATCATATCCATGCATCCCAGTGTCTTTCTTTTTTTTTCTTCCCTCACCATTTCATGCTAACTGTAAATACATTTCAATAGATGTAACATTAGATGAAATTCTGGGAAAAGGTTCCTCGTGTATAATATACACAGACTTTGTACAATTTGTAGCACTTAAATTTAGCATTTGTTCAATTTTTTTTATCAGTTCATACTGACTAAAAATAAGAATTCATACATTATGTCTTAAATCCCAAAACTTACACAGTATTTAGAGCAAACACAGACATGTTCACTCAAAAGCAACAAGCTTGTGGCAAAATAAGTTTCCATTAAGAGAAACAAAATTATAAACAAACACACATTCCAGTGAATATTTCTCTGTAACTGTGTAAAACACATTAAGTTTGGACTTAGATATAACTAACCCTTCCCAAATATGGTGAGGCAAAAGGCTGGAAAATAGTTAATTATATAGTTCTTGTGTATAATATGCAACCCCTAACTTTTTGGCTGGAAAAAATAGTGTCTTCTACATAAATAATTGTGGCAATACTTATCTATTCATCAAGTTTGTCAATTAAAAACTGAGATCACATCATGTGACTGATGATAAAGGCTGATAATTGAAATAACAGAATCTCATTCAGAAAATTCCATCTTGTTTGTAAAAAGCATTTCTTACAACTGGCCTCATTAATATGTATGTTTCAGTAATGGCTTGAGAGATTTGATTGATTAAGTTTGTTAAATTCCAGGCAGCAACTCAAATTGCCTAAATGCATGAGGGGGAGATGGTTCTTGTTTGATATATCTCAGTTCTAAAAATTTAAAAAAAAAAAAAACATTAGTGAAATAGATCACTAATTAAGACTGAGCCTATTCTAGTAGTGACCACCCCAAGCGGAGTTTAACAGGTTTGAATTCAGTTTTCATTCTTCTAGACTGGTTGCCTAACCAAGGTTAAAGAGCCCAGTCTGCCCTACTATTTACCCATAGCTGGAGGGAGAGTAGTTGGATTCATACCTTTCCCAAGGGTATTAGCGCTATGTAAACTGTAGCTTCATCTAGGATTTGAACTCTGGTCGACAAGTCTGTTTCCTACGACTCTAACCATTACACCAGTCTCCAAAATATATTTTATTACTTCTAAAACTTTAGTAAAACAGTCATTTTAGAAGTATCAGTGAATAAAAAAAAAAAAAAAAGAAAGATCTCTTGTAAACCTACTTGTGTTATATACCCGGTTGCACAAGATCCAATTTTTTTATCTTCAATATTTTAATTGCTTGTCAAAATGTACTGTAATTGTGAAACTTAGATACACTTTTTTTATTTTATAGTCAAAAGTGCATTCCAGCCATTAAATTAGTTCCCAAATGCACTGTGCCAAGAGGGTTAACTGCTTACCTACACCAGATAACAATAGCAGAGATGCTGATAGGTATGCGTCCTGCGTCCCTGACGCATAAAAATCACATCCATACGTCCCTGTGTTTTCTTTTTCTTCCCTCACCATTTCAAGCTAACTGTAAATACATTTCAAAGTTTCTTAGAAATTAATTACACAAGATAGCTTACAAGGTAGGAGTTAGACTGCTTTAGTTGGGACCCATAAATTTTCCTGGGGAAAGCAAATATGTGTGTCCCAGGACGCACTAAACCAAAAAAGCTAGCAGCATCAATGCTCTTATAAACCTACTTGTGTGATATACCCGGTTGCACAAGATCCAATTTTTTTCTCTTGAATATTTTAATTGCTTTTCAGAATGTACTGTAATTGTGAAACTTAAATACACTTTTTAATGGTCAAAAGTGCATTCCAGCCATTAAATTTGTTACCATATGCACCGTACCAAGAGGGTTAACTGCTTACCTACCCCATGTACAAATAGTGTATTGTAGTATCATAATTGTGAAAATCCAATAAGCTTTTTTATTTCATGGTCAAAAGTGCATTCCAGCCATTAAATTTGTTACTAGATGAACCAAAAGTGTTCAAATTTTAAACATATATGTAAGATGCAAGCAGTGATGGGTCAAGTTGGGTTATGTATCTCATTAATAATGCAGATTTGGTCTCTGTTTGTCTGTAAATGAAACTACGTCACTGCTTAAGTCACAGTCATTTCAGGTATTAAGTAAGTTTATCAATGAGTATATAATTTGTAGTCAAAATCATTAATACATAGAATAAATGTTATTTTATTAATGATGTCTCTATGAAAATCTGAGTTAGATTTACCTTAAAACATTCCACGTTATTAGTACGTTTAAAAATCCTTCAATGTGTGTTATATATCACTAAGAAATAAAAGCTTACATAATATATTGTGTGGTTAATTTGCATACAGGTTTTAACAAAACCAGGTTTAATAAATAATTACTTGGTGTTATTGATCTCTAATATTATTGTTTTATTCTCTAACGTATTAAAATCAACCCTATGAAAGTTTTTAGATAGTAACCAATTAGAATATAATTAAAATAAGTGTAATCTTTTCTACTTATTTAATTTTGTTAATCTTTCAAATTTAATATATTTCATTATATTAAAACTTAAATACTTATGCTTGGAGGATGTATATTCTTGTTAGTAAATAATTGATATCGGTATTATATGTCAATTTTAGCTCAGTTGGTATAGCGTCCACTTAGGAACTACAAGGTTCTGGGTTCAATATCGGCCCTCGCTAAATCAGCGCATAAATAGCACAGCTTGGATCTGTGTGGTAAAGTAGGGAGCAGATGGTAGGTGTGGTGCTCCATCTCAGATGCAAAACAATCTCTCTGGTCTAGTGCTAGTGAAAAGGGGATAGACTCCCTCGTCTGATTGATACCGATAATAGACCACTCCGCTGCTGACTAATGATGTAAAAACAAACTTAAAATTGTAAATTATATCCAAATTCATTATGATATACATATACAGTATCTCCTGCAAAAGAGTAAGACCTCTCCCAAAAAGGGGTGTCCTGGGTATGATACTAAATTGCATCTAATGATGAGGCTACAGTTCTGGAAATCTGGGGTGTGTTGAGTACCCCTTCGTTACCATTACTCCCAGGTCCACTCTGATCTGGAGTGGTAGTATCTGTTAGGCTCAAATCTATGAGTCAAATCAATCTGTTTAAAATACTTGATGCCATGTGACTATAAATTATTTGTATTAAGAATAGTTACTTGAAGCTATAATTGTTTACTAAGAATTATTATTAGTTAGTTGAAACCATATAACTGTACAAACAAATGACTTATTGAATAGAAATAATTACTTGAAACCATATAATTATTAGTATTAGAAAGGAATACTTGAAATCATATAATTGTGTGCAAAAAACAAAACAAAAAAAAACTCTTAAGAAATAACTATGCAAAAAATATAAATATGAATGTACAATGAATGTCATTCCCTAACCTATAGGCATAAAATAACTCTAGACGGGTTGGCATGCTGTTAAAATCAATTGATCAACCACATTCAAAAATGATAAGATTAAAATGTTTCATTCATCATTCGTTTACTTAAAAAAAAAAAAAAAAAAAGTCTGTAAAGAATCAATTCTACTTTAAATCATAAGAAAAAATCAAATTGTTTTTTTGTTTGTATTCTTGACCGTTTTTTCTAAGGCAGATGTGGGAATATCGGATGACACAAGTGGAATCGGATTAACAAGATTGTAAATTTTATGTTGCTGTCTTATCTTTGATTGGGCTCCTCTCCCTCTCTCTCTCTCGCTCTCTCTCTTGCTCTCTTTCTCTCTCTCTCTCTCGCTCGCTCTCCCTCTCTCTCTCGCTCGCTCCCTCTCTCTCTCGCTCGCTCTCCTCTCTCTCTCGCTCTTGCTCTCTCTCTCTCGCTCTTGCTCTCTCTCTCTTTCTTGCTCTCTTGCTCTCTTTTCTTTTTCTGTTTCTCTCTCTCACTTTCTCTCTTTTCTTTTTTCTCTCACTTCTTCTCTCTTCTCTCTCACTCTTTCTCTTTTCTCTTTCTCTTCACTCTTACTCTCTTTTCTCTTTCTCTCTCACTCTTACTCTCTTTTTTCTCTTACTCTTACTCTCTTTTTCTCTTCTCTCTCACTCTTACTCTCTTTTTCTCTTTCTCTTTCTCTCTCTCTCACTCTCTCTCTTTCTTCTCTCACTCTCTCTCTTTCTCTTTCTCTCTCACTCTCTCTCTTTTCTCTTCTCTCTCTCTCTCTCTCTTTCTCTCTCACTCTCTCTCTTTTCTCTTTCTCTCTCACTCTCTCTCTTTTTCTCTCTCTCTCTCACTCTCACTCTCTTTCTCTCTCACTCTCACTCTCTTTCTCTTCACTCTCACTCTCTTTCTCTCTCACTCTCACTCTCTTTCTCTCTCACTCTCTCTCTCACTTTCACTCTCTTTCTCTCTCGCACTCTTTTTCTCTTTCTCTCTCTCTCTCTCTCACTCTTTTTTCTCTTTCTCTTTCTCTCACTCTTTTTTCTCTTTCTCTTTCTCTCACTCTCTTTTTCTCTTTCTCTCTCTCTCTCACTCTCTCTCTTCTCTTTTTCTCTTTCTCTCTCTCTCACTCTCTTTTTTCTCTTTCTCTCTCTCTCTCACTCTCTTTTCTCTTTCTCTCTCTCTCTCACTCTTTTCTCTCTCTCTCTCTCTTTTTCTCTTTCTCTCTCTCTCACTCTCTTTTTCTCTTCTCTCTCTCTCTCACTCTCTCTTTCTCTCTTCTCTCTCTCTCTCACTCTCTTTTTCTCTTTCTCTCTCTCTCACTCTCTTTTTCTCTTTCTCTCTCTCTCACTCTCTCTCTTTTCTCTCTCTCTTCTCTTTTCTTTCTCTCTCTCACTCTCTTTTTCTCTTTCTCTCTCTCTCTCTTTCTCTCTCTCTCTCACTCTCTTTTCTCTTTCTCTCTCTCTCTCTCTTTTTCTCTTTCTCTCTCTCACTCTCTTTCTCTCTCTTTCTCTTCTCTCTCTCTCTCTTTCTCTCTCTTTCTCTCTCTCTTCTCTCTCTTTCTTCTCTCTCTCTCTCTCTCTCTTTTTCTCTCTTCTCTCTCTCTTTTTTCTCTCTCTCTCTCTCTTTTTTCTCTCTCTCTCTCTTTTCTCTCTCACTCTCACTCTCTTTTTCTCTTTCTCTTTTTTCTCTTTCTCTTTTTCTCTTTCTCTCTCTCTCTCACTCTCTTTTCTCTTTCTCTCTCTCTTCACTCTCTTTTCTCTTTCTCTCTCTCACTCTCTTTTTCTCTTTCTCTTTCTCTCTTTCTCTTCTCTTCTTTTCTCTTCTCTCTCTCTCTCACTCTCTTTTTCTCTTTCTCTCTCTCTCTCACTCTCTTTTTCTCTTTCTCTCTCACTCTCACTCTCTTTTCTCTTTCTCTCTCACTCTCTTTTTCTCTTTCTCTCTCTCTCTCTCTCACTCTTTTTCTCTTTCTCTCTCTCTCTCACTCTTTTTCTCTTCTCTCTTTCTCTTCTCTCTCTTTCTTTCTCTTCTCTTTCTCTTCTCTCTCACTCTTTTTCTCTTTCTCTCTCACTCTCACTCTTTTCTCTTTCTCTCTCACTCTCTTTATATATAAAAGAGGTCAACATGAACTGAAAATATTTGTAAGCTAAAAAAAAAAAAATGATGATCGATCAGATTTTTCTTTTTCTATACCTGAAAAAATGACAATCATTTGAAGAGACTCCCAATTGGTATGAAAATTGGAAATTTTATAGCATTTGTTAATGTTCAATATTTAAATTAAAAAAATCTCTTGTATCTCATTTATAATAGTTATTTTAAAGCAAAACTATGGTATTCAGAGATGCTGATAGGTATGCGTCCTGCGTCCCTGATGCACAAAAATCTAAAAGGACGCAGTAAAATCATATCCATGCGTCCCAGTGTTTTCTTTTTTCTTCCTCACCATTTCAAGCTAACTTTAAATACATTTCAATAATTTCTTACAAATGAATAACACAGGATAGCTTACAAGGTAGGAGTGAGACTGCTTTAGTTGGTCCCATAAATTTTCCTGGGACTCATTCAAAGCGAATATGTGCGTCCCAGGACGCACTAAATCAAAAAGCTATCATCATCACTGGGTATTGCTGTTTAATGAAAATGTAGCAGAATGTGAATTGTTGAAACCGACATACTAAGTAAAGTTGTTTTTATAAAGATGAGTAAACCAAAGGGTACCTGATTTAGTTTTGAAGAAATGATGATTATTTTGTTTTACGTCATATCGTTCCTTTTTGGGTCATTTAATGCCAAATCAAGTCAATTTTGATAAACAAGAGTCGGGTTGCTTACGGTGTAGAATAATCATATAAGTTCCAATTACCGTCGAATTGGTAAGACAAGGCAACAAGTAGCTGTAACTCAATACAGATCTAAACTTGTTGCAATCCTACTGCAGAATGCCAGAGTATTTATGAAGCCTCATAACATCATAGAAACCCAGCAGCCAATCAGGACTCAAGGAATGGAATCACCCAAATACATGAATGGAATATTCTTGAGTCCCATAAGTACCAGCTGTCTTGGGCACTAGTTCAGTTGTGCTTAGCCAGTTGCTGTTGTCCAAACCAACCATACTGACTGACTGACTTCAATATACGGTACCTGCTGTTACTTAAGTGATCACCCAATTAAGTATCGAACAGGCTAATTGCTGCTTAACTTTGGTGATCTAGCATGACCCAGTGCTTTCAGTGTGACTGACCGTGATAGATAGATACCATTTAAATCCGATAGTGTTCACCCATAGTCAAATATGTTGACCATGTATCTTAATTTATTGTATTTCATTAGTGTTTGGTTTGGTTGTTTTGTTTTTAAGGCATATCAACCCATTTTGGATCATTTAATGCCGAATCAAAGTCATTTTGTAAACAAAAGACGAGCTACTTACAGTACCTGCTGTTGACAAAGTGGTTACCCAATTAAGTTCCGCCCTGTTGGCTGGGGTGTTAGAATGCACCGACTGGGGCCACCTGTTGGCTGTGGTGGTGACCCATGATGCTTAAGGATAGAACCCAGGTGGTTGAGCAGTCCATGACATGCAATATTCCACTTTGGTCCTTACTTGGACTAGACAAGCAGTCGGAGTGGCCCCCTCCAATCAATCAGTTGGTCACGTCAAACCCTAGCACCTATATGATTGCCCTTATGGCAAGCCCCAACGCTTTTTATCATGGATGCTAGAAGGCGGTGGTTGAGCGTCTTCGTGTCCTGGGAATGACGTTAAACTCTATCTGATGGTGAGGTTCCAGTTCTGGAGATTTGGGGAATGTGGAGCACCCCTTCATCACCATTGCTCCCTGGTCCACTCTGACCCGGAGTGGTAGTACCTGTTAGGGTCCATCTATGGGTTAAATAGAAAAACATGAGTTTATAAACAAAATTGATTATCCATTAAGAATTGATTTATTTCAAAACTTTGTCAGCATTAAATGACCCACTGAGGTTGATATGCCATAAACCAAACCAAACCAAACCCAATTAAGTATTGAACAGTCTCATTGCTGCTTAACTTTGGTGATCTAACGGGACTCGGTGCTTTTATTGTGACTTGACCGTAATTTGAAGAAATAAAATCTAGATTCAATTCATTTATTACCTGAGAAGCTCCATAAAACTATTTGTTGCCATTAAAAAATGTCTAGTAAAATCTCATGAGACATCAAAGAGATTGACTTCTGATTGGTGCAAACATCTTGTACATGTATTACAATGTATTTCTAGAACAAGACATTTTCATTCTCTCTTCACTGAGATGTTTTCTATCTCTTGAAGCTTGAGAAGTAACACCACTTGTGTGAAGTAAAGAAAGCTTGCTTTTCATTAATTTCTCTATTGAAAAAAAGAATAGAAAGAAAAAGTACATTTTTGTCAAGTGCTACTTTCAGGTGGTCAAAAAAAACTTATAAACTTTGACTAAAAAGAATTTTATTTTCATTTGTTCTGCTCTTAAGAGGTTTGAAAAGGTTGTAGAATACTTATGTACAAACATTAAGATATATATATTTATTTTTTTTTTTGGGGGGGGGGAGAATATGTGCTTAATTGAAGCCGTACCTAATTTTGAAAATTAATTAATTAATAATCAATGAATTAGGTGGGCATACCTATTATTATTATTATTATTATTATTATTATTAATTAATTAATTTTCAAAGTTAGGTACGACTTCAATTAAGCACATATTCTCCCAAAAATTGTCGGCTAAAAAAAGCCATATCAAAACACATCGTTTGTTTGTTTGTTTACTTCTCATATATATATATATATATATATATATATATATATATATATATTCCTGCTACACCCTGTCGGTGAGACTTGGAATACTCTGACAATATCCTCCAAACCAAATTATTTTGGTTTCTTTGTTTAATGGCATATCAACCATTATGCGTTATTTAATGCTAAATATATCCTTGTAGATGAACAGTAGTGGTACTATTTAATCTATATTTATACTGTTCCCAAGGTTATTAGTCAAAAAGTGAATGTAATAGTAAAACTAGAGTTCTACAACTGGAGATATTTGGTTTTGAAATATTGTTTACATTTTTGCAAAATGATAATTTTCCTAGATTTTAAAAATCACACCAAATTTAACTAATTTTTAGATTTCTAATGAAAATCTCAAAATTTTGAGCATAAGATAATTATTTTCCAGAAAAATTAAAATCTGTGAATTTTTTTTATTTAAAAATTTTTTTTTTTTTTTTTTTTTTTTTTTTAAATTTGAAAAAAAAATTATGAGGAGAATATTTAATAGAATATTGAAAATTTTATGTTTTAATTTATATTTACAGTCTACGATGCCATTGTGTCCTATTTTGTGTTTTAGTCACAATGTTTTTACTGCTAGTTTAAACCCATTATATCGTTATTGTTGCAATCTTAACTTTGGCACCTAAAATATATTTTTCTCTCCCTTCACTTGTCAAAGCTATATTTATCTCCTAATAACATTAGCCTTGTGTTGAAAAAAAAAAAAAAATTAAAAAATCCAGCCTCAATACTGTTGTGGCCTGTTAATACAATATTGAAATTTTTCTTTAATTGTATCAGTGCATTTAAGATCCATAGATGATAGTTTCAGAAATAATTTTGAATAATCACCTTTTGTTTAATTTAATTTTACTCATTTACAAGAATCTCTTCCAGTGCTGCATTTGTTGATTAATTCTCTTAAGTGGTTCATTTATTTTTTTATACATTAGATTTTTATACAGTTTCATTGGTTAAATCGAACTTAACGGACCTAAATTCCGCCATAGTATGTCACCCCGCCAAAAGAAAAAGAAAAAAATCAGGAAATTAACCGAATTTACTAAAATTTTTAGTGTTGATATATTAATGAATAAAAGATATAATGCACCAGTTATTTTATATATAAAATTTTACATTTTTTTCAGGTCAGTTAACTTTGAACCTGGAGAGAGATTGTCATGGATATCCGTGTTAATAGCGTAATGTGATGATGATGATGATGACAATCATCATGCTATTATCTTTCGTTTAAGACCAGAAATAAAACTTGAAAGTAAATATTTAAATTTTGCAACACATCACATAAAAAAAAGGGGATGTCAAAGTCTGTACATACCTAAATTCTATCAAATATAAAACTTGGGAGGTCAGGATTGAAAATGAGTTGAGGGGGGGTGCAGTGAAATAAAATACCATAGATAAATAGACCCCCCCCCACACACACACACTGATTAGCTATGGTCCTCAAATGAAAGAAAGCTTCTAAGGTAATTATCATATATAATAATGAACAATGTGACTTTTTTTTTCTGTAAGTCTCTCTGTCCTTGAATTCTGTCACATTAAAGCAAACAGCTGTATGATATTAACAAGTGAATCCTTGCATTGATTCAAATGTCCAGCCTGGAGGTAATTGGGCAAGTGACATATCCACTCCACCAACGTTCTTCTCAGGCCCCGTCACTTACTTTTTTCATGACCGTCCCGAACAAAAATTATCAACAATCCCAAATGGGGTTTGGACCATCCCGAAAATCAAAATATTTTTGTTTAATTCATTAGCATCATCTATACTTGTCAGTCATCAGTAGCATAATAACATGTAATAAAACATTAAGAAAAGCTGAAGCAGTTGACAGAAACATTTATTTATAATCAAGAATAATAAAATAAACATTTTATAAACTAAAATTTATTCTATTTCCATCTTTATGTGGACATTTTCCAATCATAAAAATATATACTGTGTGACTGTGTCTATTTCTTTAGTGTGGTTGCCATTAGTAATTTTAAGTCTAGAACTAGACCGTTTTTTGAGGTCAGCATTCGGGCAATCACTGGACGGCCAATATTGGAATGTAGTACTAACTTTTAGGAAAAATTTTTACTGTCCCTGGCAAACTGTCCCGGATGACGTATTGATCGTCCCGGATGTAATTTTTATTGTCCCTGGGACGACGGGACAGTGTTAATGTCAAGCCCTGGTTCTTCTGCTATTTGAACAACACAATGAAATTAACTTGGAAATACTAAATTGCACAGTGTATAGTGACCCTTATTTATTTTTGTTATGCTCTACACTGCCAGTGTTGTTTTTTGTTGTTGTTTTTTTTGTTTATTTAATGTAAACTTAAGATATATACTTCTGTGTTCTTTAAATTCAATATTATACATCTATATATTAATACTCTTGTTCCTTAATCTTCTTACTGTTATCATCTTGCAACACCCTCAAGTTAAAAATGAGACCGTCCAAATTTTCAAAGATGAAATGCAAAAATGTAAATCCTGAGTATCTGGTGTTGCTTATCTACAGAATTCTTATTTCTTATAAGTACTGTAACCTCAGCTAAATCATGGACCATTCCGTTTTTATTATAAAGAAAGGGAAGTAAAGGACGTGCTACACAGAAAAAATATAAGAAAGAAAGAAAGAGATTAGGAGAAAGATAGAGAGAGGAGGCGATAATGCTAATCTGTTTCAAT
>CM042145.1:19887646-19967646 GCA_023376005.1 Doryteuthis pealeii | reverse complement strand
AAAAAAAAAGCAAGAGACAGGCGAGAGAGAGAGAGAGAGAGAGAGAAAAAAAAGCAATAGACAGGCGAGAGAGAGAAGGATTTTTATTATTAATTTAAAACCATATAATTGCTAGCAAATTATTGATGTTAGATAAGGATATTTAGAGCTATACAACTGTGTTCAAATTATTTTTTTTATTAGAGAGGAATACTTGATATCATAACTTTACAAAGGATTATAAACAAATAAAGTGAAATGAACCATTTAAAATATAGTTATGATTGTAATCAAGCATTTACAAATGAATCAAATTTTAGCATTTAATAACCCATAAGAATTGATAAACCAAATGAATAAAGCTTGAATCTTGAAAAGCAAGCGTCATAAAATTATAAGTTTTCACCATGGGTTCTTATTCTTGAAGATAAACATACAAATTTTTTTTCCCCGTAATTGAAAGTTAAGTTGAGAAGATTGTTCCATTTAATGAAATATTGAAATTGAATATTAATGTCTTAATGAGAGGAAAAATACATTTTTCATGAAGTTTTATTCTATGTTTAATTAGAGTGCATTTGTATAGTGAACATATGGGTTAAAATAATATAAAACAGATTTTCTTTAATAACTGCTTTCATTTCTTTCTTTAAAAGCTGCTTATTTGACCTTGTTTTTTGTTTTGTTTCTAACAATTATACAAGTATTTAAAAAAGAGGGAGTGCTGTCAGATTTTGGCATTTAAACATTGGGAATCAATGTTAAATGGGTAAGCACTTAAGCATCTTTAAGCTTTTAAATTTGTACAACCTGAATTTTTTTATCAAGTTATTTTTTTTGTTAGCGGTTTGACCTAGGATGTAATTTATTTTAATAATAGTGATGCTGGTAGCTTTTTAATTTAGTGCATCCTGGGACGTACGGATTTGATTTGAATGAATCCCCGGGAAATTTGATGGGTCACAACTTTAGATTCTTAATAAATTGTAGAGTTTTTATCTATGAACAACTAAAGACGTCTAACCCATACCTTGTACCCCATATAATGTAATTTGTTTCCAAGAAAATATTGAAATGTATTTACAGTTAGGTAGAAATTGTGTGTGTGTGTGTGTGTGTGGGGGGACACTGGGATGCATGGATACGATTTTTATGCGTCAGTGATGCAAGATGTGTACTTATCAGCATCTCTGATAGTATTATCCATAAATAAGTACACTCTTGATATTTTTTATAAAAAGATAATTTCTTGTAAACCAAAAACACCAGGACTTTTATTTCTAGTGAAACATTATACAATCAAAATGGATATTATTAAATATTATTTATTACCAAATTCTATAGAATTCAAACTCTGTATCCAAAACTATAATTGCATAAATAAGAGGCATACTTATTTCTGGTTACAGTTTCAATGCTGTAGAGTTTGGTAATAAATAATTTCTAATAATATCCATTTTGATTGTGTAATACCAGGATTTTATTACTAGTATATTTTGGTTTAGAAGAAAAATTTTTATTTAAAAAAAATTATTTAAAAAAAAATTGGTTGGGATGTGCTTATCTATGATATGTATGCTTACCCCCCCCCCTAAAAAAACGGGGAAAAAAAAACAAAAAACAATGGTAGCACCTGTTAGGATCCATTTATGTATTAAATAGGAAAAAAACATGAGTTAAAAAAAAATGTGTTTTTAAACCCCCCCCCAAAAAAAACCCATTTTAAAAAAAAATTGAATACCCATTATGAATGAATAAAACTAAATGTTTTCAGCATAAAATAACCCAGGGGTTGACATGCATTGAAATCTAACCAACCAGCCCCCCCCCAAAAAAAAAAAAAAACAAACAAAAAAAAAAACTAAATGACTTTTTAGTTTGTCAGTATTTAATTTGCAAGACATCTTTATTATAAAAGAGTAGCTCAATGTTTGTTTTGGAAAAGAAATTAAGACTCTTTAAAATAAGGTACACTTTACCTTTAACTGGCCTCCATAAATTGCGACTTTTCCTAATAAAAAATGTGACTTTTTTTATTTTTAAAAATTCTATTTCCGACCATGGTTTCTTAATATTCTTTGTTGAATTAAAATAAAAATTCCAATTATCTTTTTGTTAAAACAGCTCTGCTGCTGAAACCAATTATTTGTAAACCTATCTTGTTCTGTGACAGAACAAATTTTACGTTTTTCCTATTCAAGAAGGATAGTGTATCTTTGTGATATAAGTTCTATGTAGGGAGTGTATGTGTTGTTGTTGTTTTTATTTAGAGCTCTTCAATTTCTCTAGGTCACCTCCTTTTTTATTGAAGCTTTCAGAATGATGGATAGTAAACCAGATCTAGGTGAAAAGTGGGAACTTGGTTACATAGTTAGATATTTTGCTGGGAGTGGAGTCACTTTCTAGATTGTCTAAAGATAAAGGTGTATTTTAAAGGACTGAGTAGGATTAGTTTTGCTTTTAACAACTTGACTATTTAATGCCACAAAATGATCCTTAAAAGATCTTTCGATTTTTTTCTTCTTTATTCCCAACGATACTTAGTAACTACTAAACGATCTGAAAATCCAGGTAATCTGAACATTAGCTACATAAATGAGAGTAACCTTCCCTTGTTTCTTTCACTTTGAGGAAGACGTTTGTTTTGGTTGGCTATTTTCATTTCACCGCAAATCTACACTGAAAATACGAATTTGTTCGAATCAATACAACTGCATGTTTTAACACGAAAATATCATAAAATGTGTTCTTAATTGTCCTTGTGCATTATTTGAAATGAACTTAATTGTTATTAAGAACACATTTTATGATATTTTCGTGTTAAAAATATGCAGATGTATTGATTCCGGTGAAATGAAAATGCCCGATCAAAACCTATGGCTTCCTCAAAGTGAAATAAACAAGGGGAGGTTACTCTCATTTATGTAGCTAATGTTCAGATTACCAAAATCCATTGTAACCAAAGTCCCTGATAATACTTCTATTTAGGAAGGAATAAAAGATTTTATTAGCATTTTTTCACAGCTATCTTTGTTATATCCAGAATTTGGTTGATTTAAAAAGTAAAAAAAATTATCATTCAGTTACAAATTTGAATGGAAATTGTTTTAACTATATTACTCTAACAGTGATGATTTAGTGAGTCCTGGGACACACGTTTGCTTTGAATGAGTCCCTGGGAAAATTTATGGGTCCCAACTAAAGCCGTCTAACTCCTACCTTGTAACCTATCCTGTGTAATTAATTTCTAAGAAACTATTGAAATGTATTTACAATTAGCTTGAAATGGTAAGAGAAGAAAAAAGAAAAACACTTGGATGCATGGATATGGTTTTATTGTGTCATTTTAGATTTTTGTGTGTCAGAGACGCAGGACGCGTACCTATCAGCATCTCTGCTGTAATAAAAATCTCATTATGGTGTGCCATTTTTATTGGGTTACAGTTAAAAAAAATAAAACAAGATAAAAGATTTATCCTGTAATCTTGTTCAGTTGTGAGGGACACTACTCTTGAAGTGTCTAGGGCAGGTATATCCTGGCAGAGCCCATCCCTTTCCAGGTACTTTACTGATTAGTATTCAGTCTTCCTTCTAGGTTGGCTGCTATACCAAGAACCCAGTCTGCCCTACTATTTACCCATAGCTGGAGCAAGTATAGTTGCATTCATATCTTTCTTAAGGGTATTAGCAGTATGGGAAATGCAAACAGCCTTGTTCAGAATTTGAACTCTGGTAACCGAGTTCACTTCCTACAATGTTAACTATTATGCCACAAATGCTACATATATATATATATATATATATATATATGAAATAAATATTTTTAGAAAAAACAAACACATAATGTTATAATTCGCTGACAGAAATCTGTTTCGACCTTTTATTAAAGCGGTCTTCATCAAGAGCGAGATGTTTGTGATAGAAAGATGGTATGAGTAAACCGTTACAAAACAAAAGTGGTACAAACGAACGTTCGAGTCTTTCTATCACAAACAAACGAACATTCAAGTCTTTCTATCACAAACATCTCTCTCTTGATGAAGACCGCTTTAATAAAAGGTCGAAACAGATTTCTGTCAGCGAATTATAACATCATGTGTTTGTTTTTTCTAAAAATATTTATTTCATACTGTTGGATTCACTTCCATTCACTTTTTCATATATATATAGACACACAAACATAATGATAGTTTTAGTAATATATAGTCATTCTGTTCAATTTCTAAATTGGAGGAGTCCCCTTGGCGTAGTGGGTAACATGTTTGACTGTGACATTGTACTAAGCAAGTTCAAACTCCAGTCTTGCCATTACATTCACTTTCAAACTAATACTCTTGGGAAAGGTATGAACCAGCTCTCCTCCCCCCAAACTATGGGTTGAATTGTACCACTACTGTTCTGCAAGGTTGGTTTTGACATTAAATAACCCACGAAGGTAGATATGCCATTAAACAAACCAATTTCTAAATTGACTGAAGAATCCTTAGATTCTTGAGCCAATTTATCTGATAGAAAAAGAATAGCATAATCAAAGTTATAGAAAATTTTGGTTTCATTTGGATTATTTGGACTATTGTCCTCATCTTTATTGTTATCTGTACAATGTTTCGGCTGATATGTCCTCCAGTCTACTTCAGGTATTTTTTTTTCGAACTCGGGAATTTTTTTTTTTTTTTTTTTTTTTTTCTTTTTTGAACTCGGGAACCTTCTTTTTGAACTTGGGAGCTATCACGGAACATTGAACCCAACCTTTTATTCAATCCACAGAGGTATCCTGTTCTCATTCCGCTAACCATAGCAAATAGTTGAAGAAGGCCGGAGGACACATCGGCCAAAACGTTGTACAGACAACAATAAAGATGAGGACAATAGTCCGAATAATCCAAATAATCCAAATTATCAAGCCTCATCTCAAAAATTCTGAGAAATAGTGTAGATAACAGTAAAGATGAGGACAATAGTCCGAATAATCCAAATAATACTTATCAAGCCTCATCTAAAAAAATTCAGAGAAATTTTGGTTTCATTAGAAATAAATCATCAGGTGATATTCAAGGAGGATACATTTTGATTGCCATAACAATTGAATAAGAATTAATAATGCATCTTTAATGTTACACTGTAAATAGCTTTCCACTTAGATTAGCTTTGATTTTATCAACATTTTATTGCTGCTGCTGCTGCTGTTAATGGAGCTGAATTCATACTTTTGCTTGTAAGGCATTTAATGATGATTTCTTGATTGCTGGAAAGATTGAGATTTTTTTTTTTTTTTTTTTTTTTTTTTTTTTAATGTGCCCTGTCTGTTTTAAAGAGTAGGATTTACTCAGCTGTAAATACAACATTGTTCTTGCTCTCCTATTTTTGAAGGACAAATGATTTTCTGGTCTTAAATAGGAATCCGTTTCCTTGACTGTTTTATTGACATTCATACACCATATGAAGCTGACAGATTTCATCTGAGCCTGTGGGGAGTCAAACTTAAATAGCAGTGATGTTCTTACGGGTCATAAAGTTCGATTGGATAGAGGAAACGAAGTTATTCGCAGGAAGAATGTTTTGTTTTAGATATAGTAGTATTGTTGGCTTCTATCAAGTTTTACTTGTGGCTGGTTGTGAGGTTATCTAAAGTGCTAATTGATAAGGAAGACCTACTCTGGAGTAAAAAGGTTATCATTTGCAAAGAAACATTGGTAGGAGAAATGCTGGCGTGATGAAAGAAACTAGAGATTTGTATGTAAATGTTTTCACATATTCTATAGATAAGTAGTTTAATCAAGGATAGTTGAAAGCTTTATTGTTACTGAGTAATTATTTTTGTTTTATTTTTTTATTTGTAGTTGTTTTCCAGAATTTCTCTGAAACCTCATAAAGTTTGTAGCCATTAAACTCCATTTTGTTTTTTTGTCAGAATTTTTTAGATAAGGCTTGATAGTTTGTATTATTATTTGGCTTTTCCGGACTTGTCCTTATCTTTTATTGTTACTAGCTAATATATGCACCCTCCGGGTGCAAGTATTTAAGTTTTGATATAATAAAATATCATATTAAATTAGAAAGGTTAATGAAACTGAATAAAAATGCAGATAAAAAGATTTGGAACAGGGGGGTATGATTGGAAAATAGAACAACTTTGAAACTAACTCTTCCATCATTTTCCATTACTCCCGTCTTTCATTGGTAAATTTTCCTAATTTAACTATTTAGTTAAAACAGGAAGTAAAGAATAAAATTACAGTTATTTCTTCTTGTTAATGGATTTCTTTTAATATTTATCCCCAAGATTTTTGGTCATATTCATTAAGATAAAACCAAACAATTAGAAATCAATAATACTAAGCATATATTTATCAAAATCAAATTTTTAAGATCAATATGCAAATTAGCCTTCCCATTCACACTGTAAACCGCTATTTTGCTGTATATATAAATACAATTGCATGTTATTAGTATGTGGATATGGTCAAGTCTTAATGATGTAAAACAATTTTATTAATAATTAGGGTTTAAATAAAAATAAAATCATGGAGAATGTGATGTAAATGACAAAGGGAATTGTGACTTGTATAGTAATATAGTTTCGGTTACAGACAGAAAAACACACAATCTCCATTATAATAAGATATACACAATGTTTCGGCTGATGTGCCCTCCGGCCTTCTTCAGGTGTTTCTTGTTGAACTTGGGAACCTTTATGGAACTTTGAACAACCCTTTATTCAATCCACCAGGGTAGACTGTTTCTCATTCTGCCAACCATGACCGGGTACAAGTGTTAAGCTATGTTATTATCGCGTGTGGTCAGGATTGAACCTGCAACCTACAGATGATTGTCACTTAGAACTGTATTAATTCAACCCCTATATTTGTTGCACAATGTGTTCAACTGGAAAATCCAAATAATCCATTTTCTTTGTTCTGTAGATTACTACTGCTATGAACCCAAAACTTAGTTGGCATTAAATGACCCACCGAGGTTGATATGCCGTAAAACAAACCAAACAAACCAAACCAATGTTCTGTAGATTGAATAGAAAAGACTGATTTCTTTGAAGATGTTACTGTTATAGATGAGGATTTAATTTATTTTAACTTCTTTTTGTTTCTTTTTATCAAAATACAGAAATATTTTTCTTTTTTCATTTTCTTTATTTTAATATGTGCTGATTAAAGATCAGTGAATTAAATCTAAATTTTTTAAAAAATTTTTTTTTTTTTTAGTTCTTTAATATTTTAAAATAGCTAAAATATTGTATCAATTAACAGTCAGCATTTATGTTAATCCTTGCAAAAAAAAAAAAAAAAATTAAATTCAATATTTAAGTTGAGTGTTATTTCCAATGTTTGGAATACAAACTGGCTTTTGGCATATGCTTCTGTTATAAAATTGTCACAAAGAAATTTGGATAATACTGTTATTGTTATGATTTTTGTTGCCATTTTTAGCGCAGGTGAGAGCACTTTACAGTGGAAATCCCTTGTGTTCCTTAGTGAAGAATCCTTGGTTGTTCCTTAGTGTCGGGTTGAAGCCTTTGGTTGTTCCTCAGTGTTCCTTAGTGTTAGGTAGAATCCTTTGGTTGAGCAGAGTCCTTGGTTTACAGATCCGTTCGTCCGTGTTGAATACGTGCAAATGAACAGCTTTCAAGATTGGTGATTAAATAGTTAACTAACCACGTATTCAAGCGTTTGATTGGCTGGCTTTAATCCACGCGCCCACAGTGTCTATAAGTTTAAGTGGTGGATTCCAGCAGACCTTATATAACAAAATATTCCAACAGTTATCAAGAAAATCTTTTTGTCTATTCTTCTCAATTTGATGATCAAGTTTATCTAAAAAAAAAATTAAAAAAAAGGAAAAAAAAAAGATAAGTTAAATAAGTCTTAAGATTTTTTTTTTTTACCTAAAAAAAACTATAAACAATGTTTTTAAACTAATTTCTTAGTTATAAATGACCTGTTTGTTATATATTTTAGATAATTCAAATGCTTCTGTGTTTTTTTTTTTTTTAATTCATAAATAAAATGATTTATCCAACAGGTGATGAACTAGTATTTTTTTTTTATTTTTTAAAAAAATATATATAGTTAGTATTTAAAGTTTTGGGGCAGTCATCTTAGATGACCACAACATCTGCATGGTTGGGAAAAATCCCATTTTATTCCCTATATTGAAAACTACTACTATGTGAATTTTCATAAATTTATCTTAAGTGATAGTGGAGAAAATTGATTTTATTTCATCCTGATTTTTGCTTCCTTGTTTTAACTCGTAGAACAATTCCAAATTTGGTACAGGTAAAAAAAATCTGGATTACTTGGCAACTATTCAATGAATTTTAAAAATTCAAAAAGCATTTTCCTTTTTTCAATGAGTTCTATCATGGCCTACTAATATATATGGCCCCATATATCACCTAGGCAGGCAGAATTCTAACAGGCCTATTCCTTTTATAGTCAATTTATGACTGTTTCGAAAAAAATGTTAAAAATATACAAACTTGTCTTTTTTCTTCACAAATTTAATAATAAAAGATTGTAAACAAACAAAAAATAGTTAAAAAAATTATGCAGTGATACAAAACAAACACACCAACAATTTATCTATGATTTCGGGTTATATCAGAAAAAAATGAAACCTTTTCAATGTGAAATGTATTCCCTGGTCATGGTCGGCAATGATAGTAATGATACTACAGAGAAAGAGTATTTCTCGAGGAGAACTTACGGTTCCATCTAGCCAAATGTTTGTGCTTTAAGATTTTTCGAAACAGACATAAAACAAACTATAAAACAAATAGGCCTGTTACAATTCTGCTGGCTTATGGTGACATATGGGGTCCCATATATATTAGTAGGCCATGGTTCTATATAAAAAATAACTTTTAGATACATTACATCAAATAAAAAAAAAATGAATTAGAAATTCAAGTGTGCATTGTTAGGAACATTTGAATTTTAAAATTGGACAAAAATTATGACACTGTTTAAAAATGTACTGGACGCGTACCTATCAGCATCTCTGCAAGATCTATATACAGATCTTTTTATTCAATAAAAAAGTCATTGGGGTGGCTTAAAGTAGGTAGACAGCAAGGGAGTCTATCCCCTTTTCACTAGCGCTAGACCAAGGAGATTGTTTTTGCGTCTGATTTGGAGCACTACACCTACCATCAGCTCCTTATTTACCGCACAGATCCCTGTGCTACTCATAACGCTGAGTTGGCGAGAACCAATATCGAACTAGGAACCTTGTGGTTTCTAGCCAAACGCTCTACCGACTAAGATGTAAAATATTTCTGAGATTCTAATTATTTTATCTTATTCAAATACACTAAAGGTCATAAATGGTTTCCACTTTTTTTTTTTTTTTTTTTTCTTAATTTAAACATCTGGATTATCTGTTGCTAACTTTTTAATCAGAATATATTTATCTTCTTCCTATTTTTATTTATAAAAGGTAATTACATACCAGTCCATTATTTCCCACTGCATAAATAAAGACCATTTCCTCTTTGCTTAATTTATTATGACTAATTACTTGTAAATGTACTTATTTTTTCTTTCTTTTTCTTCTTCTTCTCTTTCATCCCTTTCATATTTAATGTTATTACTTCTCAACAGGTCTGCTTACTAATCCCAACTCTAGCAGAAATTACTCTTTGTCTTTGCTTTCCAGCAGCGTTCTATCCAGTTACACATCTACTCCTCTTTCTCGTTTCCATCTCTTCTAACCGCCCTGTCGCTGAGGCGTTAGAATGCACCAACTACACCTCTGCAGAGGGGTAAGACTCCCCCAATGGGGCCACCTGTTAGCCGTGGGTGGCGACCCGTGATGCTTAAGGATAGAGCCCAGGTGGATGAGCAGTTCATGACTTGCAATACTCAACTTTGGCCCTATCTTCGATCAATCGGCTGGCCACGTCAAGCCCTAGCACCTATATGATTGCCCCAACCCTATTGCCCTTATGGCAAGCCTCAACCTCTTTTTATCATATGGGTGCTAGAAGGCGGTGGCTGCGGTCTACATGTCCTGGGAATGACGTTAAACTCTATCTGATGGTGAGGTTCCAGTTCTGGAGGTTTGTGGAATGTGGAGCACCCCTTCATCACCATTGCTCCCTGGTCCACTCTGACCCGGAGTGGTAGTATCTGTTAGGGTCCCATCTATGGGTTAAATAGAAAAATGTATTTATAGAAAAATTGTATTATCCATTAAGAATTGATTTATTTCAAAACTTTATTGGCATTAAATGACCCACTGAGGTTGATATGCCGTAAAACAAAACAAACTAAACCAAACCAACTCTAGCAGAAATTACTCTTTGTCTTTGCTTCCCAGCAGCGTTCCATCCAGTTACACATCTACTCCTCTTTCTCATTTCCATCTCTTCGAAGCTTTTAGTGTTGCATTTAGCAACTTCCAAGACAATTAGTTATTTACTAAGCTTGGCTTAATTGTGGCACACAGACCGAATATATGGGGTACCCATTGAGACTCGTAAGTAAGTCATCAGGATGGCCTAAAGTAGGTATTGGTCCAGAACACAAGGGAGCTCAACCCTTTTTCACTAGCGCTAGACCAAGGGATTGTTTTGGCGTCTGAGGTGGAGCGCCACACCTACCATCAGCTCCCCACTTTACTTTTTTTAATTCAATAAAAAAGTCTTCGGGTGGCCTAAAGTCAGTATCAGCCTCGACAAGGGAGTCTATCCTCTTTCACTAGTGCTAGACAAAGGAGATTGTTTTTGCGTCTGAGGGGAGCACTGCACTTTACCGCACAGATCCCTGTGCAATTCATATGCTGAGTTGGCAGGCCGGTATCGAACCAGGAACCTTGTGGCTTCAAGGCGGACCTCTACCAACTGAGCTAACCGGCCACTCACTACTAATAGCTAAGTATAATTTACATTTGGCACAAGGCTGTAACTGTGAGCTCCAGTGAGGATCAAATTACTATAGGTAGCAATGGATTGGCAAGATTAGCTAGTTAACCATTACACCTCAATGGGACGCCTAACTTCGAAGACGAATACCCAACCAAGCAGCGATGAGCCTGTTTAATACTTAGATGGGTGACCATTTAAGTAACAGCGGATACGGTACTGTAAGTAACCTAATATCAAAATAACTTGATCCGGCATTAAATGACCCAAAATGCTGTAAAATGTAAACCGACCAACCAAACAAATACCCCACCTAACTATTTTTGACTGAAATATTTTTTGACCATATGACCTTTAGGCACCCCTTTTGCGATCTCGATTCATAAGGACATGTTTTTCATTTATGCCATCAAAATCCAGGTTGTTTGTTAGGGGTTAGTTTTATAATTTAAAAAAAACTCTAAAAATCATCTGGTTAATAAACAACCGAATTTTAACGGTGTAAATGAAAAACGTCCTTACTAATTGAGATCGCAAAAAGGGGTGCCTAAAGGTCATATGGTCCATATTTTTTTTTCTCTTTGACTCAGCTTTTGAATTTTTTTTTTTTTTTTTTTTTTTTTTTCTTTCTTCCAATGGATTATTACTTTGTCTTTTAATTTACTTATGGCTGTATATTCAATTTGTTAAATTATTTCATAATTTAAAAAAAAAAAGATGACTAAAAGCAAATTTTAAGTTTTATTTCATACTTGTTTATATATATATATAATCCAAAAGTCCAGAGAAGAAATCTTCCTTACGACACAAGAGTTTTATTTAAACAAAACCAAGTCGTAGTT
This sequence comes from Doryteuthis pealeii, assembly GCA_023376005.1. Taxonomy (NCBI): domain Eukaryota; kingdom Metazoa; phylum Mollusca; class Cephalopoda; order Myopsida; family Loliginidae; genus Doryteuthis; species Doryteuthis pealeii. Next base: position 19,955,943 of record CM042145.1, on the reverse strand, counting down.
TGAGAGCTCAATGGGTGCTCTTAATGTTAGAGTCACAGAGCAAATATGAGTAAAGAAATAACAAAAGACTTAGAGATTTAGCATTATAGTCTATTTCAGGGAGCTTAGACAAATTTGCATCTGATGAGTCGGGAGATTTAGACTATTTGTCTAAGCTCCCTGAAATAGACTATAATGCTAAATCTCTAAGTCTTTTGTTATTTCTTTACTCATATATATATATATATACCAAACCCCCCTGCCTAAGCAGGATGTGACACAAGGTCAATTTCTTAAGCGGAGTTTAAAAGGTTTGATTTCAGTTTTCCTTCTCCTAGACTGGTTACCTATCCAAGGTTAAAGAGCCCAGTCTGTCCTACTATTTACCTATAGCTGGTTGGAGATTATATGGATTCATACCTTTCCCAAGGGTATTAGCGCTATGTGAAATGCAAACAGCCTTGTCCAGGATTTGAACTCATGTTGATGAGCTTATTTCCTGTGACTCTAACCATTATACCATGCACCTCTGTTTATATATACCTTTTTAGAGAAGTTTAGAATAAATTGTTGAAAGTATGTTTACATATTCAAACATATTTGTTACCATATTGTAAGTAGCTTTATCTATATCTTTGGTTTGGTTTGTTTTGTTTTACGGCATATCAACCTCAGTGGGTCATTTAATGCCGATCAAGTTTTGAAATAAATCAATTCTTAATGGATAATACAATTTTTTTATAAATACATTTTTCTATTTAACCCATAGATGGGACCCTAACAGGTACTACCACTCCGGGTCAGAGTGGACCAGGGAGCAATGGTGATGAAGGGGTGCTCCACATTCCCCAAACCTCCAAAACTGGAACCTCACCATCAGATAGAGTTTAACGTCATTCCCAGGACACGTAGACCCGCAGCCACCGCCTTCTAGCACCATATGATAAAAAGGGGTTGGGGCTTGCCATAAGGGCAATAGGGTTGGGAAAATCATATAGGTGCTAGGGCATGACGTGACCAGCCGATTGATCGAAGGGGGCCTCCCCGACCGCCCGTCTAGCCCAAGATAGGGCCAAATTTGAGTATTGCATGTCATGAACTGCTCATCCACCTGGGCTCTATCCTTAAGCATCACGGGTCGCCACCCACGGCCAACAGGTGGCCCCATTGGGGTGTCTTACCCCTCTGCAGAGGTGTAGTCGGTGCATTCTAACACCCCAGCCGACAGGGCATACATCTTTGGGTAATATATAAAGCAAATAGTGTTTGTTTGGCTCAGAATGAAGTAATCAAAATTAACTTTTACATGTATTTCAAGAGTTGTTATGGTCTTGTTTATATTGAGCCTACTGTTATTTTAATGAGTTCTTCAATGTGTTCTTGATACAAAAATGGAAAAAAAAACCCAAAAAACTGAACCATTTTTATTGCCACAAATATTAATGAAACTTCAATGGTTCACTAAACTTTTTTCACGGTTGGCTGGATAATTGAAAAAATAACGAGTGTGGGCCACATTATTATTGTAACAAGTCGTACAAGTGAACATTCGGGATCGCGTAAGTAACAAGTGAAATGCTCACATATACAAGATTTTGTAACCTAACTACAGTAGTCAAGTCCATGAAGATTTAGTAAGCTTAACATGATATTTAAATTTAAATGGTATCAGAACGTCCTGCGTTCTGGGCGTTTTAACCAACAAATTCAAGTACCATCGGCGGGCCTGATAAAATGTCTTTGTTGGCCGGATCCGGCCTGTGGGAGAGTTTAGTGATCCCTGGTTTAGACATGCACATTATCATCAGGTCGCACTGGTAGCACGGATATCCATGACTCATTCACTCTCTCTCACTCTAATTGTCCCTATCAGTCATTGCCCACATACATCTGATTGATTTAGGTTTTTACTGGTTGGCTTACACTGGTATGTCCATGTGTAGTAGGGCTTGACGTTAATGCCGTCGATAAAAATTACATCCGGGATGATCAATACGTCATCCAAGACAGTTTGCCAGGGACAGTAAAAAATTTTCCTCAAAATAGTATACATTCCAATATTGGCCGTCCAGTGATTGCCCCAATGCTGACTCAAAATGAGGCTACAGCACCGCAGGTCTATTCTCAAAGCCATGTAATGAATAATGGTAGAGGGAGATAGTTTAAAAGGACTGAATTATGTACTACTAACCTTACTCAGGATAGAGCCAGTAAAACGTATTTTTTTTTTTTTTAGCTCAAAACACACTAGGAAATGGATTTTTTTTCAAATATCCAGATTATCACTGCTTCAGCTTTTCTTAATGTTTTATTACATGTTATTATGCTACTGATGACTGACAAGTATAGATGATGCTAATGAATTAAACAAAAATATTTTGTTTTTGGGACGGTCCAAACCCTATTCGGGACGGTTGATAATTTTTGTTCGGGACGGTCATGAAAAAAGTTAGTGTCGGGGCCTGATGTGTAGGTATCCACTGGAGAATATTACTAATGAGTTCATCCTTGCTTCTCCAGCAATGTCTTGTATGTCTCGCTCATCTTGAATGGTTGGTGTGATAGTGGCAAGTGGCCTTACAGCTGCTTTCTAGATATGTTCAAGTCAGTACGCAGTTGAAGCAGTTGTGAAATGTATTTTCTGTACATAACTAACTATGTAACTTATATCACAAGTCAAATTTATTTAAAACATGTCCGGGGGTGGGGGCAGAGTCCTCTTGGTGTAGTGGCTAATGTGCTAGATTGCAACATCATAGTAAGCAAGTTTGAACACCAATCACCATATTACGTTCACTTTTTGGCTAATACACTTGGAAAGGTATGAACCCCCTTACCCCCCCCCAGCTATGGGTCAAATAGTACCACTACTGTTCTTCTGCAATGATGGCGTTGGCATTAAATAACCCATGAAAGTTGATATGCCATTAAACAAAAAAACCCAGACCAAGCCATGTCAAAATTTTCATTCATTCTGATCACACACACACACACACACACACACACAACACACACACACGTGAAATAAATATTTTTTATTAAAGTGGTCTTCATCAAGAGCGAAATGTTTGTGATAGAAAGACAGTGTGAGTAAACCGTTACAAATGTTACTTGTTTGTAACGGTTTACTCACACCGTCTTTCTATCACAAACATTTCGCTCTTGATGAAGAACGCTTTAATAAAAGGTCGAAACAGATTTCTGTCTGCGAATTATAACATCATGTGTTTGTTTTTTCTAAAAATATTTATTTCATACTGTTGGATTCACTTCCATTCACTTTTCATATATATATATATATATATATATATATATATATATATCCAGTAGACTAGTATGTTGGGAATAATTCTATTTGGGATCATCAATGTTTCCTGTATATCCACAATGCATGCTCATGTTGATGCACACATAGATTTATACAAGGATTTTTACAAATCCCTAAGAGTTCAATGTATGATAATTGATAAAGTATATACAGAACAATATTTACACTTGCATAAAGTGTTGTATATATATATATATATATATATATATATATATATATATATATATGAAATAGAGAGAGAGAGAGTTCAAATAAATCTAGTGTTAGAGAAGGGAAATGAAATAATAATCCTAGTTATATTTTAGTACCAACAGAATTTGAACCCAATAAATGTAGACAGTTTCAGTTTTTATTGCTGCCCAGTTACTTCACTGCTACCCTGCCATTCCTTGACTTTAAGTTATTTCCTGTACTAACAAACTAAATAATTGTGGTAATGGAAGCCAAGTATTTTATTCAACATTGAAATTTTGCAATTTCTTATGTAAATGTATATATTTCAGCTCGTTATTTGTGATAAAGGGCTGGGTTAGCTCAGTCAGTAGAGCATTCGGCTAGAAACCACAAGGTTCCTAGTTCGATACCGGCCCTCGCCAACTCAGCGTATGAGTAGCACAGGGATCTGTGCGGTAAAGTGAGGAGCTGATGGTAGGTGTGGCGCTTCACCTCAGATGCTAAAATAATCTCCTTGGTCTAGCGCTATTGAAAAGGGGATAGACTCCCTCGCTGTTTGGCTGATACTGACATTAGGCCGCCCGACGACTTTTTTATTTTATTTGTGATATATTGTACTTTGAAAATTGTTAAAAAAGGGATTGTTAATGGCCTTAAATTAAAACGAGCATTACTGACAAATATAAAGCTAATGTCTTCATCAAGGTGTGCCAACAGCGCAGATTCCTTTGCTTCTCTCTCTCTCGCCATCCATCCCTATTTGCTATTGCTCTTGGTAAGTCCATTAGATGGCATCCAGTGTTGATATGGAGCTTATGAATGTCAGCTTATGCTGGTTGGCTAAAACTGGTGTGTCTATGAAGAGTCCGTAGGAGATTGTCGCTTATGAGTTTGTTCTTACTCCTCCAGTAATGCCCAGCATGTCTTGCTCGGATGGTTTGGAAGATGGGAGGTAAGTGGCCGTACACCTGCTGTTTTGTAGGGTGCTGCTTTCAGGATTTGTTTAAAACACCATTCTTGTGCACAGTTTCATATAAAGAATGAAGGAAGAAAATTATTAATGTTCAGGAATTAATCTAATCATTACTAAGAGAATAGTGTTTTATTATATATATATATATATATATATATATATATATGGATTGCTTGGTGGAGAAGACTGGTCAAAATTATTGTTGCGGATAACAGATGGAATGTGCTGGTTTACTCTAACCTCCAATCTTTGAGTAGTGTGCCCAATGTAGCAAACCTTGCATTTGCATTTAAATTTGTAAATTAGACAACTTTTTTGGTGAGGGGTCACACTATTTTTAAGATTGGGGAGAAAGAGCATGTTGGATCTGAAAACAACTCACAACTTAACTATATAACTATATATATAATGATCATCAGCATTGCAGTCTTGGAAGACTATATATTTTTTGTGCCCCTGAAGTTATAGCACCTTCTGTGACTGTTAAGGCCAATGTTCAAAAAACAGTCCCAACCACATTTGGGAGGTAAGTAGCCATATTTGAAGGCTGGCCCTGAAGATGTTGATGCTAGTGCTCTGTTGCTGTCGCTTTCTTCTGGACCTCTTGACTTCATGGTGTTGCGCCAGGGTGACTTCAGACATGAATAGTCCACTACGGAGAGCCTGCTGCTTAAATCACAACTGGGGACGACCAATCTGTCGCTTGCCAAACAGAAGCTTTGCTTAGAGTATGTCCCTTGGGATTCGTCCATCATCCATCCGTTGGACATGACCCAGCCAGCGGAGACAATGCTGTCTCAGTAGAGAGCACAGGCTGGGAAGTTGAGCTCTCTAGAATTAGATAATATGGGTGCTATATTTTCAAGCAGACAGTGCTCAATATCCTTGACAGTGTTTATATTTGAGTTAAAGTAGCGTGGACATGGAGTCAACACCAGGTTACTGACAGTTTCTCGCCTATGTGATCTTGGTCTGAAGATTGCATAGGTGAGAAACTGTCAGTAACCAGGTGTTGAATCCATGTCCACACTACCTTAACTCAAGAATATAGATGTAAATTCATTGCTAACGTGATTGCAATTTTTATAACTTTCAATACATTAGGTAAAATATCATGGAAAATCTTGTAGATTTGCACTAGGTCTGGCTTTTTTCCCTTCTTTTTTCTTATATATATTTACCAACCCCTCCGCACGAGCAGGATGTGACACAAGGTCAATTTCTTAAGCGGAGTTTACCAGGTTTTAATTCAGAATTTTCCTTCTCCTAGATGAGTTGCCCTACCAAGGTTAAAGAGCCCAGTCTGCCCTACTATTTACCCATAGCTGGAGGGAGAATAGGATTCATACCTTTCCCAAGGGTATTAGCGCTAAGTGAAATCCAATTACCACGTCCAGGATTTGAACTCTGGGCGACAAGTCCATTTCCCATGACTTTAACCATTACACCACGTGCTTCCTTCTTTTTTCTTATATAAGGACTTTTAGCTCAGTTGGTAGAACATCCACCTAGGAATTGCAAAGTTCCGGGTTTGATACTGGTTCCCGTCAACTCAGCACAATGGCTGGATATTTACTGGATAAGCCATTTTATAAACACACTCTGTAAATATTAGTACAGATTAGATAGGCTCACATACGATATGAAAATGTGTGTAGAAGTTCAACCAGTCCTTTATAATGTGGTAAACTTAGATGAAATATTTTTAGTATTGGTTCTATGTAGAAAAATAATTTTAAATTTTCAATAAAAGCTTTAAAAAAATATATCCCTGTTCATTTATCTTGCATAATTTTTAAGCTAAATCTGTTGAGAGGGCGTATTGTCCAAACATAAGTTTACCTAACAGATCTTGGTTTCAAAGAGAGGCTTGGTTGTATTACCAGTTTCCATATTGAATCTTGCCTGGATATATGCTTAAGGTACCATAAACAAATGTGTTCTTATATGAATTGGGTAATGAATGTTTACTTTCTTTCTAGACATATTAGACATATCATGAACTACTAAGGATGAAGAAAGAAGTTTATATTATCAAAATACTAAAATTATCCTCATTAAAAAAAAAAGTCTTTTAACTGATTTAAATCGATAGATTTAATTATGTTATCAGGAATGCAATGCTTTCTAGACCTGTAGAGTAACTTTCTTTGCTTCTGCTCTGTTAGCCTAAACAAGATTCTATACAATATATATATATATATATATATATATATATATATATATATATATAAGGATATCTACTGAGTCAGACGAACCTACTATTAGTTTCGCATAAAGCTCTTCAGGGCTAAAATCTGACAGATTTTAGCCCTGAAGAGCTTTATGCGAAACTAATAGTAGGTTCGTCTGACTCAGTAGATATCCTTATTACTTGGCTCTACTTAGGTATCGAGCACTTTTTACAAATTAGCTTCTCCTAGCGGTTATATGAATATATATATATATCTTATATACATATATATACATATAAATTGTTTTTTCTTTTGGCCAAATACTATACCAATAGATTATTTTTTGTTGGTACGAATATCTTGGTCTTTTCTTTTTTTCAAAAATTTTTTTCTTCCTGGTTGATGTTTGGTAGTATATTTTTACAATCAAACTCTCTGCCGGGTTTTTTCTCTCTGCAAGGATCTACCAACACGCTTGGTATATTAAATATATATATATATATATATATATATATATATATATATATATATATTATTATTATTATTATTATTATTATTATTATTATTATTTTATTTTTTTGAAGGCAATTACAATGTGTATGTTGTATAAAATTCAATAATTATTGAAAATAATCATGACAAGCAAAGCCGGCGAATAACGTGCGCCACGTGGAACACATCGTACAGCTGTTTCATTCCATGTGGCGCACGTTATTCGCCGGATTTGCTTGTCATGATTATTTTCAATAATTATCGAATTTTATACGATATACACATTGTAATTGCCTTAAAAATATATATAGATGATAATATACTTTACATAACAATGCTTCAAAAGCAAATTATCAAATTCCATTTATATATATATATATATATATATATATATATATATATATATATATAAAAGAAAAAATGTTGAATGGATAAAATTGATTTAATTTCAGTTACCAACACGTGTTTCGACCAGGAGTTTGTTCATGTACACATGTATTCTATATATTATCATTTTAAATATAGAATAAAATAATAATAGAAAATTATAGAATATTTAAGCATACAAAGAAAAACGGCCTTCATCAGGGTAAAATGTTTGATATTTTAAGTTATATATATATATATGAGAAGAAAATATTTAAAAAATATAACACCGTATTTATATATATATATATATATATATATATATATATATTATATATATATATATGAGGGTGAGTCAAAAAGCAATGTCATTTTGTTTAGGACAGGTATAATTACCAACACAGGAACATGTATCATACATCAAAATGAAGCTGGTCCTCAGTGGATCACATCCCTACTTCTTCACACAGTCACCATTTCTCTCAATAGCAATTTTCCACCTTTGAATGAGAGCATGTATCCTTGCCCCATAAAATTCTGTTGACCGCTCTTTGAGCCACTTCTTCACTAGAGATTTCACTTCCTCGTCACTGGAATAATGTTTGCCTCAGACTATCATCTCTTCGGCCCTATGAAAGAGGGTTTGAGAGGCAAACATTATTCCAGTGACGAGAAAATAAAATATAGCTTAACACAGAACAATGGAATAATGAAAAAGTTAAAAATTTATTGACAAGGTTTTGCAATGTCATTTTGGTATTTTCTCTTGTTGAATTGAATTGCTTACTGCGAATACAATATCAGGTAATTTTCACCTTTAGTTGTTAAAATTCCTAGCATAAAATTGTGCGTACGCATTATCTGAAATGAACTTAATTGTTATTAAGAACACATTTTATGATACTTTTGTGTTAAAGCATGCACTTGTATTGTTTTCGAACGATTCTAAGATTTGTATATTTCACACGGAACTTTCAAAATGGCTACCATCTTGTTTCAAAGTGAAAGTCAGTTGGCTAAATTCCTAGCATAAAATTACCTGGAATGAACTTAATTATTATTAAGAACACATTTTATGATATTTTGTGTTAAAGTATGCAGTTGTATTGTTTTCGAAAAAGTTTCTAAGATTTGTTTATTTCGCACGGAGACTTTCAAAATAGCTGCTGGTTTAGTTCAAAGTGAAAATCAAGGGAGGTTACTCTAATTGCCTTATTTGCTAGGAATTTTAACAACTAAAGGTGAAAATTACCCAATATCACCCATAAGTACACCTGTATCAATACATTTTATAAAGAAAACTTGATTTTCTTCTAAGCAAAAGATACCAAAAGTTTATTTTTCACAAATATGATATGCCATTAAATAAAGAAACCAAACCGATCGTATAAATTGTTTTAAACACTTGTAAATTACCATATTTGACGGCATATAAGATGCACCCCCATTTCAGCGGGTCAGATTCAGGAAAAAAAAGTTTTTAGTGTCTTTAAGCATATATTGCTGAAAACAGTCTAGCTGTGCATTACACAAGCAGAAACATAGCTGTATAAAAGCGATTTGGCAGTACAGACAAGCAATAAGCACACACAAGACATCTCAATAGCAGGAAATAATGATAATAATAAAATTAATAATAATAAAACTTCAAACTTCACCTACGATGTATAAGATGCAGGTCAATTTTTTTAGCCAAAATTTTTTGGGAAAAAAAGTGCGTCCTATATGCAGTCAAATATGGTAGTTGTTTTGTAATTTAAGAGAAGTTGTGACTCCGAGAGGTAACCGTGTCCTCTGTTATGTTGTGGATCCAGCTTCACGCCACACTAGGTTATAGCATTTATCATTGACAGGTTGATTTGGCAAGTTTTGTGTGTGGATGTGGGCCGGTGACCTAGCGGTAGAGTCTCTGGCTCTACATTCTGGATTCTCAGTTCGATCTCTGTCTGGAGGAGATCGAGGTATACACTGCTGATGAGACCTAACTAGGTTGAAACAGCTGTCCAGTGTTGTCGCACGTGGTATTCGCCGAGTTTGTTTGTCGTGATTATTCAATGATGATATTCAATTAATTTATTTTTGGTGAATGGAAATTAAATTTGGTTATAAGAGTGTTGCATCAAGTAAAAAGTTTAAGAAGTCCTTAAAATTGGCTTTAGGATTAGAGACAGGCTTTTTGCTTTTATTTTAAAGTTAGAATTTTGTGTTTATTTTTGTCGGTTATGGTTTTAGAGCTTTTCTATCCTGACCTCCAATATTGAACCTCTTGCTTTCAATGCTAATACTCTCATCCAGATATGTTGTTTTTTTTTTTTTTTTTTTTTAAACATTTTCAGGCATTGTCACTTTTCTTTTCTTAATAGCATATTTCAGCTTGTCTCCTTTTTAATGTTTAACAGAATAAATGATTTTTTTTTTATTATCTTTGTTTATACATCTTATAGATATTAAAAGTACTTCTTAACAGGCATGTTGTTATTGACTATTTTCTTTTTATCCACTGTGCACCATTTTTCTTTTTCTTTTCTTTTTTCTTTCTTTTCTCTTTTTTTTTTTTTTTTCTTTCTTTTTTTTTTCTTTTTTTTTTTTTTTTTTCTTTCTTTTTTTTCTCTTTCACTTTCTTTTTTTCTCTTTCACTTTTTTTTTTTTTTTTTTTTCTTTTTTTTCTTTTCTTTTTTTTTTCTTTCACTTTCTTTTTTTTTTTCTTTCACTTTTCTTTTTTTTCTTTTTTTTTTTTCTTTCACTTTTCTTTTTTTTTTCTTTCACTTTTCTTTTTTTTTTTTTTTCTTTTTTCTTTCTTTCTTTTTCTTCTTTCTTTTTCTTTTTTTTTTCTTTTCTTTAATCCAAAAATGAACACTATGCTTTTTAAAATTTTTATTTATTTATTATTTTTTTTGTTAAGTTGCAACTCTTCCACAAAGTCTTATTTCTTTCTTTCTTTCTTTTTTTTTCATGAGATTTACTGCAATATTGCACAGATTTTCAGTCAAGATTGATGCTGACCTATTGATTTCTATGCATTTGTAAATCTTCACAATTTCATAGGAATGGTTGGAAAGATTGATTTGCTTCTGCTGCTAGTTCCCTGCTGAGGATCTTGTTCATTCTTTGAGTGGCAGTCTTGGCCTCTTTGTAGCTGTTATGATTGCTGCTCAGACCTTTCATATTTGCAATGCCACTGCAAACCTACAATAATGCTACAGGCTTTTATCTTGTTGACATTTATATCTGCTTTTCATTTCATCTCTTTGCCAGAGACTGGTTATGTTTGCTCTCCTTGGCTTTTTATTGATGGTATTGCATGGTTTACTGATCTCAATGAAGGAATCTATAATTGCAAAAATGAATATGTCATTTAATTGAGCTGCTCATAATACAACAATGAACGATCACATTAATTTGTTTTGATGAAATTTATTAATAAAGATCATTATAACAATGAATTGCATTGTATTTATATCAGTTTATATACATTTATTAAGGAATTAAATATTGTAGTTTTTTTTTGTTTTTTTTTGACAGTCCACCAAGGAAAAAGCAGAATATTATTAACCAAACCAGTGAAAATGTTCCTTCTTTGTTTGACTCTGCTTTCTCTCTCAAAATATATATCCTTCTGAATCTAACACCAGTACCTTCTGAGGAGTGGTAGTACCTGTTAGGATCCCATCTATGGATTGAATAGAAAAACATGAATTTATAAAAAAAATTGACTATCCATTAAGAATGAATTTATTTCAAAACTTTGTCGGCATTAAATGACACACCATGGTTGATATGCCTTAAAACAAACCAAACCAAACCAAATCAGAACCTTCTGAAGCCTGCCCCGACTCACTTTTGGCCTGTCTATTTATTGGCCTTTTGTGCCTCCGGGCACCTGAATCAAGCCATGTATCAGTGTCACTCTCAAGTTGTGTTTTTCGGTTTGCAAAGGACATGAGTTCCATCCAGGCAGGCAAGATGAAACCAAGTTCTCTTACGCTGCTCTATGGGTACAACTATGTTATTTCTGCTACAGATGATTTAAAAAATTTAATTTGCCATGGGCAGGATGTGACACAAGGTGAATTATTTAAGCAGAGTAAAGATGGTTTGAATTCAGTTTTTCTTTTCCTAGACTGGTTGTCTAACCAAGGTTAAAGAATCCAGCCTGTCATAATATTTACCTGTAGATGGAGGAAGAACAGATGGATTCATGCTTTTCCCAAGGGCATTGGCATAAAGTGAAATGCAAACGGCCCTGTCCAGGATTTGAACTCTGGTCACCGATCCTATTTCCTACAATGATAACTGTTATGCTAAGTGAACCTCTCTTAATTAATTCGTCAATGCGAGTTATTTGTGATGAGAATTTAATGTTTGGCAAAAAATGTTATTTTTGGTTTGAGAATTTAGTTTTATCTTTGTTGTGGAGGTGCTTGTAGTGTAATGGTTAAACTTGTAAGAAATGGACACAACAACCCAATGTCCCAACCCTATTGCCCTTATGGCAAGCCCCCAACCCTTTTTATCAAGGGAGTGGATGAGGGTCTTCATGACCTGGGTATGACATTAAACTCTATCTGATGGTGGGGTTCCAGTTCTGGAGGTTTGGGGAATGTGGAGCACCCCTTCATTACTATTGCTCCCAGGTTCACTCTGACCCAGAGTGGTAGTATCTGTTAGGGTTCTATCTATGGGTTAAATAGAAAAACATGAATTTATAAAAAAATTGAGTATCCATTAAGAAGGAATTTATTTCAAAACTTTGTCAGCATTAAATGACCCACTGAGGTTGATATGTCGTAAAACAAAAAAAACAACCACCCAAATTCAAAGGAAGTTTTTATTTATTTATTTACTTATTTATTTATTTATTAAGTGGAATTTAACAGGTTTGAATTCAGAGTTGTTTCTTCTCTTAGACAAGTTGACTTACCAAGGTTAAAGGATCTATTCTGCCCTACTATTTACTCATAGCTAGAGGAGAAATAGTTGGATTTGTACCCTTTTCCAAAGGTATCAGTACTATGGGAAATGCAAACAGCCTTGTCTAAGATTTGAACTTGTCTCGCCATGTCCACTTCCTATGATGATAACCATAGGTCAGCCGTGATGCTGATATGTTTTTGATTTAGTGGTCCTTTGATGCACATATTTGCTTTGAATGAGTCCCCAGGAAAATTTATGGGTCTCAACTAAAGCCATCTTGTAACCTATCTGTGTAATTAATTTCTAAGAAACTATTGAAATGTATTTACAGTTAGCTTTAAATAGTGATGCAAGGAAAAAAAAACCCACTGGAACGCATGGATTTTACTGGATCCTTTTAGATTTTTGTGCATCAGGTACGCATCCTGCATCCCTATCAGCATCTCTGGGTAGCTTTGTAATTGATTAATTTGTAATGAATTCGAACTGACTAAAATGTTGAATTCAGATTATACTTTGAGCTTCCATGTTTGATGGATTTGAGAAAGAAAAAATAAAGTTATCTAAAGACAATTAAGATTTTATGTAAAATCTTAATGTTTCTTTAAATATTTGTATTTAATGATTCACAAAGCACATTCTCAAAATGATTGCATCATTGTGAACTAAAAACTCTTACTTTATAAATGCCTTTTCTGAACAAGAAATTCAAATCTTTTATAACTTGTTCTAAGCTGCAAATACTCAGGATGCCTTTTAACAATCTATAAATTGTTATTGTTTTTTTTTCCATAGGAGTTATAATCTTTTATAAGCTTTTATTGAATGGAGATTGGAGCACAATAACTGAAATTGATTTCAGATACTTTTCTTGTGGGTTGATTCTAATTATTTTGCTCTATTTATTCTACTTCTTTTTTTCTTTTCTTTTTACTTTTGTGACTGAATTGTCACTTTCTTTGCTGATTAAATATAACCTCTTATTTAGATGATATATATTATGTATGAACAAAAACTGGTACCTATTTCATCTTGCTAATATTTTGATTAAATTTTAAAATCATTTTCCATAATAGATATGTTTAATTTATTAAAGAAAAGCATAAATGACTGTCATATGGTATAATTTAAGATGTGAAGGTTAGTTAAATTATTATCTTTTGTTTATTTATTCACAAATATATTCCTCCATTTAATGTTTCCTTTTATTTTTATATATTTTTTTCTAATGAATAAAAAGTTGGAATAAATTAAAAATATTGTTTGCATACATCCATTATGCTTAAAATATGTTTTAGATCGGTTTTGTTTTAATTTTCAGTATATTTGCATTATCATATTTACTAGTACAAAATTAAAAAAACGCCCTCTGGGCGATGTAAAAATAGATTTTTGAAACATATTGCCTGAGGGGTGGGAGTAAAAAATTCAATATCAGCGAGTTTGTACCCTAAGTAAGTAAAATCATCAAATTTATTAAAAGATAAAAAAAATAAAACAATTTGAAATGTAAACTTTAAATATGTATTAAAATAAAACAAACTATATATAGATAGATAATACCAGTCATGTTATTAAAACTTGTTTTAAAAAACAATGAGGACTGTCTAATGCTGCATGTCCAAATTTTGAGTGTATTTATTCTATGTTATAACGTTTTTGGGTAATGTGACGTAAGCAGTGACATAATTTTTGTTACAGACAAAAACCGGAAGTGAATCTCCATTATTAATAGATATAAAACTGAGTAAATTATTAGTGCATTTATTTTCATATTTTAAACTTTAGCTTATTTTGAAAGACAATTTTGAGAACAAAGGTCCCCCTTGTAAAATTTAAAATTAATAAAAATTCTCATTAAAAAAAAATGTCTCCTTGTTTCTATATATGAAGTTGAATTTTGATAAAAGAACTGATTGCTAAACTCCCAAGTAGGATATCATATTTGATAGCATATAAGCCCCCCCCCTTTAAATTTAATTTGTAGGTGCCTTTGGTGTAATGGTTATCGTTGTAGGAAATGGACAGGGCGACACAAGTTCAAATCCTGGATGAGGTTGGTGGTATTTCACATAGCGCTACTTGGGAAAGGTATGAATCCAACTATTCTTCCTCTAGCTATGGATCAATAGTAGGGCAGACTGGTCTCTTTAACCGTAGTATGGCAACCGGTCTAGGAGAATTCTAACCTGTTAAACTTTGCTTAAAAAATGACCTTGTGTCACATCCTATGCAGGGGTTAGTAAAATACATATATATAAAAATGGAGTTATTTGGATGCCTAATGTTTACCCATTACGTGTACCTAGTCTCACTCATAATATAGTAATACTAAATGTAAATAGAGGTGGGGGGGGTCTTATATATAAACCCCTCCGCACGAGCAGGATGTGACACAAGGTCAATTTCTTAAGCGGAGTTCAACAGGTTTGAATTCAGAGTTTTCCTTCTCCTAGACCGGTTACCTAACCAAGGTTAAAGAGCCCAGACTACCCTACTATTTATCCATAGCTGGAGGGAATGTAGGATTCATACCTTTCCCAAGGGTATTAACGCTAAGTGAAACGCAATTACCACATGCAGGATTTGAACTCGGGGCGACAAGTCCATTTCCCATGACTTTAACCATTACACCACTCGCTGGGGGGTCTTATATGCCATCAAATATGATATCCTACTTGGGAATTTAACTATCAGTTCTTTTATCAAAAATTCCTTTTACTGCAAGTTTTTTGCTGTTAGTTTTTCATGGTTTACCAATTTATTTGGGAGGAAACTTATTTTTTATGTTTTTTGTTTTTTTTTTAAACTTTTTTTTTTTTTTTTTTTTTTTTTCCTTCCTTGTCCTATATATTCATATCTATCTATTCAATTAGACAAACAATATTTAAAAAAAAAAAAGAAAAACAAAACATTCTAAGATAGCATCAATACTTTTTATCTTTAAGAAGCAACCATATTAGAATTCATTTTTCTTACAGCTAATTTGCCAATCAATTTTCTCATTCTTGATTGAGATCTCTGAAGAGCTGAACATTTCTTTGGTTGTAGGAATTGTTTGTAAGCATTGTTTCCATTCTTAGTCAAGGTTCATTGATCAAAATGTCAGGACTCGAGTTGAGACACGAGTTTGCAGATTTTGAGTTTAGAATATCAATCTTGATTTATTACATCAAGTTATATTGAATCTAAGAAATTCTCCCAACTCATACATTTTTTAAAAAAATTTTTTTTTAATCAATTTTGTTATTATTCTATTATTCCATCATCTTTTGTCTTGAATGATTTTTATTTGTAATTCATGGATTTATGGGCCGGGTTAGCTCAGTCGGTAGAGCGTTCGGCTAGAAATCACAAGGTTCCTCGTTCGATACCGGTCCTCGCCAACTCAGCGTATGAGTAGCACAGGGATCTGTGCAGTAAAGTAAAGAGCTGACGGTAGGTGTGGCGCTCCACCTCAGTCACTAAAATAATCTCCTTGGTCTAGCGTAAGTGAAAAGGGGATAGACTCCCTCGCTGATTGGCTGGTACCGACTTTAGGCCGCTCCGACGATTTTACTTACTATTATTTACTAGTATTTTTCTTTTTAAGTTTTTAATTTAAAAAAAAAAAAATTTTCAGAGGCGGGGGCTTTTAAAAAAAATCATAACTTATTTCAGTTGTCATTCTATGACAGCAAGGAACAACACAAAACAGAAGAAATTATAATTTTAAACTCCTTAACAATATGGGCTGTTTTGAGGCAAATCTATCTCGGCTAGACCTTAATAGAAATTGTTAATAAGATGCTAATTAAGATTAGATAATGATTATTTAATAACCATTGATTAAATAACTGAGGGAATTGTAACGTTGGTGGTGACGTAGTTTCAGTTACACAGACAGACATACACATAATCTCCATTATAATAAGATTATTATTATTTACTCCTTTTGAGTTTTCACATCAGCATTAGCTGATGGTCTTTCACTGGAGTCTGAGTGACAGCAAGTCTCCTCAGGTCTCAGGACTCTTCTGAGTATTCTGGCAGATTGCAGCAGTGCAGTGTTCTGAATGGTTTCAACCCTTCCTCTGATTTCCAAACTTTCCAAACCCTTTTCCAATCCTTTTGGGACTGTTCCAAGTGCACCAACTACAATTCTTTCACTTTCATATTCCATAACTTTTTCAGTTCTCGGCAAGGTCCAGATATTTGTCCATTTTTTCATTTTCCTTTAGCTTCACCCTGTGATCTGCTGGCACTGCAAAATCCACCAGTTGACAAGTTCTTTCTTTTTTGTTTATCAACACTAGGTCTGGTCTTCTTGCTGGGATAAGGTGATCCGTTTGTATTTCAAAGTCCTAGAGAATTTTATGCGTTTCGTTCTCAAGAACAGATTCTGGTTTATGCATATACCATTTTGTTTAAATAAACAAGAATTACGACAAAAGAAGATGCGACCCCCCCTCCTCAAATACATTTACTTGTCGAAAATATCTATCTCCATTTGTTCATATCTATCTATATTATTTTGTTTGTTTATCTATCTATCTCAGTCTATTCCAAACTATATATCCATCTTCATATCTAAACAAGAATTACGACAAAATACGATAAATAAACAAGAATTACGACGAGCTGGGGTTGTTATTTTGATAGTCACCGGGTAGCAAATTTTTGAGGCACTTCCTCATAAATTACCTTCATTTTATACCTTTTTACATATACATTTGTGTTGAATTTTTGTGTAACTCTTTTGAATGTTAACACATTAACAAAAATCATACTACAATATCCTTTTTATTTTTTGTTGAAGTGTGCTTTGCATAACAGTTATTGTCGTAGGAAATGGAATTGGCAACCCGAGTTCAATTCCTGGGCGAGGCTGTTGGCATTTCACTTTGTGCTAATGACCTTTGGAAAAATATGAATCCATATGTTCTCCCCCCAGCTATAGGGAAATGGTAGGGTAGATTGTGTTCTTTAACCTTGGTTAGGCAACCAGTGTAGAAGGAAAACTCTGAATTCAAACTCCACTCAAAAAGCATCACATCCTGTCTGTGGTGTGTGTGTGTGTGGGGGGGGTAAATACATATCATTTTTCTAAATTTTATTTTTTAAAATTTTATTTATTTATTTTTTTTTAGTGTCTTATGGTAACATACCAAGATAGATAGAAAAAAAGGGGTGTATAAATTTAATTAGTGTTCAATATATTAACTTGCAAAGGTCTTTTTATTGTAAATTATATTTTCAGTAAAAAAAAAAAAAGAAACATGTGTAGCCTCTTTGTGATGTTCTTTGTGTTCAACCTGATAGTTTGAAATTATCAAGCAATATTAATTAATGAATCACATTTTCATTTAATGAAAAGATTCAAGTGTTCAAAAAACCCCTTATTATTGCTAATTTACACCTTAATATTTTTTTTTTTTAATAAAGACTCTTGTTATCATAGTTTCATAGTTTCCTCTTTAATTATTCCTGCTCCAATCATTTTCTCTTGATCAACGGAAATTACCTGTCACTTTTATTTTCATTTTTCCATTTTCCCCAATTCTACTGATGATGATGATGATGATGATGCTTGTTTTTTGACAATCTAGAAATAGAAATTAAATTCTATTTCCTTTTCTTCAGATTGCATCTGTGTTGATTTCCTGTTGCACAAGTGGAATTCTTTAGTTACAAATAGCATTGTCTCTTTATTGGCTCATATACACTACACCTTTTTTCCCCCCCCTGGTTGACTTCTCCATATGCCTCTGCCATTTCCACACGATTGATATTTTATTTTATTTTTCTATTTGTTGTTATTGTTGCTTTTGTTGTCTTCTGTTTATACTCGGTTTTAATTATTACTTTCTCTACTCTACCATGAGATTGCTAGTCAAACTTTTAAGTAAGAGAAAGCTTTTATAACCTGACACATGACTAACACCAGTCGACAGACTAACCAAACCCTCCCTCGCTTTTTTGTTTGTTTGTTTGTTTGTTTATTGTTGTGAGTTAATGATATCAGATTATTTTCTTTTATTAACTTGTATAATTCTTTCTTTCTTTTTTTTTTTTTTTTTTTTCCACACACACTCTGAAATCTTTTCTGTATATCAGCATTCATAAAATTGTTACATAAATGGTTTATTTTAGTTTATATGCATGTCTATCTTGGAGATTTTAAGTACATTGTAAAATTGTGAACCACATATCTCTAAGTAGAATTGGCTGTTTTACATTATATATACTTAGTTATAAATCAATTTAAAATCATTGAACCGTATAAATTTAACACCTCCTCCCCAAAATATTTATATATTCTAATTTATTTCAGCTTCAATTTTTTTTCCATTCAATCATAACTTTTTCATATTTATTATACACTTTTTTTTTTTTTTTTTTCTGTGGAATGATTTAAAATATAAACTATTACAGTTAGAGAATTGTATAGGGTAGTGCAAAAGTTATTATTTATAGACAAAAAAAAACAAACTAAAAGAGAAAAAATTATTCAAAAGTTGTTTAATTTTTAAAATGGTAAGTGAATTTTCATAAAAAATATCAAAAATATACAAGGATTCAGTAAAAGATATATACATTGAATTAATAAGATTATTTAAATTTATTTATGAGAAGTTGAGAAAAATTCTATTAAAACAATCTAGTTATTAGAAATTTTGACAATGTTTTTTTTTTTTTTTTTTCATTATTCCAATTTTGTTGTCTTCCTTATATTTTAACTGATCTTCAGACTTCTTCTCCGGTGTCTACAAACAAATAATTCCATGAATGTTGTCTAGAATTCTTTACTTTGTGTGTGTGTGTGTGTGTGTGTGTGTACATTCTCAATGGAAATGGCTTTTAAATTCTCAAATCCTATAATGGAGATTGTGTGTTTGTCAGTCTATAACTGAAACTATATCTCTACTCAAGTCACAATTCCTTTAGTTATTTATGTCACATTCTCCATGATATTATTTTTTATTTAAACCTCAATTATCAATAAAATTGTTTTATATCATTAATACTGTTGGTCATATCTACATACTAATAATATGCAATTGTATTTATATATACAACAAAATAGTGGTTTACAGTGTGAACGGGAATCCTAATTTGCATATTGATATTAAAAATTTGATTTTAATAAATCTGTGCTTAGTATTATTGATTTCTTATTGTATGGTTATATCTTAATAAATATGAACAAAAATCTCTGGGGTAAATCTTAAAAGAAATCCATTAACAAGAAAAAATAACTGTAATTTTATTCTTTACTTCTTATTCTAACTAAATAGTTAAATTAGAAAAATTAAGCAATGAAAGACTGGAGTGATGGAAGAGTAAATTTCAGTTGTTCTATTTTTCGATTATACCCCCCCCCTTTATTTCAGATCTTTTTATCTGCATTCTTATTATTTCTATTAATATAATATTTTATTACATTAAAATTTTAATAATTGCACCTGGAGTGTGTATATATTTGCTAGTCTACATTATAAAATCTTCTGCTTTAAGTTTTAGGAATAATACAGGGTTAGCTCAGTCGGTG
Organism: Doryteuthis pealeii; assembly: GCA_023376005.1. Lineage (NCBI taxonomy): Eukaryota > Metazoa > Mollusca > Cephalopoda > Myopsida > Loliginidae > Doryteuthis > Doryteuthis pealeii. The sequence goes on along the minus strand of CM042145.1, from coordinate 19,936,012 downwards.
GCGTGTTCGGCTAGAAACCATAAGGTTCCTAGTTCGATATCGGTCCTCGCCAACTCAGCGTATGAGTAGCACAGGGATCTGTGCGGTAAAGTAAGGAGCTGATGGTAGGTGTGGCGCTCCACCTCAGATGCCAAAACAATCTATTGAAAAGGGATAGACTCCCTCGCTGACTGGCTGATACCGACTTTAGGCCGCCCCGATGACTTTACTTTACTTACTTTTACAAGCAGGTACTTTTATTTGTAGTATATATTTGAAGGTAGTGAAACTGGTCAATTTCTGGATACATGTAAATGTATATGTGACTCCATATTAAACTGACCTTGTGTCATACTTGCTCTTATAAGTGGCATGGTTAATTGGCTAGAGAACATTTAAACTGAAATACTATGGTGAAGTTATTAGTCTAAACAATTTGTACAATAGATAATCCATCTTCAAATTTTTTCAATGTGATTCTTGGGTCTTATGCCCCCCCCCCATCTATGGTACGAGCCCCATTGTATTACATGATAATTTTTATTTGTCCACCTCAGAAACACAAGTTTCTGGGTTTGATACCGGCCATCACTAACTCGATGCAGGAGTTGCACGGCTTAGATTTGTGTTGTAAAGTGGGGAGCTGATGGTAGGTGTGGCGCTCAACCTCAGATGCAAAAACAATCTCCCTGGTTTAGTGCTATTGTCAGCTGATACTGACAATAGGTCACTCCATCTACTTTACTTGATATTAATAGAAAATATATGAAAATCACCTTCCTCGAGCCTGCAAGCAGGCTTGTCTTTCCCAACCCTGTTTGGGTGTTTGAAGATGGTACATGCCGGCCCTGTTTTTCAATAGAATATTATATTTATTTGGCACTAGAAGCGGCCACCCGGCATCGCCAGGGTAGAGGGGGATTTTTTTTTAAGTTAGTCCTGCGGATCCATTATTACTCAATCGTGAGTTGGATCCTCGTCGGATGCCCCATTAAAATCCCCATGTAAAAAAAAAAAAAAAAAAAAAAAAAAAAAAAGACCTTGCATTGATCCAGCTACTCTGAAAATAAACGTTAAGGTCTACTATTCAAAATATTAAATGCAAAACAAAATTCCATTCTGTTATCATTTAGATATTATTTTTTAAAAATCCTTTTCACAAATATAAATCAAATCTTTAATATTTATGCTAAAAAACCAAGCCCTGGTGATATCTAATATGCATATGTATTTACTTTGTCATTAATTGTTTTATTTTCAAAGTTTCCTCCGGACATACATACACACAACTGCCCTTTATATATGCATAGATAAATTTCATTGGGACATACATACATACACACAACTGCCCTTTATATATGTATAGATAGATTTCATTGGGACATACATACATACACACAACTGCCCTTTATATATGTATAGATAGATTTCATTGGACATACATACACACAACTACCCTTTATATATGTATAGATAGATTTCATTGGGACATACATACACACAACTACCCTTTATATATGTATAGATAGATTTCATTGGGACATACATACACACAACTGCCCTTTATATATGTATAGATAGATTTCATTGGGACATACATACACACAACTACCCTTTATATATGTATAGATAGATTTCATTGGGACATACATACACACAACTACCCTTTATATATGTATAGATAGATTTCATTGGGACATACATACACACAACTGCCCTTTATATATACATAGAAGATTTCTTGTTAAACATTGATGGTTTTATTTGCAGAGTCTTTCTTTTTGCTGTTTCTAACTTGTGCTTTCTCTTCAAATTCTTAGACAATATAGGATAACATACATATAAAAGGATAAATAAATAAAGGAAAGAATGTGTTGAATGGATAAAATAGATTTAATAAGAGTTACTAACATGTGTTTCTGCCAGGAGTTTGTTCATGTACACATGTATTCTATTTATTATTATTTTAAATATAAAATAAAATAATAATAGAAAATTATAAAATATTTAAGCATACAAAAATTAATGGCCTTCATCAGAGTAAAATGTTTCATATTTGAAGTTAAAACGGTTAAAATACAGAGAATTTTGAAGTGTTTGAAAAAATAATTTTTTGAAATTATTTGAGAGAATAATTTTCTGTATTGCCGTATTTTGTTATGGTCATCCATATAGTCTATGTGCATAAAATCCTTTAGTTGTTCTGATAATTATTTATGTATGAAAGTAAGTGAAGGTCTTTTTGCTTGTAGAGTCTCTGAAGGAATAATAATAAAAAAAAAAAAAAACAATTAGTAGGGCAAAACCAGATGAGAATCTGACTGTTAGGTCCAAGTGGTTAAATCTTTTTCACATGAGAATTATGGAAGTCATTAGATGATGAAAAATCTCATTCATGCCCAACCTTTTATTTTTAGGGCACATATTTTAGATGTATAAAAGTAATCTTTGTTTTCTTCTTTTTTCTTTTTTTTAATGTTACTGGATTAAGATTTAATCCTTTTGTAAATATATATATATATATATATATATATATATTAATATAACTAAAATAAACAAGAACATTTATATATTACTAAGATTTTCATTATGGTTGTGTTACATATATGATACAAACATAATGAGAATGTTAGTAATACTTGCATATATATGCACCCTCCAAGTATTTAAGTTTTAAAAAGATTTGAAACAGAGGGGGGTATAATAAAAAAAAATAGAACAACGGAAACTTACTCTTCCATCACTCCTGTCTTTCATTGCTAAATTTTCCTAATTTAACTATTTAGTTAAAATAGGAAGTAAAGAATAAAATTACAGTTCTTTTTGTTAATGGATTTCTTTTAAGATTTACCCCCGAGAGTTTTGCTTATATTCATTAAGATAAAACCAAACAATTAGAAATCGATAATACTAAGCACAGATTTATTAAAATCAAATTCTTAATATCAATATGTAAATTTGTCTTTCCGTTCACACTGTAAACCGCTATTTTGTTGTCTATATAAATACGATTGCATGTTATTAGTATGTAGATATGGTCAACGGTGTTAATAATGTAAAACAATTTTATTAATAATTGAGTCTAAATAAAACTAAAATCATGGAGAATGTGATGTAAATAACTAAGGGAATTGTGACTTGAGTAGTAATATAGTTTCGGTTACAGACAGACAAACACACAATCTCCATTATAAGATATATATATATATATATAGATGTTTTTTTTTTTAAATCTTATTTCAGTTCTCTATATATATAATGAAGGATAGCAAATAAGAAAAGTGTTTGCATAAAAAGTGCTCAATGCTAAAATAGCAGAGCAGTTTAAAAACTAAAATACAAGATTATGGGACTATATAACCATTACTCAAGTTTCATGTGTATTACACAATCCTCAGATGGGAGAATAGTAAAAAGTGATTGGTCACATATATATATATATATATATTATATATATATATATGAGAGTAAGTAAATAAACAATGTGTTTATTTGATATGGCTTTTAGCCGACAATTTTTGGAGGATATGTGCTTAATTGAAGTCATACCTAATTTTGAAAATTAATTAGTTAATAATTAATGAATTTAGGCGGGCATATATGTTCAAATGTAAGGCTAAACAAATCGAGAAAATGTCAATCCCTGAATGTACATTTCGACCTATTAGGTCTCATCAGCAAGGTTATAGACATGGGAGACTGCTCCGTGTGTGACCCGAAAGCCTGTCTGTCAATCTGACAGGCGGAGATTCTAACCACTACACCAGCTAGCCAATCCCAGATTCTTCGTTTATTTTGAACTTATTTATATTCCACTTTTTATTGACTTCCTATACAACAGTATGAGAGTAAGTAAATAAACAATGTGTTTATTGGATATGGCTTTTAGCTGACAAATTTTGGAGGATATGTGCTTAATTGAACATATATACCCGCCTAAATTCATTAATTATTAACTAATTAATTTTCAAAATTAGGTATGACTTCAATTAAGCACATATCCTCCAAAAATATATATATATATATATATATATACATACACCCTGAGAGACAACATCACCACCACCTAAGAAGATGAGAAAAACTAAAACCCGATACCTTTTTAGGATTTCCCAGAAAAAGTATATATAAAACCTCATGAATTATCTGTTTACAATTTTCAATAAAGTTAGCGGTCTGGTGAAACTCATAGTATACACAGATACCTGTGGGCAGAAATAGATCTATAACTGCAAAATGGTCGATTTTTAAGCCTTTTTCTTTACCATATATATATATATATATATATATATATATTAAACATTCAAAGAAAGAAAAACTTAACAAACTGTCATCCTGTTATAATTTTATTTCGACCAGAAACTAAAAAAATTAGCCTAGCCTTATCAGACAGGTTTACAAATATATATAGAAAAAAGAATATGAACACACCACAAAATGCTGTTAAAGTGAAAACATTTTATAACATATTCAAAGCTGATATTGAAGAATATTTCGATTTTTATAAAAATATATATATTTATAAATGAAAAGTTGACTTACCAGTGAATTTGGTCACGATGGTTAGTAAGTGTAGAATTCAGGGGGGTAAGTCAGCGATATAACAAATACAAAGTGCTCAATACGGTGTCTTGATTAATTCAGTAGATTTAACCCTGAACATCCTTATGATGAAACTCGAGTAGGTTATCTCTTGTATCCATTTTATTATATATAAACCCAGCAAAAACTGAATCACAGTGAGACTTTTTATTAGGGCAGTTTATTTAAAGGTTATTTCTCTTAGAGAATAAAGTAATTTCCAGTTCAATTTACAACTTGATGCTTTTTGCATTCATACTGAATGATTTTTCTAATCATGTAAATTCTTGATATAACAATGAGATGCTAATTAGAATCCTTCATTCCTTCCAAAATAGAAGCATCAATATTACCATAGATTGCCATTACAACAGCACCCAACAAGTTTATGGGTCATTTAGTTTTAATTACAAAGCTGGTTAATGTTTTATTTTTATTTTTTATTTTTTTTTTTTTTTTTGCACTGTTATGCGTGTGCATGTTAAATAACTTTAAGATAATGTGAATAATTTTCCTTAGGGCTTTAGAATACACCGACTGCACCTCTGCAGAAGGGTAAGACTCCGATCAATCAGCTGGTCACGTCAAGCCCTAGCACCTGTATGAATGTCCCAACACTATTGCCCTTATAACAGTCATATGGGTGCAAGGCAGTGCTGAGAGTTTTCATATAGCATTCCCAGTTGATTTTTTTTTATTTGAGGTTATTGTTATTTTATCACATTAGTTATATAGAGCTTTGTAAATGGAGTTCAGAACTGTTTGAATTATGCAAATATCCCAGTGGTTCAAAAGTTATGAGAATTTAAAGCCCCGAAATTGGGGGCACAAAAGTGGACAAGATTTTGTTAAAAAAATATGTCAAATCACGGACCAATTCAAAAAAAAGAAATTAATAATTTCTTCACTATTTCTTTATTTTTGGAACAATTTTGATAAAACTTTGCATTTTATGTAAAATTGTATGTTTTTTTCTGATTCTGCACTTAAATTTTATGTACCTCCATGCTAGAACCCATTATTTGGGGAATAAGAAGTAGGGATATCAAAATTTTAAATTTAAAAAAAAAAAGTTTACCACAAGATTATTCAACATTTTCATTTTAATACGGCATATATACACATATATAGTATTAATTTATATAAATAACATCACTTTGTACTTAAAATACCTTTTTAAATATCTGCTATGTTGTATTACATACAAGAAATAGAATAACTCTATATAATTTTATTTAACAAAACCTGCCTGCATGTAGCATGTACAGCTTTGTTTAAAAATAATACCATTTTAACTCGCCGTAAAAAATAATTCAATGGTTAAAAACACAAAAGTTACATATTTAGAAAGATTATTTTCTTTTCTTTTCAACCATATAAATATTTTTTAAAAATGGACCAGAAATAAGCGATTAATTACTATTTAAACTGGTATGGTCTGAAAAATCAGTGTCTGTTGTTTACGTTCGAAGACAAGTAAATTTAAGTTTTTTTCTTCTCAAAATTCAAAGTTTCAAAGCAAATCCCTGATTGTATACAATCGTTTTTATTTCACACATTATATAAGAAAATAATCCTAAGACTGTCTCCTATTAAGCATATCGTGCTTTTTTTTTTTTGCTTATCTTATATTTTTTGAAGAAATCGTTTTCAACTTTGCTCTATTGTATTATTGCTTCCAAAGGTTGGAAAAGAAAAAAACAAGTTTTAACATGTAGTTAAATGTGTCTCCTTATTAAGTGTAAAATTTCAAGAATATTGATAAAGATTAACCACTTTGATTTTACAAAAAAAGTAACAGGGAAAATTCATCTGTGAAAAAAATTTGTATAACTCATTTTCAGCCGTTCGAATACAAAATGCTGTTTTAACTTAAAAAATAATTAAATGGATAAAAAACGCATACAAATTGCATATTTAGAAAGATTATTTCATTTTCTTTCCAACCATATAAATATTTAAAAAATTGGACCCGAAATACGCTCGTAATTACTTTTTTAAACCAATAAGGCCAGAATTACGAGTGATTGTTTACATTTGAAAATCGAGTAAATTTGACTGTTTTCTTTTCAAAATTAAAACTTTGAACAAAATCCCTGACGGTATACAATCGTTTTCATTTCACACATTATATATGGAAATAATTCTGGGTCTGTCTTCTATTACTGGTATAGTGCTTTTTTTTTTTTTTTTTTTTTTTTTTGCTTCTCTTAATCAATGGCTGGTCACCACCTAGCACCTATAAGATTGCCCCAACCTATTGCCCTTATGGCAAGCCCCAACCCTTTTTATCATATGGGTGCTAGAAGGCAGTGGCTGGGGTCTTCATCTTCTGGGAATGATGTTAAACTTTATCTGATGGTGAGGTTCCATTTTTGGAAGTCTGGGAAATGTGGAGCACCCCTTAATCACCATTGCTCCCTGGTCCACTCTGACCCAGAGTGGTAGTACCTGTTAGGGTCTCATCTATGGGTTAAATAGAAAAATGTATTTATAAAAAATTGAATATCCACTTAAGAATTAATTTATTTCAAAACTTTGTCGGCATTAAATGACCCACTGAGGTTGATATGCCGTAAAACAAACCAAACCAAACCAAATCTAGTGGAACATTATAATATACAGTCAAAACAGATATTATTAGGTATTATTTATTACCAAACTCTATAGTACTAAAACCCTGTCACTAAAAATATGAATATAATTACACTCCTTATATAGATTATGTCATTTTATTTTTGGTTCCAGGAGTGTTACAATTTCATTTTTGGCTGGTTTCAAAGCTGAAGAGCTTGGTAATAATAATAAAAAAATATGTAATAATATCCATTTGGATTGTATAATGTTCCATTACAAATTAACAATCTCCTGTGGATTTTTACACATACACACCAATATTGGTCTACCAGTCTTATAGTCATCAGTTCTGTGCGGACACTGGATGCTCTGTTGAGGACCTGCAAGGAGGAGCAATGACAGATGAATGGTTAGAGCGTCAAAGGAATCCGTGCTGTCAGCATGACTTAATGATGAATAATAAAATCCTGATATCTTTTATTTAGAAGAAAATAGTTTTTTTTTTTTATTGTTAAAAAAAAAAAATGTATTAGTACAGGTGTACTGATGGGTGATATTGTATTCTGAGTAAGCAATTCAATTCAACAAGAGAAAATACCAAAATGACATTGCAAAACCTTGTCAATAAATTTTTAACTTTTTCATTATTCCATTGTTCTATGTTGAGCTGTAATTTTCTATTTTCAATGGCATATATCAACCTTTGTGGCTTGTTTTTAATGCCAAAGCCATCCTTGTAGAAGAACAGTAGTGGTACTGAAGTGGTAGTACCTGCTAGTGTCCCATCTATGGGTTAAATAAAAAAATGTGTTTATAAAAAAAAAACTGAGTATCCATTAAGAATGAATGGTCACGTCAAGTCCTAGCACCTATATGATTGTCCCAATCCTGTTGTCCTTATGGCAAGCCACAACCCTTTTTATCATATAAAAGGCGGTGGCTGAGGGTCTTCATGTCCTGGGTATGATGTTAAACTCTAACTGATGGTGAGGTTCCAGTTCTGGAGGTCTTGGGAATGTGGAGCACCCCTTCATCACCATTGCTCCTAGGTTCTCGTTAACCCGGAGTGGTAGTACCTGTTAGGGTCCCATCTATGGGTTAGATAGAACAAAATGAGTTTGAAAAAGAAATTGACTATCCATTAAGGATGAATTTATTTCAAAACTTTGTCGGCATTAAATGACCCACTGAGGATTATATGCCGTAAAACAACCAAACCAAACCAAACCAGTAGTGGTACTATTTATATTTAACCCATAGCTGAGAGGGGTGAAGTGGTTCATACCTTTCCTGATAGGTATTAGTCCGAAAGTGAACGTAATGGTGTGACTAGAGTTTGAACTCGCTTACTTCAATGTCGTAGTCCAGCACGTTAACCACTACACCACAGCGACTTTCCCAATTCTATTTACAAATTACAATTAATATCAGACATTTTTTTCTATTATCTTCCATTTCAGAATAAAGTTTACTATTTTACCCAATTAGAATTATCACATTGAATAAATTACTGAATATATTTCTTTTGATATTCCAGTGTGTTAATCACCCTGTCTGCAGGGCTTAGAATATACTGACTGCATCCTCTGCAAAGGGTTAAGATCCTTCCCCATAACGCACACCAATAAAAGGGGCCTCCTGGGTATGACACTAAACTGCAATTGTGAGGCTCAAATTCTGGAACTCTAGGTAGTGTGGGGTGCCCCTTCATTGCCATTACTGACCTGGAGTAATAGTACTTGTTACGGTGCCATCTATGGGTCAAATAGATCTGTTTGAAAATTATTTGTATTAGATTGTTCGGTAATTTATAAGGAAGTGTTTCCCGGTCTCCTGCCTCAAAAATTGCTACCCGGTGACTATTAAAATAACGACCCAGCTCAGTCTATTCAAAACTATCCATCTTCATATCTATCTATCTATCTCAATTTGTTCATATTTATCTATATTACTCTAAATACTAAGATTTTTTTTTATTCATGTTTGTTTAATGTCTTGTCTTAGTTTAAATAAACAAGAATTACATTTACCTGTCGAAAATATCTATCTACATTTGTTCATATCTATCTATATTATTTTGTTTATCTATCTATCTATCTATCTATCTTGGTCTATTCCAAACTATATATCCATCTTCATATCTAAACAAGAATTACGATAAATAAACAAGAATTATGACGAGCTGGGGTTATTTTGATAGTCACCAGGTAGCAATTTTTGAGGTAGGAGACCAGGACGCACTTCCTTATAAATTACTGATTGTTCTTATATAACTGTGTGCAAATGATTATTATATATGTAAAGGTGCAACAACAACAAAATAGATAAAAGATTGTAATGGAATATTGAAAATATATAGTTACGATTATAATCAAACATTTACACATGAATCAGATTTTGACAGTTGGAGGCGTGGTGTAATGGTTATAGTCTTAGGAAGTGGACTCGTCGACCCGAGTTCAAATCCTGGACGAAATTACAGTTCACTAATACCCTTGGGAATATCAATTTTATCTAATTATGAAAACGAAAGAAAAATTATCAAGAAAGAAAACAATTTAGAAAATCTAAGCTTTTTTTCAAATTTAAACTAGATGATTTTCAGAGCATTATTATTTATTGGCTTCCACTTGGGAAAAGTATGAATCCAACTACTCTCCTTCCAGCTATGGGTAAATAGTAGGGCAGACTGGGATTTTTAACCTTGGTTAGGCAACCGGTCTAGGAGACGGAAAACTCTGAATTCAAACCTATTAAACTCTGCTTGGGGTGGTCACTACTAAAATAAGCTCAGTCCTAATTAGTGATCTATTTCACTAACTACTAATTTACTCATTACAGCACCCCACAAGGAAGCAGCTGTACGGCCACCTGCCCCCTATCTCGCAAACCATCCAAGTGAGACAGACAAGGCATGCTGGACACTGCTGGAAGAGCAAGGACAAACTCATAAGCGACGTTCTCCTGTGGAAGCCAACACATGGACATGTTAATGTGGGCCGTCCACCAAAGACCTACATTGACCAACTATGTGAGGATGCTGGTTGCTGTGCAGAAGAACTCCCAGGGGCAATGAATGATAGGGAGGGTTGGCGAGAGATTGTTATGGATATCTGTGCTATTTGCGCAACATGATGATGATGATGATGATGATGACCTTGTGCAGAAATATATTTTACTTTTCGTATTGGTTACTTTTTCATTAATATGAGAAATATGCTATTGAAGGTAATTTAAATAAATCTTTAAAATCAAATTTGTGCATATGAATATTTACCATGTACTCCATGTCTACGGGTTAAGCACAAGGCCCTATTAATGTGGGACCACCCATGAACCGAAGCTCATGGGTGGCGGGTGCAAAAAAATGCGTTGATCCCGTCAGTATTCCCCTCTCAAGGGGGCGCCTCAGGCACCGGGGAATAAACCCAGCCCTGCCCCTTTAAATCGAGGGGGCAGGTGTTGCCCGGGAGGATGGCCCCCTGGGATCAACAATGTTAACTTATGCAGTCCAGGGCCGAAGCCACTGGACCCCCCCCCCGAGTCACTGATTTCATTTCCTATAACAATAACTGTTACTTTAAGCATACCTATTTTTAATGGTTTAGCTCAGTTAGTAGATCATCCGCCTTAGAATCACAAGGTTTTAGGTTCGATATTAGTCCTCACCATCTTTGCTTGGATCTGGGCAGTAAATTGTAGAGCTCATGGTAGGTACTCCACCTCAGATGCAAAAACAATCTCCCTGGTATAGTGCTAGTGAAAAGGGGATAGACTCCCTTACTATCCAGTTGATACTGACAATAGGCCACTCTGCTTACTTATAGTTAATTGAAAAATTAAAAAAATGAAGGAGCACCCCTTCTTCACCATTACTCTCAGGTCCACTCTGACCCAGATTGGTAGTACCTGTTAAGGTTCCATCTATGGGTTAAATAGAAAATTTGTTTACAAAAAAAAATGAGTTTAAAATTTTTTCTTCCAAACTATCGTTATGAATCTTTCAAAACTTTTCAGGCATTAAATAACCCACCGAGGTTGATATGCCACAAAACAAAACAAAATTTTTTTTTTTTTTTTAATATATTACTAAAAAATTTAATCAAAAAATAAAAAATATTCCTGTACTCATGGCATGAGTACCATAAAAAGAAAAAAATGTTAGTCCAAGAAAAACAAAAATTTTTTTTAAAATTGTTAAAACCAGCTAGTTTTCCAAGCAGTTTTCCTGACTTTTATAATACAAAATATTACATGGAATAAAATTCTCTCAAAGATATAAATTTTATAAAAATTGTTTGAAATTTTACAAAAGTTATGAAATTAAAATGGTTGCTTTGTGCAAAAAAAAAAAAAAAAAAAAAAAAATAATAATAATATTCAGGGCAATACACTATTGGTTGTACCCAATACACAATTCAAATATATTAACAATAAGCTATAATGTATCTATAAATAACGCATATTAATCAGAATTTGTATTATCTAACAGATGATACAAATACTCTTTATAGTAGTAGTGGTAGCAGCAGCAGCAGCTTGCATTTGTTAATATCCAAATAAGCTCATATGTCCTTTACAGGTAAAGTGTAATGCTTTCAGAAAAGCATTAACATAAAAAAAAATAAACCTTTTAGTTTTCTGCTGATGAAATAAGTTATTTAGGAATGTCTTACCAAAGGGCATTTATTAAAATTTCTATACTCTTTCTCTTGCAGATCTTAAAATTGCACAAACAATCTGTTTTATAAAGTGGTCAAGATGCTAGATAAACATTTTTTTCTGAATTATTTTTTATTATTAAAATTTTTTTTTTTCAATTTTTTAAAATTTAATTTTAAAAAAAAATCTAAATTTTGTTTTTATTTCTCATTTCTTTTTTTACTTCTTTTTCTTTTTTTAAATTTCAAAATTTTTATTTAAAAAAAAAAAAAAATTTTTTTATTGATTTTGATTTTATTTATTTATTTTTTTCAGCAATTATTTTGATAGTTATCTAATATAAGTTTGTAACTATTTAAATTTATGTGTGAAATATCTACTATAACTTTGTTTTCAAATTAGTGTTTTTAATGTATGCATTTACCCACCCCTCTGCCATAGTCAGGATATGATACAAGGTCCATTTTCAAGCAGAGTAAAGCAGAGTTTTCCATCTCCTAGTCTGGTTCGCTAGCTAAGGCTACCAGTCTGCCTTGCTATTTTCCCATATCTGGATTCTTTCACAGGGTTTTTAATGTAATTGTTCTTTAGATTCCTCGTTTCTTTAGGAAAATTTATTTTGAGAAATGAGGAACTCACTTAAAGACCACTTTTGGCAGCAATTAAGTTTAAGTCACATTCTATTTATAGAACTTATATGAAAATTGCAAATAGATAAGAGAAACTACCCTATAATCAGCATTTAATAGTTACCTCCCTTGAGAAATTATAATGATTAGGGTGAGTGCAAAAATAAACTACACTATTTGGTTGCAAATTGGATTGGAAATTGCTTTATTCTTTAAGTTAAATCCTTCTAATGCTGTTGCAAACACACTCACAAAAAAAAAAAAATGCTTGTTACAATGTCATTTCTCTTGAATTATGGTGAGATACATTTATAGCAAGGTTGATTTTATGTAAATTTTTTGGTGCTCTTCCAATATGTGATCTACCAAAGGTTTGTGATCTACTATTGATGGCATGTAATCTACTAAGAAAAAAGAAGACAGGGTTAGGGTTAGTTTAATGGGAAAATAATGGGTAGTTAATAGGTAGATCACATATTGGAATGTAAACAACTCTGTAGATCACATATTGGATTAGAAACCATTCGGTAGATAACAGATTGGAAGAGCACCGATTTTTCTTTCTTAGTTCCAGTATTTTAGAAAGTGTCTTTAAAAAATCTTGCTTGGTTTCTTTAAAATTCCTATTTGCTCATCATCATCATTATGTGTTTAGACTTTAAATTTTTTTTTTTTTTAAACCATCATTGTAGTAGTAGATGACGTCTAGTGTGGCCTATTGTCGGTATCAGCTGAACAGTGAGGAAGTCTACCCTCTTTTTGCTAGTGCTAGACCAAGGAGATTGTTTTTTTTTTTCTTGCAAGGTGGAGCGCCAAACCTACCGTTCTCTCCCAGATGCTTTACCACACCGTTCAGATTACCCCAACTGTGCTACCCATGCACAAAGTTGGCAAGGACTGGTATTGAACCCAGAACCTTGTGATTCCTAGGCAAATGCTCTACCGACTGAGTTAAACCAGTCCATCATTATAGTAGTATTAGGAAATTTGAAACAATTGTTATAATTAGATTTTTTTTAAATTTTAATTTTAAATCAGTTTATTTTCGTTAGTATAAAATGAATTTAATAAATAGCTGACTATTTTTAATTCACTGACTCCAGAACCAAATTAGGAAATGTTAAAAAATAAAAAAAAAAAAAAATGATTAAAAAAAAATTGTAGTTTATTTGGTTAACTAAATCTATAATTATGATTTAAAAAAAAAACAACAAACAAACAAAAAAAAAAAAAAACACAGACACAAAATAAACTTTAAATCTTTAAATGGATATATACTTTTTTAAAAGCTATTTTTTAAATACAGGAAAGCAGGTGTGTACACCTTTGTTTAATTTGGACATTTTTGAGGCTCCAAAGTTTAAAAATTAAATTCGCAATAATTTGTATATATTACTACGTAATTATCAAGATAAAATTTAAAAGAAAATTTACAATACTATTTTGAAGTTGTTTGTTTTTCTTCATTGTTTATTATTTCATTGATTTATCACTATAAAATATCTTTTTTTAATCTCTCTCTAAATGACTTAACATAAATTTAACCAATGGGGGGGGGGGTATTACATGCTACCAGATATAAAAAGTTTACTATTTAAAAGTATTATTATTGTATAAATGAAATTTTTACAAAAGCTGAAAGGGGGTGGGTAGAAAAGTGATTTTGTGTCACAAAAGGTCTAAAAATAACTCCGACCAAAGAGACATTTTTAGAATGTTAAATAATTTATCAAAACATTTAAAAGTTCTTTAATTTGATGTTTCTGTATTTTTCTTTTCTTTTTAATTTTAAAAAAAATCTTAATGATTACTTTCATGTCATTGTGACCCTCATAACTCCTTATTCCATTTAACCTTGCATGGAAAGATGTAATTAAAAAAAAACAAAGAAAACTTTTTAAAAATTCCATTTCTCAGTGCTTCCCACCCCCTTGCAGCTTATATCATTAAGGTATTGTTGTCCACTGTTTTTTTTTTATCATCTACTGCTGAGAATGCTCTCTCTCTCTCTCTCTCCCCTTTCTCTCTCTCCCTCATCATTTTAGTTCTACTGTTAATATTAATACTAATATTTTTTACATCCTACACTCTTCTATGCCTTAAGAGTTGTCTGCTGCTGCTTTCTCATTACTGTCCCACACGTAAATGCCTACTGCATTCGGTTCCCACTCTTACCGCAAAGCAGCTGCTACTACAACTACTACTACTACTATTACTACTACCTTTTCTGCTGCTACTTCTTGCCTCACTGTCACGGAGATATCCCAGCAATGAGGAAGGAAGAGATTACACCTCTGATGACAGGTTTTGAAACAATAAAAATTGAGACAATCTCCTTTCACACCAGTCTTCTTCTTCATCATCATTATTGGAGGAGAAATAGGAGGTAGTTGTGGTATACCAAGTACTCCAAACCATAACTGCATGTGAGTAGAACCATTCAGTTCTCTTCCTTCATAAGAAAGGATTTTTAGATCTGTCGTCGTCATTCCACTTTCAATCACCTTACCTTGTCGCCAACCCCCAAACCTTTACTAGCTCCCTTATTCAGGATACAATAGAAAGTTTATTTATTACTTATATGTAATTCAAGAAGCATTATGTCTCAACTGCTATTGACCTCCACATAATAATACCTTTTATATTATGCATAGTGCATATTTAGTAGATTATACCATAATTTTCTCGTCTTTATATTTCATATATAACCTTACACGGTGAGCATTGTTTTGTTTTGTAATTCTGTCTCTGCTTATGGTAACTGGAAAATACATTATAAACTTTCACAACCAATAATCGCTTAAAGACATTTGTATATATTGCATAGAAAACTTAAATGAAGTTTAATGCTCTTGCTATGAATTTTATCTGATTAGAAATATTCAGATCTGTTCCCCAAAGATTTAAGACTGTTATGTTTTTTTCCCCTCCTTTTTTTTCTTCCCCTTTTTTTTTAATATTCATGATCATGACCAGCAGTGATAAAATCATTTATTGTAAAATCATTGACTATTGTAATCTCTGCTTTTCTAAGCATTTTCAATTTCATCTCGTTGCATTTGTTCAATTTCTTTTTCATACCTGTATTCTTATGTGGGGTTCCATGTTTACCATAATCCTGATTTTTAAAAACTTCCTTGTTATCCTTAAAAAAAAACTCGCTATTCATAGCTTGAAACACACTCCCTCTTTCTCTCCGATATCATGACATCATTCGTTCCTGTTACCTCATCCAGGTGACTTTGTCTTGGAAAGTTGTCTTCTCGTTTATTTCTTAAATTATGACACTTATATGATAGACATATAACAGATTTATTTCTCACCTTTTATATAACATGTCTGCACCCTCTTGCGTTACTTTGTTTCTGACCCAGTTTTTAATTTAGTCTCAAAATATGGGGAATCCCTTCTCTATTGTACTAACACTATTTAAATATCACTCTCATATACACATACACACACCTCTTAAAATAATTGATATAATTTATTAATGTATCTTTTCTTTTTAATGAAATAAAAAATAATTCATGAAAAAAAAAAAAAAAAAAAATTTTTTTCCCCGAGATAATTATTTTAGTTCTTTATTTTCTTCTTTATATGGTGACTATATATTTCATATCTGATAATTCCCTGAATTTTGGTAAATATTTTTTTCAAACGGGAGTGGGGGTGTTTAAATTTGTTTTGTAAAACACGGATTTTTCGACAAATTGGGTATACTTAATATAGACATAGGTTTAATCTAAAAAGTAAATATTTTTAAAGTGCAAAATAAATGAAAAAAAAAAAAAAAAAACAACAACAAAAAACAAAACAATTCCTTATTGCATTCTCGTTTATGCTGGTACGTTTTATTTATTTTATTGGACAGTTACGTAAATAGAATTCATATTCCTTGCTTTTAAATCAATTCATATAAATGGACTTTTTATTTGAACAGTAAAGCTATCAGAGTATTTCTTATTTGCACGTAACAGCCATGGAATGGATAGAAACTTTACACCTTCCAATATTGGCTGCTGATTCCTTGTGTGTGCTCATTTATTTGGGAAGCAAACTTTCTTACTGCTGTTTTTCTTAAGACTTCATTTAGTTTAGGGCATTTGCTTTTTCATTGAATGTCTGGTTGCAAGAACACAGTTGCTAGGAAACCCATCAGACACTCCCTTTTTATATTTTTTTTCCTTCCCATCTGTATCCCTTCCCTCCAGAAGAAATTGCTAATTTACTTCATCTTCCAACAAACCCCTAGGAAGGAGTAATTGATGGTTGAGCTAGAAGGGAATAACAATCCTAAAAGCCAGTCTCCCTTTCCTATACTGTCCACCGCCACCACCCAACGTATAATAGCTTATGTGAGACATGTGCCAAGGCAAGATACAAAATTTCCATCAAGTCTAGTTTTTACAGCTTAGAATAGCAGCAGCTGTTTCATTATTGTATTACTTGTTTGGTATCTATTTCTCTTTTAAAAAAAACCTTTTAAAAAGATCTTAGATAGACAAACTGAAGAGACAAGACCCAAAGAGAAACTTCCAATCTATTTTGGTTGTTTTAATTTACTCAGTAGACTCTCTCAGTTATTCATTTTCAAGTAAATTTCTATTACTTTCCTTTTTTTCTTCACATAACCAGAGATGCTGATAGGTATGTGTCTGTGGCCCTGACGCACAAAAATCAAAAATTACGCAGTAAAATCATATCCTTGCATGCGTCCCAGTGTTTTTATTTTTTCTTCCCTCACCATTTCAAACTAACTGTAAATACATTTCAATAGTTTCTTAGTACTGAATTACACAGGATAGGTTACAAGGTAGGATTTAGATGGCTTTAGTTGGAACCCACAAATTTTCCCGGGGACTCATTCAAAGCAAATATATGCGTCCCAGGACTCACTTAATCAAAAAGCTATCAGCATCACTGCATAACAAACATAACTAAAGGGTGGAGTCCCCATGGAATAGTGGTTAACGAACTGGATTGCAACATCATAATAAGTCCAAACTCTAGTTATGTTATTGTGTTCACTTTCAAATTAATATCCTAGGGGAAAGGAATAAACTCTCTCATCCCCCAACTATGTGTTAAATAGTACCACTACTGTTCTCCTACAAGAATGGCTTTGGCATTAAATAAGCCACAAAGATTAATATGCCATTAAACAAAGAAACCGAACCAAACCATTTCTAAAATTAAAAATAAAAATATATTTTAAGGGTTTTGCTTTAAAAAAAAAACATGTTCTAAGTTTGCTTCAGTGAAAAGACCTGTCCTAAAAAAAAAAAACAAAAAAAAAACAAATCAAGATTCTTTCTTCTGAGTCCTGATTTGCAAGATCATAGGACAGTTTGTGTAATATTCATTATCCAGTATCTTTTAATGTATACACTTTAAGAAAGAACAAAAAAAAAAAAAAAAAAAATACATTGATTCTTGCTTGATCCATGTAGGTGTCAGTATGCACGCACATTTCCTTTCCCATTCACAAATATATACGTATCTGCTATTTGAGTTTCACTGATCATGTAGTCATTGTTTATTTTTAGATCTTATATTGGTTATTTTGCCTGGCTAGAAATTTGCATATTTGACATAACTGCAAGACTCAGTTCTTTGGAATTGATGTTTCATTCATAAAGAACAGTTTAATTTCCTAATATCAATTTGTTTATGTTAAAGGCCAATACCAATATATCTTGATATTGATTTCATACATGCCTATATTTTGGTAACCTTGTGTTCATGTTCTAGTAAATTTTCAAGTCTTTTAATCAAAAAGACATTATTACTGAATCGTCACTTGGTGTGTTTATATATTGATAGGTGTTTTTTTTTTTTTTTTTTTTTTTTTACCTGAGGCAGGTGTTCTTCATGCCCCATTTATCAGCTGATAGTTGTGTCAGTATGCTAAAGCAGCACTCCGTTATGTGTGTACTATTAGATTCATGCATTATGCAGTTCTCTATTTTGCTGACATTGACATGACATTTTACCGATTTACACCGAGACCTATTAACCCTGACACATTTCAGTTTCGAAATCTTCTGTGTTGATAAGAGTCAATGTATTGAATATGTTATGATAAACAGATGAATCATTTTCAAGTTATTGTATTGATGTAGCTACAATGATTTGCAGGGGAGTTTTTTTAAAAAAAATTTTTTTTTTTTTTATTGAATTTTATTATTTTTTTTATTTTCCCACCTTCAGCGTGGATTTTGATCTTAACCAAAGAAAAAAAGAGCACTCCCTAAAAAAAGAAAAAAAGAAAAAAAGAAAAAGGCATCCCCACCCCCCCAAAAAAAAAGAAACTTGCAGTTATTCCCATTAGAAAATTAAATCATCGTTAACTTTTATTAACAATGGGAACTAATGACTCATTTTCTATATATAGAAATTGTTACGTTTTTCTTTTCTATAGTGACTTGAACTATTTGTGAGTGTATAATCTTAATTCTTTTTTTAATTTCTTTTTTATAAAACTTCTACAGTCAAACAAATGTCAGTATTTGGCAGATGCAGTGTTGGTGTCAGTAAAGATTAACTTTGAAATAATAAAAAAAAAAACATTTTTTTATTTTTTTTTATTCTTTCTTACTAGGAAACTGTACAATGTTTCTGTAAATACTTAAAGTGAAACAATATATAAAAGATGATAAACATTTAATATAGATATTTACCAAACCCTCTGTGCGAGCAGGATATGACACAAGGTCAATTTCTTAAGCGGAGTTCAACAGGTTTGAATTCAGAGTTTTCCTTCTCCTAGATTGGTTACCTAGCCATGGTTAAAGAGCCCAGTTTGCCCTGCTATTTACCCATAACTGGAGGGAGAATTGGATTCATACCTTTCCCAAGGGTATTAGCGCAATATGAGATTCAAACAGCTTCGTCTAGGAATTGAACTCGGGTCGACGAGTCCATTTCCCACAACTCTAACCATTAGACCACGCGCCTCCTAAACATTTAATATAATTGAGCAGAACTCTGGACTTTAACAAAACTTCTCCGTTGTACATTTTGGATGGACTGGTCAATTGTTTAATTTTGCTGTTCATCTTACTTGATTTTATTTGCTAGCTCAGCCGCTAGAGCGTACGGCTAGAAAACACAAGGTTCCTAGTTTGATACTGGCTCCTCGCCAACTCAGCGTATGAGTAGCACAGGGATCTGTGTGGTAAAGTAAGGAGCTGATGGTAGGTGTGACGCTCCACCTGAGACGCAAAAACAATCTCCTTGGGCTAGTACTAGTGAAATGGGGATAGACTCCCTCACAGATTGGCTGATACCGACTTTAGGCCACTCCGACGACTTTACTTTACTTACTTTACTTATTGATACACAATGATTTATCTTTATTTATCTATTAATTGAATGCTGATAAAGTTAAAAATGGCTTCAATCATGTTCTTTGTTTTCCTGTAGATCAGCTGGGTTCCATATAACATTTTTTGGGGACAGGCAAGCAAAAAATGTATGATCATAAAAATACAATTGGGTTTTTAAACATCGACTAACTATGGGGGGGGGGACACCAGAGCAAAACAGGAAACAAAAGGGTTTAAAAAAAAAAAAAAAGTTGAGAATCACTGCTGTAGACTATTTTTCTAGTTTATCTAAAGTTTAGTATTTTGCATTTGTGTTGAGATAAAAAAAAAAAAAAAAAAATTATCTTATGGAAATTTGATTCATTTTTATATTTGGAAAAAAAAAAAATATTTTCAAAATTCTGGATATATTTTTAATTTGAAATTCTAAAACTGCTTTGTATGCACATCATTGTCATGAAATCAAGTCCATGTGATTGTTGCCTATATAGCTTGGGTATTTAAAAGTTTCAAATCTTTTTAAGCAGACATTTTTAACTTTTAACTACTTTTTATATCTCTTTTTCTATAATAATACAAAAAAAATCCGTCCAAGTTAGTCATGTGTCTGATTTTGTTCTCTCATTTACCGTAAGTGGCAGAGATGCTATTGGGTATGCGTCCTCCATCCCTGATGCATAAAGACCTAAAAGGACGTGGTAAAATCATATCCATGTGTCCCAGTGTTTTTCTTTTTTCTTCCCCCACCATTTCAAGCTAACTGTAAATACATTTTAATAGTTTCTTAGAAATGAATTACACAGGATAGGTTACAAGGTAGGAGTTAGATGGCTTTAGTTGGGACCCATAAATTTTCCTGGGGACTCCTTTAAAGCAAATATGTGAGTCCCAGGATGCACTTAATCAAGAAGCTATTAGCATTACTGCTCTGGAATCCGTAAAATATTCAAATTTAAAATTCAATCCTCTTGTCAGCAGACATAGACATCCTTCCAGAAAGAAATCAAGGTTTAGTCAACAAGTGGTTAGTTGTTTTGACTATTTTTTTCTTTCTTTCTTCAGTATAACATTTAGGATAACAGAGAGATTGATTTTTGACAAACAGTTGCTTTTGGTCTGAAACTGAAACCTAAACGTATAGAGCAGTCTATCTTTTCAGTTTAGACTGGATTGGTTGGTACCAGTAAAACCCTCTTCACTTGTTATTTTAAGAACATTAGAAAAGTTTATTTGAGACCTTTTATCTCGATAACAGGTTAAAGATAAACATTAGTTACTCCTTGGCTAAAAGAAATCTTGATTTGAAGAAGCCGAGAACGTAATAACTTGTTGGTATATGTGTTTGTGTACAGTAGATTACACGGAAAATACTAGCGTGAGCACGGCCTACTAATATATATGGCCCCATATGTCATATAAGCCGGCAGAATTCTAACAGGCCTATTTGTTTTATAGTCTGTTTTGAAAAATCTTAAAGCACAAACATTTGGCTAGATGTAAGTTCTCGAGAAATTCTGTTTCTCTGTAGTATCATTAATATTATTACCTACCATGACCAGGCAACACATTTCACGTCGAAAAGGTTTCATTTTTTTTTATATAACCTGAAATCATAGATGAATTGTTGGTGTGTTTGTTTCGTATAACTGCATAATTTTTAAAAACTTTTTGTTTGTTTGTTTGTTTACAATCTTTTATTATTACATTTCTGAAGAAAAAAAAGACAAGTTTGTATATTTTCAACATTTTTTTTGAAACAGTCATAAATTGACTATAAAATGAATAGGCCTGTTAGAATTCTGCCTGCTTAGGTGATATATGGGGCCGTATATATTAGTAGGCCGTGGGGTGAGTCAAAAGTTTTGCAATATATTGGTAATCTAAGGTAGGATTTTGCACCTCTGGATGTTTTTACTGAGGTCATGAAGGTGATAAACCACATTGGACTGTGAGGTGCCAAGCTTGCCTTATACTCTCAGAGTGCTACTCACCAGAGATGCCTCTATGGTTTAGAGCATGACCTTGGAATCTACAGTTTTAGGCTTACCTAAATCTACAATTTTGGTCTTACCCCTCTTGTTTATTAAAAAAAAAAAATTTTTTAAATTGAGTTTAAATAATTTTCAGACCATATGACCTTTAGGCACCCCTTTTTGATCTCGATTAAGAAAGGACATGTTTTTCATATACACCATCAATATCTGGTTGTTTTAACAGACGATTTTTAGATTAAAAAAAAAAAATTATAAAACTAACCCCTAACAACCGGATATTGACGGTGTAAATGTAAAACATGTCCTTTCTTAATCGAGATCAAAAAGGGGCGCCTAAAGGTAATATGGTCCTAATTTTCTACCAAAGTATCGCTAAGGTTCTTTCCAAACTTTGCCGGCATTAAATGACCCACCTAGGTTGATATGCCGTAAAACAAAATAAAAACAAAGCATCTTACCAGTATTAATGATAAAGAGCGGCGATGTCTTGTGAAAGATGCAATTGTGCTCTTTTATGGCTTTTTTCTCCCCTCCCCTCCACGTCTGGCAACAAGTGAAATGTAGTTCAATTCTTCACTCTGACAATTTGTGGAATTATTTCCCTGCTTTTTGAATCTTTGCAATATTTTGTGCAAACAACTTACATCTGTTGGATCACCATTGAATTTTTTTTTACCAATTCCACCATTGATCGAATAGGGTAATCCTCCAAAGGATTTTGAGTCTTCATTTTCAAATTCTTGTGATCTCGTGTGGTCTGTCCTTAAAGTTAAATTCTCCTTTCTTTAATTTCATAAAAGATTCCCAACTTGTACTGCTTCTAACAGAACCATCTCCAGAGATGCTGATAGGTATGCGTCCTGCATCACTAACCTGATGCATAAAAATCTAAAAGGACACAGTAAAATTGTATCCAGCTTCCCTGTGTTTTTTTTCTTCCACCACCATTTCCACCTTACTGTAAATACAGTTCAATATTTTCTTGGAAATTAATTACACTGTATGGGGTACAAAGTAGGGGTTAGATGGCTTTAGTTGTTCATAGATAAAAACTACAATTTATTAAGAAACTTTAGTTGGGACCCATCAAATTTCCTGGGGACTCATTCAAATCAAATCCGTGCATCCCAGTATGCACTAAATTAAAAAGCTATCTGTGTAATAGTTAAGCAAGCTAGTCTTTCAAATCGTTACTTAGTAGGTTTCCTTACTAGGTGCTCAATGCTTGTGGCCTTGTGCCAAGGCTGTCATAGGTTGCCAGCTTGTATGTGTACTTATATGTAGAATAAGTTCTGTTGTACTTTAAAGTTTAGAACATTTAGTACAGTGTATATTTTTACTTACCTGTAGATAAAAAAAAAAAACTGCTAATTGGATTTTCTTCATGGCTACTTTGGTATCAATAATATGCACCTCAGATTTAGATTGGATTAAATCCACTAAATTCACTGACCATAATCTTTTTAAGATTATTTTATGTAAACATTACTATTCATTTACATGGGTGACCTCATTAAGTTTTATCTAGTAGTCGGGGGCGGCCTAATGTCGGTATGAGCCATACAGCGAGGGAGTCTATCCTCTTTTCACTAGCGCTAGACCAAGGAGATTATTTTAGCGTCTGAGGTGGAGTGCCACATCTACCATCAGCTCATCACTTTACCGCACAGATAATGGGCCTAAAATGATGAGAATTTTGATATCCTTTGTTTTTAAGGCTGCTAACTCCAATAAAAAAAAAAAATCTGAATATGAATTTTAAATAGTATATGTTGACTGTATCCCCTGCAGATGGGGTAATACCCCCCCCCCTCAAATAAAGGGAGTGTCCCGAGTATGACTGTACAAAATAAGCCTCGACATGTACCCTTAAAATTAGTCAATCAACATTTTGTTTTATTTTATTTTATTTTAATTTTTTATTTCTCTGAATGTTTGTATATCGGCCGAAATGTTGTACAAATAACAATGAAGATGGGGACAATAGTCCGAATAACGCAGATAATACTTATTTTAATTTATTTTATTCTATCTTTTCATTTTTTTGGGGCGGGGGGGTCTTTTTCTTTATTCTCTAATTTTTTTTTTTTTTTTTTTATTTATTTTTTTTTTGTAAAATAAGCCCTGACAGGTACCCTTAAAATTAGTCAATCAAATTTTTTTTTTTTGTTTAGTTTTCTTTTATTCCTTAATTTATTTTTTATTTTTTTATTTTGTGTAAAATAAGCCTCAACAGGTACCTTTTTTAAAATTAGTCAATCAACATTTTATTTATTTCATTTTTATTTTTTGTTTTTACTTTTTTTTTGTTTAGTTTCCTTTTTGTTCCTTTATTTTTTATTTTTGCTTTGTTTTATTTTTATTTATTTTTTATTACTTTGTTGTGTTTTTAGTTGAGAATTTTATTTTAGATTTATTTTAATCCTTCAACAATCCATTAACTCAAAATTCTAGTCCTACTTGGAATCTTTTATATATTAATTCCAATTGATAAACCTTAGCTCCAATTTTTTAGTCTTCTCATTAAAAATGAATGAAACAATATGGCTAAACCTGAGGTTAGTGGAAATATTTTTCTGCCAGTCTGATAAATGTCAATATAGTCTCCCATAGGAAACTGTATTGTCAGCGTGATCCAATCAATTTACTCCTTTTTATTACTGTCCATGGCAACCATCAGATCATTACTTCCATTTATGTGATCATTAAAACTGACAGAAATCTATTGCATTGTTTGTGGTAGTTTAATATTAAGTGTGTGCGAAAAGTATATTGAATTTGTTAATAGATAACTATTATACCTATTTATCAATCATTAGAATATTTTTCTTTATTTTCAATGATCAGCATTCTAGAAGTTTTCAAATTTAGTTTTTATATGAATGACTCTGAAAATTGTCAATGAAACTTGTAACATTGAAGATATCTTTAAATTTTTGAATGCTGTAGTGAACGAAAAAAAAGAAATAATCTGATACGCTGTATAAGAATTTCGGTAATTTATGAGGAAGTGCGTCCCGGTCTCCTGCCTCAGAAATTGCTACCCGTTGACTATTAAAATAACGTCCCCAGCTATGTCGTCTCAGATTTTCTTTTATTCATGTTTGTTTAATGTCTTGTTTTTAGTTTAAATGAACAAGAATTACGACAAAAATCTATCTATATTATTTTGTTTATCTATCTATCTCAGTCTATTCCAAACTATATATCCATCTTGATATCTAAACAAAAATTACGACAAATTACGATAAATGAACAAGAATTACGACAAATTTCTATAAATGAACAAGAATTACGACAAAAAGAGAAGCCCCCCCCTCTAAAATACATTTAACGCCCTAAGTTGGTTGTTTTCTTTCAAGTAACACCGACATAGCTGGGGATGTTATTTTAATAGTCACTGGGTAGCAATTTCTGAGGCAGGAGACCGGGACGCACTTCCTCATAAATTACCAGAATTTCCCATTAAAGCAATATGTGAATGGATTTTATTTCCCCCCTGCAACAGCAGAGATGCTGATAGGTACGCATCGTGCGTCCCTGATGCATAAAAATCTAAAAGGGCGCAGTAAAATCATATCCGTCCATGTGTTCCAGTGTTTTTCTTCCCTCGCCATTTCAAGCTAACTGTAAATATATTTCAATTATTTCTTAGAAATGAATTACACAAGATAGGTTACAAGGTAGGAATTAGAGGGCTTTAATTGGGACCCATAAATTTTCCTGGGGACACATTCAAAGCAAACATGTGCATCCCAGGACGCACTAAATCAAAAAGCTATCAGTATGACTGCAAAATTATGATTTTTCTAGTTTTCCTGTTTTATAATTGTCATTAATTGGTGTATTTAAAGTTTGAAGAGACATTTAACAATTTCATCAGGTTTCAGCAATCTTCAATACCAGAACTGGCACATATTACCTCTGAACCGCCTAACCAGAAGGAGGAAGCCTACTTAGGGGTCCTGAAAGGGTGGGTTTTCTATGAATGCTATATGAAAATTGACATGTAATAGAGTGGGGGGGGTCCTGTATCATAGAGTGAGTCCCTAGAACCGGCTTGTTCAATACAATATGCTTTTCATGTGCCACAAATTACAGACTAATGTTTTTCTTTAGCTGTAGGCTATCTTGAATCAACATATGACTTTAAAAAAAAACATTTTTTTAATTTTAATTTTTTATTTTTTACAATTTGGATCATCAGAATGCACACATTTTTTTATCTTCAGAAATGATCTTAAACAACAAACAAAAAAAAGAAAAGAAGAAAAGACCCCCCCCCCCCGCCATGTCTGGCAAAAAATTGAGTTTAAATAATTTTCTACCAAAGTATCGCTACGGTTCTTTCAAAACTTTGCCGGCATTAAATGACCCAACTAGCCCCTAACAAACAACCGAATATTGACGGTGTAAATATAAAACATGTACTTTCTTAATCGAGATCAAAAAGGAGTGCCTAAAGGTAATATGGTCCTAATTTTCTACCAAAGTATCGCTAAGGTTCTTTCAAAACTTTGCCAGCATTAAATGACCCAACTAGGTTGATATGCCATAAAACAATATAAAAACAAACCATCTTACCAGTATTAATGATAAAGAGCAGCGATGTCTTGTAAAAGATGCAATTGTGCTCTTTTATGGTTTTTTTCTCTCCGCCTCCCCCTCCACGTCTGGCAACAAGTGAAATGCAGTTCAATTCTTCACTCTGACAATTTGTGGAATTATTTCCTTACTTTTTGAATCTTTGCAATATTTTGTGCAAACAACTTACATCTTTTGGATCACCATGGATTTTTTTTTTTACCAATTCCACCAATGATCGAGTAGGGTAATCTTCCAAAAGATTTTGAGTCTTCACTTTCAAATTCTTGTGATCTATTAATGTGTGGTCTGTCCTTAAAGTTAAATTCTCCTTTCTTTAATTTCATAAAAGATTCCCAACTTGTACTGCTTCTAACAAAACCATCTCCAGAGATTTTTTTATCAATCATCTTCCTCACTCTTGCTATCTTATCCAACTTGAAAAGAAGCAACATACAGTACCACCCCCCCCCCAGGTGGGCTAAATGAACACTGAATACAAAATTCTCAAAACTGGTTGGTAACTGTATTCAATCACTAGTTTTCATTTTTTAAATATATATATATATATATATATATATATATATATATATATATTATATATATATTGATTGATGGAAACTTTTGCATACACCTAATAAAAATAATGCATATTTTATTCATGTGTAATTCTCTAATAATTTCTTTGTTTCTTTCTTTTCAGATTTCTGAATTGTGTGGTGCAAAAAGATTGGGGCATTTTGGTCGTAGCCAATTTTATATAGCATTGAAATTAATTGCTGCTGTTCAGTGTGGTCTTCCAGCCAAGTTGGACAGCCTCAATTCTGGTCAGTAGCTACTACTTCTTCTTCTTCTTCTTCTTCTTTATTCATTTACATTGTCATTATGACCCTTAGATATTCTTAGACAGTTTATAATAATGAAATTTATTGTGTACAGTGCTCAGGTGCACTACAACTCATCAAAGTGTTATGTCTAGTACACAGAATAATGTATTAGTGTCAGGAACAGCGTACAGTAATAATATACATGTATGTGTGCGCGTGCGTGCATGCATATGTGTGTGGGTGGGAGTATCAGGTATAGTGTTGGCGGACTACAGGAAGCAAGGAGGCTTTATGGTAATGTAAACTTTCAGACAATGCTTCTACTAGATTTAATTAAAAGAATAATAAAACACAGACATTTTTTTCAGATGATGGTTGTAACTGCAGTAGACTGTAAAAAGTTTGTCGATAAGAGGAAATAGAAAAGAAAAGAAAAAAAAAAAAAACATAAAATACTTCCAAATTTAAAGTTATCAAAGAGATAAGAATTTTTTAATATCTAAGTTCAAATTCAGTGACTTTAGTATTATTTGAAATATGTAAAATCTTTTATAAAAACTGTTAAGTTTTTAAGGGCCATTCTTTGGCCTTAAAGCAGAAGCGCTTATCCAGTGGAATTGGATCCTTGATAAAGAGTCCCTATATAATGAGTCTTTTGGTTACTCTGGTAAAGAGTTCTCGGTTCCTAGTATAGAGTCCTTCGATAATGAATCCTTCGGTTACTCTGGTAATCGTATAAGTCCTTCTTGAGTATTGGTAAAGGTCTGGTAATCCTATGTCCGTCCTCAGTGAGCGCAATTGTAATTATGACCAGTGGGGGGGGGGGTTAAATAGTATGCCTTCCACGCAGTATGTTTAGTGATTGGCTGCAGGAGTCAATCACGTGACCTTGGCCAGTCTATAAATCCTGGTGGGAAATTAGAGCACATCTATATATCAAAATACCCCCCCCCCAAAAAAAAAAACAAAAAACAACAAAACAAACTTTATCTACCTTCCCAACCATCAAAATAAACTATATATATATATATATATATATATTTACCAACCCCTCCGCATGAACAGGATGCGACACAAGGTCAATTTCTTAAGCGGAGTTTTACAGGTTTGAATTCAGAGTTTTCCTTCTCCTAGACCGGTTGCCTAACCAAGGTTAAAGAGCCCAGTCTGCCCGGCTATTTACCCATAGCTGGAGGGAGAGTAGGATTCATACCTTTCCCAAGGGTATAAACTATATATAGCATGGTAAGGGTAACCCAAAACCTTATTTTTCTGATGCAGGTATTATTGGGAAACAGGAAAATTAAAAACTTTTATCGTTCCCCAATGATGCCTGCCTGAGGTGGTAGTACCTGTTAGTCCCATCTATGGGTTAAATAGATGAAAAAATGAGTTCTACAAAAATATGCCTGTAAAGCAAAAATTGATTACCAAGTGTCGTCTCGCACTTGAACAATTTGTTTAAAAACAAACTATTTACCTACCAATTATTCCAATACAAATCATATACACAAGAAAAATATTTGGCATTAAATAATCCAGAGTTGATATGCCATTAAACCAAACCAAATTAATAAGAGAACAGGTTGTGCTGACCTGCCTTCACATAGGCCACCCATCATCATTTACTAGAGGGCACAGAATACCCAATATGCACTACATGCCAAGAGAGATTTACAGTGAAAAATATACTGCTAGAGTTTGTAGACTTTGATCTAGTGCGAAACAAAATACTACCAAGCAAGTAATTTGAAAAAACTTTTCACAAAAATAAGACTATCCAGGATTTTACATTTCTTACTCATAGGTGTTGCCTGGGGGGATGGCCCACTGGGATCAACAATGCTAACTTGTAAGGTCCAGTGGCCGAAGCTCACTGGACCCCAGGTCGAAACCAGAATTAGATATGTTGGACATGTCTACATGATATTTTCCACGTACCCCACTTGTACGGGTCAGGCACAAGGCCCTATTAACGTGGGACCACCCACAAACCGAAGCTCGTGGGGTGGCGGGTGAAAAATTGCATCGATCCCGTCGGCATTCCCCCTCAAGGGGGGCGCCTCAGGCACTGGGCAATAAACCCAGCCCTGCCCCTTTAAATCAAGGGGGCAGGTGTTGCCTGGGGGGGATGGCCCCCTGGGATCGACGCTGTTAATTATATCAATGGTCCAGAGGCCGAAGCCACTGTTGACCATATCTACATACTAATAACATGCTATTGTATTTATATATACAACAAAATAGCAGTTTACAGCGTGAATGGAAAGGTTAATTTGCATATTGATTTTAATAAATCTGTGCTGAATATTATTGATTTCTAATTGTTTGGTTTCATCTTAATGAATATGAGCAACAATCTTGGGGATAAATCTTTAAAAAATCCATTAACAATAAAAAATAATTAATTTTATTCTTTACTTCCTATTTTAACTAAATAATTAAATTAGGAAAATTTAATCTGAGATTATACCCCCACTCTGTTTCAAATCTTTTTATTTGCATTCTTATTTAGTTTCATTAGCCTTTCTAATTTAATGTAATATTTTATTACATTAAAACTTAAATACTTGCACCTCCTATAATGGATTTGAAATAATTACTTTTGGTACATTGAAGTCTACAAGTTCATCAAGGTTTTGGGATCATTTTCCAGCTATAACCTTCTGATCTTCAGTATTATCTGTGTTATTTGGACTATTATCCTCATCTTCATTGTTATCTGTACAACATTTCGGCCGATATGCCCTCTGGCCTTCTTCAGGTATTTCTTGTCGAACTCGGCAACCTTTACAGACTCTGAAACCTTCTTATTGTAATCGGGAGCCATCACGGAACTTTGAACCTAACCTTTTATTCAGTCCAGGTTAGGTTCAAAGTTCCGTGATGGCTCCCGATTACAACAAGAAGGTTCCCAATTACGACAAAGTTCCCAAGTCTGAAAAGAAGGTTCCCGAGTCCGACAAGAAATACCTGAAGAAGGCCGGAGGGCATATCGGCCGAAACGTTGTACAGCTAACAATGAAGATGAGGACAATAGTCCGAATAACGCAGATAACACTAATCATCAAGCCTCATCTCAAACATTCAGAGAAATACTTCTAATCTTCGTTGTTTAGGCCAGTTGTAAATATTTATTATAAAATATTTATTATAAAATGGCAATTTTAGACTAATTGGGATCCCTTTCCATATTAAAATCATTTAACCCAAAGACAGGGAAGTTAGTGGTAGGAAAAGTACTTTGAGATCAAAACTAAAAGCAGTCAACCAAGAAGATAGACTTTTGAAGTGGAAAGAACACTTCAAGAAACTGCTTGGAAACCCTCCTAAAACCATAGATAATAATACTAAAAAAAATCATTAATAGCCAACTAGACATCAAGCTAGGACACTTTATAATAGATGAACTCTACAAAGTCCTAAAACAATAAGTAGAAAAGCCACAACCTCCCCCCACCCCACCCAGTACAGAAGACAAAGAAATTCGACAACATACACATAGCTACTCATGCACTAAAATGGGGAGTTGATGGTAGATGTGGCGTTACACCTCAGATTCAAAACAATCTCCTTGGTTTAGTGCTAGTGAAAAGGAGATGTCTGGCTGATACTGACAGTAGACCACTTTTCCTACTTTACCTTACCTGTCAGTAAAATAGTGATGATTTTTAGGTATTCCTATCTTAAGTAGTATTATATATCTCAAGTTTTTCTGTCAAACGGTTAAATTTTCCTCCTCTTTTCATTCAACAAAAATATGTGTTCTGATGAAGACCAGTGTTTATAAAGTGTCTTTTACAATTGTCTTCATTTTAATTTTAAAATGATTTCAATTGAATTAGACTTTATAGGCCCCACAGGTCGAAACAGATGTCTGTTTGCAAAATATTCAGTGTTGTTTTTCTATTTATATACTTCATGTCTCGAGTTATAATCCTTGTTTTTCCTTTTTTATCTGTTGTAAATGATTAGAAAAGTTTTAATTTCTATTTCAAGGATAAGATAAGGTTTAGTGCTAGTGAAAAGGGGATAGACTCCCTTGCTGTCTGGTTGCTTTCTAAAGAAAAGCTCAGTGTGTGTGTGTAATTTGCCATAACAGTTAGCAGCAGAGGAAATTAAATCCGTGATCAAAGTTCAAATTCTAGTTGAGTCTATTTGTGTTTCTCTGAATGTTTGAGATGAGGCTTGAAGATTAGTATTATTAGTGTTATTCGGACTATTGTCCCCATCTTCATTGTTATTTGTACAACGTTTCGGCCGATATACCCTCCGGCCTTCTTCAGGTATTTCTTATTCTTATTTCTTATTTCTTCAGAAATACCTGAAGAAGGCCGGAGGGTATATCGGCCGAAACGTTGTACAAATAACAATGAAGATGGGGACAATAGTCCGAATAACACTAATAATAGTATTTGTGTTTATTTTGTATTAATGCTCTTAGAAAATCTCTTTTGCCCCCAGCTTGTAGTGAAAATAGTAGAGTATACTGGGTTGTCTAGCCTTGGTAGGGAGACGAGTCTAAGAAAAGGACAACTTTAAATTTAAACCCCATGTCAACTTATCACGAGCCGCCTTAACAGTGTGAGGCCAATTGCTCTTCATATCTTAAAGACCTTGAAGAAGGCCAGAGTCTTACATTGAACTGAGAAAAAAGTTGATGGGATGGGGAGTTATATATACCCCCACCCCCACCCACCCAATTTGTGATGGTCCATATATCCAACTTTTGGAAGTGCGTGGTGTAATTTGTTAAAGTTATGGGAAATGGACTCGTCACCCAGAGTTCAAATCCTGGGTGTGGAAATTGCATTTTCACTTAGCGCTAATACCCTCGGGAAAGGTATGAATCCAACTCTCCCTCCAGCTATGGGTAAATAGTAGTGCAGACTGGACTCTTTAACCTTGCTTAGGCAACTGGTCTAGGAGAAGGAAAACTCTGAATTCAAACCTGTTAAACTTCATTTAAAAATTGACCTGTGTCACATCCTGCTCATGCGGAGGGTTGATATTAATATATATATATATATATATATATATATATATATATATATATATTATATATAATTTTTTAAAAACTGGAACACATCACCCCTGATGATGGCACTTCGAAGTGCCGAAAGTACTCGGGACCTGAACTTTGGTGGACTAATCCACGAATTCCACCCAAATATTAAAAAGTTAGCCAGAAAACTCAAAGATCAAAAATAAAATTGTTAAACGGGAGATGTTTCTTTTGTTTAATTCAACATGCATATATATATATATATATATATATAATATATATATATATATAAATATAGTCCATAAAGTCATTCAACAGATTTCAAATGTAACAACAGAGATGGCAATTTTGTTGAAATGCAATAATCAAAATATACATAAAAAATAAAACAACAAGAGTTGAACTTTCATTCGGCTTTTGCTCAATGATTCTATCATTTGTACAACGTGAGTTAAGTTTTCAATTTTAAAACTGTTGCAGGACTTTGTGGACACCCTGCGTGTGTATATATATATATATATTATATATAATATATATATATATAGTCAATATATTGTAACAAATATCATGAACAAATGTTTCAGCCTTTTATATTTAAACTTTGTATCCTGGGTAAAAGCCTTGACATTTGACTTCCTTTCAAATTTTTGTTTTGTGGACTGGGGTGAGGGGAGTAGGTTTATAATCATAAAACCAGTTCTGAGGGGCAGGTGGCAGATGTGGTCTTAGTCTAGCATTAGTACAAGATCTCCCCCCCCCCCCCCAATGCAATGTCCTTAATTCTTGATTTGAGGTCAAGGTTTAGTTGTAATTTTCATTTTTTTTTTTTTTTTTTTTTTTTTTTTTTTTTTTTTGTAACTTCACTATCCATCCCTCAGTAGAGTCACTACAAGTTATGTTATTTCTTTAATATTTAGGAATTTAAAAAAAAAAAATCTGTAAATAACTGAACTTGTAAGAAGTTTTAGAGAAGATTTGGGTGCTCTTCCAATATGTGATCTACCAAAGGTTTGTGATCTACTATTGATCTACTATTCATGGCATGTGATCTACTAGGAAAAAAGAAGACAGTGTTAGGAGTTAGGGTTTAGGGTTAGTTTAATGGGAAAATAATGGGTAGATCACATATTGGAATGTAAACAACTCGGTAGATCACATATTGGAAGAGCACCGAAGATTTCTACCTGTTTTTTTAATGTTTCTTTAAAATTATAACTATTCATATTTTCAGTGTTTATTTGCAATTTAAGAAATTTTTTTTTTAGTCACACTTTGGTCTATAATGATCCATTTGCATGCAGTTACCTGATATTAAGTATTCCTATGTATTACAAATAATTTGCAGTTATATGGCTTCAAGTATTCTTACCAGTACTAATAATTCTTAGATCTATTTGACCCATAGACCCTGTAAGTAGAGTGGTGTTATTGAAAAACTGTAAAACCAAATTTTACATAATAGATGTTAATTGTGTTCCTGACGACTTTTATACGGTTCTATAGTATTTCAATTGTTTTTATAATGAATGTGCTATTTATCTAGTAAAACTGGTATATTTGCATGTAAAGATCACAAAAATGTGATTATTTTTAATTTCTCACTTTTGCTTATATTTTAAATAAATTTTGTACTTGGTATACACATAATAATCTGATTTCTATATAAATTAACATTTATAGTGAGGTGGGTGATAATATAGATTGTTGACTGTGTCAGTGAATTCTTTCTTATAGAATGCAACATTTATGTATCTTTTTATAGAAAAATATATTTGCCAAAAACATTGGGTGATGAAAAGATGCATAAAATGACAAATGTATTGTTTGGTCTATTTTTTAATGGTACATCAACCACTTATGGGTTATTTAATCCTGAAACTTAATTCACTTACAAATGCTCAATTAAGATTATGACTATTCATATTTTCAGTGTTCATTTGCAATTTAAGAAAAATCTTTTTTTTTTTTGGTCATGCTCTTTGGTCTATAATAATCTATGACTTTCTCTCATCACTCATCCCTATTGTTCATCACACCTGGCTGATTGTCTGCACAGCATCCAGACTCTGCACAGAGATAATTGATGTAGGTTTTTGCTGATCGATCTACACAGGTATATCCATGTGTAGGTGTCAGCATGAGAATGTCACTTATGAGTTCTTCCTTGCTTCTCTAGCCATGTCCAGCATGTCTTCTTCATCTTATTTAGATGGTTTATGTGATAGGAAGCAAGTGACCATACAGCTGCTTTTTGTGGGGTGCTGTTTTGTTCAAGACAGCACGCAGCAGCCTTGTGTAGTTACCATTTATCTTTTTCTCTAAGTTTTTTGTCAGTTCAAGAAATGTAGCCATACAGTAGCACTGACACGGCTACTGCTTGGAAGAATTTTTGCTTTAAATGTATTTAACAAATTTGTATATATTAATCTTATGTTTGTAGTCTTCAGGCTTAGTTTGCATTGGTTATTTGGCCTAGAGGTATAATAATTCCCAGGGCGGATCAATTGCAATTTGTATGCGATATCTTTTACAGTTATAAGTGCAGATTTCAATTAACTCTGAAAGAAATAGTATTTGAAGCATTGTTCAGAGTGTTCAACTTTTGTTTTTTGATATCAGCATATATATATATATATATATATATATATATATGTCAGTGACGCATGACGCATATCTAAAAATCTAAAAGGACTCAGAAAAATCATATCCATGCTTCCCAGTGTGTTTTTTTTCTTCCCCCACCATTTCCAGCTAACTGTAAATACATTTCAATATTTTCTTGGAAACGTATTACACTGTATGGGGTGTAACGTAAGATTAGATGGCTTTAGTTGTTCATAGATAAAAACTCTGCAATTTATTAAGTTTTAGTTGGGACCCATCAAATTTCCTGGTGACTCATTCAAATCAAATCCGTGCATCCAGGACACACTAAATTAAAAACTGTGAGCATCACTGTGTGTGTGTGTGTATGTGTATATATATATATATATATATATATATATAAACTATGGAATGACTTTTGTGAATTGCTGAGAACAAAATTGATTGGATCAGTATATTTGGCATTATTCTTTTGTTTGCTAACATTTTTGTGGGATGGGAAATCCTTTCGTTATGGATTGTACATTTTTTTGAATGGATCATCCAAAATGTTACAGAAAAAGAAAGAAAAAGGTCAGTAATCCAAAAAATCCTGGGAAGGGAATAACTGCTCTAAACTAAAATATTTCAACTATAAGATTAAGCCCGATTTCTTTAGATACTAGATGACCCTTGAACCCATTTGATTCCTGTTGTAATGACGGTCCATGATTATATTGATGCTTCTATTTAGGAGTTTAGGATTCTTTTAATTAGAATTTCATAGTTAGCTTGGTTATATCAAGAATTTGAATGATTAAAAAAATGGTGTTCAGCAGACCCCACAAAATTATCATTCAGGTGCAAATTGGATAGGAAATTGCTTTATTCCTCAAATTAAAGCATTTTTGTGTATTGCTTTTATAAAAATCTTGTGAAGATGTGACTTTTTATCTGGATTAAAGTTTCCTAGCAGGACCTGTGGATATACCACAGTATGATAATTTAATTATTATAACAATTGATATGTTTACTTAAGCGCCATTGAAAAATAGTTCAATATGTAAAACGTATAATAATCTTGATTTAACTCTCTCTCTCTCTCTCTCTCTCTCTCTCTCTCTCTAACTCTCTCTTAAAAGGAGTGTTGTAAAATATTTACATTGATTTGCTGATAAAAATTGGGGGGGGGGTAAAATATCTACATCAATTTGCTGACAAAAGTGACAAAAACATGACTCGGAAAATATCTAAGTTGGGCCAGAAATTCACCTGACACTGGCTCTCTAAAATATAGTGTAAGTTAAGGCAGGAAGCCAGGACAACATGAGATTAAAATTGCCAAAATTTATTCCATAATTCACAATTTCAATATTACAAATAATTGTTTTTTTTTTTGTTTTTTTTTTTGTTTTAATTCATTTTAATTTTATGTTGGGCAAGACCATTTGGAATGTTTCGTTTTTAAAATTGGGTGAAATAAAATGGGACAAATAAGAAATTTGCGATTATGCGACACCAGATAATCTGAATTTACATTTTTACATTGCATCTTGGATAATTTGGACGGTGTCATTTTTAACCAGAGGGTGTTGTAGGATGATAACAGACGGAAAATTTAGGAACAAGCATATTGATATATAGTTTATATACATATGAGGTATGTCAGAAAAGTTCCAGGTCTGGTCAAGAATTTTTCAACACCTCCCCATAGATTTTGATTTGTCAGTTCTTGAAATGTTATGTGTAGCGAGAAGGAAGACTTACCTTGTGGAGCAAAGTGGCAGGATGAGTGGAAATGTGATTTTAATTAGTCAGTTCTTGAAATGTTGAGGATATTTGGAGCCTGATTTAATTTCACACTAAAAAGTGCTTCAAACTATACACTGTATTTAATACCCCCCCTTCTTTGAAAACAATTACTGTATTTGACGGCATATAAGATGCACCCCCATTTCAGCAGGTCAGATTCAGGAAAAAAAGTTTTTAGTGTATTTAAGCATATGTTGTTGAAAACAGTCTAGCTGTGCATTACACAAGCAGAAACATCGCTGACAACGTTCATACCATAGTTTTATTCCCTGCCAACAGATGGCATTACCGGTCAGTTAGAGTGTCTATCGGCTGATGTTTATAAACGCAAGTCACAGCATTTCAGATTAGATTGCTTTAATTTTTACGAATTCATTTTTAAAGCACCGGTAATAATACAATAATACCAGCAATAAAATAAGGATGTATGGAGTTTAGGGTAGGTAAAAATACTGAGCGTAAGCTGGGTTAGTGAGCGTCATAGAGAAGATTAGCCTAGGCCTACGGGAGGTCTCAAACTTCACCTATGATCTATAAGATGCAGGGCAATTTTTTTGAGTCAAAATGTTCAAGATAAATTTCACTTCTTCTTTCAAGATAGGAATAACTGCCTTCTTTATGCCATGAAATATTGGATAAAATGAATTCATTTTGTTAAGTTAAAGAGAAACTAAATAACTAACTGCTTGTTTTGTTATTTCATTGATATTATCATCAGATATTGCAATATTATTCATCATCTTCAGTTGTGCCCAGTTCATTGCTATAAAGACCAAAAATTCTTCCTAATAATCACTACTCACTCTTAACCCTTAAGATTCCTGGCTTCTGTAAAAATGGCAGCATTGAACCACTCAGCTTATTTTGGTGACCTAATTCTTTGAGGCTTTATTTTATTTTTTATCTATTTAGTATTTTTTTAATTTTATTCTTGTCTGTTATTGTCTTCAGATTCTTTGTTTTTGTTTCTCCTCTGGTCAGAAAAGTCAACAATTGATTTTTTTTTTCTTAACAAGATGGCAACATTTTAAAAGCAAATTAGTTGTTTTGTGTGTGTGTGTGTGTGTGTGTATATATATTGTGTATTATGTGTGTGTATGTATGTATGTATGTGTATATATATATATATAATATATTATATATATATATATATATATATATAGTGTATTATAATGAGTACCTGTACTTAGATTACATTTACAGAGACTTTGGACAGTTTTATAAACTGCCTATAACCACACTTGTAACATCTTGTTCACCACACCTACCATTAGCTCCTTATGCTACTCATACGCTGAGTTGGCAAGGGCTGGTATCGAACCAGGAACCTTGTGGTTTCTAGCCGAATGCTCTACCGACTGAGCTAACCCCTAGTGGTAAAAAAAACAAAACCAGACGTGAAAGAGAAAAAAAATGGATGTTCAAGTCTTGTTTTGAAGCTAATAGGTTTCTCCATGTGAGTTAGGTAAAGGAGCCTTGTTTATATAAAATAAAGATAAAAAAAGTAAAAAAACAGAAATTTTAAATCTTGTTTACACTCTAGTTTAATTGAATATATGACATTTTAAAACTTATAAACAAATGAGTCATTTTTAAACCTCAATAAACAAATTTTGAATGTTTTTAATTTTTTTTTATTTAGTATAAAATGTCAAATTTTATTTAAATACTGTTTTTGTAAAAATGAGAATATTTTAATGTTTCAAAGGGAACTTTGTCATTACAAATTCATAAAACTGTCATAAATCCATTTATAGACCTTCTCTACCATTTTAAACATTTTTTTACCTCTTATGAAAGAGAAATTCTGACATTATAAGTCTATTCTCTTAAGTCTAAATTTGTTGAATTTTCCAACAACTAAAGAGGAAAATCACTTTTTTTTTCTTCTTTTATTTAGCATTTTAAAGTTAAAGAAGCATCAGAAAAATATATGCCTGAATAATTCAGAGAATTGAATTCTTGAAGATTCTTTTGCAGAAATAGAGAAAAAGAGAGAAAAAAAAAAATCACTGAAAATAAGTAAATGTATATTTTCTGTTACAAATTACAGTTGGAAAGTGGTTTTCTTTTTACGGTGATCAGTGAGGCAAGAGGAAATTCTTAGCATTTCTTTTCTCTTTCTCTTCTGCTTTTGATGTTGAAATCAGACTACATAGACAAAAACAAATCTACCTATAATAAAAAAAAAAAAAAACAAATCTAAAAAAAAAACAAAACAATAAAAAAAATAAAGAACAAAACGAACTTCAAACACAGGAAATATTGAATTCAGTTAAAAATCCGAACAGAATGTGGCAAATGCTTTTTATATTGTATTACCTCCCCCTCTCTCTCTCCCTCTCTCTCCCTCTCTCTCTCCATCTCCCTCTCTCTCTCCATCTCCATGCTGCTCAATCATATTTTCAATTTATTTAGCATTCATCCATCTTCTTATGCCCCCTCTTCTATAACACCTCTTGCCTTTTTCTTTTTTTCTTTTTTTTTTTTTTTTTTTTTTTTTCTTTTTTTTTTTTTCTTTTTCTTTTTTTTCTTCTTTTTTTGTTGTCTTTTTTGTTTTTGTTGAAACGGTTTAAATCTGTGTGCGATATTTATTTATTTATTTTTTATGGTTGAATAAATATAATTTGGTTTCTTGGCAATATCTTGGGCATTTTATCAAAGATATGCCAAAGTTATAATTTGATTCACCATTTGGCAAACAATAACCGGCTTTGATAACCTGAATCCTGAAGAACAACTTGTTTTTTTTTAACAAAGTCTTTTATATGTGATCCATTTTATATGGAATCATGATCTGATTCCAAGAACTTTGGATTGCCTCAAATAGAACACTGGATTTTTATTTTTTTTATTTATTTTTTAAATTTTTTAATGATTTTAAAGGTTTTACTTATTTTCCAATATCTTTTTACTGGAAAAATTAAGAGTATTTTTAGAATATATTTGACAAAATAACTTGCAACTATGTTTAGCAGGAAGAAGTCATTTGAGTAGGGACTGGCAAACAGAGCCTCAGTCATTTTTGACCAAATGACTTTAGCCCCCCCTACAGAAAATAATTTACCAAAAATCATGGAATTATCTGATTTTAATGAAATTTTCAGTGTTTATTGCGAATGTTACAGTAAAATTGTAAACACGCACTTAAAAACATCGAAAACGAGGCTAAATGGCTGATATCGTCGAAATTGACCAAAACAAATACTTTTAAATCTATTAAAAATAATTTGCATATGTAATGATATTTTTCTTTTTTTAATTATGGTTATGTTACTACTTATCGATTTAGACAAAGTTTGACCTTAAATAATAGATTTAATTATTTCTAATTCGCTTTTAAAATTCCTAGCAGATGACAAATTTGCCTATCTCTAAATTTGAGTTATTTGTTTATTTTTGTATCATCTAGAAATTAATAAGCAATGATGCTGATAGGTACGTGTCTTGCATCCCTGACGTATGAAAATCTAAAAGGACGCAGTAAAATCATATCCATGCATCCCAGTGTTTTTCTTTTTTCTTCTCTCACCATTTTAAGCTAACTGTAAATAGATTTCAATTATTTCTTAGAAATGAATTACACAGGATAGGTTACAAGGTAGGAGTTAGATGGCTTTAGTTGGGACCCATAAATTTTCCCAGGGACTCATTCAAAGCAAATATGTGCATTCCGCGATGCACTAAATCAAAAACCTATCAGCATCACTGTGAAATACTATAAAATTAAAAAGCATTTGTTATATAATTTTTTTTTCTAATTAATTTTGTTTGAAAATTGAGTACTCTTTGCAGAGTTCCGTCCCGGCCTCCTGCCTTAAAAACCGCTAGCTGGTGGCTGTTGAAAAAACACCAGCTACAATTGAAGTCTGTAGCCGAAAATAAAATTAAAAAAAAAAAAACAACCAACTTAGGGTGTTTTTCCCGAAAACCCAACCCTAACCCTAAACTCCCCTAGTTAAAATTAATAGCTTTATTACAAAATTTGTGGGTTCTGTTTTTTCTGGGTCACCCTGTATACAGGGTGACCCAGAAAAAACAGCCCAAATTATTTATCTATTTTCCCATTAAACTAAACCTCAACCCCAACCCTAACCCTAGTTTTTTTTTCCAAGTGACACCGCTTCGGCTACGGACTTCAATTGTAGCTGGTATTTTTTTTTCAGCAGCCACCGTCTAGCGGTTTTTGAGGCAGAAGGCCAGGACGGAACTCTGCAAATATACCCGAAAATTGTTAAAGTGAATATTAGCTTGTCTTTTTGACAACAATCAATGCAAATCCTGTTTAAATGGAATCTTTTCCACAAACCAAAAACTGTGTATATGGATGCTCATCTGTCTGCTGATGGCATCAAGTAAGTACATATAAGCAACTTCCGGTTGAATCGAACTTAACGAACCTAAATTCCACCATCGAATGTCACCCCGCCGAAAGATAAAAAAAAAAATACCAAAAATCAGTGAATTAACTGAATTTAATGAAATTTTCAGCGTTGATATATTAATGATTAAAAGGTCAGTTAATTTTGAACCACATATCTTTGAGGCATAACACAGATTCTCAAAGATACGTGGTTCAAAGTTAACTGACCTGGAAAAAAAGTAAAAGTTTTTAAACAAAATAACTGGTGCATTATATCTTTTATTCATTGATATTCATGAAATATCAACACTGAAAATTTCATTAAATTCGGTTATTTCCCTGATTTTTTTTTTTTTTTTTTTTTTTCTCTTTTGGTTGGTGACATACGATGATGGAATTTAGGTCCGTTAAGTTCGATTTAACCCAGCTTCCTTTACATGGCTTATTCTTTAATCTTTATTTCTCTTTCTCTATTTGTTGAATTTCTGACCGACATTCTTGGCCAGTTGTAAGAACTTAAAGTAAGTAAGTCCTGAAATCTAGAATCCTTTGGTGAGTGAATAAGTCCCGCAATACAGAATCCTTTGGTAAGTCCTATGAAGTCCAGTGAGATAATCACATGAGGTCCGTACTCCACGAGTGTCCAAAGTGCAATGCCTAGGTGTTCTCGGACCTTCAGTATATATAATAATATCAGCAGCAGAGCGCTGTCAGTGACTGGTTAATGGGTTGATCACGTGACACTCGGCGAGTCTATAAGTAGAAGTGGACCCTTAACGCACGCCTTATATCACCAAAAATTCCAACACTATTATTTGGGGGCTCATTCCATAGGAGTCTTTTTCTGCCTTTTTTTTTCCTTCTATATTTGGTCATCTATTCCAGATTTAATTAGCATACTTACCATATTATGGCTTCCTTATGTTCTTAAATTCTTATTTTTAGGGTGGGGGTGACTGGCTTCACCTTTGTAGTGTCTACCACAGCTGCAAGAGATATCCTATGCATGCCCCACCTCCTTGTGTTTTCCTCAAGAGGTAATCAGGTACCCATATACTGTCCTGACGTTGTACAGACAGCGTAGTAGCTTGATCTTCTCCCATGTGCCTTTTGATTTGGGGGGGGGGGCTGTAGTTTACTTTATAAATAGTTGTTTCTTGGGATATCTTTTATGTCAATCATCTCTCACCTGTTGGTGTAATTGCTCTCTCTCTCTATCTATCTATATTTATTTATCTCTCTATATCTATATCTCTCTATATCTATATCTCTCTATATCTATATCTCTATATATCTATCTCTCTATATCTATCTATCTATCTATCTATCTATCTATCTCTATATCTATCTATCTATCTATCTCTATATCTATCTATCTATCTATCTATCTCTATATCTATCTATCTATCTATCTCTATCTATCTATCTATCTATCTATCTCTATCTCTATCTATCTCTATCTCTATCTATCTCTATCTCTATATCTATCTATCTCTCTCTATATATCTCTATATATCTCTCTATCTCTATATCTATATCTCTATATCTATATCTCTCTATCTATATCTCTCTATCTATATCTCTATATCTATATCTCTCTATCTATATCTCTCTCTCTATATCTATATCTCTCTATCTCTATCTCTCTATATCTATATCTCTCTATCTCTATCTCTCTATCTCTATATCTCTATCTCTCTATATCTCTCTATCTCTATATCTCTTCTCTATCTATCTCTATATCTCTTCTCTATCTATCTCTATATCTCTTTCTCTCTATCTCTATATCTCTTTCTCTATCTATCTCTATCTCTTTCTCTATCTATCTCTATATCTCTTTTCTCTCTATATCTCTCTTTCTCTATCTATCTCTTTCTCTATCTATCTCTTTCTCTATCTATCTCTATATCTCTTTCTCTATCTATCTCTATATCTCTTCTCTATCTATCTCTATATCTCTTTCTCTATCTATCTCTATATCTCTTTCTCTATCTATCTCTATATCTCTCTATCTCTCTATATATCTCTATATATATCTCTCTCTATATATATGCAAACAACGGAATCCAAGTTATTGTGCAGCTTATTTTTCTTTTAAATCCTCCTAACAATGTTCTTAATGTTGTCATCTCAAAAATAATTTAGGAAAAAAATCCGAAAGAGTTACCTAATATTTTAGACAAATGATAACACATTTGATAATAGTTCAGAGGAGAACCAAATAAAATGACCCCAAAAAGGGTTGATATGCTGTAAAACAAAACCACCAACCTACCTATC
Source organism: Doryteuthis pealeii (assembly GCA_023376005.1). Classification (NCBI taxonomy): domain Eukaryota; kingdom Metazoa; phylum Mollusca; class Cephalopoda; order Myopsida; family Loliginidae; genus Doryteuthis; species Doryteuthis pealeii. The sequence continues at coordinate 19,892,808 of CM042145.1, read as the reverse complement.
ATCTTTTTTAATCTATTCAAAATATTTCATCTTGTTATAAAAGTCAGAATCTCAATCAGATCATCTGTAGGGATGTTGGTAAGTTCTCCCAGCACTATCAGATGTTGTTGTTGTTTTTTTTTTGTTTTTTTGTAGACTACTAGCATGGTCTCAGCTGTGAGAGGAGTTTTAGTTAAAAGGCTTATGACCTGAATGTTGTGATTTGTTTCTTACTGTGTGCTGGTTAAGCAGTACATTTGACCTGAATGTAGCATGAATTCATTGTCATTTGAATGGATTGAAACTTGACTGTTTGTCAATTATGAATGAACTATCAACTTGATTGACTACCTTCTATAAAGAGAATACACAGTCGTTTGCCTAAAATGAACTGTACACAAGTCATTAACAGATTATATTAACTTCGGTTTGCTTTATATCAACCTCAAATAACTGCTACAAATAAATAAGAATAAAACACATTTGCAAATAGATTGTAATATTTAGGATAATTAGGTATGTTGACCTTGAATGAGTTTTTTTTTTTTTTTTCTTCTTCCCCCCCCCATTATATTGCTCGTATGGATATAAACTGAAATACATGTTGTCATTAGGCGAACATTTAAATGAAAAAAAAAAAATGAAGAAAAAAATGGTTGTTTAATTATATTTATTACATGAATTCTGTAAGTGTCAAAATGGTTGAATACAATTCTGTTTACATTATGTTGAAGAGTCCATAAGTGTAATAATAAAAAGCATTTTAAGCAGTCATATTTGGATTTAAGTAAAAAAAAAATTGTCTCTCTCTGTATAGATCACTTAATGAATATTCATTTCAAAAATCTAATTTGTCTAAAACCCATTTAATAGTTTAATGATAATTTAAAAAAGGATGTAAACCCCAGACAAATCTTTCTTTAATCGCCCTGTTTGCTGCTCACCCCCTCTCTCTCTCTCTCTCTTTCTTTCTCTCTTTCTTTTTCTCTTTCTTTTTCTCTTTCTTTTTCTCTTCTCTCTCTCTCTTTTTTCTCTCTCTCTCTTTTTTCTCTCTCTCTCTCTCTCTCTTTCTTTCTTTTTTTCTTGTTATAGGAATTATTTACCATATTTGAGAAATACATTCAAGACTATTCCTTATGATCTGCTCTGGTAGTTTGAACTTTTTCTGCAGGATTTTTTGTAATTTCCTGCTAAAGGATATATATATATATATATATATATCTATATCTCCTTTATGATAAAAATGGCAAGGCTTATATATTTAACTCATGTTAATAACTAAAAGAAAGTGTTGAAAAAAAATATGTATTTACAAGTAAAAGCCATTGATAAGGTCGGTTAACTCAATTGGTAGATCCATGTGGTTGTAGAACAGAGATACTGATAAGTACGCGTCATGCGTCCCTGACGCACAAAAATCTAAAAAATCATATCCATGCATCCCAGTGTTTTTTCTTTTTTCTTCCCTTACCATTTCAAGCTAACTGTAAATATATTTTAATAGTTTCTTGAAAATGAATTACACAAGATAGGTTACAAGGTAGGATTTGGATGGCTTTAGTTGTACCCATACATTTTCACGGGGACTCATTCAAAGCAAAAAGCTATCAGCATCACTGGTAGAATGATAAACCAAGGGTGTTGTAATAAACAAAGAAATTAAAAGATGAAAGAAAATACTAGACCAAATTAATAATAATAATGATGATGATTGATAATGCTTCATCTAGAAATAAATAAAAGGTCGTTTGACACAGTTTGGGGTTCTAATTAAAGGGTAGAATGTGACTAATCATTCTATGAAAGTAAGTATAAGCACTTGTTGAAACTCAAAACTTACATCCCCTTTTTCCCCTCTAGAAAGCCTGATTAAATATACCAGCTACTCTACCAATGAAGAGCCATTAGTTTGACAAAGTTTAAATCAAACCTATAAACTCATCCGCTTATGTTTCTCAATACCATATTTGTTATTATTGTCCATTTCTTTTTTAGATGAAATATTATCCTTTCTTATTAATTTTGACTAATATTTCTGATCCATGCTGTTGTAGAATGATGAACCAAAAGAGTTGATATAAACAAAGAAATTAAAAATTACAAAAGATGAAAGAAAATACTAGTCCAAATTAATGATAATAATTTACAATTGTCATCTAAAAATAAAAAAATAAAAAGTCTGTTATTGAGGAATATTGACAATTATATGCTGTAGATCAGATTAAGAACTGGCAGGGATATAATCAGTGTCCAGAAATTCTCTATTCTTGAACTTTACCCGACCAAATTTAGGGTTTAAGGTAGTGATTTTCTATAAACAATAAGCAGACTTGAAATTAACTACTACTTAACAACTACTAACATTAGTAAATTATAAACAAGGTGACTTGATATTTATTGTCTGGTAAACTGTTAAACTCGGTCTGATCAAGTATCATTTTAGCAGTTATCATCTCTTATCTGTAATAAAATGACCCTATAAATATAGATTTAAATAGGAGGCATTTGTTGCGTAATGGTTATTGTTGTATGAAATGGTCATGATAACCCGAGTTCAAATATTGGATGAGGCTGTTTGCATTTCATATAGCACTTATACACTTCAGAAAGGTATGAAATTTAGCAATCAGTAAATAGTAGGGCTGACAGGACTTATTAAACTTGGTATGGCAACTAGTCTAGGAGAAGGAGAACTCTGAATTCAAACCTGTTAAACTCTGCTTAAAAAAAAAAAAAGAAGCCTTGTGTCATATCCTGCTTGTGCAGAGGGGTTGGGTAAATAAAATAGATTTAAATATGTTACACTGTAATTTTAGAGCTTTCAGTATTGAAATAGATCATGGTTACAGAATAATTATGCAGCCCTGTCAGTGGGCTTTAAAATATACCGACAGTACCTCTGCCGAGGGTAAAACTCCCCCAATGGGATCAACTGTTGGCCATGAGTGGGGACCCGTGATGCCTAAGGATGGAATCCTGGTGGATGAACAGTCCATAACATGCAACACTCCACTTTCTCCCTTACTTGGGCTAAACGGGTGCTTGGAGAGACCCCCTCCAATCAATCGGCTGGTCACATCAAGCCCTAGTACCTATATAATAGCCCTAACCCTTTTTATCATATGGGTGCTAGAAAGTGGTGGCTGAAGGTCTTCATGTCGTGGGAATGATGTTAAACTCTATCTGATGGTGAGGTTCCAGTTCTGGAGGTTTGGGGAATGTGGAGCACCCCGTCATCACCATTGCTCCCAGGTCCACTCTAACCCGAAGTGGTAGTACCTGTTAGGATTCCATCTATGGGTAGTAAAATGTATTTATAAAAAAAATTGAGTATCCATCAAGAATTAATTTATTTCCTCACATTTTGTTGGATATTTCTTAATCTGTTATTTTCTTCATACATATATATATATATATATACAGAATTCTAGTAATATATAGATTGATATGCAGTATTTATATATTGCAATGTGAAGCTTTCTGAATTTTGCCATTCTAAATTGCACATTTGAAGAAATTTTCTTTAAAAAAAAACTAAATAAAAAAACACCCACACAAAAGAAAAAGTCCAAGGAATAATGATTTTGTCCATCAAAAGAATTTGTGCGGGAGGAATAAATAAGGATATTGCAATTCTTTTGATAAAATGGATTCTTGGCCTAAACACATCTACAAAAATCTATACCAAGAAATAATATAAACTATTTTCTGAATTGGTTTTAGAATCGGTTTCTGTTAACTGAATGGCTGCTATACAGATGACATAATTTTTGTTTTGTTGTAAAAAGAGAAAACATCCCCACCCCCAATACTTGTCATCATTACCCCCTCCAACTATTGTTATATCAAGGAATATTTATGTAAACATATTATATATTGCTAATGCTTGAAACGGAATACACAAACGATTTTTAGTTACTTCTGATATTTCTCTCTTTATTGGATTGTTTCTTATTATTTATTGTTTTGTTCATTTAAGAGAATAAGATTATATTGAAGCTTGGGTTTTAAATGTTTGTTTTGATCAACCATTTTTTTTTCTCTATTGAGCTTCAATATATTGCTTTAAAAATGTGTGTGCATATGTTGCTGACTAGAAGTAGTAGCATGTTGCAGTTATTGTGAGGATTATTATTACCAAGCTCTAGAGTATCTCTCTTTATAACAATGTGAATCTGTCAGAAGAGTTTTTTTTTTTCCCTCTGCAATGTTCAGATTGCTCTCTAAAGAAAACAGCATTGAATGATAATTGTCAAGTTGTTACAAGTTCTGTGTCTCTCTTGTTAACTGAACAATTGTTGAGCCACCAATCAGAAAATGTTTATTTCTAGGTATTATACTCAAATGATTATGTGGTGGATTCGCAGGCCATTGTTAGTGAGTTCGATTCTCACTGGGTGCCCCATACTTCCAGCCTTGTGCCACATCTAAGCTTAGCTTAGTTAAAAAAAAAAAAAAGAAAAAAAAAAGGGCAGCACATGCAATGGTTAGCAAGCTAGATTTGCAGACCATTGTTAATGAGTTTGATTCTCACTGGGTACCTCATACTTCTGGCCTTGTGCCACATCTAAGCTAAGCTTAGTAAATAACTATACTCAAATGATTTAAAATCATAAAAATAAATAAGATTAGCATGACATATTGTAGAAATTACTTAAAATGTTACTGTTTTTTTTTTTTTTAATAATTTTTTAAAATAACTATTATCACTATAATCAACTATGACAAAAAAAAAAATCAACTGAGGTGGTCACTACTAGAATAGGTTCAGTCCTAATTAGTGATCATCCTCCACACGTTAATACAACAACCAACATTGTTTTTTGTTTTGTGTGACATTGTTTATATTGTGTAATGTGTGAAAATAAACCATTGTCTTCTTCTTCTTAATGAGGAGTATATACTTCCTTGGCATGTCAATTTTGAAGTAGCTCTGTCAGCAGTGCTTAGAATATGTTGACTGTAGACCCCAAAAGACAAGGGGTCCTGGTTATGGCACTAAACTGCATCTGATGGTGAGGCTCCAATTCTGGAGCTCTGGGAAGTGTATAGTATCACTTCATTGCTATTGCTCTCAGGTCTACTTTAATACAGAGTGGTAGTACCTGTTAGGGTCTCATCTCTGGGTTAAATAGAACTGTTTAAAAGTTATTTGTATTCGATAGGACAGTGTGCAAAAAAAA
>CM042145.1:19862646-19882646 GCA_023376005.1 Doryteuthis pealeii | reverse complement strand
AGAAACTATTGAAATGTATTTACAGTTAGCGTGAAATGGTGAGGGAAGGAAAAAAAAAAAACACTGGGATGCATGGATATGATTTTACCGCGTCCTTTTTAGATTTTTGTGCATCAGGGATGCAGGACGTACCTATCAGCATCTCTGGGTTAGGTGTATCTTTTGAAACTGTTTAATTTGTAATGAATTCGAACTGACTAAAATGTTGAATTCAGATTATACTTTGAGCTTCCATGTTTGATGGATTTGAGAAGAAAATCATCTAAAGACAATTAAGATTTTATGTAAAATCTTAATGTTTCTTTAAATATTTGTATTTAATGATTCACAAAGCACATTCTCAAAATGATTGCATCATTGTGAACTAAAAACTCTTACTTTATAAATGCCTTTTCAGCGTCCTTTTAGATTTTTGTGTGCCAGGTACGCTGGACGCATACCTATCTCTGTATAGCATCGGCATATTGCTGCCTCAATCACTGAGAGTAGAAAGATGCCTATATTGGTTATGCTGGACCTCAATTGAATAAACTGTTGTAAAGTTTTAATTGTAATGATTTTGAAATATGCTAAACAGTTTTATATATAAAGTAATATCAATCGAGCTCATTGGTCTATGTGGGTCATAGAAAGCCATCACCAGAAAATCTTCAGATTTCACCAGCAGCAACTGGAAAGAATCAACAGCCCTTAGATAAAGTATAGCATTTATATTTCACTGCCTCAGCCACTAAGAGTATAAAAATGCATAAATTGTGCATACTGGATTTCAACTGAATAGATTGTTGTAAAGTTTCAACAGAGTTTGTTCATCATTCAATTCCATGTCCAGTATTTTGTTTCCAGCATCCATCATTCAGCAGACCAGTGTCATACAATTGAATATCACCCAGTCAGCATTAAAGAAAAAACACTAACAAATAACATTAGACAACGATAGACAAACTTTTAACACTGGGAAGGGGTTGTGATTGATAAAGGTGTGTGTGTGTATATATATATATATATATATATATATATATATATATATATATATATATATATATAAGTAAGATTGGTGATCTTATCAGCAGTCTTCCAGTCTTTGCAGAGAGTCTTGGGCCATCTTTACTAACAGTTACTACAAAACATCAACAGCCCTTAGATAAAGTATGGCATCTACATATCACTGCCTCAGCCACTATGAGTAGAAGGATGTGTACATTATGAATCTTGGACTTCAACTTCAACAGTGTTTATCAAGATGCAAAATAATCGATCTAGGGAGTTCATAAGTAGCATGGGTCAGATTTTCAGCAGGCATCGCGTGGCGTTTTTTTTTTTTTCATGATGCATTTATGCGATATGTATATATGTAAATGGCAATTAAAGTAAGACAATTGATTTACATACACCAACTCTTGGTATTACCTATTACTACTTAGTTATCTGTGTACATCGTGTAACACCTTTAAGACCTTATCAGTTATGGCTTTGGAATAACAAAGAGGGTTTGAAATGGATCATGAGCTGTAGTATTATAATATATATATATATATATATATATATATATATATATACATAGTAGAAATTTAAGTAGCTTAGACATATCAAATGAACATCTGATATATCAGAAAAACTCTAATAAAGAGTTATAAAGCTCAGTTAATGAATTTATTATAAAAGATATCTGAAACACAATATGTAAGATGAAAAGAATAAATTTTTTCTGAATACATTTTATATAATATATATATATATATCAATACTGTTCACCACAGGTAGAATGTGACACAAGGTTTCAAGTATGGGGTATCCAGGAAGAATTGAATTTGCTATTCAAAAGTCAAACTTTTGTTAGTCTATTGGATCTTGAAATATTACTTGAAAATTTTAATATGAAACTAATTTCTTGGCTCTTATTTCTTTTTATAATTTTATAAGTTATCATTCTTGAACTGAGTAGTATGTATTTGTATGATATTCTTTGTGCCTGTCATTTTTGATTGGCTGTTATGATTTTTCTTTATAAAAGAAATGACGATTTCAATTCTTTATTTTTGACAGGAATGGAGATTACTTTGCCTAAGTTTCATCGAGCAAATGGACACGGTAAGTTTTTTTTAATTTTTAATTTTTATTTTTTTTACTTAAACCATCTTTCTCCCAACAAATAATTTTAGAAGAATTGGTGACCCATTAGATTCCAAGGACCATATGACCTTTAGGCACCCTTTTTGCGATCTTGATTCATAAGGACATTTTTTTCATTTATACATTGTCAAAATCCGGTTGTTTGTTAGGGGTTAGTTTTATAATTTAAAAAAAAAAAAAACTTTAAAAATCGTCTGTTAACAAACAACTGGATTTTGACGGTGTAAATGAAAAAAATGTCCTGATGAATCGAGATTGCAAAAGGGGTGCCTAAAGGTCATATGGTCTGATTCCAATTATAACAACTATCCAGAGTGAAAGATTCTAATAACCATTGAATAGGTATCTCTGTTACGAGTTTTGTGGCCATTTTTAGGTTTCAAGTGAGAGCGCTTTACAGTGGAGATCCCTTATGTTAAGCAGAGGCTGATCCTTAGTGAAGAATCCTTTGGTTGTTCCTCGGTGTTCCTTAGTGTTAGGTAGAATCTTTTAGTTGTTTCTCAGTGTTGGATTGAATCCTTTGGTTGAGCAGAGTCCTTGGTTGCAGATCCGTTCGTCCATGTCGAATGCGTGCAAATGAACAGCTTTCAAGATTGGCGATTAAATAGTTAACTAACCACATGTTCGAGTGTGTTGATTGGCTGGCTTTAATCCATGCACCCATGCAGAGTCTATAAGTTTAAGTTGTGGACTTCAGCACACCTTTATATACCCAAAATATTCCAATTATGCCAAGGATTTGGATGATAAATAATTCACAACACCATTGAGGCCTTTTTTTTCTTTTCTCTCTCTTTTTTCTTTTCTCTCTCTCTCTTTTTTCTTTTCTCTCTCTCTCTTTTCTTTTCTTTTTCTTTTTTTTTTTTTTTCTTTTTTCTTTTTCTTTTTTCTTTTTTCTTTTTCTTTTTTCTTTTTTTTTTCGCAATGCTTTGATGTTATTGGAAAATGATAAATGTAGCTTTGATGAGTGAAGGGAGAGAAAAATATAACACATCACTCAATAAGTCTTGGGCCTGACATATTAATAAAAAAATCCATATGATGTTTTTTTATAAAGGACTAACCTTCAAATGGCATGTGTCAATATTTGAGCCCAATCGGACTATTAGTTTACAAATTACAGTTATTTAAGTGAAGCTAAAAGAAATTTACTGAGTAAAACACAAAAGAGGGGCTCAATGGTGTCACGACTAAGAAAAAAAAAAAGTTCAACTTGAATGTCATCATCAGTTCACACTGACAACATGGATACTCATCACTTTCTCACCTTTGGTAGGTCTTCTGCATGACATCCAGAATCTGCACAGAGCTGATTAATGTAGGTTTTTGCAGGTCAGCCTAAACTGGTATGTCCATGTGTAGGTGACCTCTGGAGAATGTCGCTTATGATATTGTCCTTGCTTCTCCAGCAGTATCCAGTATGTCTTGTTCGTCTTCCTACAAAATTATCATTCATTTACAAATTGTATTTTAATTGTATTGCTTTAATTAAAAAAAAAAAAGAAGCCCTGATATGCTTTTTTGCTGGGTTAAGGTTACACACACAATGATAATTTGGTGCTCTTCCAATATGTGATCTACAGAAGGTTTGTGATCTACTATTGATCTACTAGGGAAAAAAAGACAGAGTTAAGGTTTAGTTCAATGGGAAAATAATGGGTAGTTCACATATTGGAATGTAAACAACTCGGTAGATCACATATTGGGAGAGCACCAATAATTTTAATAATAGATAAATGGTTTATATAGTTATTTACTAAGGTTACCTTAGTTGTGGCACAAGGCCTAAACTATGGGGGCACCTAGTAAAAATTGAACTCCCTAACAATGGTCTGCTAATCCAACTTGCAAACCATTGCACCACATGAGTTGTTCCAATAAATGGTTTATATATGAATTATTTTTGGAGGCGCATGGTCTAATGGTTAGAGTCGTAGGAAATGGACTCGTCGGTCACCCGAGTTCAAATCCTGGACAAAGCCGTTTGCATTTCACATGCCGATAATACCCTCGGGAAAGGTATGAATCTAATTTTCCCTCCAGGTATGGGTAAATAGCAGGGCAGACTGGGCTCTTTAACCATGGCTAGGTAATCAGTCTAGGAGAAGGAAAACTCTGAATTCAAACCTCTTAAACTCCACTTAATAAATTGACCTTGTGTCGCATCCTGCTCGTGCGGGGGAGTTGGTATATATATATATGAATTATTTTTGTAAGTGAAAAACTTGTGAAACTTTAAAGGTTTCATTTTTAATGAACACTTGAATCAACTCAAATTAATCTACATTGCTAGAGGCCCAGAGAATGTTGCTATGAACTCAGGGGTATACAGTAAATGCCATTACAATTAAGAATCTTTTATTTTGATTCTGAAAGTAAACAATAAATCAAATATTTCTATCAATATCAATTGACTATCTTAGATTTTATTTAGAGAAAAGGGTAGGTCCTTGTATTTTTAGTTTTCAATTTTAAATAATGAATCACCTTAAACTGGTACCTTAGAATTCAGTCTACGGCTTTTCTTACCTTCTTGATCAAATCTGTAAATAATTCTATACAGAGCTTATCACCTGAAATACATGACCCATGTTAAATGTTTATTTATTTATTTATTTATTTGTGTGTGTGTGTGTGTGAAGTAGTAATTTTCGTTTATAGTAGCTATCAGCAAAATGTTTGGAATGTCTGAAAAGACACATGAGAAGCAAGCAGAGCTTTTATCTCTGCACCTGCACTATATGTAGAGGAAAAAAGTGGTTCAAATCTCACAAGTTTGTTTTTTTCTCTAATGTTTAAGAGATACTCAATTTCTAAAAAAAAAAAAACTATTAAACAGGAGACAGAACAACAAGAGGATTTTAGAGTAGGACTAGTAATAATTTTAATAATATTTTATTAACCAGTTTACATAAAATAACTGAAGAATTTCTTACTTTTCAAGGCTGTCATTACTTATCAATATACGAGGATGGGCTGAACAGTTCATATAATAATGTTGTATCTGCTGCTGCTGCTGACCTTTTTGACCAATGGGATCCAAGCACTGCAACATCAATTGTAAGAAGAGTGTGGACAGCAAGGGGGATTATATTGAAAAATAAGTCTCATTTAGTCACATTCCATGAGAGTATCTTGGTCAGCCTATGAACTTTTCAGCCAACCCTCATATTTAAATTTAAAATTCGAAAAATAAGATAGATAAAATAAAGTCAGTTCCTTAATTCATTAATTGGTATAAATCTTTATTTATGCATCAAAGGGGACTATGTTGAAAAATAAATCTCATTTGATCACATGTCATGAGAGTATCTTGGTCAGCCTATGAACTTTTCAGCCAACCCTCATATTTAAATTTGAAATTCGAAAAATAAGATAGATAAAATAAAGTCAGTTCCTTAATTCATTAATTGGTATAAATCTTTATTTATGCATCAAAGGGGACTATGTTGAAAAATAAATCTCATTTGATCACATGTCATGAGAGTATCTTGGTCAGCCTATGAACTTTTCAGCCAACCCTCATATTTAAATTTGAAATTCGAAAATAAGATAGATAAAATAAAGTCAGTTCCTTAATTCATTAATTGGTATAAATTTATTTATGCATCAAAGGGGACTATGTTGAAAAATAAATCTCATTTGATCACATGTCATGAGAGTATCTTGGTCAGCCTATGAACTTTTCAGCCAACCCTCATATTTAAATTTGAAATTCGAAAAATAAGATAGATAAAATAAAGTCAGTTCCTTAATTCATTAATTGGTATAAATCTTTATTTATGCATCAAAGGGGACTATGTTGAAAAATAAATCTCATTTGATCACATGTCATGAGAGTATCTTGGTCAGCCTATGAACTTTTCAGCCAAGCCTCATATTTGAATTTAAAATTAGAAAAATAAGATAGATAAAATAAAGTCAGTTCCTTAATTCATTAATTGGTATAAATCTTTATTTATGCATCAAAGGGGACTATGTTGAAAAATAAATCTCATTTGATCACATGTCATGAGAGTATCTTGGTCAGCCTATGAACTTTTCAGCCAAGCCTCATATTTGAATTTAAAATTAGAAAAATAAGATAGATAAAATAAAGTCAGTTCCTTAATTCATTAATTGGTATAAATCTTTATTTATGCATCAAAGGGGACTATGTTGAAAAATAAATCTCATTTGATCACATGTCATGAGAGTATCTTGGTCAGCCTATGAACTTTTCAGCCAACCCTCATATTTAAATTTGAAATTCGAAAAATAAGATAGATAAAATAAAGTCAGTTCCTTAATTCATTAATTGGTATAAATCTTTATTTATGCATCAAAGGGGACTATGTTGAAAAATAAATCTCATTTGATCACATGTCATGAGAGTATCTTGGTCAGCCTATGAACTTTTCAGCCAAGCCTCATATTTGAATTTAAAATTAGAAAAATAAGATAGATAAAATAAAGTCAGTTCCTTAATTCATTAATTGGTATAAATCTTTATTTATGCATCAAAGGGGACTATGTTGAAAAATAAATCTCATTTGATCACATTTCAAGTATCTTGGTCAGCCTATGAACTTTTCAGCCAAGCCTCATATTTGAATTTAAAATTAGAAAAATAAGATAGATAAAATAAAGTCAGTTCCTTAATTCATTAATTGGTATAAATCTTTATTTATGCATCAAAGGGGACTATGTTGAAAAATAAATCTCATTTGATCACATTTCAAGTATCTTGGTCAGCCTATGAACTTTTCAGCCAAGCCTCATATTTGAATTTAAAATTAGAAAAATAAGATAGATAAAATAAAGTCAGTTCCTTAATTCATTAATTGGTATAAATCTTTATTTATGCATCAAAGGGGACTATGTTGAAAAATAAATCTCATTTGATCACATGTCATGAGAGTATCTTGGTCAGCCTATGAACTTTTCAGCCAACCCTCATATTTAAATTTAAAATTAGAAAAATAAGATAGATAAAATAAAGTCAGTTCCTTAATTCATTAATTGGTATAAATCTTTATTTATGCATCAAAGGGGACTATGTTGAAAAATAAATCTCATTTGATCACATTTCAAGTATCTTGGTCAGCCTATGAACTTTTCAGCCAAGCCTCATATTTGAATTTAAAATTAGAAAAATAAGATAGATAAAATAAAGTCAGTTCCTTAATTCATTAATTGGTATAAATCTTTATTTATGCATCAAAGGGGACTATGTTGAAAAATAAATCTCATTTGATCACATTTCAAGTATCTTGGTCAGCCTATGAACTTTTCAGCCAAGCCTCATATTTGAATTTAAAATTCGAAAAATAAGATAGATAAAATAAAGTCAGTTCCTTCATTCATTAATTGGTATAAATCTTTATTTATGCATCAAAGGGGACTATGTTGAAAAATAAATCTCATTTGATCACATTTCAAGTATCTTGGTCAGCCTATGAACTTTTCAGCCAAGCCTCATATTTGAATTTAAAATTAGAAAAATTGATAGACAAAATGAAGTTAGTCCATTTGTTCATTAATTGGTATGAATGTTTATTTATGCATCAAAGGGGACTATGTTGAAAAATAAATCTCATTTGATCACATGTCATGAGAGTATCTTGGTCAGCCTATGAACTTTTCAGCCAAGCCTCATATTTGAATTTAAAATTAGAAAAATTGATAGATAAAATAAAGTTAGTCCATTTGTTCATTAATTGGTATGAATGTTTATTTATGCATCAAAGGGGACTATGTTGAAAAATAAATCTCATTTAGTCACATTCCATGAGAGTATCTTGGTCAGCCTATGAACTTTTCAGCCAAGCCTCATATTTGAATTTAAAATTAGAAAAATAAGATAGATAAAATAAAGTCAGTTCCTTCATTCATGAATTGGTATAAATCTTTATTTATGCATCAAAGGGGACTATGTTGAAAAATAAATCTCATTTAGTCACATTCCATGAGAGTATCTTGGTCAGCCTATGAACTTTTCAGCTGACTCTTGTATTAACATTTTTGTTATGGGTGTGTATATACAAGGTGTGTCAAAAAAAAAGTATTGAGATTTTCGGTACTTTTTGACACCTCTAGTATTCTGAAAAGCATAGATTCCCTTGACTCTCTCTTGCCATCCATCCCCATTGGCAAGTCCTCTAGATGGCATCCAATGTCTGTACAGAGCTAATGAATGTAAGTTTTTGCTGGTTAACCAACAATGTCTAAGTGTCGAGATACATAGGAGAACACCGCTTAGGAGTTCATCCTTACTTTTCTTGAGTGCCCAACATGTCTTGCTATTCTTACTGGGATGACTTGTGAGATGGGAGGTAAGTGGCTGTACAGCTACTGTTTTGTAGTGTGCTCTTTCTAGGAATTGTTCAAAACGGCATCAGGTTAGCTCAGTCGGTAGAGCATTCGGCTAGAAACCACAGGGTTCCTAGTTCGATACCGGTCCCCGCCAACTCAGCGTATGAGTAGCACAGGGATCTGTGCGGTAAAGTAAGGAGCTGATGTTAGGTGTGGTGCTTCACCTCAGACACTAAAAACAATCTCCTTGGTCTAGCGCAAGTGAAAAGGGGATAGACTCCCTCACTGATTGACTGATACCGACTTAAGGCCACCCCGACGACGAGTTCCCATTATTTAGCTTTTTGTCCAAACATTTTGTTAAAGTAGCAACCAATGGAATTATTTATATAATGATTAAAAACCACAACAACAACAACAAAGAAAGGTTTTATTTTGTGTGCTTTGTCTGTCTCATTGAGCAATCTGCAAATCTTAACCATTGAAATGTTATTAGTTATTGTTGGTTACAAATTGAATTGGCATTCAATGAACAGCTGTAAGTAGTTGCCCTTGAACAAGAGATCGCTATGATAGAACCATTTATTAAAGTATGTGTATTTGTATAATTGATAGTGTGTATTTGGTTCTGGACATAATTGTGTCATGTACATAATTGTGTCATGTACATATCTGTATGTTTTTAATTTATCAGTTTGGGAAGGTTGTTTTTTTGTTTTTTGTTGTTTTTTTTTTAAAGTGTGTGTGTGGGGGGGGGGAAATTTTTCAATTCTTCCATTCAGAAAATTCATAACAAGCTAAATTCTTATTCAGATCTGTTCTTAACAATTCTCTGATTTTGTGCAATATTCTAGTTTTATCATATATATATATATATATATATATATATATATATGATCACATGAACACGCCCCGGGTGTCTATGTCTCTGGTTTACCGTCGCGACAGTAGCTAGCAGTCCCGCCCGACTCTGCGCCGCAACCCTGCTGTCTAACAGTCGGCGACTATCGTTATCGTACCACCAATGAGGGTCGGGTTAGCTCAATCGGTAGAGCGTTCGGCTAGAAACCACAAGGTTCCTAGTTCGATACCAGCCCTCGCCAACTCAGCGTATGAGTAGCACAGGGATCTGTGCAGTGAAGTAAGGAGCTGGTGGTAGGTGTGGCGCTCCACCTCAGACGCTAAAACAATCTCCTTGGTCTAGCGCTAGTGAAAAGGGGATAGACTCCCTTGCTGATTGGCTGATACCGACTTTAGGCTCCCCCGACGACTTTACTTATATATATATATATATATATATATATATACACACACACACACAAAATGAGAAATTTAGTAATATAAAATGAATTATGTGTGTGCATGAACATTTGTTGGAACTTTAAAGATTTTATTTTTTTTAATGGAAACCCTAAAATTAATCTGTATAGCTAGAGACCCAGAAGAAAAGTAACTGAAGAATTTCAGACAATTCAAGGTTAACTTCACTTTAAAAGCTAAAATGTGTCATGTTATAATTCAAAGTGAAATGATTAATAATTTAAATGTCACTACAAAGAGAAATATAAATATTGTTTTTATTGTTTGATAGTTTAAAAAGCAATTATTTACGAATAATATATATATATATATATATATATATATATATATATATATATATATATATTATTTTTTATTTTATTTATTTATTTTTTTTTCTCTTTCATTTTTAGAAATAATCCATTACTCTTTAAAACCAAAAACATTAATTTCTGAAAAATTAATAAAACTGATTTTTCTCACTAGCCTCCATTTCTTAATAGTTGTGTTTGAGGAGTGTGAATTATGGAACCAAAGTAATATAATTACTAAATAATGTTATTTTAACTTTTTATGTTGTCATATATTAGAATTGTGGGCTTTATGACTAGTTTTAATAAATGCTAATGACATTTCAACTTGTGGAATTAGTAGTTGAAAGATACAAGTTGGTACTAAGTTGTTTTTTTTGTATCAAGACTGTTCAATGGTAGAAGGTGCGGACCTAGTCACCAATAGGCACCCTAGCCCAGATCCATTTTGAAAGCCCCAACCCCTTTTTATCATATGGGTGCTAGAAGGCGGTGGCTGTGGGTCTACATGTCCTGGGAATGACGTTAAACTCTATCTGATGGTGAGGTTCCAGTTTTGGAGGTTTGGGGAATGTGGAGCACCCCTTCATCACCATTGCTCCCTGGTCCACTCTGACCCGGAGTGGTAGTATCTGTTAGGGTCCCATCTATGGGTTAAATAGAAAAATGTATTTATAAAAAAATTGTATTATCCATTAAGAATTGATTTATTTCAAAACTTTATCGGCATTAAATGGCCCACTGAGGTTGATATGCCGTAAAATAAACCAAACCAAACCAAACCATTTTGAAAGGAACTGAATTAAATAACTAAAAAAAAAAAGTGCCTCTAAAAATCATCTGTTAACAAACAACTGGAATTTGACGGTGAAAAGCAAAACATGTCCTTTTGAATCTAGGTCTCACCTGGGGTGCTTATTGGTGACTTGGTCCGAAGGTGCTATGCAGTTAATCAGAATTGATAGTTCTAGTTTTGTCTGGTTTTATGTTGGAAAATCCTGATTATATTTAGTAATGATGTGTCTCGTTGTGGTGTAAGGGTTAGCAAGCTAGTCATGCAGATTCATTACTACTGTATTGTGAGTTTAATCCTCACTGGAGGTCTCATACTTGCAACCTTGTGTCGCATCCTACCCAGTATGAACAGGTTATGTATTTAGGAGGAGCTTGTGGTGTAATGGTTATTCTCATAGAAGATGGACTCGGCAACCAGAGTTCAAATTCTGGACGAGGCCATTTACATTTCACATAGGGCTGATAACCTTTTGAAAGGTGTGTATTCAACTATTCTCCCATATTTTTAATCGGTAGAATAAAAAAAAGCAGAAAAGAAAAAAAGTAAAGTCACATTAATGTCATATAGTACCTAAAGGAGGATAATGGAATTGTCCGTTTTCTATAAATAGTCTCGGACGAGAAAATCTACCGAGACTTTCATGGACTTGTGAATGTAACCTGTCAGTTATTGATTACTTGGTCACTGTATCTTGTGTAGTAACCTATTTCTTACCTAAAATACTTGTGCTTTTCTTCCTACTTACTCTATAATTCGGATACACGAGTTACAACACCCACCCACTCCCCAAAACACTTTTAACTGGGCTTCTATTCCATCTCTTATCCACTGTCATATAGTACCTAAAAGAGGACAATGGAGACTTTCATGGAATTGTGAATGCAATCTGTCAGTTACTGATTATTCGTTCACTGTATCTTGTGTAGTAACCTATTCCTTATCTAAAATACTTGTGCTTTTCCTACTTTCTCTGTAACTGTAATACACGAGTTACAATTAACAAGGAAGAAGATTGTTATATCGAGAAATATTTGTTTTGTGAAAATAAAAGCTTTTTTCTCTCCCACTATATTGAGGAATGTACATATGTTCAATTTATATTATTTCTCTGAATTTTTTTAGATAAGGCTTGATGATTAGTAAGAAGAAGACTGGAGGGCACATTGTACAGATAACAATGAAGATGAGGACAATAGTCCGAATAATACAAATAATACTGTTCAATTTAGATTAGGAAAATCAATTTGAGAGAAAAGTATCATTTTAAAATATAAAGAAAATACTTTTCTTTAAGATGTGCCTTTTTTATTTTTTTATTTATTTATTTTTTAATCTTCTAATTATAGTTGTGATATATATATATATTTTTTATTTTTTTATAAGCTTAAGAGTAATGTGCTTATTGTAATAGCTTGCTTAATCACTTGAAAGCTTCATAGATCAGACCCTCTTTTTTTCTCCCCCGTTTTACTGTGACACACCTTATTACCTTTGTTTTTAATTAACTTGTCAATCACATGCAGAGGAGGTGGGCACTAACCCCCCCCTCCCGCACCTTCACATTAGCCAATTGATTCTCTTTGAAAACAAGTTGGACACTGATTTCCCCAGGGGTTAAATATTAACAACCTTTGCTACATTTACTGCATCTCTTAACTCACGAAGAAACATTAACAACACTGTAAACTATGACACACACACATATATATATATATATGTAGTTGAATGAAGTGACAAATAAAAGGTTTAGCTTTTATTCATTTATTTGGGAATGATATTACAACCAATGGTTTCCTGCTAAGGCATTCATCAGGTAAACGAAATAGTTTTTTTTAAATATATATATATATATATATATATATATAATGTATATATAGTCTACATTGTACAATAATATCATACAAATATAACGTTCACATTACATCACGAACGCAATACATAACACAGTCATTATTATTAACAGCATAATCAAAAAATACATTATATTAATTGCACATAACATACGTAACCAAGAATACCAAACACAAATACACATATTCACACGCGCGTGGAAACAATTATATCATCACAGCCTTCATGCATTCCCAGGCGCATGACATCACACACATACGCATACCAAAAATATGCGCGCACGCGCATGACATCATACGCACAAACAAAAAGAGCATTCGACATCATGTAAACACGCAAACATGCAACACGAGAATACAGTTAAAAAACGCACACATTTGACCATTTACAACATTTCTTTTAGCAGGAAACCATTGGTAGTAATATCGTTCCCAAATAAATGAATAAAAGCTAAAACTTTTATTTGTCACTTCATTCAACTATATATATATATATATATATATATATATATATATATATATGTATTTACCAACCCCTCCGCATGAACAAGATGCGACACAACGTCAATTTCTTAAGTGGAGTTTAACAGGTTTGAATTCAGAGTTTTCCTTCTCCTCAACTGGTTACCGAGCCCAGTCTTCCCTGCTACTTACTCATAGCTGGAGGGAAAATTGGATTCATACCTTTCCCAAGGGTATTAGCACCTTGTGAAATGCAAATAGCCTAGTCTAGGAATTGAACTCGGGTCAACGAATCTATTTCCCGTGACTCTAACCATTAGACTACGCCCCTCCAAACTATGACACTATAAGCTCTTCTGCCCGTAGGTGCAATAATACATGTGTTTATGCGTAGTATATGTATATTGGAGTGAGCATAGTGGAGGTGCATGGTGTCATGGAAAATTGGATTCATACCTTTCCCAAGGGTATTAGCACCTTGTGAAATGCAAATAGCCTAGTCTAGGAATTGAACTCGGGTCAACGAATCTATTTCCCGTGACTCTAACCATTAGACTACGCCCCTCCAAACTATGACACTATAAGCTTTTCTGCCTGTAGGTGCAATAATACATGTTTATGCGTAGTATATGTATATTGGAGTGAGCATAGTGGAGGTGCGTGGTGTCATGGTTAGTCGTAGGAAATGGACTCATTGACCAGAGTTCAAATCCTGGATGAGGCTGTTTGCATTTCACATAGCACTAATACCCTTGGGAAAGGTATGAATCCAACTATTCCCCCTCTAGCTATGGGTAAATAGTAGGGCAGACGGGTATACTTTGGTATGGCAACCAGTCTAGGAGAAGAAAAACTCTGAATTCAAACCTGTTAAAACTCCGCTTAAGAAATTGACTGTTTGTGTGGGGTGTTTGGTATATATATATATATTGGTTAGGAGGTTGATTTAGAAGGCTATCACAATGCAGTTTGGAATAAATAAAAAATAATAATATGGTAACAATGGTGTTGTGTGTTGACCTGTATTTTTATTATTTCTTTTTTATTTTATTATTTCTTTTATTATTTTATTATATATAAAAAATACAGGTCAACACACAACACCATTGTTACTGTATTATTATTTTTTATTTATTCCAAACTGCATTGTGATAGCCTTCTAAATCAACCTCCTAACCAATACATACACAATGCTTCAAGCAAATTATGAAACTCTCATATATATATATATATATATATATATATATATATATATATGGGTGAGCATATCTATATCAGTATGTATTTGTATAGGTGCAGCATATATGTATGTATAAGGGTAATTCCCAAAGTAAGGTCTACAAAGCACTGGGGATGCAGGGAAATTGTTTGTGTGGCTATTGGCAACATTGTTGTGTTAGTTGTGCATGCACCTGTGACATGCTTAGTCATGGTTTGGCATTCCTCTCTGATGGATCTCCCGATTGATGCTACTGGCAAGTGTAAAGTTTGTGCCATTATTAAGTTTTTGAATGCTAGAGACATTAAACCGATTAGAATTCTTTGAAAATTAACAGAAGTGTATGGTGAGTTGTGGATTGATTTCAAAAACGTCTGTAGCTTGTGTAGAGAGTTTGCAATGATGAAGTTCAGCACTTCCTTAACAAAATGATGGTGAGCTGGTATGACATGGGCATAGAAAAACTGCCATAGTGCCTACAAAAATGCATGGACTGAAATGACAATTATATAGAAAAATAGATACATGTTGAACCTTTAAAATGATGTAAGCATCATTATTAATAAACGTTTCTGTGATGTCTAAATATTTTGGAGACCTTACCTTTGGGATTACCCTTATATATCTATGTGACGGTGTGTGTGAGTGTGCGTGAGAGAGAGAGAGAGAGAGAACATACATAATGTATGTGTATAGTAAGATCAAAAGAGTAACTAGGACAGTTTGAAAGTTCAGGGTGATTTTGTTGGGTGATAAAATAGAGAGAAGGAATTTTTTTTTTTTTTTTTGTGAAAAGGATTTCTGGATGAAAGAGCTAGTTTTAATGTCCGTCATAAACAGAGGTTCTTGGCACTAGTATAGTCAGAGGTCAGTAGATAAGAGCGTTATGATTTTTGTGGCCATCCCTTAGGCTTCAAGAAAGAGCACTGTCCAGCGGACATCCTTTGTGTTAAGCAGAGCGCGGTCCTTAGTGAAGAATCCTTCGGTTTCTCCTTAGTGTCCCTTAATATTGGGTATAATTCTTTGGTTGTTCGTTGGTGCTCCTCAGTCTTGTAGGTCAATAAATGCAAATGGACGTCTGTCAATATTAGCTGATTAAGTAGTTATCCAACCACATATTCGGGCTGTTGATTGGCTGAGGTTTAAACCACGTGACCTTGCTTAGTCTATACATTTAAGTGATTGATTGCGGCATGGCTTACCAAAATAATCCAACAAAGAGTCTCATTTTTTTTTAAGCATTTTAATTGTTAGCTGGTCCATGCAAGAAGTGTTGGGGTTCTTTTAGGTCCATATATTCAGTCTGGAGACAGTTCAATTAGATGGGCTCCAACTAAAAGCAGCGAGTTCAGGTTGCAGTTGTTGGCTGGTTGTTCCAGGCTGCCACCCTCGTCCACTGTGGTCAAACAGAACTGAGAGTTAGGAACTTTGAAATGAAACTTTTGACCAGTGGAATAAGAGAATATCTTACATGCTATCCATATTGTGATATTAGTGCTCAGGGCCATTTTTACCAAGTGTTATACACGTCACCCCGGCCAAGATGAAAACAAGAGGAAAATAAAGAGTTCAGCAAGTACAGTTTCGAAAATTTGCATCCTCCCATGTAGAGCAGATTCATGCCTTGTACAGTTTCAACCTAAACCTGCAACAACTATCTGCCAATGTGGGGTTGAATCTGTCTACAGGGTGCGAAGCATAAATCATATTATCCTCTTCTTTTTTTTTTTTTTTTTTTTTTTTTTTTTTTTTTTTTTATAGAAAGTCATAGAGAAACATTTTTTTTATAGAAAGTCATAGAGAAACAGTTTTTTTTTTCATAGAAAGTCATAGAGAAACAGTTTTTTTATAGAAAGTCATAGAAACAGTTTTTTTTTATAGAAGTCATAGAGAAACAGTTTTTTTTATAGAAAGTCATAGAAAACAGTTTTTTTTTTTTATAGAAAGTCATAGAGAAACAGTTTTTTTTTTTTATAGAAAGTCATAGAGAAACAGTTTTTTTTTATAGAAGTTTTTTTTATAGAGAAAGTCATAGAGAAACAGTTTTTTATAGATAACAGCTTAATTCAAGAAATATTCATTTAATATTTTGAAAGTTTCACTTATTTTAGGATCATCATTAAAAAAATACAGAATTGTATATAGTAGTAAAGTCTGTGAAATGGCTTATTGTTGGCATCAGCTGGACAGTGAGGGAGTCTCTCCCCTTTTCACTAGCACTAGACCAGAGAGATTGTTTTGGCGTCCAAGGTGGAACACCACACCAATCATCAACTCCCCATTTTACCACATAGATCCCAGCTGTGCTACTCATGTGCTGAGTTGGTGAGGACAGGTTTCAAACCTGAAACCTTGTGGTTCCGAGGTGGATACTCTACTGACTGTGCTAAACTGGCCCAAATTTGAACCCCCCCACCACCACCACCCTTTCGATCCCCCTTCATATTTTTATTTTCACTCTCCTCACACCTTCCTCAAAAATTTTCATTTGAATTCATTACTGAACAACAGCCTTTTTCCAATTCGTTTCATGATTCTCTTGATTGTGTTTTTCCACTTTGAACATTTACTTGGGCTAGATGGGCAGTCAGAGAGGTCCTCCCTGATCAAGCCCTAGCACCTATATAATTTCCCCAACCCTATTGCCCTTATGGCAAGCCCCACCCCTTTTTATCATATGGATGTTAGAAGGGTGGCTGAGGGTATTCATGTCCTGGGAATGACGTTAAACTCTATCTGATGGTGAGGTTCCAGTTCTGGAGGTCTGGGGAATGTGGAGCACCCCTTCATCACCATTGCTCCCAGGTCCACTCTGACCCAGAG
Source organism: Doryteuthis pealeii (assembly GCA_023376005.1). Classification (NCBI taxonomy): domain Eukaryota; kingdom Metazoa; phylum Mollusca; class Cephalopoda; order Myopsida; family Loliginidae; genus Doryteuthis; species Doryteuthis pealeii. Next base: position 19,865,459 of record CM042145.1, on the reverse strand, counting down.
TGGTAGTACCTATTAGGGTCCCATTAAATAGAAAAATGTGTTTATAAAAAAATTGAGTATCTATTAAGAATAAATTTATTTCAAAACTTGGTCGGCATTAAATGACCCACTGAGGTTGATATGCCGTAAAACAAACCAAACCAAACTATTAAATTTTGGCACCATCTGTTATTCACTCTTATATGTGTGTTAACCACTTTTATTTTTGTTGTTTTAATCAAATCTCTTTATGTCGCTTTGACCTCTCTGGTCCATGTTGATTTATTTTTATCTTATTTTTAAAAAAATCGTCCAATATGAAGCCTCCCAAAATCCTTGTTTTATAATACGTTTAGATATAAAATTGTTCAAAAATCTTATTATTTCAATCCAGAAAAGAATATCAATTTACTTTATTCAAATAAAATTAATAAGATATATCAAAAGTAGCATTCAAATTTAAATTATACCCACCGCCCCAACAGGTCCCCTCTGATCAAGCCCTAGCACCTATATGATTTCCCCAACCCTATTGCCCTTATGGCATGCCCAAACCCTTTTTATCATATGGGTGTTAGAAGGGTGGCTGAGGGTCTTCATGTCCTGGGAATGACATTAAACTCTATCTGTTGGTGAGGTTCCAGTTCTGGAGGTTTGGGGAATGTGGAGCACCCCTTCATCACCATTGCCAGACCCAGAGTGGTAGTACCTGTTAGGGTCCCATCAAATACAAAAATGTCTAATATGCTAATAATAATCTAATAGCTCTATTCATCTCATTAATTGAGATACGTCAGTAAAAATGTTGCAAAATACTGTAAAACAGTTATTTTTTATGTTATTAATGGAACAAAAGCAAACAAATATGAACTCTGCTGGGATGATAATTTTTATATAAGCCACCAATTGTAATTTGAACACTCATCTAAAAATCTACTGGTTACTAATGTGAGTCTTTTACATTTCTATATAGTAATTGTTAGTACTTATGCCAATAGAATATAAACGTAAACGATGTATGACGTTGCAATGAGGTTATAATTTTGGAGCTGTTGAGAGTGTGGGGTGGGTATGGAAGTGCATGGTGTAATGGTTAGAGTTGTAGGAAATAGACTTGTCAATCTGAGTTCAAATCCTTGACAAAGCTGTTTGCATTTCACATAGCGCTAATACCCCTGGGAAAGGTATGAATCCATATATTCTCCCTCCAGCTATGGGTAAATAGTAGGGCAGACTCGGCTCTTTAACCTTGACTAGGTAACCAGTCTAGGAGAAGGAAAACTGAATTTGAAAAAAAAAAAAAATGAGTTCTGTCATTGATTGGGTTTGAGGCATTCCTTGTGCAGCAATTCTTTCCTATAGACTGTGCCAAAAAGTGCGGATGGTCCAACACAAGCCTTCACCACTATTGAAGTAAGTCAGTCTACTATTGGTTTGAACAATGTGACTGGCCAAGCACAACTGAACCAGTGTCAAGACAACTGGTACTTATGGGAATTCAGAACAGTCCACTCATGCATTTGGGTGATTCCATTCCCTGAGTCCTGATTGGCTGTTTGGTTTGTATGATCCTCTGAGGCTCCATAAATTCTGCCATTTTGCAGTAGTCTTTGCAGCAAACCAGAATCGTATTTCAGTTACGATTGCTTGCTGTCTTGTCAATTCGACAGTAATTGGACTTAGTATGATTATTCTACTACCACTATAAACAAAACACTGTGTGGGTTGTTCATTGGATGAACTCTCATGCGTCTAAATCAATGAGAGAGTCCATTTATTTCTAGCATTGTCCTTTACAATGACCTATGTTACTGCTGAGTTTCTTTTTCTTCTTAGTCCATTTCCATGTTTCGCAACACGTAGCTGATATTTATACAATGATATTTTAGGATAATTTTATGACTCAGAAAACTTATTTTTAGAAATACTATAAAAATGAAAGAACAGTATCTTCTATAGTATAATCTGAAATAAACTGACTGTATCCTTTAAAAGAGAGTTAAGACCCCTCCTCCCAAGAAAAAATGTCTTGGGTGTGATGCTTTTTTTTTTTTTTTTTTTTTTGTGATGTATCTGATGGGAAGCTCCAGTTCTGGAGATCTGAGGAGTGTGGAGTACCCTTTCATTGCTGTTACTTTTTATTCTACTCTGACCCAAAGTGGTAGTACCTGTTAGGATCCTATCTATGGATCCAATAGATCTGCTTAAAAATTATTCATGTCATAGGACCGTGTGCCCCCCCAAAAAAAAACCCCCAAAAAACAAAAACAAAGAAAGAACCCTTAAACAACCATACAAAAAAAAATATAAATATGAATGTACAATGAACACAATTACCTAACCTTTAGGCATAAAATAATCTTTGACTGGTTGAAATGCTGTTAAAATCAATTAATCAAGATTCAATTTCTATTTCCTGGTATTTCATATGGTCTAGCTAGCGATGACCAGATTTAAAAGCTGTAGAAAGGTCTAATCTGTTCAGAAATGACATATTTTTTTAATGCAAATTATTAATACTTAACTTGTATGAGAATGTATTATTATTTACTACATTGCTCAGCACAATTTTCTAGTGTTACAGTATTGAAGCAAATCTCTGTTCAAACTTGTTTGCAAACAAGTTTGTACTTGTCATTGCATATCTCAGAATATATTTTAGCTTGAATCATTTACTCTAACAAAAACAAGATGATGATTTGTTCTGCTATGATATAATCACATAATAGTGGCATTTAACTACATCCCCTTACTTGTGGTATACAATACAGGGCCAGTTTAACAAAAGGGTTCCATAGGTAAGATAAAAAAATAACCCTTATTTCTCACAATAT
>CM042145.1:19812646-19860146 GCA_023376005.1 Doryteuthis pealeii | reverse complement strand
AAAGTAAAGAAGGGTATACAACATTTTTTGCATTTCTTTTGGCAAGAGATATAACGGTTAAAAACATTTGACACAGACAAAAAGAAAAATATTTGATTAAAAAAAAATCTACTTAAAACAAAGATCCATATAGATCATAGAAGAATCAATGTTTTAATATTATTTGGATTATTCGGACTATTGTCCTCATCTTTATTGTTATCTGTACATCATTTCGGCCGATGTGCCCTCTGGCCTTCTTTAGGTATTTCTTGTCGGACTCAGGAGCCTTCTTGAACTAGAAGGCTACACACACAAATGCAAACACACACAAATGCAAACACACACAAATGCACGCAAACACAAATGCAAACACACACAAATGCAAACACACACAAATGCACACAAACACAAACACACGCAAACATGAACACACGCAAACGCGAACACAAACACACGCAAACATGAACACACACATGAACACACACAAACACACACAAACACACACACAACACACACACACACCTGTTAATTTGTTTTGTTTTCCTTTTTAAGAATTGGTATATTTTGCCTTTGACCTCCGACTTCTGCCAGGTTAGGGTGGAGGGAATAGCCAACTTTATACACCCCACTAAATAATTGCTAATTCTTTGCCTTGTAAACTCTTGACTTCCAAGTGTTAATCTGTTTACAAAAGAAATAACACAGATCTCCTCTTCCCTCTTCCTTATAATTAAAGCTGAATTAGTAAAATTATCTTAACACAAAATGAACCTTTTTGTTCTTTTCAAAAATGTTGCTCTCTGATTAGCCACCCAACAGCAACAAAAATAAATTGCTTATTTGGAAAGCACAATTGTCTTTCATTATTTGAAATCTTCTAAGATCTTTCTGAGGTTTACTGTCATTTACTTGATAGAAAATTGCAGATATTAGCTTTATTCTAAATGGAAATAAGTTGTCAAATTCACTACTTATTATTGTAGGCAACTACATCTAATAATAGCTGACATATAAATGCTATTCTCTGAAGATCACTTTGATATTAATTTGGTAAATGTCATGCCAATCAGTTGTAGACAACCATTGACCAAAGATTGATTATTAAATCTAATCTAAATATTTTTTGGTTGTTCTTTCAGATTAGATTTCCGGACCATATTACCTTTAGGCACCCCCTTTTTGATCTCTATTAAGAAAGGACATGTTTTTCATTTACATCGTCAATATCCGGTTGTTTGTTAGGGTTAGGGGTTAGTTTTATAATTTAAAAAAAAAAATCTAAAAATCGTCCGGATATAAAAAAAAAATAACCGGATATTGATGGTGTAAATGTAAAACATATCCTTTCTTAATTGAGATCAAAAAGGGGTGCCTAAAAGCCATATGGTCCAGATATCCTTTAATATTTAGTAGGAATGAAATAATGTTGGATATAATTTGGGGAATTTTTTAAATTTTTTTTTATTTTATTTTAAATCCTTCTCTTCCTTTTTCTGTCCCATTTTCAAAAGTTATCAAATCATCCCTAATTTTTTTATTTTTTTTATCTATGTTTTACTCATTTTCATTAATATTTCCTGTGAATCAAGCAGGAATCAGCAATTTTCTGTACTGCACAAGACTAGGTGAAACCACCATCTTCAAGGCAGTCACAGTTTTTTTGCACTGCCCAGTCTTGTGTAGGCAACGTCATTTGAAACCTTTCCCTGGCATTATTCACTGGGGATATTGTTGCTGAGATTGGAGTGATATGAAAGGGATCAAATTCACCCCCACCCCTTCCCGTTGCTCCAACCTGATATTATCTTATCCCTTTTACCCAATTTATACACTTTGACTTTTAAACGATCTGCTGGTTGTAAAACTTTTGAAAATGCTCCAGTCGAAAGGGCCCTTAAGTCCTCCATTCTTTCGCCTCTTTTTAAATGTTTTGTTTAATTAGCTGATCAAGATTTAATAAAGTAAGATATTGTTTAAGCTTTTGTGTGTGTGTGTGTATATATATATATATATATATATATATATATATAAGTTGAAAATGGAAGCGAATCCGACAGTATGTTGAAATGAAAAATAAAGGAAAGAAAATGTTGAATGGATAAAATAGGATTTATTTTATTTTATTTTACTGACACATGTTTCGGCCAGGAGTTTATCTATGCATACATGTATTCTATCTATTATTATTTTAAATACAAAATAAAATAAAATAATAATAGAAAAAAATACAGAAATGTTTAGTATACAAAGAAATAGCAACCTTTGTCAGTAAAATAGAATAAAATAAAATAAATCCTATTTTATCCATTCAACATTTTCTTTCCTTTATTTTTCATTTCAACACACACACACACATACATACATACATACATATATATATTATATATATATATATATGGTAAATTGTGTTTGTCAACAGAAGAAAGCAAAACCACTCAATGTCGGAAGTATATGTATTTACTACGAGCAGGATGTTACACAAGATCAATTTTTAAGTGGAGTTTACCAGATTTGAATTTCGTTTTCCTTCTCCTAGACTGGTTGCCATAGCAAGGTTAAAGAGTCCAGTCTGCCCTACTATTTACCCATAGCTGGAAGGGGAATAGTTAGATCAATACCTCTCCCAATGATATTAGCGTTACGTGAAATGCAACAAACCTCATCCAGGATTTGAATTTGTCACTGTGACCATTTCCTATAATGATAACCATTGCACCATGGGCACCTCAAATATCAAAAGTACAGAACTACTATTGTAGTAAGATCGGTATCTTTTTTTTAAATTACGAAAATTGTAACTAATTGTTTCATGCTTTCATAATTGTAGTAAAAGAAGTTTATTTTTTCTCTTTTCTTATATTGTAATATTTAAAAAAAATAATACCCAAATACTTCACTGATTTTGGCAGATTGCCATTCTATACCTAAATAATCTTGTCATTTTTGACAGGTACTATGCTTGTAGCATAATAAATCCTAGCACATGATAGTTTAATGTGATGAACCTGACTTTTATTCATTTATTTTTTTCTCTTGAATTTCATTCCCTCCTTTTTTTGATTGTGCATTCTTGCATTTGGCATCGCCCAATCATTCTGTATCGATTTTTAATTGTAAATGGTTTTTCTTTTTCCATATTGGAAGATGTCTCTTGAAAATGGGATGGCATTAGCAATGTTTCTTTTTTGAAAGGTGAAACAAGTGACCTTTTTGGTTTAATCAACTATTCTCTTCAATCTCTCTGCCGCTGCCGAGCATTGAATTCTTAAAATACAAGCAGAATCCATTTATTCAACAAGACTACAATAATTGTGTACATATCTTTTAATATAACCAGTCTGCTGTACTTACAATTAGTGCTCAATGATATACTTTCTTTTTTTTTTTTTTTTTTTTCTTTCTTTCTTCTTGAAAACAAAGCCAGTCTATTTAGAACAGCTCTCATGCATGCTGTTCAACTCCAACCATGACAATCCTCTTTTAGCCTCTTTTGTGTGGATAAGCCTTCAAGTACATGCAGAATTCTTTGTCTGTCTTGTAATCACCAACTTGAATGTGCTCGGTGGACTTGGGGAAGGATGAACGTTGAATATTCTTTGATATGCTTGGCCTTGGTTACTGATATCTGGAGATCTGTGTAGCCAAATGATGATGATGATAATAATAATAATAATAATGCAGATTATGTTGTCAGTAGGACTTTTTTTTTTTTTTAAATATTTTTTTAAAAATATTTATAAATATTCAGAGATAAAAAAAAGATTGTATTGAAAGAGCTGATAGGTACGCGCCCTGCATCCCAGATGCATAAAAATTTAAAAGAATGCAGTAAAATTGTATCAATGCATGCCAGTGTTTTTCTTTTTACTTTCCTCACCATTTCAAGCTAACTGTAAATACATTTCAATAGTTTCTTAGAAATGAATTACACAGGATAGGTTACAAGGTAGGAGTTAGATGGCTTTAGTTGTTTCCCCAAATCATAAATAAAAACCTTACAATTTATTAAGAAACTTTAGATGAGACCCATAAATTTTCCTGGGGACTCATTCAAAGCAAATATGTGCGTCCCAGGATGTACTGAATCAAAAAGCTATCAGCATCACTGAAAGAGTATATATAAATGAGTTATAATCCTCAGACTTGGATTACCAACTCACTACAGACTTGGATTATGGGAGTAAACCCCGAAAAACAAATCCGGAGCCGGAGTCCCTAAGGTGGTGTGGCGCGGAAATCCAGTGCAACCCAACAACTTCCAAACTGCATTGGTTTCTTACCTTTCCTTTGGATCACAATGGCAGTGTGGAGAGGGGGGATTTGCTGTCTGGGCAACAGCTCCTCCTCCATACCAAACTATTTAGTTCCACAAAAAATGGACACTACTCTCGTAGACGGAAGGATACCAACAAGTTATAGGTATATTTAAAAAAAAAAAAAAAAAGTCGACGGGGCGGCCTAAAGTCAGTATCAGCCAGTCAGCGAGGGAGTCTATCTCCTTTTCAATAGCGCTAGACCAAGGAGATTGTTTTAGCATCTGAGGTGGAGCGCCATACCTACCATCAGCTCCTTACTTTACCGCACAGATCCCTGTGCTGCTCATACGCTGAGTTGGCGAGGACCGGTATCAAACTAGGAACCTTGTGGATTCTAGCCGAACGTTCTACCGACTGAGCTATCCCAGCCCCTATAGGCATATTATCTCATATATACATAGACTTAAAGATACTAAATTGATGAGTTTCTTTATTTGGATACAGTAGCTTATATAGTTCTAGTGTGAGTAAATGTGGTGAGTATATCATGTGACTGAAGCATTTCAAGCTGTGACAGGTACCCTCTATGGTTGGTATTAGAGTGAGTCAAAAGTTTTGCAATATTTTGGTCTGAGCTAGTTTGTCGTGTGCATATCATGTTACCAAAGCAGTCCAACCTGTGAAAGGTATCCGCTGTGGTTGGTACTAGTATAGAGAAATTGATAGGTAAATTATGCCTCTTTTCTTCTCCTCCAAACTCCACCAGTGGGTGGGGAGTGGTTAAATAGTCAACTTTATACTGCCCCCATAAAATGAACTATGAAATGAGAATGCGGATTAAAGAAAGAATGGTCTTATCAACATCATTGCCATGGTCTGTTGAATTTAATGACATTTTAAGTGTGAAATAATCCCTTATTTTGAAAGTGAATCTTGATAAAACAAATGTTTTCTTCGACAAGGGAGTGGAACAAATTTATTTTGAGAAACTTTCATAATTTCAACATTTTCAAGGGCAAATTTTAATATGTTGTGTGTGTGTGGGTTTTTTTTTGTTCTTTTTGTGTTTTGTCAGTTGTGTTAAATCAATGTTTGGGACATAGAAAGAATTGCTAAAAGGTTTTGATAATTGAAATATAGATTAAATTTTTCTTTCTTTCTTTTTTTTTTTCTTTCTTTCTTTTTCTTTCTTTTCTTTCTTTTTTTTCTTTCTTTTTTTTTTTCTTTTTCTTTCTTTTTTTTCTTTCTTTCTTTTTTTTCTTCTTTTCTTTTTTTTCTTTCTTTCTTTTTTCTTTCTTTCTTTCTTTCTTTCTTTCTTTCTTTTTTCTTTCTTTCTTTTTTTTTTTCTTTCTTTTTCTTTCTTTTTTTTTTTTCTTTTTTTTTCTTTCTTTCTTTTTTCTTTTTTTTTCTTCTTTCTTTTTTTCTTTCTTTCTTTTTTTCTTTTTTCTTTCTTTTTTTCTTTTCTTTTTTTTTTTTTTTTCTTTTTTTCTTTTTTTCTTTTTTTTTTCTTTTTTTTTCTTTTCTTTCTTTCTTTTATACTACAGTCACTCTCACATGATCCAATAGTGACTTGTCTTGGTCTTCAAGTAATATAAGTATCTCATAACTTGGAAGTCAAATCTTTTCAGAAAAGCAGAATTTCACATGTGAACTGTTAAACAAAAACTAATTCAAATTTCTTAGTATTTCAAATAGCACCTACATGAACTGCAGATAATTGCACTTGGCATTTTATTTATTTACAATGTGTATATTTTATTTACCTTATTGTTTAAAGAATTTCAGTTAGAATTTCCATGGATAATAGAAACCGATATAATCATGGCATACTATACTCCAGGCCAGTTTATAGAAAAGGGACAGAACTGGAGGTCTTTTTATGGAAATTTGAACCAAACTCTTTATTCAATCCCTGGGGGTAGATTGAATAAAGGGTTTGGTGAGAACTGTAAATAGTGTGAATGTTTCAATTTCAACATTATTTAGATCATATCTTTTACCAGAAATCTTTATTCCCTCTTTGTTTTGTTTAATACTGAAGAATCGCTGGGGCGGCCTAATGTTGGTATCAGCCAATCAGAGAGGGAGCCTATCCCCTTTTCACTAGCGCTAGACCAAGGAGATTGTTTTTGCATCTGAGGTGGAGCGCCACACCTACCATCAGCTCCTTAATCAAGCTAAGTTCCAATTAACGTCGAATTGGGAAGACACGGCAACAAGCGATTGTAACTTTATACAATCTCGTCCTGTCGCATCTCCACTGCAGAATGACAGGGTATTTATAGAAATCAAGAATAGTCCATTCATGCATTTGGGTGATTCCATTCCCTGAGTTCTGATTGGCTGCTTGGTTTCTATGATATTGTGGAGTTTTATAAATACCCTGTCATTCTGCAGTGGAATTGTGACAGGACGGATTGTATTAAGTTACAACCGCTTGTTGCCGTGTCTTCCCAATTCGTCTTGGACACTGCTTCAGTTGGGCTTAGCTAGTTGCTGTTATTCAAACCAACAGTAGACTAACTGACTTCAATAAATACTTATCACTATCCACAACACAATATTATTATCCTCACAATTGGTTAGTTATTCTAAGTACTTTAACTCTTAACATCCTGTTGAGAATTTTCTAGTCAGTTATGGAGGAATTCAAAACCGGGAAAATCGGACTCCAATTGATGTTTGACGACTCCAAGGACAAATCTATCAAATTCTTCAATCCTACGTTAAAAACAGGAAGGAAGTGGAAAGTCAGAGACACTATAGTAAAAATGCTAAAGACAACTTTGCTTTCAAAGAAGTCATTGGACTCACCCAAACTGGAAGACAAGGTTTAGGGATGTGTGAAAAGCAGTGGTGGTCACAGACTACCGGCAAAGATCGCCGAGACTTGGTAATTCAGGAAATAAGGAATGATGAGGACAATAAAAGACTAATAAAAGGAGTTCAACAGTCCCAACAATGCCAATGGACAAGCTGGGAGGAGGCATTGGAAAGGTCCATTGCTTGGAATGATATCTGGCAGATGGCTCTGATCAAGTTAAGCTTTTTAATACGTTCTACGTATGACCTGCTTCCATCAATGAGCAACCTTGTCAAGTGGAAAAAAGAAAGCGATCCAACCTGTCCCCTTTGTAAATATAAACCACAGACACTGGAACATGTCCTCAGTTCCTGCAAAACAGCTTTTGCTAACGGAAAATACACTTGGAAGCACAGCAGTGTATTGGGCGAGCTGGTAAGTTCTATTCAGAATTTAATGAGGACTGAAACATCTGATTTAACCCAGAAATTTGTTGTAGAGGGAGGCAAGGCATATGCCGGCTTTAGTCAACCAACTTATCAAGCTATACCCGGAAAAAAACTTTCTTGATCCAGGTGGTGATTAGGAGGAATCTGTGGACCTCCCAGACTGACGTAATGGTTACCCGAAAAATAATAATAACTAAAGGCGAACTCTAAGATCATCCTGGTAGAATTATCAATACCATATGAGAGCCGTTCAGAACAAAGCCACGTTTATAAAACCAGCAAGTATGAAGATCTTAAAACAGAGCTAGAAAAAAAGGGTATAGTGTTTTTGTTGAGCTGTGTAGGTTGGAGCAAGAGGATTCGTCGCGAGTAGGAATCAAAGGGCGCAAAAGAACAAAATGCATAAAACACCTAACAGAAATAACGGAAAACAGCTGAATGTGGTTATGGAACAAAAGAAATGTCCCGTGGAATAATTCAGTAAAAGTCTTCTCATCACCTGCTTGCAAAAGCGTAACACGATTCACGCAACATTTCCATAACATGCACTGTTTAAAAACATCTTTTTGCCGTTATTCAGTTTTATATTTTTATTTTATTGTACGATACACTAGATATATTCTGTGGGGCCTCACATCAGTGAGGGAGCCAGTGTGCAAATAAAACCGTTGAAAGGAAGGCCCCGAAACGGTGCATATTCTCTCCTGATGACCCTAAAACAAAATACATAACAAATCAATAACAAACAAAAGAATCATGGAATTGAACTTCTCGTCAGTTTTGCTATTGGAACGAGGAGCATTCTACAGTCCGCTCGCTTTCTGGTGAGTTTCCGTTACTTATCAAGTAACTTTCTTCTAAGTCCAGAGCCCCATTCCTATAAGGATTTTAAAAAAATGGCTAAAAATAGCCTTTTTATTTAAAGTTACCTGTTATTTCCCTTTAACTTAAGACTTCTAAATATGTTTAATATTACATTTAAACAAAGGGTATTGTTTGGGGTGGATTAGGAAAACGAATGTGACTTCGGGCCGGGCGGAATAGGATATCAAGAATTAAAAAAATAATTAACTTAATTTTCTCCCCAAAATTTCTGAAAAATCATTTTTCAATAGGCCTCCAGTCCTGGCTCTCAGTTGCGCCATGAACAGGCCTGAAGTATAGTACGCCATGGATATAATCTACATGCATAAATATGTACATTGACAAATTTTCATCTAAGTAGGAAGTGCATGAACATTTTACAACATTGACTTTTACTGATAGATACAATAGTATCAACAATCAAATTGGAATTTTAAAAGGTTTTTGTAGATTTTTCTATATATTAAAAAAATAACCTTTAGGGCTGACTTAGCTCAGTCGGTAGAACAAGGAACCACAAGGTTCCGGGTTCAATACCAGCCCGCACCAACTCAGTGTATAAGCAGCATGATGGTAGGTATGACGCTCCACCTCAGATACAAAAAAAAACCAACAATCTCCTTGGTCTAGCACTAGGGTAAAGGGAATAAACTCCCTCACTGTCTGGCTGATACAGACTTTAGGCCACCCCAACAACTTTATTTATTTACATAAAAAAATTTAATTAACACTTATTGTCTTCAGTTGGTAATGAAGCTTTTTACCTCTACATTGCCCTGTCACTTGTATCCTGTCAACCATAGGATTATTATTCAAGGCTAATCAAAGTCAAAATAGCTGCAGATATATGCAGAGATGCTGGTAGGTACATGTCCTGCATCCCTGACGCATAAAAATAAAAATGGACGCAGTAAAATCCTATCCATGCGTCCCAGTGTTTTCCTTTTTTCTTCCCACACCATTTCAAGCTAACTGTAAATACATTTCAATATTTTCTTAGAAACAAATTACACAGGATATATTACAGGTTAGGAGTTAGATGGCTTTAGTTGTTTCCCCAGACCATAAATAAAAATGCTACAATTTATTAAGATCTTTAGTTGGACCCATCAAAAGCAAATATGTGCATCCTAGGACACACTAAATCAAAATCCTATCAGCATCACTGACTCTATAACTAATGACATTAATATTTTTCTAAACAGACTAGATATAATCTACAAATCAAATTCAGTATAATTGATTGCAAGGATATAAGAATTGATATCTTATTATAATGGAGATTCTGGGTTTGTTTGTCTGTAACCGAAACTATATTACAATACAAGTCACAATTCCCTTTGTTATTTACATCAATTTACCATGATTTTATTTTTATTTATACCTCAATTATTAATAAAATTGTTTTACAATACTTATAATGTTGACCATAAATACATACTATAACATGCAATTGTATTTATATATACAACAAAATAGCGGTTTACAGTATGAATGGAAAGGATTATTTGCATATTGATCTTAAAAATTTGATTTTAATAAATATATGCTTAGTATTATTGATTTCTAATTGTTTGGTTTTTATCTTAATGAACACGAGCAAAAATCTCTTCAATAAATCTTAAAAGAAATCCCTTAAAAAGAAGAAATAACTAATATTATTCTTTACTTCCTATTTTAACTAAACAGTTAAATTAGGAAAATTTACCAATGAAAGACAGGAGTAACGGAAAATGATGGAAGAGTTAGTTTCAAAGTTGTTCTATTTTTCAATCATACCCCTTCTGTTCCAAATCTTTTTATCTACATTCTTATTCAGTTTCATTAGCCTTTCTAATTTTAATGTCATATTTTATTATATTAAAACTTAAATACTTGCACCCGGAGGGTGCATATATTTGCTAGTATGTAAAATATATGTGGAATTTGTGTAAAATTGTATTGTCCAATTATATTGGCCCTTGTTTTAAATCAATCAATATAACTCTTTCTCCATTTTACTATGAAAGCTCTGACATTAACAGTGAACCTGTGAGTTCAAATTTCCTGTTCTCTCAATAGCTTTTGTCCTTGTTGCCCTAATTGCGTAGTTGGACTCTTTGTGAGTGAAATTCATTTTCTGTGACTCCCCAATAATATATTCTATTCTTTCTTTAATGAAATATCAAAATCATAAACTGATTCTATTATTTTGTTAATACATTCTATATTATCTTTATATAGGAAAGTAAAAAAAAAAAAAAAAAAAAAAAAAAAAAAAAGAAGAAAAAAAAGTCTTCATCTTTGGTTAACCAAGTACTTTAACCTACAATATAACAATTGCAATTTTCTTTTGGGTTTTATTAATAACTTACTGTTGATTGGAAAATGTTTCTATTCTTGTATTATTGGATTACATAATCCACATGCACGTGCATTCTACTTGTGTAGGTGTATGTTCCGAAGAGAATAACGTTGATGAATTTGAAAATTTCCAAATGCCATTATTGAGGGTTTAAAAAGAAAGAAAAAAGCCCAGAAATTTTGCTCTCTTTCTCTGTATGTAATTGAACTAATTAAATAAATATACTTTTTGAGATTGTAATTCTAAGATGAAAGTAGAAATTCAATTGATTGTGACCTCTTTTTGCATACTGTTTAGAATTATTTGGTTTAGAATTACTTACAGGCTGCATTTACAACCTTTTTATATATACTAAATTTACTTCAAATTGTGTGGATATTTTTTTTTTGTTAAAAAAAAAGAACAAAGATAAACTTACTAAGTTGTTTTTACCATTTGAATTTAGACTTTATCTTCAGATTAAGATATTATTTCTATTCATTCACAGAGATGCTGATAGGTACGTGTCCTGCGTCCCTGACGCATAAAAATCTAAAAGGACACAGTAAAATCATATCCAGGCATCCCAGTGTTTTTCGTTTTTTTTTTTCCCTCACCATTTCAAGCTAACTGTAAATACATTTCAATAGTTTCTTAGAAATTAATTACATAGGATAGGTTACAAGGTAGGAGTTGGATGGCTTTAGTTGGGACCCATAAATTTTCCCAGGTACTCATTCAAAGCAAATATGAGCGTCCCAGGATGCACTAAATAAAAAAACTATCAGCATCCCTGCATTCATGATTTCTGAAAATATCTTGAAACAAAATTAATTTGTTTATTAAGTTCAATATCTATTGATTGAATAAGGTGTTAAAAAATAGCCTTTTTATTTCATATAAAAATTTGATTTAATGGAAGTAAAAATAAAGTTATGTTAGAAAATATATGGCACTTAATTTAAAACTGTACTAGCTTCAATAAACTTTAGCTCTATATTTATTTATGTTTAAAGATTGAGATATTGATTTTTTTTTAAAAATAGCGATAAACACTAGATTTGGAATTGTTTACATTTAAATATTTTATTCAGCACTAACAAATAAAAAAAAAAAATTCCCTGTTTTAACAGTTATAACATAGGTATCAAGTTTTAAAGTAAAGCCATTGATAGAAATAAAAAAGTGTATTACTGTAGTGAAGCATTGCCCAGACAAGGTGAGTTTTGGCTTGTGTCTGGTGCAATAATGGTCTGCATCTATCTATGATATCTATCTTCTATCTATATATATATATATATATATATATATATATATATATATATATATATGTAATGTCCTTGTCTCTGAAAAAAAAAATCTAAAAGGACACGGTAAAAATCATATCCATGCATTCCCAGTGTCTTTCTTTTTCTTCCCTTACCATTTCAAGCAAATTGTAAATAGATTTCAATAGTTTCTTAGAAATGAATTACACAGGATAGGTTACAAGGTAGGAGTTAGATGGATTTAGTTTTTCCCCAGATCAAAAAAAAACAAAAAACTTCAATTTATTAAGATACTTTAGTTGGGACCATAAATTTTCCCGGAGACTCATTCAAAACAAATATGTACATCCCAGGATGCACTAAATTAAAAAAAAAGTATATATATATATATATATATATATATATATATATATAAGTATAGATAAAAGGATATGAAACAACACAATATGCTGTTAAAGTGAAAATATTTTATATCATATTCATAGCTAATATTGAACAATATTTTGATTTATAAAAATCATCTTCAGAGCTTGTTTTTACTCCGGACTCATCGAGAGAGGAGACAAAAATAATATGAATTCAAAACGAAAACATTGATGCGGTAGTTTCAAATTTTTGCAACATCAATGTTTTCATTTTGAATTCATATTATTTTCGTCTCCTCTCTCGATGAGTCTGGAGTAAAAACAAGCTCTGAAGATGATTTTTATAAATCGAAATATTGTTCAATATTAGCTATGAATATGATATGAAATGTTTTCACTTTAACAGCATATTGTGTTGTTTTCATATCCTTTTATCTATACTCATACCGTCGGATTCATTTCCTTTCTCTTAACTTATATATATATATATGTATATATGTATGTATGTATGTATATATATAATGAGGAATAAAGAAACATTAATAATGATTTTATATATATATATATATATATATGTGTGTGTGTGTCTGTCTGTAAATGAGGAATAAAGTAACATCAATAATGATTGTTGAATGTAAAGTGATTATATTACTGTTAAAAAAAAAGAAAGAAATATTTGTACTTTGAATACTAAATGAAATTGCTGGAATTGATTTTTTTTTTCTTAATTCTCACTCTACATAAGTATTATTATGAATCTTCTTCCTTTTATACTTTCCAAAAGAGAGAGAATCTTGACCTACTTAAACAGTTTCTATTTTCCATTTTAAAACTAATGAGCTTTGCTAGAAAACAAAACAAAACAAAAACACTCCCATATTAAAACCTTAGATCTTTTAAATGTTTAATCTTAGTTACAATAGAAATTGTTGTTGATTATCCTTTCTTTGTACTTAACAAAATAGGTTAAGATTTTCAAATTTACATATTTTATGATCTACAAAAGACAACAACAACTCAGACTGACCTAGAAACTGTTACTGTCAATTGTGGTTTATCAATATATCCTTTCAAATTCTCTTTGTGTCATTACAGTGTTATAATTTTGTCATTTCTCAATTGTCTTAAAAGTTTGTGAGATTACCTCCCTTGTCTGACATAATTTCTGCTAATGATCACTAGATGTCATTGTTAAAACAGTATATAAGAAGAGTACGCAAAAATCTCATTTTATTTTTTACCCACGGCATGCCTTGAAACAGACCTGATTCCAAGTCCTCTTAAACGGGGACATTTTCATCACCAACTAACCTAGTCAACACAATACCATAGAATAATACACTTCTTAAATAGTCTTTCTCTTTTTCTATCTTTTAGAATTACATACACATATGTACACTAAGGACATTTCTTCATACACCTATTTATGAACTCTTCTGGTAGCTCATTTCATTTTGTATTTATTCTATTAAGTTTAGTATTATCTGCATTATTCAGACTATTGTCCTCATTTTCATTGTTATCTGTACAACGTTTCGGCCGATATGCCCTCCGGCCTTCTTCAGGTATTTCCCAAAGGTTCCCAAGTCTGAGAAGAAATACCTGAAGAAGGCTGGAGGGCATATCGGCCGAAATGTTGTACAGATAACAATGAAGATGAGGACAATATTCCGAATAACACAGATAATACTAAACATAGAATTTTGAGTTGTTTCTATGTATACTGTTAAAATTTGAGATCATTTCAATGAGAATTGATCAAGTTATTAGACTAAGAAATAATATGGATTTTTCTGAAACACCCTGTATAATATATATATATATATATATATATATATAATATATATATTATATATATATATATATATATATATGTGTGTGTGTGTGTGTGTGTGTGTGTGTGTATTCCTTGAAATCTTAGGTAGAACAAGAGTGTAGCTTCTATAGCCGAGAGTTTGAAGAATTTTTTTAAAATCCTAGGTAGACCAAGAGTAAAGCTCCTATAGCGGAGTGTCTGTTGTATTCCTTGAAATCCTAGGTAGAAAGTGATATCAGATGATATCAATTTTTCTGAAACACCCTGTATAATGTATATGCTATTTTAAGTATCAAATTCTAATTAACCTGAACCTATGTTGATATTTACCCAACCCATTTGCCACGAGTAGGATGTGACACAAGGCAAATATAGCGCATCGAGCAAGGATCAAAGTTGCAATTCAGTATCAATGGATCTGTGAGACTAAATTGTTAACCATTACACCACAGTGTAATTACACCTGAATTTGGGTATTGTTGTTATAATTGATATGAATAGCATACAACATTTTTTTTTGTCTTATTTCTTTACATAGAATTACCTTGACCAAATACCACTTTAAAAAATGCTTATTAGATACGACTGTTAGGGGTTTTAAGAAAATATTGATTATTCTTTAGGAGAAAAATAACCGTTTATTTTTCACTTTGATTAAATTTGTAAGAAAGATTTTCAAATTTTCATTTAAATGGCCGATTATTTTCATAACAAATGGACCAGCTGCTGCTTTCTTGTTATTCAGTCTTCATTGTTGGTCTAAATGTGTTGTCAGTTAATTTTGAGAACATGAAACAATTCATATTTGTGGCTCAATTATTTTTTTTTTTTTATCTTTTTTCTTTTTTATTCTGCAATCTTTTCAGGAAGCTGCTGTGAGATAAAATGCTAGAATTTATTCAATACAATTTATACAAATTTATCTTCTCAAAAAAAAAAAAAAACCTAAGAAAGGGGGAGAACCCCCCCCAAAAAAAACAAAAAAAAAAAACAACAACAACATAGTCCTCAATTACATGTATATTTTTCTCCCTAATCTGAGATAGCATTTCTAATTCTTTTTAATGGCTATGATCAGGAAGTGTATTTTTCTTTGATTATTCTTTATTTAAATGAATGGCCTAGAACTTTATTCATTGTAGAATTGAGTAGATATATAATTTCTCTCTTACCTCCATTTTTGATTTTTTTTTTTTTTCATTTTCTCCTCCTCTTCATCTCTATCCTTCTGCCCTTTCTTTCTTTCTTTCTTTCTTCATTTGTGTGTTTTCTTTCTTTCATTTGTTGTTTTCTTTCATTTCTTTCCTTTTTCATTTCTTTTTTGTTTCTTTTTACTTTCATTCATTTCTTTCTCTTTCTTTCATTCATTTCTTTTTTTCTCTTTCTTCATTCATTTCTTTTTTTCTCTTCTTTCATTCATTTCTTTTTTTTCTCTTTCTTTCATTTCATTTCTTTTTTCTTTCTTCATTCATTTCTTTTTTTTCTCTTTCTTTCATTCATTTCTTTTTTTTCTCTTTCTTTCATTCATTCTTTTTTTTCTCTTTCTTTCATTCATTTCTTTTTTTTCTCTTTCTTTCATTCATTTCTTTTTTTTTCTCTTTCTTTCATTCATTTCTTTTTTCTCTCTTTCTTTCATTCATTTCTTTTTTTCTTTCTCTCTTTTCTTTCATTCATTTCTTTTTTCTTTCTCTCTTTCTTTCATTCATTTCTTTTTTTCTTTCTCTCTTTCTTTCATTCATTTCTTTTTTTTTCTCTTTTTTTTCATTCATTCTTTTTTTTTCTCTTTCTTTCTTTCATTCATTCTTTTTTTTCTCTTTCTCTTTCATTCATTTCTTTTTTTTTCTCTTTCTCTTTCATTCATTCTTTTTTTTTCTCTTTCTTTCTTTCATTCATTTCTTTTTTTCTCTTTCTTTCTTTCATTCATTTTTTTTTTTTTCTCTCTCTCTCTTTCTTTCATTCATTTTTTTTTTCTCTCTCTCTTTCTTTCATTCATTCTTTTTTTTTCTCTTTCTTTTCTCTCTCTCTCTCTCTTTCTTGTTTTCTTTTTTTCTTTGTAAAGTAATCCAGCATATAAATGGAACTTTTCCTGGCACTTCAACTTTTATTTCCCCTCTAAATTTTTAGGCATCCTTTTCTTTTAACTTTAAATGGCTGGCATTAGAGGTATTAAATCACAGTCCAGGTTTTGTGAGTGCAATTTATTTTGTTTTATTTTTTATTTTATTTTTATATTTTTTATTTCATTTTTTAATTTTTTTAATGTATGTGTAGCTGTTTGCTTTCAGAATCTACCATTATTGGGTCCTCTCAGATAACCTTATACCATGTTGAATATTAACAAGTTATTGGTTTTAGTTCCAATACCATTTTCTCTACATTCATGAGAAGAAATGGAAATCTTTAGTTCTACTTTCACTTTCACTTTATTTTCTAACTTAAATTTTATAAGTTTATATTATTTTCAAATTGCTTCCCCTCCCAATAAAATGGATTTATTTCATGTTATTTAAGCATTGTCATAAAGCCTTAAAATAATTATCAAATAATCAAATTGATTTAAAAGTAGAGTTGTTGGTATCGGCCAATCAGTGAGGGAGTCTATCCCCTTTGCACTAATGCTAAACCAAGGAGATAGTTTTTGTGTCTGAGGTGGAGCGCCACACCTACCATCAGCTCCTTACTTTACCGCACAGATCCATGTGCTACTCATACGCTGAGTTGGCGAGGGCCAGTTTCGAACTAGGGACCTTGTGGTTATCTAGCCGAACACTCTACCGACTGAGCTAACCCGGCCCTATAAAAGTATTATTAAAAAAATGCTCCTGGAAAATGTTAATACCTCAACAAAAGATCCTATGGAAGACAAGGACATGTGATGCCATACTTTTTCAATTATGCAATGCAGTGTATAAACAAAATACAATAGAGAAATAGATAAAAGTCTGCATCCTCCCATTCTTGAAAAAAAGGCGACCTCAGAATCACTAAGAACTACTGAATCATTAACTCTGACTGCCATAGCTGTTAAGGTTTATAATGCCCTTCTTCTCAATCACATCTGACTTGAAGTAGAGAAAATCCTTAGGAAAAAATCAAAATGGGTTTCGTAGAAATCGATCCACAACTTCACAAACCCTTACTATTCATTGAATCGTAGAAGGGGTTCAAGCAAAAAATCTTGAGGCAGCACTATTGCTGGAGATTTTTCCAAGGCATTTGACATACACGGAAGAAAGATGAAGCAAGCATATGGTCTCCCTTAAGGAACGAACATCACTAGATCTAATAAAAGAAAAAGGGTTCGCACTGTAAGATTCAAAGGTTATGACAAAGTCATAACTTGTTGGAATGCAAACAAACTCCGACAAAGGTTGAAGGACAAAACATTTTATATAACAGCACAAGAATTAACAGGGTACATAATACATAGAGGTGTACATAAACATACATACATAAGTAATATACAGAGTAGAGATAATGACACATTCATGAATGGCAAAATACAAGATATTTAGGTATCAAAGAGATACCTAAATGTACATAAAAACGTAGTTACGGATACATGACTAAAGGATAGTCGTATCTCGTATAAGAGACTTACTAGCAGTGAGTGGCCAGTGTTAAGGGCCGAAGCCCCAACGAGAAAGGGGTAGAACATGTCTAACCCATGAGGTCTTGTAGGTCGGCAGGCAAAGAGAGAGAAGAAGTTCAAATCAGCCGCTTAAATAGACCAGGCCCCTAGCGGGAACCAGCGAAACTAAACTGGCAGACAACTCCCCAGGCAAATACGAAAATAACCCCACAGCACTAAAAAAAAAAGGCAAAAAAAGGTGGACTATGTAGATAATGTATTACTTTGGCCTCAATATGAACTCAGTTAATGTGTTTTAAACAAGATGGAGATATATCTACACTGGATGGTAAGTCTCTGAAAGTAGTGGAACAGTTCACTACCTAGGTAGTAATATCTCATCTACAGAAATCAATGTCAGTATGCATATAGGAAGGGCATGGACTACTATAGACAGATCATCAACCATATGGAAATCTGATCTCACTGATAAGATAAAGCGAGAATTCTTCCAAGCTGTAGCTGTGTCAGTGCTACTGTATGGCTGCACCACTTGAACTCTAACAAAACACTAAATAGTAGTAGCAATAACAGCTCATTTCATAAAATCGTTGGACATAAACAATTTTTCACCTAAATTGGTTCAAATCGCAATTCCTCTAGTATTTCTGATCCAATCTTAAAAATATTTATATGGTTGGAAAGAAAATAAAATAATCTTTCTAAATATGTAATTTTTATGTGTTTTTATCCATTGAATAATTTTTTACGGCGAGTTAAAATGATATTTTGCTTCGAAAAAATGAAAACATATAATATGACATATAAAAAAATTTTTTTTTTTTTTTTAGACTAATTTTTACATGT
Source organism: Doryteuthis pealeii (assembly GCA_023376005.1). Lineage (NCBI taxonomy): Eukaryota > Metazoa > Mollusca > Cephalopoda > Myopsida > Loliginidae > Doryteuthis > Doryteuthis pealeii. Next base: position 19,841,582 of record CM042145.1, on the reverse strand, counting down.
TACTTTGTTTTTCAAAATCATAGTGGCTAATCTTTATCAATATTGAAATTTTACACTCAATTAGAAGACACCTGGAAGTACAAACAGGACCCTTTTTTTTTTTTTTTTTTTTTCTAGGACCCGTGGAAGCGAAAATCCTATAAAGCAAATTTGAAGGCGATTTCTTCAAAGAATATAAGAGAAGCAAAAAAAAGCACTATACTAGTAATAGAAGACAGACTCAGAATTATTTCCATATATAATGTGTGAAATAAAAATGATTCCTTCCGAATTCTAACGTGTTACATTATTTGTAAAATCAAAGTGGTTAATATCTTTATCAATATTCTTGAAATTTTACACTTAAGTAGGAGACACTTTTAACTACAAGTAGAAAGCAATTTCTTCAAAAAATATAAGATAAGCAAAAAAAAAAAAAAAAAAAATCACTACATGCCTAATAGGAGACAGCCTTAGGATTATTTTCATATATAATGTGTGAAATAAAAACGATTGTATACCGTCAGGGATTTGCTTTGAAACTTTGAATTTGGAGGAGAAAAAACCCTCAAATTTACTTGTGTTTCCAACGTAAACAACTCTCAGCTAGGCGTCGTTTATCCAGACCCTACCAGTTTAAAATAATAATTCATCGCTTATTTCTGGTCCAATTTTTTAAATATTTATATGGTTGGAAAGAAAAGAAAATAATCTTTTTAAATATGGAACTTTTATGTGTTTTTAACCATTGAATTATTTTTTAGGGCGAATTAAAACGGTATTAATTTTATGGCGAGTTATTTGTTTATTATTACACATAAACAAAGCTGCACATGGACAAGCTTTGTTAAATAAAATTATATAAAGAGTTATTCTTTTTCTTGTATGTAATACAACATAGCAGGTATTTAAAAAGGTATTTTTAAGTACAAAGTGATGTTATTTATATAAATTAATACTATATATGTGTATATATGCCGTATTAAAATGAAAATGTTGAATAATCCTGTGGTAAACTTAAAAATTTGGGGCTTTAAATTCTCATAACTTTTGAACCACTGGGGATATTTGCATAATTCAAACAGTTCTGAACTCCATTTACAAAGCTCTATATAACTAACATGATTAAATAACAATAACCCCAAATAAAAAAATCAACTGGGAATGCTACTAAAAGTAAGGAATAATTTAGTATAATTTTCATGTTATTAATCAAAACAGTAAAAAAGCCTTTAGGAAGCAAAAGTTGATTAAGTCAGCTTTAGTATAATAATAGATAGTAACCAGGTAAGTTGTTGTTGGGAATGATTCTAAGCAGGACCAGTTTTAATATTTTGATATTGAATATTGAAATATTAAAATATTTTGACATATACTATTTTGCCATTTGAAGATCAAGGATTTTACAAGCCTGACAAACTGATGAAACAATTGTTTCTCCATAATTTGAAATCTGTTTTCTTTCTCTGCTCTTGCTGCTGCGCCTACCTGTGCAGTCCTGTATTGGATCTATTGGTAGCTGTAGTTGTTTCTAAGCACAGAAAAAACATACACACTTTCTAAAACAATATCCATAGTTCAATTTGACTAATAATTTCATATTTTCTATTTACAGATAAATGGAAAAGTCAACAAAGCCCAACAGGCTGTAGTGCTGTGATAACTGGAGATTCTGAAGCTGCTCCTATTTCAGACAAGTGAGTAACTGATACTTTCCTTCTCCACTGTTTTTTTCTTTTTTTTCTTTTCTTTTTTTTTTCTTTCTTTCTTTTTTTCTTTCTTTTTTTCTTTCTTTCTTTTTTTCTTTTCTTTCTTTTTCTTTCTTTTTTTTCTTTTTTTTCTTTTTTTTCTTTCTTTTTTTTTTTCTTTCTTTTTTTTCTTTCTTTTTTTTCTTTCTTTCTTTTTTTTCTTTCTTTTTTTTTCTTTCTTTTCTTTCTTTTCTTTTTTTTTTTTTTTTTTCTTTTTTCTTTTCTTTTCTTTCTTTTTTTTTCTTTTCTTTTTCTTTCTTTCTTTTTTTTCTTTCTTTTTTTTTTCTTTCTTTTTTTTTTCTTTCTTTCTTTTTTTCTTTCTTTCTTTTTTCTTTCTTTCTTTTTCTTTCTTTCTTTTCTTTCTTTCTTTTTTCTTTCTTTCTTTTTTTTCTCCTTTTTCTTTTTTTTTCTTTCTTTTTTTTTTCTTTTTTCTTTCTTTATACTACAGTCGCTCTCACATGATCCAATAGTGAGTTGTCTTGGTCTTCAAGTAATATAAGTATCTTATAACTTGGAAGTCCAATCTTTTCAGAAAAGCAGAATTTCACATGTGAACTGTTAAACAAAAACTAATTCAAATTTCTTAGTATTTCAAATAGCACCTACATGAACTGCAGATAATTGCACTTAGCATTTTATTTATTTACAATGTGTATATTTTATTTACCTTAATGTTTAAAAAATTTCAGTTAGAATTTCCATGGCATAATAGAAACTGATACTTTCCTTCTCCACTGCATTTTTTTTTTTTTTTTTTTTTTGTATCAAATGAACTTTGTATTTATATCAGTTTTCTTTTAGACATTCTCAAACTAACTCCTTTTTCTTCTTTATTTATTTACTGGCTTAATTGCCTTATTGGGTGGCTCTTAAAATAGTTAACTAATATTTTTGTTGCCATAATTATGATGTTTTGCCATAGATAAAAGTAAAGTTGTCGGGTGGCTAAAGTCAGTACCAGCCAGACAGCAGGGGAGTCTATTCCATTTTCACTAGCTCTAGACCAAGGAGATTGTTTTTGTTTATCACACAGATCGAAACTCTGCTATTTATTTACTGGCTTAATTGCTACCTTATTGGGCGGCTCTTAAAATAGTTAACTAATATTTTTGTTGCCATAATTATGATGTTTTACCATAGATAAAAGTAAAGTCGTCTAAACTAAAGTCAGTATCAGCCAGACAGCGAGGGAATCTATCCCATTTTCACTAGCTCTAGACCAAGGAGATTGTTTTTTTTTTTTTATCACACAGATTGAAACTCTGCTATTCATGCGTTGAGTTTGTGAGGACCAGTATCGAACCCAGAACCTTGTGGTTCGGGGTTGGTACTCTATTGACTGAGCTAAATCAACCCGTACAAATTGATGTATTAGTATGAGCAAATTAACTTTTCATCTAACAAATTTCCTAGACGGCTGTACTAAATTTTCCTGTTGTTTTTTACCTGTATAGTGGTATATTTCAAATTTCACTATGTATTCACCTCAGAACTAATTCTGTTCAAATAAAGTCCTATTATTATTATAATAATCTGAGTCCTTCTGCTCAATTATAATGAACTAACCCTCAATTTTTGTACTTTGCTTTGATGTGGTGGCAGTCGCTGTAAGCAGCTTAAAGTAGCCAATGAGTGAAACAGTATTTTTTATTTTTTTTATAAAATAGGTCATAACTAGTTATTTTAACCTGCATGTCTGTGATTTAATAATAAAAAAATAAAAAAATACAAGTAGAATTGACCTAAAATTTTATGTTTCCAAGAAAAATAAGCTTGGTTCTCTCACTATTGTCATCTCTTATTATAATGGAGATTGTGTGTTAGTCTGTAACTGAAACTATATCACTACTGAAGTTACAATTCCCTTTATTATTTACGTTACATTCTCCAGGATTTTATTTTTATTTAAACTTAAATTATTAATAAAACTGTTTTACATTATTAATACTGTTGACCATAACATGCAATTATATTTATATTTATATATACAACAAAATAGCGGTTTACAGTGTGTTTGGGAAGGCTAATTTACATATTGATATTAAAAATTTGATTTTAATAAATATGTGCTTAGTATTATTGATTCCTAATTATTTAGTTTATCTTAATGAATATGAGCAAAAATCTCTTCAATAATTCTTAAAAGAAATCCATTAACAAGAAGAAATAACTGTAATTTTATTCTTTACTTCCTATTTTAACTAAATAGTTAAATTAGGAAAATTTGCAATGAAAGAGATGGAAGAGTAAGTTTCATTTGTTCTACTTTTCGATTATACACCCCTCTGTTTCAAATCCTTTTTATCTGCATTCTTATTTAGTTTCATTAGCCTTTCTAATTTAATATGATATTTTATTACATTAAAACTTAAATACTTGCACCCTACGAAGGGCGCATATATTTGCTAGTACACATAATTCAAGAAAAAGAATAAGTTAGAAGATGCCTCTTAACAGTATTAATGTTGCGAGACCTGAGTGATTAACACTATATAAAATAGACAAAAGAAATAGATTATATAAGGGGAGAATTGAATACCTACTACTTTCAATTGAAAGAAGGGAGTGTTTATAATTTGTATTTAAAAGCTGCTGAAATGCTTGTAGGTGAAAGAAATACTACTACGACCAGTAAAGTTTTTTTTTTGTGTGTGAAATTAATGGTACAGTAAGAAAAATGTTAGACCTTGGTAGAAATTGCTAATGAATGGATTCTTTTTAGTTACTGGTGTTATAAGCAATTGCTATAGTTTAAATGGTACAAGAAAGAATTACTATTCCATTTCAAGTGGGGTTTTTTTGTTTTTTTTATCATTATTGCAGTTTACATGTTTTTCTTTATTTTTTTCCTCCTTTAATAAAAATACCATGGCAAATATCTCTTCGATTTACCCACCTGTCTAGTATTCACTGGTATAAATATATATTCTATTAACAAATTAGCTTATAAATAGTCTTTATAAGTTAAGAGAAAGGATAAGAGTATAAACAAGCTCTGAAGATGATTTTTATAAATCGAAATATTGTTCAATATTAGCTGTTTTCCCTTTAACAGCATATTGTTTTGTTTTCATATCCTTTTATCTATACTCATATATATATATATATATATATATATATATATATATATGTGTGGTGTCCACAAAGTCTGGGTACATGGGGATTAACACATACTTTTAAAACAAAACAATTTTATTTAATTATAAAATTATTTCTTATATTTAATTGTTTATGTTATGATTTTATTTACTGCTAAATTACCATATCTGCCTTCTCGGAAAAGTTAAGGTTAATCATTTTATATATATATATATATATATAAAATGAGTATATATAAAAAGATATGAAAACACCACAAAATGCTGTTAAAGTGAAAACATTTTATAACTTAGCTGATATTGAACAATATTTCGATTTTATGAAAATCGTCATCAGAGCTTGTTTAACAACACGGATTTATAAATAAGCTCTGATGATGATTTTCATAAAATCGAAATATTGTTCAATATCAGCTAAGTTATAAAATGTTTTCACTTTAACAACATTTTGTGGTGTTTTCATATCTTTTTATATATACTCATATATATATATATATATATATATATATATATATATGATTTACCTTAACTTTCAAGTTTAATTTGTTCCAATCATAACTTAATTTTAATATATATCAAATCAATTTTCCCCATTGAAATAAATTGAAATTCCATTAATCCATTCCACCTCCCACTGACACCTAATTATTTTTTTTATAAGAAAAATGACACTGTAGTGTATTAAAAAACATAATAAACTAGAATTCAATGAATTATGTGCTGTAATATGTTTTAATGTTCATTTTTTATAAATGAAATTTTTAAGTATATCTGAACCAATGTACAATAATGTATAATATGATATGATTATGTATAATAATGTATGATAATATATAATATAATAATACACTAGGAACCAACAATTTAGATATATATCTTCACTTAAAAAACGAATTAGAATTAATTTAATTGATTATTTAAGGTCAAACTTTTGATTTAGTTGAAAAGTAGTAAGACAATGAGCACCATTAAACAAAGCAAAATAATATTACATATGTAATTAATTTAGGGGTGACATCTATATTTTAAATAGATCAAATAATGAGTTTTAAAAAAGTGTTTTTAAAAACAAATTGAATACCCAACAAGAATGAATAAAACAAAAACGACTTTGACATAAAATAACCCAAGGGTTGACATGCCATAAAATCCAACTAACCTATCTTCACTATGTAAGCTGAAATTTAAATAGGTGACTTGATTTTTTTTTTTTTTTCAAGTGGCCAAAATTCTTCTTTACACCCTACAACATAAACATTTAACAGATTTAAAAAAAAAAAAAAAAAAAAAAAAAATACTAGTACCGCAGTTGATAATTGTCATCTGAGGAGGTAGTTAATAAGTATGCTAAACACCGCCTAATGAGAATGGTTTAAATTCTCTAAAAGTAGCGCATTGCAGTTATTTGGTCAAGGTTAATTCTGACCAAAGGCTAGATTGATAAAATGTTTATTCAACAGCTTTCAAGATGAGCAAGAAAAATACATTGTAATTGTAAACCTGATCTAGTATAGTGAAATGCGTCTTGCTATTATCTCAATTATATTATAGGTCCGGTTTAGCTCAGTTGGTAGAGCGTCCAACTAGGAACCACAAGGTTCCGGGTTCGATACCGGCCCTCGCCAACTCAGTATATGAGTATCACAGAGATCTTTGCAGTAAAGTGAGGAGCTGGTGGTAGGTGTGGCACCTTGCCTCAGACGCCAAGAAACAATCTCCTTGGTCTAGCGCTAGTGAAAAGGAGATAGACTCCCTCGCTGTCTGGCTGATACCGACTTTGGGCCACCTCGATGACTTTACTTACTTTACTTATTATTCGAACATGATTATCTGCAGAAATGCCATTACCCTGGAGCTTTGGAAAGCATTTTACCTGGAGGTATAAGGAATATATATAATATATATATATATATATATATTTTTTTTTTTTTTTTTTTTTTCAAATTGAAGAAGACTAAATTATAAAGAATTTTAATCAGGTTGATCAGCAATTGATCAATTGATTTTAATCAAATGTCAACCTGTCCAGGGTTATTTCATGCCTAGAGGTTAGGGAATCCTGTTCTTATTTACATTTTTGTGTAGTTGTTTAAATACTTTTCCCACATGGTCCTATCAAATGCAAATAATTTTTAAACAGATCTATTTGACCCATAGATGAGACCCTAACAGGTACTACCACTTCAGATTAGAATGGACCTGGGGGGTGATGCCAATGAAGGAGGAAAGGGAGCAGATCTCAAAGTATTTTTGACAAATGAGAAGAAAGCCCTTTTTTTGGTTTGAATTTAGAGTTTTCCTTCTCTTAGACTGGTTGCCATACCAAGGTTAAGAGCTCAGTCTGCCTTACTATTTAGCCCTAGTTGTTGGAAGAATAATTGGATTCATACCTTTCCCAAGGTTATTAGCACTATGTGAAATGCAAATATTTCTTATGACAGTAACCATTTCACCACACACCTGAAGTGGGTATGCTACACTCCCCAAAAACTTCAAAAGTGGAACCTCATCATCAGATGCTGTTTAGTGTCATATCCAGGATATAATTTCAAGGATGCTGATAGGTATGCGTCCTGCATCCCTGACGCATAAAAATCTAAAAGGACACAGTAAAATCGTATCCATGCATCCCAGTGTTTTTCTTTTTTCTTCCCTCACCATTTCAAGCTAACTGTAAATACACTTCAATAGTTTCTTAGAAATGAATTACACAGGATAGGTTACAAGGTAGCAGTTAGATGGCTTTAGTTGGGACCCATAAATTTTCCCGGGGACTCATTCAAAGCAAATATATGCGTCCCAGGACGCACTAAATCAAAAAGCTATCAGCATCACAGCAATTTTAATTTGGGACAATTCATCCCTAATTAATGTTCTAGTCAAACATTGTATGAAGATAATCTTGCTACATTAGTCAGTGTTTACTCTCTTCATGATTTTTGTTTAATTTAAAGTTGTTTTTTTTTTTATTATTATTACTAGCAAATATATGCACTCAGGGTGCAAGTATTTAAGTTTTGATGTGATAAAATATTATATTAAATTAGAAAGGTTAATGAAACTAAATAAGAATGTAAATAAAAAGATTTGAAACGGAGGGGAGTATAATCAAAAAGTAGAACAACTGAAACTTACTCTTCCATTACTTCCGTCTTTCATTGCTAAAATTTCCTAATTTAATTATTTAGTTAAAATAGGAAGTAGAGAATAAAATTACAGTTATTTTGTTCTTGTTAATGAATTTCTTTTAAGAAAACCATGTAAACCACTATTTTGTTGTATATACAAATACAATTGCATATTATTAGAATGTAGATATAATCAACAGTATTAATAATGTAAAACAATTTTATTAATTGAGGTTTAAATAAAAAATAAAATCATGGAGAATGTGACTTAAATAACTAAGGGAATTGTAACTTGAGTAGTGATATAGTTTTGGTTATAGATACAATCTCCCTTATAAGATATAAAAAAAAAAAAAAATTCTATGCTTTAATAACTGAATTCAATAATAATAATAAAAAAAGTAATAATTTGACAATGTTTAAAAACTATTAAAAATTAAGTCCAAACACTTAACAATTGTATCTTTTCTTATTTCTTATAACTTTGTACATTGCAGTGTGTGTCCAGTGACTAACAACAGCAACAGCAATGCCACTCCGACATGTCGCACAGGGCCCCCTCCTGCCTTGTCACAACCAACTGGACAGCTACCGCCACCTCCGGCCACCAAAAAGTCCCACACACGCAACTTGTCAGGCCAGTACAGAAGCTTGCAATCTGATAATCCACCACAGTATTCACAACAGGTAAATTTTTAAAATCTTTTTTTAAAAACTTATTTGTAGTACAATGTTTAATTTAGAGATAGTTTACATCATGTAGGAAGTAGGTGACCTGTCTTCATCATCCGTGTGTACTATTTTATGAACTTGTTGTCAAGGATCTTGTATAATCTAGTTGTTTATATTTTGCAGAGTACCATGTAGTTTTCTGTTAACCCATGGCCTTCTAATATATACGGCCCCATATGTCACCTAACAGGCCTATTCATTTTATAGTCAATTTATGACCGTTTCGAAAAAAATGTTAAAAATATACAAACTTGTCTTTTTTCTTCAGAAATGTAATAATAAAAGATTGTAAACAAAAAAAACAAAAAAATAGTTTAAAAAATGATGTAGTTATACAAAACAAACACACCAACAATTCATCTATGATTTCAGATTATATCAGAAGAAAAAAACCTTTTCAATGTGAAATGTATTCCCTGGTCATGGTCGACAATGATAGTAATGATACTACAGAGAAACAATATTTCTCGAGGAGGAGAACTTACGGTTCCATCTAGCCAAATGTTTATGCTTTAATATTTTTCGAAACAGACATAAATTGACTATAAAACGAATCAGTCTGTTAGAATTCTGTCTGCTTAGGTGACATATGCCCCCCCCCCCGTATATATTAGTAGGCCGTGGTTAACTACAAATTTTTTTTTTTTTTTTTTTTTTTTTTAATTTTTTTTTTTTTTTTCAGACTTAAATTTGAGATGAAATTAAAAAAAAAAAAAGACTTCAACAACAAATAACATTTTTTTTAATCATATGCTCTATATTCCCGTAGTTCCCAAAGCACACTTCCTACTAATCATTGTCCTTTTTTCAAATTATTTTCTTAAAAAAATCCTCATCTTTTAAAAAAAGAAAAAACGGTCAGTTGGATTTACAAAGAAAATACTTGACTTCTCTTTCTTTCCTAATAGATTTTTCATTCTATTTTGAAGTTGGATCAGACAAATTTTTTTCTGAAAAATAGGAAAAAAACTCCCCGTCGGCCAACAAGCCTGGGCCGTCCCCTGAAGGTCAGTACTAACTCTAGCTGCTGAGGCATGCATGGGGAGCCTCGGCATTGCACTCAATGACACTATAAAATTGGTCTTCCACCTCCCATCCAACCTGTATTGGTTGGGTCAGCACTGTGATAGCCATATAAGTAAAACACATACATAGGCATTGAGAACCACTCTTGGGCCTTTATGAGTATTCTTTTCTCTCTCTCTCTCTCTCTGTGTGACCCTGTTCTCTCTCTCCTCTCTCTGTGACCCTGACTACTCTCTCTCTCTCTGTGTGACCCTGACTATTCTCTCTCTCTCTCTGACCCTGACTATTCTCTCTCTCTCTCTCTGTGACCCTGACTATTCTCTCTCTCTCTCTCTCTCTCTTCACCCTGACTAACCCTCTCTCTCTCTCTCTCTCACCCTGTGACCCTAACTATTCTCTCTCTCTCTCCCTCTCTCTGTGACTCTAACTATTCTCTCTCTCTCTCTCTGTTGACCCTAACTATTCTCTCTCTCTCTCTCTCCTTAACCTCTAAGTTCACTCTTCCTCTCGTACTTTCTATTCTTTCTCTCTCTGTTTTAATTGGTATGTTCTGTGACTATGTCCAATCAATATACTGCACTGGTGGTCTGTATGGTTACCTTATTAACACCAAACCAAAGAGTTATCTTCTTTTTTTTTATCTCGATTCAACATGGGATATTTCTCCACAAAATTCTAGTCTGTTAAGAAAATTGAATTGTTAATTATAGCCAACTATTTTTTAATTTTTAAATTTTTTTTTTTAATCATAATGAAAATAGATACTTCTTATTCCTCTACTCTCGTATGAATGGGTTGCTGGAAAACATTTTGTATAGTTAAAGAAACTTGAAAAAAATTGTACAAAATATGCTGAACTTCTGGATAAATATGAAATAGTGTTACAATTCATGGGAGGTCATGAATTGTGAACAGCCCCTGTAGCTAGAATTAAATTGAGTCTGTCAGATTTAGAATCAGGGAGTCCCATTCATTGAAAATACCGGGACTGTTGGTAACCCTAGACCCAGAGAACCGCGGATTTCACGCGCCATGACAGACACATGTTAGTTAGTTTAGAATTCAGATTTGACCCGGCTTCCATGGAGCTTAGATGTGCTCTGGGGTCGATCTCATCCGCGAGGAATTAAATCATGGGCTAGATAAATAATAAAAGCTTGATCAAGCAAACCTAAAGTCTTATTTATTTTAATTAATTAATTGTAAATTATCAAGACAAATTGAATAATCAGAAATGAAGTAATCAAATAACACCATCTCCAGTCTAATCTAATGTATCATCTCTATCACGTGAGATGAACTCTGATCGTTTATATAACCGATGTTGGTATACAACACAGGCCCCGACACTAACTTTTTCATGACCATCCGACAAAAATTATCAACCGTCCCGAATGGGATTTGGACCGTCCCGAAAATCAAAATATTTTTGTTAATTCATTAGCATCATCTTATACTTGTCAGTCATCATAGCATAATAACATGTAATAAAACATTAAGAAAGCTGAAGCAGTGATAATCTGGATACTGGACAAAAAATCCATTTCCTAGTGTTTTGTGCTAAAAAATATTTTTTACTTTTTTTAATGTATTACTAACTTTTAGTAAAAAATGTTACTGTCCGGATGACGAATGATCGTCCTGGATGTAATTTTTTATCGTCCCGGACGACTGGGCAGCGTTAGTGTCGAGCCCTGATACAACATATGAAATATGTAGTACTAACATTTAGGAAAAATTTTACCATCCCCGGCAAACTAGTCCCTGATGATGTAATTGATCGTTCCTAATGTAATGTGATCCCGGATGTAATTTTTATCGTCTCAGACGCGAGTATCAGCCCTGATACAACATATGAAATATGTTTTATATGCCATAAAATGTGGCTTTCCTTACATAAAGACATTTAGAGGAAATTGTAGCCTAACAATATTGTCTATTAAAAGGAATTCAAATCCTAGATGAGTGTTTGCATTTCACTTCACACTAATGTCCTTAGGAAAAGCATGAATCCATCTCTCCTCCCTTCAGCTATGGGTACATAGTAAACAGACTGGGCATTTACCTTGTATGGGGAAAAAAGTCTACTGTTTTTGGACAAACAGCAGCTAAGTACCAACTTAAGCAGTGTCCAAGACAGTTGATATATTAGAAATCAAGAATGACCCATTCATGAATTTGGGTATTTGGTTGATTCCATTCCTTGAGTCTGATGGCTGCTTGACTGCCTGATTTGAATGACATTGTAGTATTAAATATCCTGTCATTCTGCAGTAGACTTTGTGACTATTCGGGTTTGTATTTAAGTACAACCGTTTTGGCCTTGTCTTCCCAAGTTCGACAGTAATTGAACTAATTTCTTCAATTTTATTCGATGTTAAAACAAGCAATGCGAAAAATAGCAAAGAAGAAAATTAACCCCCAGAAGAAGGAAATCAACAGACAGGAAAATGGCGTCCGAACCTCAGCAGAACAGCACAATAGAGTATCAAAATAAGTAAACAAGTACCCACCCTCTCTAAGTCTCACTCTCTCTCTCTATCACTAACATGAACTCTCACCTTTATAAACCTGTTTGAGTTATAAACTATGATATATTAACAATAAGATACTTTTTCATGTTCAGTTCATTCCTTCTTGGTATACTGCTAGAACTTTACATATCTCAAAAATTAATTTGTTACCTAATAGATTTAATACTTTGGCATTGCCCTTTCCAGCTGGGGAAAATTTGGTCAGACCCCTCATGCAGGGCAGGCTCTCTTAGAGATGTTCATGTTTAAGTGACCCTGTGCACCATGAAGCTAAAGACGGTCCAGAAGAAACAGTGGCAACAAAAGCACCAGCAATCAACATCTTCAGGACAGGCCTTCACATGCGACATCTTGTCAGAATGTTTTCTACATGGATTACAGTCCAGGAGCACGTGTAACTTCAGGCACAAAAACTATATTCTATCTTCTAGATTGTGAACATGCCAATTAAGTATTTTTTTTTTTAAACAAAAAACCAAAAAAAACAAAACGGACGAACAAACCAAAGCATACCCACTAAACCATTGCTTAAGAAAGAAAGAAAAAAAAAATTGAAGGAATATAACCTTAAAATAAGAGAAAGAAAGGTTCTCATAAATGTTTACAATGCTTTAAATTTCAAATACCAAAACCTCCACATTCTTTAGTTAGCATACATAACATTGCACTTGAATTATTGGCATATAAAAAAAAAAAAAAAAAAAAAAAAAAATCAAAAAGATCACTATCTAGCAAGTAAACTATGAAACCATGGTATGTTCTTTGATCCTGAATAGAACATTATTCAATATATCATAATCCTCTTAAGCACCAAACGCAACTATGATCAGTGTATAATGACCCTAAACATAATTCTTATAAACTTCATATCTTTTTGCTTCTGTGTCTTTCTAAATCCTAATCAGATTAATTCATTCTGCTAGCAATTGTTTTTTCTATTTGCTCTCTTCTCTCTCTCTAGATATATATTATCTTATATATATATTAATATATATATATATATATTATATATATAATTATCAGGAAAATGGAAAAAATCCTCCAGTATGTAGATATATTATAAATATGAAAAACAAGTATTCAGAGAATGCTTTTATTATAATTGAAGATAGCATTTGACGTTTTTTTATTTTTGTATCATTCTTAAATATGAAAGAAAAATGAGAAAATCAGCATCCTATTGCTGTTAGTAGCATCTATTTCAAAACTTGGGTTTAATTCATTTAAAATTATTTAAAAACAACAAAAAAAAACAAAAACTTATTTTTTTAAAAAAGAAAAAAAAAGTATGACGAATTAATCCATAGTTTTAATAGAAGCTACAATGGCAATAGAATGCTAAGAATTTTCTCATTTTTCCTTTTCAATATTTAAATTGATATAATCTTGACAATGGCTTTTAATTATGTTTTATATTTCAAAAAAACATTTAATGTTCTGCACCTGTCGCTGGCTTAGAATACATCCGACTGCACCCTGCCAGAGGGTAAGACTCCCCCAAGGCACTATTTAGCCTGGTGGTGACCCTATGCCTTAAGGAAGAACCCAGCTGGAGACAGTCCAATGAATTGCAATACCCACTTTGCCCTAAATCTTGGGCCTAGATGGTTCAGAGAGCCCCTCCAACAATCGAGCTGCTACGTAAAGCCTCACCTATAAGTTTCCCAACGCCTATTGCCCATATGCAGCCCCAACCCCTTTTTATCATATGGTGTGCTAGAAGCGGTGACTGAGGGTCTACATGTCCGGAATGACGTTAAACTCTATCTGATGTATGGTTCCATTATTGGAATTGGGGAATGTGCGCACCCCTCATCATCATGCTCTTTGGTCCACTCTGACCCGGGTGTAATACCTGTTGGCTCCTCATAGGTAATAGAAAAACAGAGTTGATGAAACAAATTGTATATACTCCATTAGAATTGATTTATTAAAATTTTATCGATTAAATGTCCCACATAGGTTAATGCCGTAAAACCCAAAAAAACCCAGAAAAAAAAAAAAACCATTAAATTGTTGACAATACTTCTAACTATGATGAACTCATCTTCGAATACCTCTTTCTTTCATATCACCACACATGATTCACACACACACACACACACACACACACACACACACACATATATAATATATATATTATTATTTAATTTTGCTTGGAGGCAATACATGCGCATATATCACATAAAATTCATTAATTAAGAAGATTGATACATACAAGTGATTTCGTAAGAATTTTCTGTGTGTAAACATCTTACAGACAGTTTGAAAACATTCTGCACAATATCTACACACAAATATTCTTTACCAAAGTTCACTTGTCATTATCATCTCTATAATATAATAGAATTTTATTATATACGCATTGTAATTGCCTTCAAGCAAAAATATAAATATTTAAATATATACTTTATTAACAAGCTTCTAAAATAAACAACATCCAAAAATATTATATATAAATATAGATTATATATTATATATAATAATTTGCAAGCCTACAATGCGTATGAAAAATAATACATCTTTTTGTTTTATTTTTCATACGCATTGTATGCCTTCAAATTATTAATTTATATTAAACATACTTAACATGCTCAAGCAAATTACAATGCTTTTATATAATATATATATATATATAAATATATATATATATAATAATTATAGTATATATAAATGTTTATGAACATACTCCTTTTTACCACCATTAATTTCTATCCATTCTTTTTAGTAGTTTCCTGTTCACTTCCTTTCATCTTAACTAAACAATCTACAATTCTTCCTTTTTACAACTGATATAAGCCAAGTACTGATATTTATGCATACTTCTGTCACAGACTCAAGCTTAACCTTTTCTCTTAATGAAGGTTTGTAAGTCATCCTCTTCAATGCTATACAGAACAATGGATTCTTCTTCTTCTTCTACCATTTAACTATTGAAATGGTCTATAAAAACATCATCTGTTATCTGGTTGCTTTTGCATGTCTTTTTTTTTTTGTTGTTTTTACGTGTTCTCACATTCTGTTCAGAAACATTATGCTTACCAGTTAGACTTTCTGTAATTAGATTAATAAGAAGTAATTAATAGTAAAATAGCACCATCTTATAGAGAGGATTTATTAAATTAATTTGTGTTTAAAATGTATATAAAAATAAACTATCCATCTACGTTAAAATAGAAATGTATTTATTAAAAATTTATTATCCACTAAGAATTATTTATTTCAAAAACTTTATCGCATTTAAATGACCACCGAGTTATGTGCCGTAAAACAAAACCAAACCAAAACCAAACCAAACCAAAAAATGAAACTAATCACCATACTTATTCATCTAGTTGTTAAAATTAATATCAAAAATTGAAAACATTATAGAGTAACAAATGAAAGGTGTTCAAAAGTATCGTGATAAAGCTAATTTACCAAGACAGAATATAACAATGAAATAACATTTTTTTTTTTTTATTTTTTTTTTTTTAATCAACACACCTATTCCATGAGTTTTTTCATTGGTAAGCATCACCTCTGAAAACTCATCTTCTTTTATATGTGTAATCTGTGCTGTTGTATATGTATGTATATATATATATATATATATAATATATATATATTTTATTTTATTTTATTGTTTCAATGTCCTCTATATCCTCAAATTCTTAAGATGAATTTTCAGTTAGATAAATTGTACGCAACTAGATCGTGGATATGAGATTGCCTTGCACACATCTTGTTTTTACCAAAAATTATTGAACTTGAGCACTGATTTATCTCGACAGTATCACTTCATTATAGTTCCACCTGTCAACATCCTTTTTAGCCCATCATGGGTTAAATAGAAATTATTTATAAAAAAATTGTAAATGTATCAAAATATAAAAATTGATTTATTTCAAAACTTATCAGCCTTAAAATGACCCACTGAGTTTATAATGCCGTAAACAAAACCAACCAAACATCTTTTTAATGTAAAAAAAAAAAAAATCCAAGTGTCTATACTTTTAATCAGACCTTAAATATTTTCTTTCTTTTTAAAAATATCACTTAGAAGATAAGTTTTTAGTTTAACAACTTATGCCTATGGTTATCTGTTGATGATTCACCAGGAGAATCCAGAAATAACCTAAACTTATTCTATAACTCAACATAAAGGGGAACACTCTGAATGATTTAATCTTTAATTATCTAAACCTTATTTTCCCATTAAACTAATCCTAAACGCTAACCCTGTCTTCTTTTTTCCCTAGTAATTCAATAAATAAATATAAATATTTATAGTCAACAAGTTTCCCCTATTTATGTTGGATTATAGGAAATAACCCCAAAGACTGTCCTGTGTGGTTCCAAACTTTATTATTATTGCTGATATTTCAATTCATAAGAAAAGAAGAAAAAAGTTGCAGAAATTTATTATCAAGTGGCTTTACCATAAAGCAAAATACTTTTCTTCACTTTCTATCAGTCATATAATAAAGAATGTAAACTCTGTAATGTTTAATCAATAAATCTTATAAAAAGATCTTTTCCAATATACACCTTACTATTTATTTACCTGATATCCAGTATATACGTTATTTATATAGTACCTTGAACTTACACTATCTCACAAGCTGGTTTCATGGAAAGTTGTTTCAACCATTCCATATACCCGCACTTTCACCTGGGGCTTAGAAGATACACTGACTGCACCTTACAGAAGGGGTAAGACTCCCCCAATGGCACTGTTGGCTGTAGATGACAACCCGCTGATGCTTAAGATGAACCCTGGTGAGCAGTCCATACACTTCCACTTTGTCCTACTTGCAGATCGGCGAGAGTCCCTCTCCGACCAATCGATGGTCAGTCAAGCTCTAGCACTACATGATTTGCCCCAAATCACTTATTGCCCTTATGAGCAAGCCTGACCCTTTTATCATATGATGCTTAGAAGGCGCTGGTTTGAGGATCTTCATGTTTGGAGTCTGAGGAATGTGCGAACCCCTTCATCACCATTGCTCTCAGTCACTCTCCAGTTGTAGTACCATCCATGGGTATATAGAAAAATGTTTTATGGAAATTGAGTATCATTAAGAATGAATTATTTTAAACTTGTCTGCATTAATGACCCATAAGATTGATATGCCATAAACATACCAAACATTCATATATCATAGTAATGTGTCACATTTCCTTACTTTCTCTCAACTATCGCATCTGATTGAGCCATTGCTCATAGTATCCTCTAGACAGCATCCATTCAAACAAGAGCTTAAATGTATTTACTCGTCAGCCAACATGGTTGCATCCATGTGTACAAGTCCATATACACAACAGATGAAGTAAGTCAATCGGTGGACTGATCTCGGTATCAGTAGAGCTATCCTTTTCATACGCTAGACCAAGGAGATTGTTACCCACAGTTGAGGAGAATTGTCGATTCATACCTTTCAAGACATTACTTATAATGAAATACAACTTGCCTCAACAGATTTGAACTCAGGTCACTATGTCCATTTTCAAACCATAACCAATAACCACAGGCACTACTACACTATTACCATTTTTGTATAGTAGTATGAGGATTTAGCTACAGGATGGGTGGAGAGTCTTTTCATGTTTAAGCCACCATTGTAATTTATACCACTAATTAAAAAGCACTCTCACTATATGTTTATATGTTTACAACAAAATGTAAGTTTAACTTTTAGTAATAACTTAGTCAAATTTAATTAATATATAAAAAAATTAATAAGTAAAGTCTTGGTGGCCTAAATGCTTTTGTTATGCTTTTTATTATTAGTAAATCATTCATAAACAAATTGACTCTCTGATATAATGGATTTATGAAATGAAATGTTGATTATTTTGTTATATTATTTACTAATCTAGCTTAGTGTGGCACAGGCCAAAGTATGGGCGCCCAATGAGAATCAAACTCATTAACAAATGATTCTGCAATAGGCTTGCACCATTATAACACGTGACGCCCTTATTTTTATATAAGGCTGTCTACAAATACACCACTCAAATTTATTAGAACTAAGCGAGTCATTGGGGTTTAAACCTCAGCAATCAACATCCGAATGCGTGGCTAGTTGCTTACTTAAACACTATCTGAGAGACCCATTTCAATATTATGAAGACTTCAATACTGAGACACCAAGAAACAACCAAGATTCTTTACCAAGGATTCTTGCTGCGCAGCACTCTCTTGACCAAAGGCTGGCCCTAAATCGTAACCTCCAATATAATGATTATGAAATGAAGACACTGAAATCATTTTCTTTTCAAAGTCAAATAGAAATATATGAATTAATTTTTTTTTTTCTGCTTTTGAATAATGTAGTTATCAGATTTATAGCTTGAGATATTCTAGATTTATTATTTAATACTAGAAGCACATATCTGTGTTTCCTGAGAGAGGAATTAAAAAAGTTAGTCTCGCAGATCCTTTTTAATGAGTATTTTATAATTGGTTTCTATAATTGTTTTATGTTAATCACAAACTCCATCTATGACTTTCCCTCTCTTTACTATTCAAATTTCTATTTTAAATATCTTCACGATATACATAAAATCTTATTATTTTGCAACAAAAAGCAAGCTTCTGATGATTGTGAATTTTATATATATATTCGCTTTGCCCCTCCTTAATAATCGACATGATCTTTTAATATATCTCGTTTCTAGCTAAAATAGTTTAAATACTTACAAAATAACCAGCTTATTAATTATTTATTATTATCATTCCCAACTTTGATTCCATTTATTCTCTTTAAAAAATCAAGTCCATTAATACTTTTCTCGTCTTTTGCATTCTTGCGTTGCGTCAGCTTCATACATCTTCGCGTGGTGGATCGCGACTTGCCTTTGCAAAAAAAAATTCATCCTATTTCGCACTTGTTTTTTCAAATTTTCTTTATATTTGTCGATTATTTTCCAATATTTACTCCCATATAATATAATATATTTACTTTGTTTTAATTGTTTTATTTTCTGATTTCTCTACCATACTACAACAACTGCCTTTATATTAGGATACATAGATAATAAATATTATGATCAATTATGTCAATCCATTACTCCAATACTGCTTTGTTGCTTATTTATTATTTATTTTATTAGTAAATCATCATAAACAATTGCTGCCTCCAATATAATGATTATACTGGAATAAGTGACACTGAAACTCATTTTTCTTTCAAAGTCAAAATAAGAAATTATGATGAATTGATTTTTTTTTTTTTTCTTTTTTCTTTTTGGTTTTGGATAATGATTAATTATCAGGATTATTATAAGCTGAGAGTATCTAGATTCTAGATTATTTTTTAGTATTTACATCAATTTTTTAATGTCTAATGATAATTCATTCAAATAAAATCACAATCAGAATGATTGAGATTCATATTATATTGTTACAAGCTGAGTGCTTTATGTATTTTTCATTCGGTTTCATGCAACACATATGCACAGCTTTTTTTTTTCTTGCTTTTTTCTCTCTCTCTCTCTCTCCATTACAAAGGAAAAAAAATACTCTGGGCTAAAATTATTAACAAATGGTATTATTTGCATTATTTGACTATTGTCCTCATCTTTATTTTATCTGTACAATGTTCGCTTAATGTGCCTTCCGTCTTTTTCAGGATTTTTTGGAACTCGGACTTCCTTTTTTGTATATTTCGGAACCTTCTTTTTGTAATTTCAGGAACACTTCTTTCTGTATCGGAGCCATCACAACTTTGAGCCCAACCTTTATTCAATCCATGGAGTACCTGTTTTCATTCCGCTAACCATACTGAGACAGTTTAGCTTGTGTCTAATTATATTAAAATAAAAACTAATTATCAGCCTATTCATCAGTTGATTATTTACTTAAAGGAATCATATATATTTGTTTGCCTTATTACAAACATAATTATTCATTGTACATTAACTATCTCCCTTCATATGAGTGCTAGAAAGGTGGCTGAGGTCTACAGTCAATGGGAATCGTTAAACTTATCGGATGGTATGAATTCAGTTTCTGGGAGTTTCGGATGTAGCACCCTTCATCACCTGTCCCTGTCCACTCGACCTGGATTAGTACTGTTAGCGCCATCTAGGTTAAATGAATGTGTTTTTTTTAAATGAGTACCTATCAAGAATGGTTATTTCTTCAAATTTAATCGCATTAAATGACACCAAGTTGATATGCCACAAAACAAACTATTCTCTTCATGGATTTGAATGCATGGAACAAATGTTAACTATTTTGGTATATTTTATTTAATATTAATTATTTTATAACACTTTAAAAAAGATTATTGGAAACAAACTGATTTTAATATTGATTCTTATACTTGGAAACAATTTCCTTATCTTTATTATCAAAACATTTCTTGTTTTGGAATCAAATCTTCGATTGTGTTTAAACTCGTAAAACAAGTTTACATAAAAATTCCTCGTGAAAACAAGTTTACATAAAATTGCCTCGTGAAAACAAGTTTACATTAAAAATTGCCTCGTGAAACAAGTTTACATAAAATTGCCTCATGAAACAAGTTAATAAAAATTGCCTGGAAATCAAGTTATACTTAAAAAATTGCCTCGTGAAAACAAGTTTATTAAAAACTGCCTATGAAAAATGCAGGCTTATTAATGAAATGCATTCAATAACGACACAAAATGAAGTAGGTTAAAATAAAGAAATAAATGGAGTTCTGAGTTTAAAATGTAAAGCATATCTTATGAGGCTTTCTTTTTGTCAATATACAAATATTTGAAAAAAGTTAGTACCTTCAGAGATTACTAAGAGGTATGTGCACCCTGACACACAAAAATCTAAAAGATCCAGTAAAATAATCCATGCATCCCATGTTTTCTTTTTTCTTCCCTCACCATTTCAAGCTAACTATAAACTTGCAATAGTTTCTTAGAAATATTTACACAGGATAGTTACAGGTAGGTTAGATCTTAGTGTTCCCAGTTCATAAATAAAACCCTCAATTCATTAAAACTTTAGTTGGACCTTTTATGTATAATGTCAAACAGTCTCACAACCATGTCATCATCCCTGTCTACACATTCTTGAATCTCTGAATGGTGGATTACAAAAAAAAAATATATATTTCTATGGAGTTCTTTATTTTATTTTTAAGAAAAAAAAAAAAAAAAACTGAACCTAACTGATATTAGGAGACACCTGGAAATTCCAATAAGTGTTGACAGGATGTGAACAGGATGGAGACTTTTAAATCATAAAGAACTCCATAGAAGTTTTTAACCCCTGTAAAGTAAAGTCGCGGTGGCTAATCGGTATCAGCCAGCCACGAGGTCTATCACTTTTCACTAGCACATAGACCAGTTTTTTTATGTCTGAGGTGAGTGCCACATCTACATCAGCTCCTTACTTACGCACATCCCGTGCTACTCAGTTGACTTAGTGGTTCTAGTTACACCCTACTTTATACCATTAGCTAAACTGCCCTGTATTATAATTTTCTTTTTTTTTCTTTTTTTTTCATTCTTTCAAAAATATGAGTTAATGTAAAGTTGATTGTTTTCATTATTTCTTGTTGGGAAAATTATTTGTAGTCTTTTGCTTGTTTATTTTTATTTTTTTTTTTATTTTAAAAAAATTTAAAAATACTAATAAAAACAAACTTGAAAATTACCCCCCCCTCCCCAAAAGCATGACTTAAATTAACCTTGTAAAATTATTTTTATTTTTATACATATCTTACTGTCCTATTCTTCTAAAAATTGCAAATAAACCATAACTTGTTTATGTTTTTTTTATTCTCCTTTTTTTTATCAGTTAATCATTTTTACAGGCAGATGCTAACCTTTATAGCAATAACACTGCACTTGAATATAGTCAGGCTTTATAATCTGATAATAGGAAATGATTTAAAGAAATTCAGTAAAACTTGAAGCTCTAAAATTGTGGCATTTTAACTGATTAAGCTGTTACTAATTATGGCGGGTTTACAACATGTTTCATTCAAATTAATTAAAAGAAACACAATTTTTATTGTATATTAACAAGTGTGTCTAAAGTATGAGATTAGCATGTACTTACCAATGATAAAATGAACAATGAATGAAGTTATTTTTTTTTTTTTTAGAATACAATGTTCAAAAAGTACAAAAGTCCATATGTTTGTCACACCTACTGTATATTGTTCACGTAAAGATGTGGATCAAAAAAAAAAAGTGCCAAGTTTCCAAACTTATTACAAGATAGAAATTGAACAATGATGTACGTGTTTCAGAATACAAGTGTGTTAAAAGTCTAGTTTGAAGCTGTATTTACCAAGCTGAAATGAAAATGACTGGAAACATAATTTTATTCAGAATGTGTTCTAAAAGTGCCGAGTTTGAAGCTGTATTTACCAAGAATGGAATGAACAATGAATGAACGTTAATGTTTTCAAAGTACAAGTGTCAAAAGTACACAATACTTTTTTGACACAACCGTATTAATAATATTGTAAACATTGTTGAATAATAGATAATTTTTATGGCAACACTTGTTATATGTGAACCGAAATGTTTAGCTTGATTGATCGCACTGATTACCTAAATGGATAATTATAAGATTAATTGATAATATTTAATAAATGAAATCTAATATTCCCTTAATATATATAATTACCAACCCCTCCGCATAGCAGATGTTGACACAATTCACTTTCTTAAGCGAGAGTTTAACAGGTTTTGAATTCTATTTTCCTTCTCCTAACTGGTTACATAAGCATGTTTAAGGCCCATCTGTCCTCTGATTTACCCATAGCTGGGAAGAGAATGATAAATACTATTCCCAAGATGTATTAGCGCCTTGTGAATGCAACACTTCGTTGAGGATTGAACTGGTCGAAAGTTCCATTTCCTATGACTTCTAACCATTAGACACCGCCTCCAACTGGGGAAAAAGATTGGATTCAAAGTTCCCGTAGGCTCCTGATTACGACAAGAACAGGTTTCTGAGTTCAAAAAGAAGGCTCCCGAATGTCGAGATCCGAGTCTGATAAGAAATACTAAAGGCAAGGGCACTTGACTAAAACGTTTTGAGACATAAAGATGAGGACAATATCCGAAAAACCTTAATATACTACTTCTAAAATTGGTACTAATGCATTAAAAATGTTGTTTTTATTAAATGTTAGCTTTTTATAACTTCCTATTACATTAAATAAAGCATTATAATCACTGAAAAACAAAATGAAACAGAAGACAACTTTTCATTTATATAGTAGTTTGGAAATCTGTCTTTTCTCTTTTGTAAATAGCATTTAAAATATCCCATATTTACCTAATTATTTGAAAAACAAACTTAGCTAAGAAAGACACTTTTCCATTTATCAAGCGTTAGGAAACAACTTAAAATTTATGTTATTTCTCTTTGGAATTAAACCCTTTAATACCATATTTACCTGCTTATTTCTAATTAATTTGTCTTATAGTTGGGCCAGAGTCTCTCTATATCATTGGCCCTTGGATACCATCAGTGAATTCCCTCCTAATTCTCTTCCCAACCCTATTGCCCCTTATGGCAACCCCCAACCCTCTTCTATAATATGGTGCATAGGATGCATGCTGCGGTCTCAGTCCTGGGAATGACGTAACTCTAATCTATGGTGAGTTCCAGTTTGAGTTTGGAATGTGGAGCACCCCTTCATCACCATTGCTCCCTGGTCCACTTGCCCCGGAGTATGGATACCTGTTGGTCCATCTTGGTTAAATAGAAAAACTGTAGTATTAAAAAATGTATATCCATTAGAATTGATTTATTTCAAACTCTTTATCGGCCAATTTAAATAAACCCACTAGTATGAATATTCCGTAAAACAAAAACAAAACAAACAAACCTCCTATTCTCACAATGACAATGGAAGTTAAAGATTAATTAATATCATTAAAAACCAAAAAAAACAAAAAAACAACTGGAATAAAAATTTGAATAATCATTGAAAAATTACTGTTCTCTAAAATCAGTCTCTTCCCTTATTTTCCGTAAATACTTTATGCTATTGAATAATTTTCAGAATGTTGAAAATTACTTTTGATTTATCTATATGATACATTTTCTCGCGTTATCTAATCAATAATAGATATATTAATTCCTAGTAATTCATTTAGTTGGTTAATGCATGATTATTGGGTATTAAGTAATCACTTACTTAAAAATTTCCAATATTATAGTTACTAGTAATTTAGGTTAGCACTGCCTCACTTAAATAAAAACTCTATTGCTGGCTTCAGCCATTTACTTTGTATAGCCTTGTTACATCCTACTTAGGGGAAATTTATATTAATAATATCAATTGCAATAGAAAGAGGAATACACCTACACCATATATCATTTCCCACCCTATTGCCCTTATATGGCAACCAAACCTCTTTAATCATATGGTGCATGAAGGAGTGCTCGTCTACATATCCTAGGAATGACTTAAAACTCTATTTTGTGTGAGGTTCAGTTTGAGTAGTGGAATGGAGCACCCCTTCATTCACCATTGCTCCCTGTAACTCTGACCTTGTGTAGTACTGTTTAGGTCCCATCTATGTGTTAAATAGAAAATGTATTTATAAAAAAAAATTGTATTATCCATAAATTGATTTATTTCAAAACTTTATCGGCATTAAATGACCACTGAGTTATAGCCATAAAACAAACAAACAAACAACAAAAAAGAGGAATACTCTTACCAATTAACTTAATAGTTAATGATCAAAAAAAGATTCCACACTATTATTATGGTCACATTAGATATCGAAATGGCTCATTCTCAAAGTAAGCATTTTAATACTATTTTCTAACACCAATCCGCTATGATGCTGCCTTTTTTATGTTAATGATACATCATCATTATTCATGTCGCGCTCAGAGATATGATATCATACAATCCTCGCCACATCCCTATATTTATTGCCTTGTAGGTCCTCTGTGCAGCATCCTAGTACTCCATGCAGCACTGGTAATGTAGGTCTTTGCTAGCTGCCTTAGCGAAGGCGAAGAAACTTCTTGAGCAAATTGAAAAATTCTGCTAACCACAAACAATTGGTTCTTTCAATGAGAAAAAACTTTTGCCAACATCAAAAGCCCACACACAGAATAACAGATGGTTTGCATACAGTCCAGACACTCCTTGTGTCTGCCAGACTAAATTTCCCCCAAACTCTGAAGGTTTTCAGATGGTCTCCTCTGGAGGGTGATGTGATGCCACCGCATTTCTTCAAGAGTCTCAGTTTGATTCAAATGCCTACATGAGATTCCTAAACACTGTGTAAGCCCTGCGATTACGAAAGATAGACCTTGGTAGAGCCATATGTATCCGCAGATTTGGCCCCATGCTTACACCTCTGAAAAAGTCAAAAAATTTGGCAATTTTTATGACTACAGCGAGTCCCAATGTTTGGCCTCAATCTCCCCAGATTTAATCCGCATGGATTATATATGTATTGCGACTAATTGAGAAAAAATCCCAATCGCTGAAAGCCCATAATCGACAGAATTAAGTAGTTTTTGAAACATTTCCAGAAACTGTTACATCACTGCCCTCCAGGATTCCTGCAGTATTGAGGCTGTGATTGATGCTAAATGCGTATTATTGAGTGAAACTATGTACAGATGTCATTTCTGTGACCTTTGAATTTCTTTACAATCCATTAATATTTAGTAGTAACAAGCACTTTTTCTTTCCTTGTGAAACTTCAAATTCTCCCGACATCCTTTAATATGCAACATATATACAAAAAATACATATGTATATTGACATACACATCAACATACATACATATTACATAACCACACCACACCACATATAATAATAGAGGAGCATGATTTTAATGTTAGATCATGAAAGGATTTTGTCGCCCAAGTGCAATTCGAACAAGCTTTTTGCATTTCTCATTTTCCTATACTTTGTAAAGTCGTTATGCAATCCAATTACTTTCATCCAGCTTTCGCAAATAATGGAGCAGACTGGGCTCTTTAACCATGACTAAGGCACCTGTCTAGAAGAAGAAAAACCTCTAATTAAAACTGGTAACTCTGATTAGAAATGACCTTATGTCACATTTGCTCGTGCAGAGGTTGGTTAATATATACACAATAATACACAAACACACACTCAACCTATATGACTAAGCCATTAGTAAACGTATCCACTGACATTCAAATTATTACTTATTACTTAAGTTTTGCCCAAGTAGCTTGTTTAACCACTAGCTTCACTGCAAGTTCCTCCGTCTTACCCTACCCCTGGATTTAACGGACACTGTAAATTAATAGACATGTAACCCCTCCCCCAATGCACAAAAAAAAATAATGGTAATCATTCATCAAATTTTTAAAATTGCATCCTGTTTCTCGGAATTTTTGAGTATGAGCTTAATAATTAGTATTATTGATTATTCGGAACTTTTGTCCTCATCTTCCATTGCTATTCATGCTCAAAGCATTTCGCCAAATGTGCACTCTGCCCTCTTCAGTATTCTTGTCGACTCAGGAACCATCATCGGTCGAGAAAACCTTTTGCCATAATCAAACCTTCTTGTCTATCGCGGAGCCCATCACGGAAACTTTAACCTACCCTTATTCAGTCACCCGGAGGTATCCTTTCTCATTTCCACTAACCATACTGAGGTAACAAGATGTCAAGCTTGTTTAATTATTATTATATTTACTTGCCCTACCGGATTGAACCTGCAATCAAAAAACTTCACTTAAACTTCTTAACCTACTCCTTTATCCACTGCTGTATCCAATTTACAATAAACAAATGAATATGAGACAATAGTCCGAATAAATCACAAATAAATACTAAATATCATCCTCGGTTTTTACTACTTATACATCAAATTATTATATCTAATATTTATTTATTGCTTAGTTGTTTTCATTTTCATATTCTTTAATGTATATATATATATATCTATATTTTGCAGAGTCCGGGATGAATCTCCTCATGACACCTCCCCACCATACTTCCCAAAGCAATCTCCTCCCTCATCTCCGAACCGATATGAAGCTGGCCAACATTTGCAAACAGCCAAACAGCTCCAGCTGCTTTCAACACAACCATATCAGCAGTTCTAGTGCTAGGTACAGCCAAGCATGCTTACAGGAGTTATCTCTCACTGCTGCGTCTGCCTGTTGCATCACACCTGTACGACCAGCAGGCTACCAGCATGCCTTCCAACACACGGCTTCGCAACCACTACTCCCGGGCATACGGCCGGTCCATTTCCTGTGGTACAATTTCCTGAAGTGGGTTGCAGCCCAGTACAGTGATCCATAGCACCAGTCCCTTCCATCTGCACTATATCTAACTCCGTGCATGCATTGGCTGTTTGGCATCAATGCAATGAAGAAAGCAAAGGTAAATCGGATTCTGCGTATATATACAGGGTGTCCCAGAGTACACACCATCTCTAGGTTTTCAAAACATACACCTTTGGATTCAAATCACTGTTTTTGAGAAAATATATAATAACATGCTCAAAATTGAAGAGAAAATTAATTGCGTCATTAATATCATATGAAATGTTTCTTTGAATAACTAAAGTGTTGTTTTCAAAACCTGGAAAATACATTGACTTCTGGGACACCCTGTATATATATAATTATAAAAGAGAAATTCTATTCAACCTTTTTTACCAAAACATAAATGAAATACTAGTTCATCCTATTCTTACCAACACCATGTAATTTATTTATGCCTTTCTTACCAACATAGACACATGTTGTATTCGATTTATGCCTTTCTTACAAACATTAGACAAATGTAGCTATTTTTTAGCCTTCTTACAAACATAACAATTAATTCTATTTTATCCTTTCTTCAACATAGACACATGTATCTATTTTATGCCTCTCTTACAAAACATAACACATGGAATTCTATTATCATGCGTTTCTAAAACATAGCAACATATAAATCAATATTTATGCCTCTCTTACCAAACATAGACACATGTATTTCTATTTTATGCTCTCTACAAACAAGACACATGTATTCTACTTTTATGCCTCTCTTACAACATAGACACATGGAATTCTATTTCATGCGTTCTTACAAACTAACACATGTAGTCTTTTATGCCTCTCTTAAAACATAGACACAATGTACGTTCTATTTTATGCACTTTTACAAACATACACATGTAGTTTCTATTTTATCCTTCTTACAACATAACACATGTAGTTCTTTTTATGCCTCTCTTACAAAACATAAACATTGAATTCCTTATTTCAAGTGAAAAAACTGAACCCTTTTTTATTATTGCCACCAATCTCATTAAACTTGAATGACTAGACACACATAGGAAGTGATTCTTTTTAGTTATTATTGTTGTTAAAGGTTCTTAGTATGTGGCAAAAAGTCATAATTTTCTTTAGAATAAAATATCTTAAAATACCAAAATATAGGAATTTCTTAAATTTTATTTTTTATTTTTAAATTATTTTTTTAATCCCTAATCATCATAGTATCATATCTATATTAATAATGCAGTGTTAGTTTTAAAAAAAAGATGAAATGATAACATACAATCATTATAACTGTCAATTCATGATATTGCAAAGAATTGAATCTCATCATTCATCATTATGGTTTTCCTCAAAAATGATAAGCAAATCTGGAAATTCATCACCGAAAGATGTTTGTAACGAGAAAAACCACTTTATCTTAAAATACAAAGTTTTAAATGCAAAGCTCGTACTATCTCTCTCT
>CM042145.1:19705906-19812546 GCA_023376005.1 Doryteuthis pealeii | reverse complement strand
TCAAGCTTTTATTATTTATCTAGGCGCCATGATTTAATTCCTCGCTGGATGAGATCGACCCCAGAGCACATTCTAAGCTCCATGGAAGCCGGTCAAAATCTGAATTCTAACCTAACTAACATGTGCCTGTCATGGCGCGTGAAATCCGCGCGTTCTCTGGGTCTAGGCGTTACCAACAGTCCCGGTAATTTTCAATGGAATGGGACTCCCAGATTCTAAATCTGACAGACCTCAAATTTAATTCTAGCTACAGGGCTGTCCACAAGTTCATGACTCCATGAATTGTAACCACTATTCATATAATTAATCCAGAAGTTCAGCATATTTTGTACATTTTTTTCAAGTTTTCTTTAACTATACAAAATGGTTTTCCAGCACCCCATTTCATACGAGAGTAGAGAATAAGAAGTATCTATTTCATTATGATTAAAAATAAAAAATTTAAAAAAATTAAAAAAATAGTTTGGTATAATTAACAATTCAATTTCTTAACAGA
The DNA here is from genome assembly GCA_023376005.1 of Doryteuthis pealeii. Lineage (NCBI taxonomy): Eukaryota > Metazoa > Mollusca > Cephalopoda > Myopsida > Loliginidae > Doryteuthis > Doryteuthis pealeii. The sequence continues at coordinate 19,812,050 of CM042145.1, read as the reverse complement.
CTAGAATTTTGTGGAGAAATATCCCATGTTGAATCGAGATAAAAAAAAAAGAAGATAACCTCTTTGGTTTTGGTGTTATTAGGTAACCATACAGGACCACCAGTGCAGTATATTGATTGGACATAGTCACAGAACATACCAATTAAAACAGAGAGAGAAGGAATAGAAAGTACGAGAGAGAGGAACTTAGGGTTAAGGAGAGCAGAGAGAGAGAGAATAGTTAGGGTCCACAGAAGAGAAAGAGAATAGTTAGAGTCCACAGAGAGAGGAGAGAGAGAGAGAATAGTTAGGGTCACAGGGTGAGAGAGAGAGAGAAGAATAGTCGGGTGAGAGATGAGAGAGAGAGAATAGTCAGGTCACAACAGAGAGAGAGAGAGAGAGAATAGTTCCACCAGGTCACAGAGAGAGAGAGAGAGAATAGTCAGGGCGTCACAGAGCAGAGAGAGAATAGTCAGCTGTCACAGAGAGAGAGCAGAGAGAGAAGAAAAGTACTCATAAAGGCCCAAGAGTGTTTCTCAATGCCTATGTATGTGTTTTACTTATATGGCTATTCACAGTGCTGACCCAACCAATACAGGTTGGATGGGAGTGGGAAGACCAATTTTATAGTGTCATTGAGTGCAATGCCGAGGCTCCCCATGCATGCCTCAGCAGCTAGAGTTTAGTACTGACCTTCAGGGACGCCCAGGCCTTGTTGGCCGACGGGAGTTTTTTTTCCTATTTTTCAGAAAAAAAATTTGGTCTGATCCAACTTCAAAATAGAATGAAAACTATTAGGAAAGAGAAAGGGGAGAGAAGTCAAGTATTTTCTTTGTAAATTCCAAACTGGACCGTTTTCTTTTCTTTTTTTAAAAGATGAGGATTTTTTTTAAGAAAATAATTTGAAAAAAGGACAATGATTAGTAGCGAAGTGTGTTGTTGGGCAACTACGGCGAATTATAGAGCATATGATTAAAAAAAAAAAAAAAAAGTTATTTGTTGTTGAAGTCTTTTTATTAATTTCATCTCAAATTTAAGTCTGAAAAAAAAAAAAAAAAAAAAAAACAACAACAAAAAAAAAAAAAACATAGCCTACTAATATTATACGGGGGCCCCATATGTCACCTAAGCAGACAGAATTCTAACAGGCTGATTTCGTTTTATAGTCAATTTATGTCTGTTTCGAAAAATATTAAAGCATAAACATTTGGTTAGATGGAACCGTAAGTTTCTCCTCCTCGAGAAATATTGTTTCTCTATAGTATCATCACCCTATCATTGCCTACCATGACAAGGGAATACATTTCACATTGAAAAGGTTCATTTTTTTCTGATATAACCTCAAATCATAGATAAATTGTTGGTTGTTTGTTTTGTATAACTGCAATAATTTTTTTAACTATTTTTTTTTTTTTTGTTGTTGTTTACAATCTTTTATTATTACATTTCTGAAGAAAAAAGACAAGTTTGTATATTTTTAACATTTTTTCGAAAACGGTCATAAATTGACAATTAAAATGAATAGGCCCGTTTCATAAAATGAATAGCCAATTCAAAATGCTTAGGTGAACATATGGGGCCGTATATATTAGAAGGCCGTGGGTTAACAGAAAATACATGTACTCTGCAAAATATTAAACAACTAGATTATACAAGATCCTTGACAACAAGTTCATAAAATAGTACACACGGATGATGAAGACAGGTCACCTACTTTGTACATGATGTAAGCTATCTTAAATTAAACATTGTACTACAAATAACTTTTTAAAAAAAAGATTTAAAAAAATTACCTGTTGTTGAATACTGTGTGGATTATCAGATTGCAAGCTTCTGTACTGGCCTGACAAGTTGCGTGTGTGGGACTTTTCGGTTGGCCGGAGGTGGCGGTAGCTGTCCAGTTGGTTGTGACAAGGCAGGAGGGGGCCCTGTGCGACATGTCGGAGTGCATTGCTGTTGCTGTTGTTAGTCACTGGACACACACTGCAAATGTACAAAGTTATAAGAAATAAGAAAAGATACAATTGTTAAGAGTTTGGACTTAATTTTTTAATAGTTTTTAACATTGTCAAATTATTACTTTTTTTATTATTATTATTGAATTCAGTTTATTAAAGCATAGAATTTTTTTTTTTTTTATATTTTATTATAAGGGAGATTGTATCCTATAACCAAACTATATCACTACTCAAGTTACAATTCCTTAGTTATTTACGTCACATTCTCCATATTTTATTTTTTATTTAAACCTCAATTAATAAATTGTTTTACATATTAATACTGTTGATTATGCAATTGTATTTGTAATACAACAAAAAATAGTGGTTTTACATGTTTTCTTAAAAGAAATTCATTAACAAGAACAAAATAACTGTAATTTTATTCTCATACTTCCTATTTACTAAATAAATTTAAATTAGGAAATTTTAGCCAATGAAGAACAAGTAATGGAAGAGTAAGTTTCAGTTGTCTACTTTTTGATTATACTCCCCCTCGTTTCAAATCTTTTTTTACATTCTTATTTAGTTTCATTAACCTTCTAATTTAATATAATATTTATACATCAAAAACTTAAATACTTGCACCCTGAGTGCATATATTTGCTAGCTAATAATAATAAAAAAACAAACAACTTTAAATTAAACAAAAATCATGAAGAGAGTAACACTGACTAATGTAGCAAGATTATCTTCATACAATGTTTGACTAGAACATTAATTAGGGATAAATTGTCCCAAATTAAAAATTGCTGTTGATGCTGATAGCTTTTTGATTTAGTACGTCCTAGGACGCATATATTTGCTTTGAATGAGTCCCCGCGGAAAATTTATGGCGTCCCAAACTAAAGCCATCTAACTGCTACCTTGTAACCTATCCTGTGTAATTCATTTCTAAGAAACTATTGAAGTGTATTTACAGTTAGCTTGAAATGGTGAGGAAGAAAAAAAGAAACACTGGATGCATGATACGATTTTACTGCGTCCTTTTAGATTTTTATGTGCCAGGGACGCAGACACATACCTATCAGCATTCCTTGAAATTATATCCTGGATATGACACTAAACAGCATCTGATGATGAGGTTCCACTTTGAAGTTTTTTGGAGAGTGTAGCGTACCCACTTCTCAGTGTGGTTGGTGAAATGGTTACTGTCATAAGAAATATTTGCATTTCACATAGTGCTAATAACCTTTGGGAAAGGTATGAATCCAATTATCTCCCACCAACTAGGGCTAAATAGTAAGGCAGACTGAGCTCTTAACCTGTATGGCAACCAGTCTAAGAGAAGGAAAACTCTAAATTCAAACAAAAAAGGGCTTTTTCTCATTTGTCAAAAATACTTTGAGAGCTTGCTCCCTTTCCTCCTTCATTGGCATCACCCCCCAGGTCCATTCTAATCTGAAATGGTAGTACCTGTTAGGATCTCATCTATGGGTCAATAGATCTGTTTAAAAAATCATTTACATTTAATAGGGACCATGTGGGAAATATTTAAACAACTACACAAAAATGTAAATAAGAACAGGATTCCCTAACCTCTAGGCATGAAATAACACTGGACAGGTTGACATTTCATTAAAATCAATTGATCAATTGCTGATCAACCTGATTAAAATCTTTATAATTTAGTCTTCTTCAATTTGAAAAAAAAAAAAAAAAAAAAAATATATATATATATATATATATTTTCCTTATACCTCCAGGTAAAATGCTTTCCAAAGCTCCAGGGTAATGCATTTCTGCAGATAATCATGTTTCGAATAATAAGTAAAGTAATGTAAAGTCATCGAGGTGCCCAAATCGGTATCAGCCAGACAGCGAGGGAGTCTATCTCCTTTTCACTAGCGCTAGACCAAGAGATTGTTTCTTGGCGCTGAGGCAAGGTGCCACACCTACCACCAGCTCCTCACTTTACTGCACAGATCTCTGTGATACTCATATACTGAGTTGGCGAGGGCCGGTATCGAACCCGGAACCTTGTGGTTCCGAGTTGGACGCTCTACCAACTGAGCTTAAACCGGACCTATATATAATTGAGATAATAGCAAGACGCATTTCACTATACTAGATCAGGTTTACAATTACCATGTATTTTTCTTGCTCATCTTGAAAGCTGTGAATAAACATTTTTTCAATCTAGCCTTTGGTCAGAATTAACCTTGACCAAATAACTGCAATGCGCTACTTTTAGAGAATTTAAACCATTCTCATTAGGCCGGTGTTTAGCATACTTATTAACTACCTCCTCAGATGACAATTTATCAAACTGCGGTACTGTATTTTTTTTTTTTTTTTTTTTTTTTTTAAACTGGTTAAAATGTTTATGTTGTAGGGGTGTAAAGAAGAATTTTGGCCACTTGAAAAAAAAAAAAAAATCAAGTCACCTATTTAAATTTCAGCTTACATAGTGAAGATAGGTTAGTTGGATTTTATGGCATGTCAACCCTTGGGTTATTTTATGTCAAGTCGTTTTTGTTTTATTCATTCTTGTTGGGTATTCAATTTGTTTTTTAAAAACACTTTTTTAAACTCATTATTTGACACATAGATGTCACCCCTAAATTAATTACATATTGTAATATTATTTTGCTTTGTTTAATGGTGCTCATTGTCTTACTACTTTTCGATTAAAAACACAAAGTTTGACCTTAAATAATCAATTAAATTAATTCTAATTCGTTTTTTAAGTGAAGATATATATCTAAATTGTTGGTGCCTAGTGTATTATTATATTATATATTATCATACATTATTTATACATAATCATATCATATTATACATTATTGTACATTGGTTCAGAAATACTTAAAAATATTATTTATAAAAAATGAACATTAAAAACATATTAACAGCACATAATCATTGAATTCTAGTTTATTTTGTTTTTAATACACTACAGTGTCATTTTTCTTATAAAGAAATAATTAGGTGTCAGAGGGATTGTGGAATGGATAATGGCATTTCAGTTATTTCAAGGGGAAAATGATTTGATATATATTAAAATTAAGTATGATTGGAACAAATTAAACTTGAAAGTTAAGGTAAATCATTATATATATATATATATGAGTATATATAAAAAGATATGAAAAACACCACAAAAATGTTGTTAAAGTGAAACATTTATAACTTTAGCTGATATTGGAACAATATTTCGATTTATGAAAATCATATCAGAGCTTATTTATAAATCCGTGTGGTTTAAACAAGCTCTGATGACGATTTTCATAAAATCAAAATATTGTTCAATATCAGCCTAAGTTATAAAATGTTTTCACTTTAACAGCATTTTGTGGGTTTTCATATCTTTTTATATATACTCATTTTTTATATATATTATATATATATATATATATATATATATATATAAAATGATTAACCTTAACTTTTCGAGAAAGGCAGATATGGTAATTTTAGCAGTAAATAAAATATAACATAAACAATTAAATATAAGAAATAATTTTAAATTAAATAAAATTGTTTTGTTTAAAAGTATGTGTTAATCCCCATGTACCCACTTTGTGGACACCACATTATATATATATATATATATATATATATATATTATAATATGAGTATAGATAAAAGGATATGAAAACAAAACAATATGCTGTTAAGGAAAACAGCTAATATTGAACATATTTCAATTTATAAAAATCATCTTCAGAGCTGTTTATACTCTTATCCTTTCTCTTAACTTATAAAGACTATTTATAAGCTATTTTGTTAATAGAATATATATTTATACCAGTGAATACTAGACAGGTGGGTAAATCGAAGAGATATTGCCATGGTATTTTTTTATTAAAGGAGGAAAAAAAATAAAGAAAAACATGTAAACTGCATAATGATAAAAAAACCAAAAAAAACCCCCACTTGAAATGGAATAGTAATTCTTTCTTGTACCATTGAAACTATAGCAATTGCTTATAACACCAGTAACTAAAAAGAATCCATTCATTAGCATTGCTATAGTTTAAATGGCCTACAAAAGAAAGAATTACTATTCCATTTCAAAGTGGGATTCTAAACTTATAGCAATTGCTAATGAATGGATTTTTTTAGTACTGGTGTTATAACAATTGCTATAGTTTAAATGGACAAGAAAGAATTACTATTCCATTTCAAGGGGGTTTTTTTTGTGTTTTTTTTATCATTATTGCAGTTTACATGTTTTTCTTTATTTTTTTCCTCCTTTAATAAAAAACCATTGGCAAATATCTCTTCGATTTACCCACCTGTCTAGTATTCACTGGGTATAAAAATATATTTCTATAACAAATTAGCTTATAAATAGTGCTTTATAAGTTAAGAGAAAGGATAAGAGTATAAACAAGCTCTGAAGATGATTTTTATAAATTGAAATATTGTTCAATATTAGCTGTTTTCCCTTTAACAGCATATTGTTTTGTTCATATCCTTTTATCTATACTCATATATATATATATATTATATATATATATATATATATATGTGGTGTCCACAAAGTGGGTACATGGGGATTACACATACTTTTAAACAAAACAATTTTATTTAATTATAAAATTATTTCTTATATTTAATTGTTTATGTTATGATTTTATTTACTGCTAAATTACCATATCTGCCTTCTCGGAAAAGTTAAGGTTAATCATTTTATATATATATATATATATATATATATATATATATATATAAAAAATGATATATATAAAAAGATATGAAAACACACAAAATGCTGTTAAAGTTGAAAACATTTATAACTTAGCTGATATTGAACAATATTTGATTTTTATGAAAATCGTCATCAGAGCTTGTTTAACAACACGGATTTTATAAATAAGCTTCTGATGATGATTTTCATAAAATCGAAATATTGTTCAATATCAGCTAGTTATAAAATGTTTTCACTTTAACAACATTTTGTGGTGTTTTCATATCTTTTTATATATACTCATATATATATATATATAATGATTTACGCTTAACTTTCAAGGTTAATTTGTTCCAATATAACTTTAATTTTAATAATATCAAATCAATTTTCCCCCATTGAAATAAACTGAAATGCATTAATCCATTCCACACCTCCCTCTGACACCTAATTATTTCTTTATAAAAAAATGACACTTGTAGTGTATTAAAAACATAATAAACTAGAATTCAATGATTATGTGCTGTAATATGTTTTAATGTTCATTTTTATAAATAATATTTTTTAAGTATATCTGAACCAATGTAATAATGTATAATATGATATGATTATGTATAATAATGTATGATAATATATAATATAATAATACACTAGCACCAACAATTTAGATATATATCTTCACTTAAAAAACGAATTAGAATTAATTTAATTGATTATTTAAGGTCAAACTTGTTTTTAACGAAAAGTAGTAAGACAATGAGCACCATTAAACAAAGCAAAATAATATTACATATGTAATTAATTTAGGGGTGACATCTATGTGTCAAAATAATGAGTTTTAAAAAAGTGTTTTTAAAAACAAATTGAATACCCAACAAGAATGAATAAAACAAAAACGACTTTGACATAAAATAACCCAAGGGTTGACATGCCATAAAATCCAACTAACCTATCTTCACTATGTAAGCTGAAATTTAAATAGGTGACTTGATTTTTTTTTTTTTTTTCAAGTGGCCAAAATTCTTCTTACACCCTACAACATAAACATTTTAACAGATTTAAAAAAAAAAAAAAAAAAAAAAAAAAATACTAGTACCGCAGTTGATAATTGTCATCTGAGGAGGTAGTAATAAGTATGCTAAACACCGCCTAATGAGAATGGTTTAAATCTCTAAAAGTAGCGCATTGCAGTTATTTGGTCAAGGTTAATTCTGACCAAAGGCTAGATTGATAAATGTTTATTCAACAGCTTTCAAGATGAGCAAGAAAAATACATGGTAATTGTAAACCTGATCTAGTATAGTGAAAATGCGTCTTGCTATTATCTCAATTATATTATAGGTCCGGTTTAGCTCAGTTGGTAGAGCGTCCAACTCGGAACCACAAGGTTCCGGGTCGATACCGGCCCTCGCCAACTCAGTATATGAGTATCACAGAGATCTGTGCAGTAAGTGAGGAGCTGGGGTAGGTGTGGCACCTTGCCTCAGACGCCAAGAAACAATCTCCTTGGTCTAGCGCTAGTGAAAAGGAGATAGACTCCCTCGCTGTCTGGCTGATACCGACTTTGGGCCACCTCGATGACTTTACTTACTTTACTTATTATTCGAACATGATTATCTGCAGAAATGCCATTACCCTGGAGCTTTGGAAAGCATTTTACCTGGAGGTATAAGGAAAATATATATATATATATTATATTTTTTTTTTTTTTTTTTCCAAATTGAAGAAGACTAAATTATAAAGAATTTTAATCAGGTTGATCAGCAATTGATCAATTGATTTTAATGAAATGTCAACCTGTCCAGTGTTATTTCATGCCTAGAGGTTAGGGAATCCTGTTCTTATTTACATTTTTGTGTAGTTGTTTAAATACTTTTCCCACATGGTCCTATTAAATGTAAATGATTTTTAAACAGATCTATTTGACCCATAGATGAGATCCTAACAGGTACTACCATTTCAGATTAGAATGGACCTGGGGGGTGATGCCAATGAAGGAGGAAAGGGAGCAGCTCTCAAAGTATTTTTGACAAATGAGAAGAAAGCCCTTTTTTTGGTTTGAATTTAGAGTTTTCCTTCTCTTAGACTGGTTGCCATACCAAGGTTAAGAGCTCAGTCTGCCTTACTATTTAGCCCTAGTTGGTGGGAGAATAATTGGATTCATACCTTTCCCAAGGTTATTAGCACTATGTGAAATGCAAATATTTCTTATGACAGTAACCATTTCACCACACACCTGAGAAGTGGGTACGCTACACTCTCCAAAACTTCAAAAGTGGAACCTCATCATCAGATGCTGTTTAGTGTCATATCCAGGATATAATTTCAAGGATGCTGATAGGTATGTGTCCTGCGTCCCTGGCACATAAAAATCTAAAAGGACGCAGTAAAATCGTATCCATGCATCCCAGTGTTTTCTTTTTTCTTCCCTCACCATTTCAAGCTAACTGTAAATACACTTCAATAGTTTCTTAGAAATGAATTACACAGGATAGGTTACAAGGTAGCAGTTAGATGCTTTAGTTGGGACCCATAAATTTTCCCGGGACTCATCAAAGCAAATATATGCGTCCTTAGGACGCTACTAAATCAAAAAAGCTATCAGCATCACAGCAATTTTAATTTGGGACAATTTATCCCTAATTAATGTTCTAGTCAAACATTGTATGAAGATAATCTTGCTACATTAGTCAGTGTTTACTCTCTTCATGATTTTTGTTTAATTTAAAGTTGTTTTGTTTTTTTTATTATTATTACTAGCAAATATATGCACTCAGGGTGCAAGTATTAAGTTTTGATGTGATAAAATATTATATTAAATTAGAAAGGTTAATGAAACTAAATAAGAATGTAAATAAAAAGATTTGAAACGGAGGGGAGTATAATCAAAAAGTAGAACAACTGAAACTTACTCTTCCATTACTTCCGTCTTTCATTGCTAAAATTTCCTAATTTAATTATTTAGTTAAAATAGGAAGTAGAGAATAAAATTACAGTTATTTTGTTCTTGTTAATGAATTTCTTTTAAGAAAACCATGTAAACCACTATTTTGTTGTATATACAAATACAATTGCATAATCAACAGTATTAATAATGTAAAACAATTTTATTAATTGAGGTTTAAATAAAAAATAAAATCATGGAGAATGTGACGTAAATAACTAAGGGAATTGTAACTTGAGTAGTGATATAGTTTTGGTTATAGATACAATCTCCCTTATAATAAGATATAAAAAAAAAAAAAAAAAATTCTATGCTTTAATAACTGAATTCAATAATAATAATAAAAAAAGTAATAATTTGACAATGTTTAAAAACTATTAAAAATTAAGTCCAAACTCTTAACAATTGTATCTTTTCTTATTTCTTATAACTTTGTACATTGCAGTGTGTGTCCAGTGACTAACAACAGCAACAGCAATGCCACTCCGACATGTCGCACAGGGCCCCCTCCTGCCTTGTCACAACCAACTGGACAGCTACCGCCACCTCCGGCCACCAAAAAGTCCCACACACGCAACTTGTCAGGCCAGTACAGAAGCTTGCAATCTGATAATCCACCACAGTATTCACAACAGGTAAATTTTTTAAATCTTTTTTTTAAAAAGTTATTTGTAGTACAATGTTTAATTTAGAGATAGCTTACATCATGTACAAAGTAGGTGACCTGTCTTCATCATCCGTGTGTACTATTTTATGAACTTGTTGTCAAGGATCTTGTATAATCTAGTTGTTTATATTTTGCAGAGTACCATGTAGTTTTCTGTTAACCCACGGCCTTCTAATATATACGGCCCCATATGTCACCTAAGCATTTTGAATTGGCCTATTCATTTTATGAACGGGCCTATTCATTTTATTGTCAATTTATGACCGTTTCGAAAAAAATGTTAAAAATATACAAACTTGTCTTTTTTCTTCAGAAATGTAATAATAAAAGATTGTAAACAAACAAACAAAAAAAAAAAAAATAGTTAAAAAAATTATGCAGTTATACAAAACAAACACACCAACAATTTATCTATGATTTGAGGTTATATCAGAAAAAAATGAAACCTTTTCAATGTGAAATGTATTCCCTTGTCATGGTAGGCAATGATAGTGATGATACTATAGAGAAACAATATTTCTCGAGGAGGAGAACTTACGGTTCCATCTAACCAAATGTTTATGCTTTAATATTTTTCGAAACAGACATAAATTGACTATAAAACGAATCAGCCTGTTAGAATTCTGTCTGCTTAGGTGACATATGGGGCCCCCGTATATATTAGTAGGCTATGTTTTTTTTTTTTTTTTTTGTTTTTTTTTTTTTTTTTTTTTTCAGACTTAAATTTGAGATGAAATTAATAAAAAAGACTTCAACAACAAATAACTTTTTTTTTTTTTTTTTAATCATATGCTCTATATTCCCGTAGTTCCCAACAACACACTTCCTACTAATCATTGTCCTTTTTTCAAATTATTTTCTTAAAAAAATCCTCATCTTTTAAAAAAAGAAAAACGGTCAGTTGGATTTACAAAGAAAATACTTGACTTCTCTCTTTCTTTCCTAATAGATTTTTCATTCTATTTTGAAGTTGGATCAGACAAATTTTTTTCTGAAAAATAGGAAAAAAACTCCCCGTCGGCCAACAAGCCTGGGCCGTCCCCTGAAGGTCAGTACTAACTCTAGCTGCTGAGGCATGCATGGGGAGCCTCGGCATTGCACTCAATGACACTATAAAATTGGTCTTCCACCTCCCATCCAACCTGTATTGGTTGGGTCAGCACTGTGATAGCCATATAAGTAAAACACATACATAGGCATTGAGAAACACTCTTGGGCCTTTATGAGTATTCTTTTCTCTCTCTCTCTCTCTCTCTGTGACACTGACTATTCTCTCTCTCTCTGTGACCCTGACTATTCTCTCTCTCTCTCTCTGTGACCCTGACTATTCTTCTCTCTCTCTCTCTCTGTGACCCTGACTATTCTCTCTCTCTCTCTCTCACCCTGACTATTCTCTCTCTTCTCTCTCTCACCCTGTGACCCTAACTATTCTCTCTCTCTCTCCCTCTCTCTGTGACTCTAACTATTCTCTCTCTCTCTCTCTGTGACCCTAACTATTCTCTCTCTCTCTCTCTCCTTAACCTCTAAGTTCACTCTTCCTCTCGTACTTTCTATTCTTTCTCTCTCTGTTTTAATTGGTATGTTCTGTGACTATGTCCAATCAATATACTGCACTGGTGGTCTGTATGGTTACCTTATTAACACCAAACCAAAGAGTTATCTTCTTTTTTTTTATCTCGATTCAACATGGGATATTTCTCCACAAAATTCTAGTCTGTTAAGAAATTGAATTGTTAATTATAGCCAACTATTTTTTTAATTTTTTAAATTTTTTATTTTTAATCATAATGAAAATAGATACTTCTTATTCCTCTACTCTCGTATGAATGGGGTGCTGGAAAACATTTTGTATAGTTAAAGAAACTTGAAAAAAATTGTACAAAATATGCTGAACTTCTGGATAAATATATGAAATAGTGTTACAATTCATGGGAGGTCATGAATTGTGAACAGCCCCTGTAGCTAGAATTAAATTGAGGTCTGTCAGATTTAGAATCAGGGAGTCCCATTCATTGAAAATTACCGGGACTGTTGGTAACCCTAGACCCAGAGAACCGCGGATTTCACGCGCCATGACAGACACATGTTAGTTAGTTAGAATTCAGATTTGACCCGGCTTCCATGGAGCTTAGATGTGCTCTGGGGTCGATCTCATCCGCGAGGAATTAAATCATGGGCTAGATAAATAATAAAAGCTTGATCAAGCAAACCTAAAGTCTTGTTATTTTATTAAGTGTTAATTGTAAATTATCAAGACAAATTGAATAATCAGAAATGAAGTAATCAAATAACACCATCTCCAGTCTAATCTAATGTATCATCTCTATCACGTGAGATGAACTCTGATCGTTTATATACCCGATGTTGGGTATACAACACAGGCCCCGACACTAACTTTTTTCATGACCATCCCGAACAAAAATTATCAACCGTCCCGAATGGGATTTGGACCGTCCCGAAATCAAAATATTTTTGTTTAATTCATTAGCATCATCTATACTTGTCAGTCATCAGTAGCATAATAACATGTAATAAAACATTAAGAAAAGCTGAAGCAGTGATAATTCTGGATACTTGGACAAAAAATCCATTTCCTAGTGTTTTGTGCTAAAAAAATATTTTTTTACTTTTTTTTTTAATGTAGTACTAACTTTTAGTAAAAAATGTTACTGTCCCGGATGACGAATTGATCGTCCTGGATGTAATTTTTATCGTCCCCGGGACGATGGGACAGCGTTAGTGTCGAGCCCTGATACAACATATGAAATATGTAGTACTAACTTTTAGGAAAAAATTTTACCATCCCCGGCAAACTGTCCCTGATGATGTATTGATCGTCCTAAATGTAATTTTGATCCCGGATGTAATTTTTATCGTCCTCAGGACGGCGTTAGTATCAAGCCCTGATACAACATATGAAATATGTTTTATATGCCATAAAATGTGGCATTTCCTTACATAAAGACATTTAGAGGAACTTGTAGCCTAACAATTATTGTCGTATTAAAAGGAATTCAAATCCTAGATGAGTGTTTGCATTTCACTTCACACTAATGTCCTAGGAAAAGGCATGAATCCATCTCTCCTCCCTTCAGCTATGGGTACATAGTAGAACAGACTGGGCACTTTAGCCTTGGTATGGGGAAAAAAGTCTACTGTTGGTTTGGACAACAGCAGCTAAGTACAACTTAAGCAGTGTCCAAGACAGTTGGTATATATAGAAATCAAGAATGACCCATTCATGAATTTGGGTGATTTGGTTGATTCCATTCCTTGAGTTCTGATTGGCTGCTTGACTGCCTGATTTGAATGACATTGTGGAGTATTATAAATATCCTGTCATTCTGCAGTAGACTTTGTGACTATTCGGGTTTGTATTTAAGTTACAACCGTTTGTTGCCTTGTCTTCCCAGTTCGACAGTAATTGGAACTTTAATTATTCTTCAATTTTATTCGATGTAAAAACAAGCAATGCCCAGAAGAAGAATTAGCAAAGAAGAAAATTAACCCCCAGAAGAAGGAAAGTCAACTAGACAGGAAAATGGCGTCCGAAGCCGTCAGCAAGAACCAGCAACAAGTAGAGTAATCAGAAATGAAGTAAACAAGTAACGCCACCCTCTCTAAGTCTCTCTCTCTCTCTCTATCACTAAGATGAACTCTCACCGTTTATAAACCCGATGTTGAGTATACAACGTATTGATATATAACAATAGCATCTGTTTCATGGTTCTAGGTCATTCCTTTCTTGGTCTGGCTGAGAACTTTTAGCATATCCTCAAAAAATTAATTTGTTACCTGATAGTATTTAATACTTTGGCATTGCCCTTTCCAGCTGGGAAAATTTGGCTCAGGACCGCCCTCAGTGGCGGCAGGCTCTCTGTAGAGGACTGTTCATGTTTGAAGTGACCCTGGTGCAACACCATGAAGCTAAGAGGTCCAGAAGAAAGCAGTGGCAACAAAGCACCAGCACATCAACATCTTCAGGGACAGCCTTCACATGCGACATCTGTGGTCGAGAATGTTTTTCTAACATTGGACTTTACAGTCACAGGAGGCACTGTAACTTCAGGGGCACAAAAACTATATTCTAGTCTTCTGAGATTGAAATGCCAATAAGTATTTTTTTTTTTTAAACAAAAAAAACCAAAAAAAACAAAAAACGAACGAACAAACAAAAGCATACCAACTAAAACATTGCTTAAGAGAAAGAAAGAAAAAAAAATTGAGGAGGAGAATATAACCTAAATAAGAGAAAAGAAAAGGTTCTCATAAATGTTTACAATGCTTAATTTCACAAATACCAAACCTCCCACATTCTTTAGTTAGCATCACAATAACATGCACTTGGATCTATTGGCTATATAAACACTGATCTAGGCAAGTAGAACATATGAAACCATGTGTGATGGTTCGTTGATCCTGAAATAGAAACACCTATTTATTCACATATATCATAATTCCTCTTAAGCACCAAACGCAACTAATGATCAGTTGTTAATGACCCTAAACATAATTCTTATAAACTCATATCTTTTTGCTTCTGTTGTCTTTCTGAAATCCTAATCAGATAATTCATTCTGCTAGCAATTGTTTTTTGCTATTTGCTCTCTCTCTCTCTCTCTATATATATATATATATATATATATATATATATATATATATATATATATATATATCAGGAAAAATGGAAATAAATCCTCCAGTATGTAGATATATTATAAAGTATGAAAAAACAAGGTATTCAGAGAATGCTTTTATTATAATTTGAAGTATTAGCATTTGGTTTTTTATTTTTTGTATTCATCTTAAATATGGAAAGAAAAATGAGTAAAATCTTAGCATCCTATTGCTGTTAGTAGCATTCTATTTCAAAACTGTGGTGTAATTCATGTTCAAAATTATTTTAAAAACAAACAAAAAAAAACAAAAACTTATTTTCTTTAAAAAAGAAAAAAAAAAGTATTACGAATTATATCGCATAGTTTTGAAATAGAATGCTACTAATGGCAATAGAATGCTAAGAATTTTCTCATTTTTCTTTTCATATTTAAATTGAATATAATCTTGACAATGCCTTTTAATGATGGTTTAATATTTAAAAAAAACATTTAATGTTCTGCCCTGTCAGCTGGGGCGTTAGAATACACCGACTGCACCTCTGCAGAGGGGTAAGACTCCCCCAATGGGGCCACCTATTAGCCGTGGGTGGTGACCCGTGATGCTTAAGGATAGAACCCAGCTGGATGAGCAGTCCATGACTTGCAATACTCCACTTTGGCCCTATCTTGGGCTAGATGGGTGGTCAGAGAGGCCCCCTCCGATCAATCGGCTGGCTACGTCAAGCCCTAGCACCTATATGATTTTCCCAACCCTATTGCCCATATGGCAAGCCCCAACCCCCTTTTTATCATATGGGTGCTAGAAGGCGGTGACTGAGGGTCTACATGTCCTGGGAATGACGTTAAACTCTATCTGATGGTGAGGTTCCAGTTTTGGAGATTTGGGGAATGTGGAGCACCCCTTCATCATCATTGCTCTCTGGTCCACTCTGACCCGGAGTGGTAGTACCTGTTAGGGTCCCATCTATGGGTTAAATAGAAAAACATGAGTTGATGAACAAAATTGTATTATCCATTAAGAATTGATTTATTTCAAAATTTTATCAGCATTAAATGTCCCACTGAGGTTGATATGCCGTAAAACCAAACCAAACCATTAAATGTTGGCTAATACTTCTAACTATGATGAAATCATCTTCTGAATACCTCGTTTTTTTCATATCACACACACATGATCACACACACACACACACACACACACACACACACACACATATATATATATTATATTATTATTTATATTTTTGCTTGAAGGCAATTACAATGCGTATATCACATAAAATTCGATAATTATAGAAGATGATAATGACAAGTGAATTTCGGTAAAGAATTATTCTGTGTGTAGAACATCGTACAGACAGTTTGAAACAGTCTGTACAATATTCTACACACAGAATAATTCTTTACCGAAATTCACTTGTCATTATCATCTTCTATAATTATCGAATTTTATGTGATATACGCATTGTAATTGCCTTCAAGCAAAAATATAAATAATAATATATACTTTATTTAACAATGCTTCTAAAATAAACAAACATCCAAAATATTTATATATATATATATATATATATATATTAATAATTTGAAGGCCAATACAATGCGTATGAAAAATAATACATCTTTTTGTTTTTATTTTTCATACGCATTGTATTGGCCTTCAAATTATTAATATATTATAACATACTTAACAATGCTTCAAGCAAATTACCAATTGCTTTTATATATATATATATATATATATATATATATATATATATATATATATATATATAATAAATGTTGTATGGCAACATACTCCTTTGTTACCACCATTAATTTTCTATCCATCATTTTTGTTAGTTTCCTGTTCACTTCCTGTTCATCTTAAATAAACAATCTACAATTCTGTCCTTTTACAACTGATATAAGCCAAGTACTGATATTTATGCATGACTTTGTCAGACTCAAGCTTAACCTTTTCTCTTCTAATGAAGGTTTTTAAGTCATCCTCTTCAAGTGCTATACAGAACAATGCATTCTTCTTCTTCTTCTACCATTTAACTATGGAAATGGTCTATAAAAAACATCATCTGTATCTGTGTGCTTTTGCATGTCTGTTGTTTTTGTTGTTGTTGTTGTTTACAGATGTTCTCACATTCTGTTCAGAGGAACAGTTATGCTTACCAGTTAGACTTTCTGTAATTAGATTAATTAAGAAGATAATTTAATTATTTAAAAGTAGCACCATCTTCATAGAGAAGGTTTATTAAAATTATGTGTGTTTTTAAAATGTATATAAAAAATGAAACTAGTCCCATCTATGGGTTAAATAGAAAAATGTATTTATTAAAAAATTGTATTATCCACTAAGAATTGATTTATTTCAAAACTTTATCGGCATTAAATGACCCACCGAGGTTGATGTGCCGTAAAACAAACCAAACCAAACCAAACCAAACCAAAAAATGAAACTAATCACCATCTTATTCATAGTTGTTAAAAGTTAATATCAAAAATTGAAAACATTTATAGATGTAAACAAATGAGAAGTGTGTTCAAAAAGTATCGTGACTAAAGCCTAATTTACCAAGACAGAAATGAACAATGAAATAAGCATTTTTTTTTTTTTTTAATTTTTTTTTTTTTAATCAACACACCTATTCCATTGAGTTTTTCATTGGTCTAAGCATCACCTCTGAAACTCATCTTCTTTTGATATGGTGTGAATCTGTGCTGTTGTATATGTATGTATATATATATATATATATATATATATATATATTTTTATTTTTTATTTTTATTTTTTTCAATGTCCTCTATATCCTCAAATTTCTTAAGATGAATTTTCAGTTTAGAAAATTGTACAGCACTAGATCTGGTGAGTATGGAGGATGTTGCACTTGCACAATCTTGTGTTTTACCAAAAATTATTGAGACTTGGCACTGATTTATCTCGACAGTATCACTTCATTATAGTTCCTCACCTGTGCACACATCTTTTTAGCCCATCTATGGGTTAAATAGAAAAATGTATTTATAAAAAAAAATTGTATTATCCATTAAGAATTGATTTATTTCAAAACTTTATCAGCCTTAAATGACCCACTGAGGTTGATATGCCGTAAAACAAAACCAAACCAAACATCTTTTTAGATGTAAAAAAAATAAAAAATCCAGTGTCTATACTTTTTAATCAGACCTTAAATATTTTCTTTCTTTTTTAAAAAATATGCACTTAGAAATAAGTTTGTAGTTTTACAACTTTATGCCTATGGTTGATCTGGTTGGATGATTCACCAGGGAGAATTCCAGAAATATACCTAAGACGGTTATTTCCTATAACTCCAACATAAAAAGGGGAACCACTCTGAATGAATTTTATCTGTTAATTGATCTAACCCTTATTTTCCCATTAAACTAATCCTAAACGCTAACCCTGTCTTCTTTTTTCCTAGTAGATCAATAAATAAATAAATAAATAATTTATTAGTCAATCAGAGTGGTTCCCCTATTTTATGTTGGAGTTATAGGAAATAACCCCAAAGACTGTCCTGTGTGTTTCCAAACTTTAGGTTTTATTGCTGAGTATTTCGATTCATTAAAGAAAAGAAGAAAAAAAGTTGCAGAAATTTATTTCAAGTGGCTTTACCCATAAAAGCAAAATGACTTTTCTTCTTTCTCAGTATATAATAAAGAATGTAAACTCTTGTAATGTTTAAATAATATAAATCTTTATAAAAAGATCTTTTCCAGATATACTACCTATATTTATTGTACCTGATATCCAGATATACTACGTATATTTATTGTACCTGAACTTAACTATCTCACAAGCTGTTTCTGGAAAGTGTTTGCAACCATTCATATAACCCGCCTTGTCACCTGGGGCTTTAGAATACACTGACTGCACCTCTACAGAAGGGTAAGACTCCCCCAATGGGGCCACCTGTTGGCTGTGGATGACAACCCGTGATGCTTAAGGATGGAACCCTGGTGGCTGAGCAGTCCATGACACTCCACTTTGGTCCTTACTTAGGCTAGATGGGCGGTCGGAGAGTCCCTCTCCGACCAATCGGCTGGTCATGTCAAGCTCTAGCACTTACATGATTGCCCCAACCTTATTGCCCTTATGGCAAGCCCTGACCCTTTTTATCATATGGGTGCTAGAAGGCGCTGGTTGAGGGTCTTCATGTTCTTGGAGGTCTGGGGAATGTGGAACGCCCCTTCATCACCATTGCTCTCAGGTCCACTCTGACCCAGAGTGGTAGTACCCATCCATGGGTTATATAGAAAAATGTGTTTATGGAAATTGAGTATCCATTAAGAATGAATTTATTTTAAAACTTTGTCTGCATTAAATGACCCACTAAGATTGATATGCCATAAAACATACCAAACCATTCATATAATCATCAGGTAATGCTGACTGCACAGATTTCCTTTACTTTCTCTCACTATCGATCCTGATTGGCCATTGCTCATAGTAGGTCCTCTAGACAGCATCCAGTGTCAATACAGAGCTGGTAAATGTAAGTTTTTACTCGTCAGCCAACACTGGTGCATCCATGTGTACAAGTCCATTACAACAACAGATTAAGTAAGTCATCGGGGTGGCCTGATCTCGGTATCAGTGAGGGAGCCTATCCCCTTTTCACTAGCGCTAGACCAAGGAGATTGTTTACCCACAGTTGGAGGGAGAATTGTCGGATTCATACCTTTCAAAGGACATTAGCGTTATATGAAATACAACTAGCCTCAATCAGGATTTGAACTCGGTGTCACTATGTCCATTTTTCAACAATAACCATTACACCACCAGGGCACTATACCTATTACCTATTTTTGTAGTAGTAGTATGAGGATAGCTTACAGGAGTGGGGGGGGGAGTCTTTTCATGTTTAAAGGCCACATTGTAATTTATTACCTACTAATAAAAGGCCACTCTCACTATATGTTTAGTATGTTTACAACAAAATGTAAAGTTTAAACTTTTAGTTAATAACTTAGTCTAAATTTAATTAATATATAAAAAAGTAAGTAAGTAAAGTCGTTGGGGTGGCCTAAATGCTGTTTGTTTGCTTATTTATTTATTAGTAAATCATTCATAAACAAATTGACTGCCTCTGATATAATGGATTTATTGAAATGAAATGTTGGATTATTTTGTATATAGTTATTTACTAATCTAAGCTTAGATGTGGCACAAGGCCAGAAGTATGGGGCGCCCAATGAGAATCAAACTCATTAACAATGATCTGCGAATCTAGCTTGCTAACCATTATAACACGTGAGGCGCCCTTATTTTGTATATAAGGTGTGCTACAATACACCACTCAAATTTATAGACTAAGCGAGGTCATGTGGTTTAAACCTCAGCCAATCAACAGCCCGAATGCGTGGCTAGTTGACTACTTAAGCACTGATACTGAGAGACGTCCATTTGCAATCATTGATGAAGGACTTGCAATACTGAGGAGCACCAAGGAACAACCAAAGGATTCTTTACCAAGGATTTCTGCTGGACAAGCACTCTTGCTTGGAGCCTAAAGGATGGCCCATAAAATCGTAACACTCCAATATAATGGATTTATTGAAATGAAGTGACACTGAAATTCATTTTCTTTTCAAAGGTCAAAATAGAAATTATGATGAATTAATTTTTTTTTTTTCTGCTTTTGGATAATGTTAGTTATCAGGATTATTATAAGCTTGAGAGTATCTAGATTTATTTATTTAATACTAGAAGCAGCTATCTGGTGTTTCCTGGGTAGAGGAGGGGATTAAAAAAGTTAGTCTCGCAGATCCTTTTAATGGATTTAGTTTTCTATAATTGGTGTTCTATAATTGTTTATGTTTTAATCACAAACTCCATCTATGACTTTCCCTTCTCTTACTATTCAAATTCTAATTTTTTAAATATCTTCACGAATATAGATAAAATCTTCATTATTTTTGCACAAAAAGCAAGCTCTGATGATTGTGAATGTTTATATATATATTCGCTTTTGCCCTCCCTTAATAATCGACATGGATTCTTTAATATATCTCCGTTTCTAGCTAAAATAGTGTTAAATAATTACAAAATACCAGGCTTCATTTAATTATTTATTTAGTTATCATTCCCACTTTGTTCCCTTTGTTCTCTTAAAAAATCAGTCCATTAATACTTTTTCTCGTCTTTTGCATTTCTTCGAGTTGCGTCACGCGTCATGACATCTTCGCGTGCGTGGATCGCGACTTGCCTTTCAAAAAAAAAAAATTCATCCTATTTTCGGAACACTTGTTTTTTCAAATTTTCTTTATATTGTCGGATTTATTTTCCATATTTACTCCCATATATATATATATATATATTTACTTTGTTGTTAATTGTTTTATTTTCTGAGTTTTCTCTGGACATACATACACACAACTGCCCTTTATATATGTATACATAGATAGATAAAGTATTATTGGATCAATATGTAAATCCATTATCAATACTGTTTGTTTGCTTATTTATTTATTTATTTATTAGTAAATCATTCATAAACAAATTGACTGCCTCCAATATAATGGATTTATTGAAATGAAGTGACACTGAAACTCATTTTCTTTTCAAAGGTCAAAATAGAAATTATGATGAATGATTTTTTTTTTTTTCTTTTTTCTTTTTGGTTTTGGATAATGATAATTATCAGGATTATTATAAGCTGAGAGTATCTAGATTCTAGATTTATTTATTTAGTATTTTACATTCAATCTTTTTAATTGGTCTAATGATAATTCATTCAAATAAAACTCACAATCAGATGATTGAGATTCAATATAAATATGTGTTACCAAGCTGAGTGCTTTATTGTATGTTTTATTCGGGTTCTGCAACAACATATGCACAGCTGTTTTTTTTCTTGCTTTTTTCTCTCTCTCTCTCTCTCCTTACAAAGGAAAAGAAAAATACTCTGCTAAAATTATTAACAATTGGTATTATTTGGATTATTTGGACTATTGTCCTCATCTTTATTGTTATCTGTACAATGTTTCGGCTAATGTGCCTTCCGGTCTTTTTCAGGTATTTCTTTTGGAACTCGGGGACCTTCTTTTTGTAATTTCGGGAACCTTCTTTTTGTAATTTCGGGAACCTTCTTTTCGTAATCGGGAGCCATCACGGAACTTTGAGCCCAACCCTTTATTCAATCCATGGGAGTATCCTGTTCTCATTCCGTTAACCATAGCTGGGGTACAGGTGTTAAGCTGTGTTAATTATTATTACAAATAAAACTAATTATCAAGCCTCATCTCATCAGTATGATTTATTTACTTAAAGAATCATAGTATATTTGTTTGCTTATTTACAACACATAATGATTCATGGTGTACATCTAACTATTCTCCCTTCATATGAGTGCTAGAAGGAGGTGGCTGAGGGTCTACATGTCCTGGGAATGACGTTAAACTCTATCGGATGGTGAAGTTCCAGTTCTGGAGGTTTGGGGAATGTGGAGCACCCCTTCATCACCATTGCTCCCTGGTCCACTCTGACCTGGAGTGGTAGTACCTGTTAGGGTCCCATCTATGGGTTAAATAGAAAAATGTGTTTTTTTTTTAAATGAGTACCTATCAAGAATGAGTTTATTTCTAAACTTTATCAGCATTAAATGACCCACCAAGGTTGATATGCCACAAAACAAACTATTCTCTTCATGGATTTGTAATGCATGGAAACAAATGGTTAACATATTTTGTATATTTTATTGTAAATATTAGATTCATTTTTAAACACTTTAAAAAAAGAATTATTGGAACAAACTGATTTTAATATTGATCTTATAACTTGGAACAATTTCCTTATCTTTATTATCAAACATTTCTTGTTTTGGAATCCAAATCTTCAGATTGTTGTTTAAACTCGTGAAAACAAGTTTACATAAAAATTGCCTCGTGAAAACAAGTTTACATAAAAATTGCCTCGTGAAAACAAGTTTACATAAAAATTGCCTCGTGAAAACAAGTTTACATAAAAATTGCCTCATGAAAACAAGTTTACATAAAAATTGCCTCGTGAAAACAAGTATACTTAAAAAATTGCCTCGTGAAAACAAGTTTACTTAAAAACTGCCTAATGAAAATGCAGGCTTATTAATGAAAATGCATTAAATAAGCGACACAAAAATGAAGTTAAGGTTGAAAATAAAGAATAAATGGAGGTTCTGAGTTTAAAATTGTAAAGCATATACTTTATGAGGCTTTCTTTTTGTCAATATACAAAATGATTTGGAAAAAAGTTAGTACCTTCAGAGATACTGATAGGTATGTGCGACCCTGACACACAAAAATCTAAAAGGATGCAGTAAAATAATCCATGCATCCCAGTGTTTTTCTTTTTTCTTCCCTCACCATTTCAAGCTAACTATAAATACATTTCAATAGTTTCTTAGAAATGAATTACACAGGATAGGTTACAAGGTAGGAGTTAGATGGCTTTAGTTGTTTCCCCAGATCATAAATAAAAACCCTACAATTCATTAAGAAACTTTAGTTTGGGACCTTTTATGATATAATGTCAAACAGTCTCCACATGTTCATCATCCCTGTCTACACATTCTTGGAATCTCTGAATGGTGATTACAAAAAAAAAAAGTTAATATTTCTATGGGAGTATCTTTATTAAGAAAAACTGAACTAAACTGATATTACGGAGACCACCTGGGGAAGATTCCAATAATGTGTTGACAGGGATGGTGAACAGGTGGAGACTGTTTGAAATCATAAAGGAACTCCCATAGAAGTGTTTTTAAACACCCTGTAAAAGTAAAGTCGTCAGGGTGGCCTAAAGTCGGTATCAGCCAGCCAGCGAGGGAGTCTATTCTCTTTTCACTAGCACTAGACCAAGGTGGTTGTTTTTATGTCTGAGGTGGAGTGCCACATCTACCATCAGCTCCTTACTTTACCGCACAGATCCCTGTGCTACTCAGGTTGAGCTGTGGTTCCTAGTTGGACACGCTCTACCGACTGAGCTAAACTGGCCCTGTATTTAGATTTTTTTTTTTTTTTTTTTTTTTTCTTCATAAAATATGAGGTTAATGTAAAAGTTGATTGTTTTCATTATTTCTTGTTGGAAAATATTTTTAGTCTTTTGCTATGTTTATTTTATTTTTTTTTTTTATTTATTTTTAAAAAATTTAAAATAGCTAATAAAAAACAAACTTGAAAATTACCCCCCCCCGCTCCCAAAAGATGACTTTAAAATTAACCTTGTAAAATTATTTTATTTTTGTATACATATTCTTACTTTCCTTTTCTTCTAAAATGCAAAATAAACCACTGAACTTGTTATGTTTTTTTTTTTCTCCTTTTTTTTATCAGTTAATCATTTTGTTACAGGCAGATGCTAACCTTTATAGCAATAACACTGCACTTGAATATGAGTCAGCTTTATTTAATCTGATAATAGGAAATGTTTCTAAAGGAAATTAGTAAAACTTGAAGCTCTACAAATTGTGCATTTTAACATGGATTAAGCTGATTACTAATTATGGGGGTTTACAAAATGGTTTCATTCAATTAATTAAAAGAACACAATTTTTATGTATATACAAGTTGTGTCATAAAAGTATTGAGATTGAAGCTGTACTTACCAAGATAGAAATGAACAATGAATGGAACGTTATTTTATTTTTTTTCAGAATACAAGGTGTGTCAAAAAGTACAAAAAGTCTCGATATGTTTTTGTCACACCTTGTATATTGTTCCACGAATAAGTAGTATGTGGGAGTACAAAAAAAAAAAAAGTGCCAAGTTTCAAACTTTAGTTACCAAGATAGAAATGAACAATGAATGGTACGTTGTTTTCAGAATACAAGGTGTGTTGTAAAAGTGTCTAGTTTGAAGCTGTATTTACCAAGCTGAAATGAAGAATGACTGGAACATTAATTTTTTTCAGAATAAAAGGTGTCATAAAAGTGCCGAGTTTGAAGCTGTATTTACCAAGATGGAAATGAACAATGAATGGAACGTTAATTTTTTCAGAATACAAGGTGTCAAAAAAGTACACAATACTTTTTTGACACACCTTGTATTAATAATATTGTAACATTGTTGAATAATAGATAATTTTTTATGCAACCACTTGTTCTATATGTGAACAGAAATGTTTAGCTTTGATTGATCGCACTGGGATTACCATAAATGGATAATATAAAGATTAATTGTAATAATAATGTTAAGTAAATGAATCTAATATTCCCTTAATATATATATATTTACCAACCCCTCCGCATGAGCAGGATGTGACACAAGGTCAATTTCTTAAGCGGAGTTTAACAGGTTTGAATTCATAGTTTTCCTTCTCCTAGACTGGTTACCTAGCCATGGTTAAAGAGCCCAGTCTGTCCTGCTATTTACCCATAGCTGGAAGGAGAATTGGATACATACCTTTCCCAAGGGTATTAGCGCCTTGTGAAATGCAAACAGCTTCGTTGAGGAATTGAACTCTGGTCGACAAGTCCATTTCCTATGACTCTAACCATTAGACCACACGCCTCCACTGGGCTGAATAAAGGATTGGATTCAAAGTTCCGTGATGGCTCCTGATTACGACAAGAAGGTTTCTGAGTTCAAAAGAAGGCTCCCGAGTCCGAGAAGGCTCCCGAGTCTGATAAGAAATACCTGAAGAGGGCCAGAGGGCACATTGACTAAAACGTTTTGAGAACAATAAAGATGAGGACAATAGTCCGAAAAATCCTAATAATACTACCTTCTAAAGAATTGGTACTAAATGCATTAAAAATGTTGTTTTTATAAATGTTAGCATGTTATTCTTCCTATTCCATGAAATAAAGCATTATAATCACTGAAAAACAAAATGAAACAGGAAAGACAACTTTTCATTTTATAAGTAGTTTGGAAATACTGGCTTTTCTCTTTGGTAATTAGCATTTTAAAATTCCCATATTTACCTAATTATTTGAAAAACAAACTGAAGCTAAGGAAAGACAACTTTTCATTTTATAAGGCGTTAGAAAACACTTAAAATTTATGTTTTTCTCTTTTGGGAATTAACCCTTTAAAATTACCATATTTACCTGCTTATTTCTAATTAGATTTGTCTTATAGGTTGGGCCAGAGTCTCATCTATATCTTGTGGCCCTTAGGGTCCATCAGTGTTGCCCTCCTATTCTCTGCCCCAACCCTATTGCCCTTATGGCAACCCCCAACCCCTCTTTATAATATGGGTGCTAGAAGGCAGTGGCTGCGGGTCTACATGTCCTGGGAATGACGTTAAACTCTATCTGATGGTGAGGTTCCAGTTTTGGAGGTTTGGGAATGTGGAGCACCCCTTCATCACCATTGCTCCCTGGTCCACTCTGGCCCGGAGTGGTAGTACCTGTTAGGGTCCCATCTATGGGTTAAATAGAAAAATGTATTTATAAAAAAATGTATTATCCATTAAGAATTGATTTATTTCAAAACTTTATCGGCATTAAATAACCCACTGAGGTTGATATGCCGTAAAACAAAACAAAACAAACAAACCTCCTATTCTCACAATGACAATGGGAAAGTTAAGATTATTAATATCATGAAAAACCAAAAAAAACAAAAAAACAACTGGAATAAAACATTTGAATATCTTGAAAATTACTGTTTCTCTAAATCAGTCTCGTTCCTTATTTTCCGTAAAGTACTTTTATGCTTTGAATAATTTTCAGAATGTTGAAATTACTTTTTGATTGATCTATACTGGTACATTTTCTCGGTTATCTAATCAATAATAGATAATAATTAATTCCTAGTAATCATTATAGTTGGTAATTGCATGATTATTGGGTATTAAGTAAGTCACTTACTAAAAATGTTCTCAATAATTATAGGTTACTAATAATTTAGGTTAGCACATGCCTCACTTAAGATAAAAACTCTAGTTGCATGGCTGTCAGGCCTTTACTTTGTATAGCCTTGGTTACATCCTACTTATAGAATTTATATTATAATCAATTGCAAATAGAAAGAGGAATACCCTAGCACCTATATGATTTTCCCAACCCTATTGCCCTTATGGCAAGCCCCAACCTCTTTTTATCATATGGGTGCTAGAAGGAGGTGGCTGCGGGTCTACATGTCCTGGGAATGACGTTAAACTCTATTTGATGGTGAGGTTCCAGTTTTGGAGGTAGGGGAATGTGGAGCACCCCTTCATCACCATTGCTCCCTGGTACACTCTGACCTTGAGTGGTAGTACCTGTTAGGGTCCCATCTATGGGTTAAATAGAAAAATGTATTTATAAAAAAAATTGTATTATCCATTAAGAATTGATTTATTTCAAAACTTTATCGGCATTAAATGACCCACTGAGGTTGATATGCCATAAAACAAACAAACAAACAAACAAGAAAGAGGAATACTCTACAATTAACTTAAATAGTTAATGATCAAAAAATAGATTCCACACTATTATTATGGTGCACATTAGATTCGAAATGGCTTCATTCTCAAATGTAGAGCATTTTAATACTATTGTTCTAACACAAATCCTGCTATGATGTGCCTTTTTTTGTTATGTTACAGTCATCATTATCATGTCGCGCTAGTAGTATGGATATCCATGACAATCTCTCGCCAACCATCCCCTATCATTTATTGCCCTTGGTAGGTCCTCTGTGCAGCATCCAGTATCCATGCAGCACTGGTTAATGTAGGTCTTTGCTGAGCTGCCTGTACTGGCGAAGGCGAAGAAACTTCTGAGCAAATTGAAAAATTCTGCTGAACCACAAACAATCTGGTTCTTTTCCAATGAGAAAAACTTTTGCCAAGATCAAAAGCCCAACACACAGAATAACAGATGGTTTGCATACAGTCCAAAGGACACTCCTTGTGTCATGCAGACTAAATTTCCCCAAACTCTGATGGTTTTCAGATGTGTCTCCTCTGAGGGTGATGTGATGCCACCGCATTTTTTCAGAGAGGGTCTCAGGTTGAATTCAAATGCCTACATGGAGTTGCTAAACACTGTAGTCAAGCCCTGGATAACAAGAGTAGCCATTGGTAGGCCATATGTATGGCAGCAGGATTTGGCCCCATGCTACACCTCTGAGAAAAGTCAAAATTGTTGGCGAATTTTTATGACTACAGCAGTCCCAATGTTTGGCCTCCAATCTCCCCAGATCTTAACCGCATGGATTATTATGTATGTGGCACTATTGAGAAAAATCCCAATCGCTGAAAAAGCCCAGTTAATCGACAGAATTAAGGTAGTTTTTGAGAACATTTCCAAGGAAACTGTTACATCAGCTTGCTCCAGGTTCCTGGGCAGGATTGAGGCTGTGATTGATGCTAATGGCGGTTATTTTGAGTGAAACTTGTTGACAGTAGTGTCATTTCTGTGCCTGTTGAATTTCTTTACAATCCATTAAATTTTGTAGTAACCAAGCACTTTTTCTTTTCCCTTGTGAAACTGTCAAATTTCTCCCGAACATCCTGTATATATGCACACATATATACAAAAATATACATATGTATATTGACATACACATACATACATACATACATATACATATACACACACACACATATACATAATAGGAGGAGCATGGTTTAATGGTTAGAGTCATAGGAAATGGATTTGTCGCCCAGAGTTCAAATTCTGGACAAGGCTTTTTGCATTTCTCATTTTCCTAATACCTTTGGTAAAGGTATGCATCCAACTTCTTTCCGTCCAGCTATTGGCAAATAATGGGCAGACTGGGCTCTTTAACCATGACTAGGCAACCTGTCTAGAAGAAGAAAAACTCTGAATTAAAACTTGGTAAACTCTGATTAAGAAATTGACCTTGTGTCACATCTTGCTCGTGCAGAGGGGTTGGTTAATATATACACACATAATACACAAACACACACTCAACCTAGTATGACTAAAGGCCATCTAGTAAACGGTATCCACTGACATTCAAATTCATTACTTATTACTAATGTTTTGCCAAAGTAGCTTGTTAACCACTAGCTTCACTGCAAGTTCCTCCGTTTACCCTACCCCTGGGATTTAACGGACACTGGTAAGTTAATAGAAATGTAACCCCTCCCCCATGCACAAAAAAATAATGGTAATCATTCATCAAATTTTTTAAATTCATCCTGTTTCTCGGAATTTTTGAGATGAGGCTTGATAATTAGTATTATTTGGATTATTCGGACTTTTGTCCTCATCTTCATTGTTATCTGTACAACATTTCGGCCAATGTGCACTCTGGCCCTCTTCAGGTATTTCTTGTCGGACTCAGGAACCATCTCGGACTCGAGGAACCTTTTTGCCATAATCAGGAACCTTCTTGTCATAATCGGGAGCCAATCACGGAACTTTGAACCTAACCCTTTATTCAGTCCCCGGGAGGTATCCTGTTCTCATTCCACTAACCATAGCTGGGGTACAAGTGTTAAGCTGTGTTTATTATTATTATATGTTACTGCTGCCCCTGACCAGGATTGAACCTGCAATCTAGAGATAACTGTCACTTAGAACTGTCTTAACCTAACTCCTTTATCCACTAGGCTGTATCCAATTGTACAGATAACAATGAAGATGAGGACAATAGTCCGAATAATACAAATAATACTAAATTCATCCTGGTTTTTACTATTTAGTACATGCAATTTATTATATCTAATTTTATTTATTGCTTATGTGTGTTTTCATTTTGCATATTTCTTTTATGTTTATATATATATATCTATATTTGCAGAGTCGGGATGAATCTCCTCATGACAGCAAGTCCCCACCATTTTCTCCAAAGCAATCTCCTCCCTCATCTCCGAACCGAATGAAGCTGGCCAACATTGGCAAACAGCAAACAGCTCCAGCTGCTGTCAACACAACCATGATCAGCAGTTCTAGTGCTGGTACAGCAGCATGTACAGGTTAATGCTGCTGCTACTGCTGCTGCGTCTGCTGTTGGGCAGGTCACACCTGTCGTACCAGCAGGCTACCCAGCATTGCCTTCCCAACCCACGGCTTCCGCAACCACTACTCCCGGGGGCAGTACGGCCGGTGCCATTGTTCCTGGGGGTACAGTGGTTCCTGGAAGTGGCGTGGCAGGCCCAGTACCAGGTTTGATCCAAGCACCAGTGCCCCTGTCTGCATCTGCATATTCTAACTCCGTGCATGATGTGGCTGGTTGGGCATCATTTGAAGATGAAGAAAGCAAAGGTAAGATGGATTCTGGTATATATACAGGGTGTCCCAGAAGTTACACACCATCCTGGTTTTCAAAAATACACCTTTTGGATTTCAAATCACTGTTATTGAGAATAATTATAATAAATGCTCAAATTGAGAGATAGAAAATTAATTGCGTCAATTAATATCTATGAATATGTTTTTGAAATAACTAAAGATGTTGTTTTTCAAAACCTGGATAATACATGACTTCTGGGACACCCTGTATATATATATATAAAAAGAGAAATTCTATTTCACACCTTTTTTACAAACATAAATGAAATACTAGTTCATGCCTTTCTTACCTAGACACATGTAATTCTATTTTATGCCTTTCTTACAAACATAGACACATGTAGTTCTATTTATGCCTTTCTTACAAACATAGACACATGTAGTTCTATTTTATGCCTTTCTTACAAACATAGACACATGTAGTTCTATTTTATGCCTTTCTTACAAACATAGACACATGTAGTTCTATTTTATGCCTTCCAAACATAGACACATGTTTCTATTTATGCCTTCTTACAAACAACTACACAAACATAGACACATGTAGTTCTATTTTATGCCTCTCTTACAAACATAGACACATGTTCTATTTATGCGTTTCTTACAAACATAGACACATGTAGTTCTATTTTATGCCTCTCTTACAAACATAGACACATGTAGTTCTATTTTATGCCTTTCTTACAAACATAGACACATGTAGTTCTATTTTATGCCTTTCTTACAAACATAGACACATGGAATTCTATTTCAGTGAAAAAACTGAACCCTTTTTATTATTGCCACAAATTCTCATAAAACTTGAATGACTTAGACACACATAGGAAGTGATTACTTTTGCTGATTATTGTTGTTAAAGGTTCTTTAGTTGTGGCAAAAAGTCATAATTTTCTTAGAATGAAAATTCTTAGAAATACCAAAATATAGGAAATTTCTTAATTTTTATTTTTTAATTTTTAATTTATTTTTTTTATATCCTAAATTATCATTAGTCATATGCTAATAGTTAGTAAGCAGTTGTTGGAGTTTAAAAAAAAGATTGAAATGTGACATACAATGATTGTAGACTGTCAATTCATGATATTGCAAAGAAATTGAATCTCCATCCTTCATCAGTTGATGTTTTCCTCAAAAATGATAAGCAAATTGGAAATTATCACCGAAAAGAATGTTGTGGTCGTAAGAGAAAAACCACTGTATCTTAAAATACAAAAGTTGTTAGAATAGCAAAGCTGCAATGTACTGTAACACCACAACTTAAAGATAATTAAAATTAATTTTAAAAAATGATGCCAGCTGTTGGTTAAATCTTTGAGGCGTAACACAGATTCTTAAAGATAAGTGGTTCAAAGCTAACTGACCTGAAAAAATGTAAAAGTTTTTGAATAAAATAGCTGGTGCATTATATCTTTTATTCATTAATATATCAATACTGAAAATTTCATTAAATTCGGTTAATTCCCTGATTTTTGGTAATTTTTTTCTTTCAGCAGGGTGACATACGATGTTGGAATTTAGGTCCGTTAAGTTCGATTTGACCTTTATTTTTTTTTTTTTGTTCAATACTATATAACAAATCTCACAAGAAAAAACTGCTCATTTAAGTTACCTTAAAAATGCAAGCATCATTGGGGAATGAGAAAAGTTTTGGTAAATGGGCCAAAGTCTGGCCTGTTTACTTAAACTTGTCTTTTTCATTAATTATACCTACATTGGAAAAATAAGGTGTAAAAATTTGGTTTTGCGTTATCTATACCATGTTTTTAACCTGGACTATTATGGTTGATTACAATTTAAAAAATGTTTTAACTATAAAGAAAATGTAAGTGCCTTTTTTGTATTTTACTTTGTCAATCATTGACAGAAAAATGTTATTATAAGTTTTGAGATAAACAATTTAAAACTTTTTTCTATTTTTACAGGTCTACTGGATACTGGGGCTACCAAAACATCGTGGGAAAATCTGGAAAGTCAATGTGTAGATTCTTCCTCTATCAGTTCTGAAGCAGAAAGTGTAGATGATGTATGGACTATATCAAAAGAACAGCGTGAATATTATGTAAAGCAATTTAAAACAATGCAGTCGGAATTGAATGGAGTCATATTAGGTATTTCAACATTTTTTAAAATCTGATTTTTTTTTTTCTTCTTCTTTTGTTATTTTTTAAATTCCTTAACAATATAGAAACTTTCTAGAGTTGATATACGAAATAGAACACCATTTAACAACATTCAAATACTAGAAAGAAAGAAAAGAATTTGACATATTCAATAGTCTGTTCAGAAGTAAAGTTTTTTTTCTCTACTACATAAATTTGAAATTATTTTTATTTATTTATTTATTAAAAATTTTTATTTTTTTCAATATTGAGTACACAGAATTTATGCCATTTTCAACTGAAAATTAGTATTTTAATTTAATGATTTCAAAATCTTTTAAAGATGAAAAGTGATGACTAGGGCGAATCAAAATTTTTACAATATCTATTAATAATGGAGATTCGCTTCTGGTTTTTGTCTGTAACAAAAACTATGTCACTGCTTATGTCACACTACCTAAAATCGTCATAAAATAGAAAACATTTGAGCATGCAATGTTAGACAGTCCTCATTGGTTTTTTAAACAAATTTTAATAAATACATACCTGGTATTATCTATCTATATATAGTTTTTTTTTTTTTTAAATATATATTTAAAGTTATCAGAACTAAGTTTCCATTTCATTTTTTTCATTTTTTACTCCTTTAATAAATTTATTTTATTTTTTACTCCTTTAATAAATTTGATGATTTTACTTTACTTATGATACAAACTCTCTGATATTAAATTTTCAACTCCCATCCCCTCAGGTAATATTTATTTTACATCGCCCAGTGGGCATTTTTTTATTTTGCTAGTTTTGGTAATATATGTATTTATCAACCCCTCCGCACGAGCAGGATGTGACACAAGGTCAATTTCTTAAGCGGAGTTTAACAGGTTTGAATTCAGAGTTTTCCCTCTCCTAGACCGGTTACCTAACCAAGGTTAAAGAGTCCAGTCTGCCCAACTATTTATCCATAGCTGGAGGGAGAGTAGGATTCATACCTTTCCCAAAGGTATTAGCGCTAAGTGAAATGCAATTACCACATCCAGGATTTGAACTCTGGGCGACGAGTCCATTTCCCATGACTTTAACCATTACACCACGCGCTTCCCAGTTTTGGTAATATAAGACACAATTTGGCAGTGCCAGATGCTTTTTACTGATGTTGTGAAGGTGATGAACCATACTGGGTTGTGAGATACTGAGCTCGCTTGATACTCTCCGAATTTGCCTCGTTAGCTTGGAGCCTTTGAATCCACAGTTTTAGTCCTATCTGACTTTGCCTAATTATTGAGTGTTTTGCAACCCAAGTGAAATTTCTTGAACAATTTGGTTACTGCACCATAATCAACTGCACCTTCACTTTTTGCACAAGAAATATTTTTGGTTGCTTCCACAGTGTTATGACCCAGTTCAAACTCATGAAGCAGTGAACACTTAACTATAACGATACTACCAACCACAGTTGGGTAACCTCTACAGTTTGAACTGCTTCAGTCATGTGATATATATGCCACAAACTAGCACTTACAAAATATTGCAAAACTTTTGAGTAAGCCTATATTTGTGTGTGACAACATTTTTAACAAAAATTAAGACATTTATTTTTATATTTTTATATTTACAGGAAGTATTGCAAAAGAGTTTTTTGAAAAATCCAAATTGCCTGTTCATGAACTTTCAAAAATTTGGTAAGCCTATATTTTCGAGCTATAGAATTGTGTTTAAAGTATATAAAATACCTTTGGTATCAGTAAAATTGTAAACTTAAAAAAGTATAATAGATACTAATTATAAAATTTTAATTGTCATCTATTTCAAGTTTTGATTCAATTTGTATGTGATATAATTATATAAAAGATGGGTTCACATATTTTAAATTTGTATGTGATATGATTATATAAAAGATGGGTTCACATATTTTAAATTTGTATGTGATATGATTATATAAAGATGGGTTCACATATTTTAAATTTGTATGTGATATGATTATATAAAAGATGGGTTCACATATTTTTTTGTATGTGATATGATTATATAAAAGATGGGTTCACATATTTTAAATTTGTATGTGATATGATTATATAAAAGATGGGTTCACATATTTTAAATTTGTATGTGATCACATATTTTAAATTTGTATTGATATATTATATAAAAGATGGTTCACATATTTTAAATTTGTATGTGATATGATTATATAAAAGATGGGTTATATATGATTATATAAAAGATGGGTTCACATATTTTAAATTTGTATGTGATATGATTATATAAAAGATGGGTTCACATATTTTAAATTTGGATCCAATAGGATTATATAAAAGATGCTTTTAAGAGCTTCAAATTTTAAAGGAAGAAAAAAAGGCTTTCATCTTAGTCAGGTTTAAATTTAAAAAAATCATGAATATTTTATAATTCTGTATATTTGAAATGATTGTTTTCTGTATTGTAAAAAGTGGGTTGGAGATTAATTTACTGATAAACAATTTTTATTATAAATTTTGTATAAGATTCGTATCTGATATTTAAAATGGAGTTATAAAGACAAATGTCCTTAGTTTTGTGGAAGTAAAAATAAAGATGTTATAAAATGAGATATTGAAACTAAAAAAGAAAAGTAAAAAGGGTTTTCCTTTGATAAATAATTTTCATTTTTGTCTTGAAAGGAAAACAAATGAGCAGCAAATAATTTAGAATACATACTTTAAAAATGGGACAGTTTATCTCACTTGGTAGAGCATCCTCCTTAGAATCACAAGGTTCTGAGTTCAATACCGGAACCCACTAACTCAGCGTATGAGTAGCACAGATTGGGTAATCTGATCTGTGTGGTAAGATAGGGAGCTGACGGTAGGTGTGGCGCTCTACCTCAGCAAAAACAATTGTTTTGGTCTTGCGCTAGCAAAAAGGGGATAGACTCCTTCACTGTCTGGCTGATACCAACAATAGGCCACTCTACCAACTTTATTTATTTTTATTTATTCATTTTTAAAAAATTTTATTTTAAGAAGAGAAAAAAAAACTCAATTGCTTAAATTATATAATTTCTCTTCAAAATGAACAAAGTCAAAATATGTTTGTTGTTAAACTTGATTCTGTTTGAGGATATGTAAGATTTAACCACCAGAGCATTGGTTAAATCCCTCGTGGTCAAAGTGCAGCCCCGCAGTGCTTTCTGAATGGTCCACTTAAAATTTCAACTCTTTATAGAAGAAGAGAGTACAAAAATTAAAAAAAAACTTTTCCCTATTTCTAAGGCAGATGCTTACTCATAGGATCTTCTGTAATGAAAATGGTTAAGGTACCTTCAATGTAAAATTTACCTTGGAATTTTTTTAGTAGTGCATCCCGCCATGTCTCATGTGGCCCACTTCTCGAAAAAGGTTGCTCATGCCTGGTTTAAATAAATAAATTTATAATTAGCATACAATTCAAAAAAGTATTAAAATTCACTTAATGTATTACTTATAGCCAATTGGCATTGGGGAATTATGGGAAATGTAATATTCATCAATAGTAGAAACATTAACAATGTTTATATTATTTCCCAAAGGAATGAGAAAATTCAAAAGTCAGTTGGAATATGTTATTTTAAACAGATATGAATAATGCATTAACATTTATGATTAAAAATGAAGACGAACAATAAATCAATAGTATTTCTTCAAATGAAACATTTAAAGAAATATTGATTGATTATATATTTGAGATATAAGCAAATTTAAGAAAAATGTTAATATTTGACTTTGAATGTATTTTGTCATTACTTACCTTATAAGAATTGAATGCGTGTGGTTCTTATAATACGTTAGAAGGCTCAGAGTAACCTTCCAACTTAGGTGAATATATACATAAGTAAATCCTAATAAAGAAGTACAACATAACAACAATACAGACTTTATTGTCTGAGCACATGGAACATGACATACATGACAAATACAAAACAGATAGGATGAAAGTGAGAAAGAATTCATGAAGAATATGAGTCACTTACTGATAGTTGGGGGGGCTTTGCCCCACCCCACTTAATGGACAGAGACACCATGCGTCTAGTCCATCTTTTGCGGATGCTAGACCAAGAGATAGGCAGAGAGCTTCCCAGGCTGATTTAAATACCCAGCTAATAGTGTCATCAAGTGGTGAAACCCTGGCAGCAGTTTTTTTTTTTTTTTTTCTTTTTTCTTTTTTAAAAATAGATGCATTAAAACTAAAAAATTAAACCCTCTTACTTTGACATGAGCCTGTATAGCTCAGTTGGTAGCAGCGCATCCGCCTAGGAACTATAAGGTTCCAGATTTGATACCTGCCCTCGCCAACTCAGCACATGAGTAGTATGGCTTAGATCTGTGCGATAAAGTGGGATGCTGATGGTAGGTGTGGAGCTCCACCTCAGATGCAAAAACAATCTCCCTGGTCTAGTGCTAGTGAAAAGGGGATAGACTCCCTCACTGTCCAGCTGATACCAACAGTAGGCCAACTTTACTTTGGCAATGTGATGCATTTTCCATACATAAATTTATTCCTTTTGTTCACATTCTGATATACATTTGATTGGTGTGAGTGTGTGTGGGGTGTCCCATCATGGTGTAATGGTTAGCAAGTTATTTTCTCGGATCCATTACTACTGTATAGCGAGTTCAATCCTTGCTGAATGCCCCATACTTCTATATATTTACCAACCCCTCCGCACGAGTAGGATGTAACACAAGGTCAGTGGCTTGAGCGGAGTTTAACAGGTTTGAATTCAGAGTCAAAAGGTTACACATGAAGCCAAACCAATCATTTATCAAAATGACTCAATTCAGTATTAAATGACCCAAAAAGAGAGGATATGCTGTAAAACAAAAGGAAAAAGAAATAACACAATTTCCTAATTTCTAGATGTAAAATAACCCTAGAAGTGTTGACATGTCATTAAAATCGATCAATCAATCATAATGATTAACATACTCCGGTATATAATGGAGAGAGTGTCAGACAGGTAGATTATAGATGATATGATGGGATATGATTATTAATTTCATCTCAAATTTAAATTTGAAAAAAAAAAGACAAAAAAAATTTGTGGTTGACCACAGTCTACTAATATATATGGCCCCATATGTTACATAAGCATGCAGAATTCTAACTGGCCTATTCATTTTATAGTCAATTTATGACTGTTTTGAAAAAAATGTTAAAAATATACAAACTTGTCTTTTTTCTTCACAAATGTAATAATAAAAGATTGTAAACAAACAAAACAAACAAAAATAGTTTTAAAAATTATGCAGTTATACAAAACAAACACACCAACAATTTATCTATGATTTCAGGTTATATCAGAAAAAAATGAAACCTTTTCAATGTGAAATGTATTCCCTGGTCATGGTCGACAATGATAGTAATAATACTACAGAGAAAGAGTATTTCTCGAGGAGAACTTATGGTTCCATCTAGCCAAATGTTTGTGCTTTAAGATTTTTCGAAACGACATAAAACAGACTATAAAATGAATCGGCCTGTTAGAATTCTGCCGGCTTATGGTGACATATGGGGCCGTATATATTAGTAGGCCGTGGATGGTCTTACTTTAAAACTCTGCTTCTGGTTCTTTGTCGAAGTCATCTAACTCGTCAGCCATTTTTTTATTGATCTACTAGACTTCTGCTGGGGGTTGAGTTTCTTTGTTGATTCTTCCTTTGTGCTGGGCTGGTCATTGTTTTTAATATTCAATTAACAAACAAGACTTGGTTGTTTTCTTGATCAAGCTTTATTTCACAAGCCTGCCCATTTGATTCCACCACGGGGGGAGATCGGCTCAGAGTGATGACTACACGTCCATTCACTCTGAAATTTCTGACGAATCTAAACTAAACTATCTCACGCGTCCAATTGCACACTTTCAAGGGTCAAGCAAAAGTTAGTTCCCGTCAACAACTGTCAGATAACTTTCCAATAGACCCCATCATTCTAAATTAACAGATCCTAATTCAAAATTCTAACTACAGGTATGTTCATAATTTATAAGCTGCTGTAACAATAATATCTAAAAACTCTAGATTTTATAAATTGTTTATAATTTATTTATATTTTTGCTTGAAGGCAATTACAATGCGTATATCGTATAAAATTCAATAATTATAGAAAATAACCATGACAAGTGAATTTGGCAAACGATCAACAGTCTGTTTCAACTTTAAAGTTGAAACAGACTATAATCGTTTAATTTATTTTCTATAATTATCGTATACGCATTGTAATTGCCTTCAAGCAAAAATATAAATAATAATATATACTTTATCAACAATGCTTCTAAAAACAAACATCCAAAAATCTTGTTTATAATTTATTTGTTTATAATTGTTTATAATTACAAATTGTTTATTTAATCTATTTGTTTATAATTTAATTGTTTATGTTAATTTTTTTCTGTTTTTGTCTTTCAGGCAACTATCAGATCTGAATCGAGATGGAGCATTGTCTCTTGATGAATTTTGCATTGCAATGCACTTAGTGGTACTTCGCCGAAATGATATTGAACTGCCTGATCACTTACCTGTATCACTAATGCCCTATTCCACTTTGACCAACGGTAAAAGTTAGCAACATTTATTCACTTTTCTCAATGTATGTGTTGTCAGTTCCACCTCTATCCATTGAGTTTTTATGCTTATATGCTATTAGGCCATAATAAAAGTTTCAATACTTCACTTGACTCAAAACATCTAATTGATATTGCTGGCTAAACTTTAAAGATTGAAAACTTGTTTTAACCCTGGATTTTCAGAGGTTTAATTATTGAGACACTTTTTTCAAAATGTGCATTCATTCAACATTCTTAATTTACATTTTATTCTATCTTTCGTATTTTAGTTTGGGTTTATATTTAACTCTTTGCCTACTTTAAACTGCTCACAGTGGCTCTCCCACCACTGCTGAAACAAAGTACAAAAACTGATGTTTAGTTCATTATAACCGAGCAGAGGGGCTCAGATTACAATAATAATAGAACTTTATTTGAATATGACTTCTGAGGTGGATAGATAGTTAACTTTGAAATATCCCATTATACAGGTAAAAATAATTCCAAGAAAATTTGGTAAGCAAAGAGTTAAGGAATATTTCTCCCAAATAATCAAAATAATTATTTAATAAATCTAACAAATGTGCACAACATTTTATTTATGTCTTTTTTTTTTTTTTTTTTTTTTTTTTTTTTACTCCTTTAATAAATTTGATAATTTTATTTATGGTACAAAGTCTCTGACATTGAATTTTTAACTCCTACTCCCCTCAAACAATATCTTTCAAAAATTAATCTTTACACCCTCCAGAGGGTATTTTTTATTTTTCTAGTTAAGATAAAGTATTTTAATTGAATTCTGTTTCTTTATTGTTAGCATAGAAAATATTCCAATAAATGAAAATGGATATTTTATAACTAGAGATGCTGATAGGTACGTGTCCTGTGTCCCTGACACACAAAAATTTAAAAGGTCGCAGCAAAATCATATCCATGCGTCCCAGTGTTTGTTTGTTTTTTTTCTTTCCTCACTATTTCAAGCTATCTGTAAATACATTTCAATAGTTTCTTAGAAATGAATTATACAGAATAGGTTACAAGGTAGGAGTTAGACGGCTTTAGTTGGGACCATAAATTTTCCCAGGGACCTATTCAAAGTAAGCTATCAGCATCACTGTAACTATTTCAAAAGAGGTTGCAGCTAGAGATTTTTTTTTCTTTTTTAATTTCTATAATTAATTACTTTTTGTTGAAAATATGCATTTTCAATCTTTTTATAGTTTTGTTTACCTTACCCCATTGGAATTCTGAGTTTTTTTTTGAGTTTTTTAAATTTTATTTTATTTTTTTTTTTATATATATACTGATACTTCCTTACATTATGCTCACTTGTTGGAGGTGGAAACTTATTGTTCTTGTCTGTTTATTATTAATAAGAACCTGTTGAACTCCGCTTAAGAAATTGACCTTGTGTCACATCCTGTTTGTGGAGGGGCTGGTAAATATATATATATTTTGTAGAACATAAGATTTTACTCCAAAAAGAAAATCCAGTTATAACTGATGTTTGTAACTTAGTAATATTACAGTGATTGAATTAAGTCTTGCAGTAAAAGGACATTTTGAATTATTAAAATTGAGCTTTTCTTTTTAAATTTTATTTTATTATAACATTCTTTTTTATGAAAGCATTTTATCTTTTTATATTAATGATTTAATCTTTTTTGTTGATAAAAAAATTTTTTTAATGATTTAAAAATCATTTAAATTTTTTAAATTTGTTTTTTAATTCATTATTTCTTCATTTAAAAAAAAAATTTAAATCATTATTAAAAAATTTTTTTTAATAATTTAAAAAGATTGTCTTCTTTTTTTTTTTTTAAATGATTTAAAAGGGTTTTCCTAATGATTTTTAAAATTATTTTTTTAAATCATTATTTCTTCATTTAAAAAAAATTTAAAATCATTATTAAAAAATGTTTTTTTAATAATTTAAAAAAATTTTTTTTTTTTTTTTTTTATGATTTAAGAATATTTTTTTAAATGATTTTAAAAACCTTTTCTTTTTTAATGATTAAATTTTTTTTTAAATTTAGAGATTGTATTTAAAAAAAAAATGTTTGTCATTGTGAATTCTTAGTCTTGCTAACAGTGTTGTTTTCTCTTTTTCCTCTGTCTTAACTCTGCTAGATGAGCCGTTTGCAGCAGACTTGCCACCTGGAAGTACTCTGAAAAGATTAACACCTACGTCACCCCCAAGTAACCAGGTAACTACATATCCTGGTATCTCTTGTATATATGTATAAATTAATTTTTCAAGCTATTCATTGTATAGAATTCATAGTTAGAAGTGTTAAACCAACATCCTCATCTTTCTGTGTTTATATTCATATTTTGATATTTTAGTTGAAATCAAAATTCATGACCAATTCAAATGCATAACCACTTTGCTTAAAGGCATCATTTTTTTGAAAACATTGCTGTACATTTATACTCTTTAAAATTTTGGAAATTAGTTTTACCAGTGTGGGGGGGGGGACAAAATAGTATACTTTTATCTGAATCTCTGAGATGAGGAATTATCATTTCCTGATGTAATTAGACTAGCATAATGGTTATTATCATAGGAAACTGACTTTTTCAAATCTTGGCTGAGTCTGTTTATGTTCCACTTTGAGCTTAATGCCTTTTTGTTGTGTGGGGGGGGATGAATTCATCTCTTTTCTCTGCGGTGTGGGTAAATAGTAGGTCAGATTGGGCTATTTAAGAGAAGGAAAGATTCTGAATTCAAACCAGCTGTAATCCATTTAACTCTACCAAATTTACCTCATGGCTGTATCAAATTTTCTTGGTATATTTCACCTATATGATGGGATATTTCAAAGTTAACTATCTATTTGCAAATTTGAGGGAACACCAACAGTAGTAGGATTAAAAGTCCGATACAAAAGCTCCACTACCTTGTGGCTTTACCTCATCCCAAGGAAAGGCTAGGGGAGTAAATCCCCCCCCCCAAAAAAAAATCTGAACCCGGAAGAACAGCCTGTATACAGTATTTAGTAAAGTCGTTGAGGTGGCCTAAAGTTGGTATCAGCCAAACAGCGAGGGAGTCTATCCTCTTTTCACTAGCGCTAGACCAAGGATATTGTTGGCTGATACCGACTTTAGGCTACCCCGATAACTTGATTTAGTGCTGTATACAGGCTGTTCCTCCGAAATGTCTACATTTTGTTTCTTAATAGCAACCATGATTATGACTAGAAAATTAAAAACACTCATTAAAAAGAATGTTATAAATACTTACCGTATTTGACAGCATATAAGACGCACGACAGCACGGCAGAAAAAAAATTTTTTTAGTGTATTTAAGCATATATTGTTGAAAACAGTCTAGCTGTGTATTACAGAAGCAGAAATATAGCTGTATAAAAGCAATTTGTCAGTTTAGGGTAGGTAAACGTACTGAGTGTAAGCTGGGTTAGTGAGCATCATAGAGAAGATTAGCCTAGGCCTACGGGAGTTCGTCAAACTTCACTTACGATGTATAAGACACAGGGCAATTTTTTTGAGCCAAAATTTTGGGGAAAAAGTGCGCCCTATATGCCGTCAAATACGGTAGTTACTTTTTCCTGCAATTCTGTGATCATGTTCTATGTATATGTGCAATGTTTATCTGCCTATATAACTTTGTGATACTTTTTTTTTTTTTACGATTCAAAATTGTCATTTAGATCTAAGCATTTAAATAATTTAATTTGTTAGACTATATTATATTTATTCTTTATTATAAAAGTTTAGTTTTTTTTTTTCCAGTTAACTTTCATACCTAAT
Source organism: Doryteuthis pealeii (assembly GCA_023376005.1). Taxonomy (NCBI): domain Eukaryota; kingdom Metazoa; phylum Mollusca; class Cephalopoda; order Myopsida; family Loliginidae; genus Doryteuthis; species Doryteuthis pealeii. The sequence continues at coordinate 19,769,594 of CM042145.1, read as the reverse complement.
ATTATATTAAGAAAAAATTTCTCATTGTGTTCTTTTCATATTGAATATTAATATTCTTTTATCCAATTCATCTTGTCCAGGGATCACCAAACTTTACAAAAAAAAATAACGAGTGCAGGCCACATTATTATTGTGTTCAATACTTGCTAGCTAGAATGAAGGTCTGAGAAAAAGATGTAAAACAAAATTTATCTTTCCATGTTATATTCATAGATGAGTGGTGTAAGGGCACAAAAACAAATTTAACCAACATATTTATTTTCAAAACATTATCAAAGAATGCAGCATTAGCAGAAATTTAGTGAGATTTTGAAAACTGAAGTTTGCCTTTCGAGATTTCGTCAATGTTTGGTTTGGAATTGCTACATCCAATCAAGAGAATTGCTTTCAAATGTTTATCAGTCAATTTCGTTTGATGGATTGATTTAGTAAGTGTAACATGATATTTAAATTTAAATGGTATCAGAATGTCTTGCATTCCGTATGTTTTAACAAACAAATTCAAGTACCATCGACAGGCCTGATAAAATGGCTACACGGGCCGTAGTTTGGTGACCCCTGATCGTGTCAATAACAGTAGTCTCATGTTGAGATCAGATATTATATATCTAGATAAAGGTCAGCAATATAATCGGACCATATTACCTTTAGGCACCCCTTTTTGATCTCGATTAACTCTTAACATCCTGTTGAGATTTTTCTAAGTCCAGAGCATTCCTATAAGGATATATAAAAAAAATGTCTAAAAATGACCTTTGCATCTAAAGTTACCTGTTATTTCCCTTAAATCAAAGATTTCTACATATGTTTAATATTAAATTTAAACAAAGGCTATTGTTTGGGGCTGATTAATTAAAACGAATGTGACTTCCAGCCGGGTGGAATGAGGTGGTATAGGACTTTAAGAGTTAAGAAAGGACATGTTTTTCATTTACACCGTCAATATCCGGTTGTTTGTTAGGGTTAGGGGTTAGTTTTATATTTTTTTTTTTTAAATCTAAAAATAGTCTGTTAAAGCAACCAGATATTGGCGGTGTAAATGAAAAACATGTCCTTTCTTAATCGAGATCAAAAAGGGGTGCCTAAAGTTCATATGGTCCATATAATCCACTGAATATAGTTCTTGGATTTTTCCAATTCTGGTCAGGGTTTTTTTTTTGTCCTTTCTATAATAAGTTGCATGCTCAACAGCATGGCTTTTTATTTCGTTTTGGAGTTGACATTGAATAACATAAATATAGAAAATAGCTGCTAGCATTTTATGCATGTTGTGAAACATTTTCTTTGGATTCATATTAGACAAAATTATTAGTCCTTTAACCCAATGACCACCGATGGGAATGGGATAGGCTCATATATATAACCTTTTGTTAATTATAGCTACTCAAAGGATAAGGGAGCTTACTTCTGTATCAACAAATTGCAACTCCTTCCCAAATAAAAATCTCTAAGTTCCAACCTATATTGGAATAGAAACCACACGAGTATTGACAAGAAGAGAAAATAATGTATTGACTTGAATCCGTATCTGGCGCACATAACTAACTCATGCATAGTTATCAAGAGCTGAAACTACACTCCAATGCATTTGCTGCAATCAGAGACTGACAGTTAAATACATCCTTATAGAATGCAATTAAGAGCTGAAACTACACCCCAGTGCATTTGCTGCAATCAGACTGACAGTTAAATACATCCTTATAGAATGCAATTAAGAGCTGAAACTACACCCCAGTGCATTTGCTGCAATCAGACTGACAGTTAAATACATCCTTATAGAATGCAATTAAGAGCTGAAACTACACCCCAGTGCATTTGCTGCAATCAGACTGACAGTTAAATACATCCTTATAGAATGCAATTAAGAGCTGAAACTACACCCCAGTGCATTTGCTGCAATCAGAGACTGACAGTTAAATACATCCTTAAAAAAATTGTTACCAAGCTAAATTTGGTATTTTTTGAAAGCTTAGGGTATCCTGTTTTGAAATTTGAAAACTCCTCTTTTTGACCCCCAGGGGAAAATATTTTATTGGAGGTGGGGAGTATGCAAATTAGATCTTGTCTGGTAGATAAGGTGGACCAGGAAATATTAGTTACCAAGCTAAATTTGGTATTTTTTGAAAGCTTAATGTATCATCTTTTGAAATTTGAAAACTCCTCTTTTTGACCCTCTGGGGAATTTTTTTATTGGGGGTGAGGGGAGTATGCAAACCAGATCTATAAGTTTTTTTTTGTTTTGTTTTTTTTTTTTAATTTTAATTTTTTATGATTATGAATTCTGCTCTGCCTGTAGGGCTTAGAATACATGGCCTTTAATACATGTATATTATTACTGTAAACTGTTCATGTTTCTGACACTAATACATTATTCTGTGTACTTGACATGAGACTTTGATGAGTTGTGGTGCACCTGAGCACTGTACACAATAAATTTCATTATTATTATTATTTTATTATTATTATTAAAAAAAGATGTGTCCTGTATATGACACTAACTAGCATTGAGTGGTGAGGCTCTGGAAAGGTATAGTCACCTTTTCATTGCTATTACTCTCAGGTCCACTCTAGTCATATTAACTGTTAGGGTCTCATTTAGACAAAAATATCAGTTTAAGATAATGTTTAAAATAATTTAGAACGGTGGTGAGGCTCTATTTCTGGAGATCTGAGGGGTGTGGAATCACCTCTTCATTGCCATTACTCCATGTCCATTCTGATCTGGAGTTTTAAAACTTGTTTGAGTTCCATCTATGGGTCAAATATAAATGTTTGAATCATATTAGATATGACGACTTAATACCATATAAATGTGTGCAAATTATTAGTATTGGATAGAATACTTGAAATCATATAATTATTAGTATTGGATAGGAATACTTGAAATCATATAATTGCTTGAAATCATATAATTATTAATAAAATCACTTGAAATCATCTTGAAGAGGAAATCAACATAAAATGAGCCAACAAGTGTAGTTGAAATGCATCCAGTTAGTATTTCAACATAATGTAATAATGTTTTACAATATATGATGTTAACATTAGTTTATTAATGATCTGTTTATTTTATAGATGAGATATTTTCAGTTTTGTCATCAATATCTGTGTTGAAATACTTGCTGAACCAACTTATGGTTAACTCTTTGTCTACAAAATTCCCCCCACGACTGTACCAAATTTTCTTGGTATTTTTTTACCTGTATAATGGGATATTCCAAAGTTCACTATCTATTCACCTCAGAACGCATTCTATTCAAATAAAGTCCTATTATCATTTTAATTTAAGTCCTTCTGTTCAATTATAACAAACTAAGGGCCAGTTTAGCTCAGTCGATAGAGCATCCGCCTAGGAATTACAAGGTTCCTGGTTCGATACCAGCCCTCACAAGTGAGGAGCTGATGTTAGGTGTGGCACCCCACCTCAGATGCTAAAATAATCTCCTTCGTCTAGTGATAGTGAAAAGGGGATAGACTCCCTCGCTGTATGGCTGACACCGACATTAGGCCACCCTGCTGACTTTACTTATAATGAACTAACCATCAGTTTTTGTACTTTGCTTGAGTGTGGTATGTGTAGGCTTGCAGTGATGGGAGGATTGCTGTGAGTGGTTTAAAGTAGGCAAAGAGTTAATAAATTTATTTCATAAACAACCACTATTACCTGTTATTTCAAATTAACATTTGTAATCATCATATTTGATACTCTCATTCCAAGAAACAGTTCATAAAAAACTTGTATACATCTAATGTTTATAACAAAAATAACAATAAGATTATCAAAGCCCTTATACTCTTAAAAAAAAAAATACCCAATATGAGTCTAGGTAAAAAATCATACAAAAGTGAATAGGTAGATATTCTAGGCAAAACAAGACATTAGGTTTAAAAGTTCCCAAAAATCATACTGGATTGTCCAATTGGACACATAGCCTAGTGGATAAAGGAGTTAGGTTAAGACAGTTCTAAGTGACAGTTATCTCTAGACTGCAGGTTCAATCCTAGTCAGGGGCAGCAGTAACATAGAATAATAAACACCAGCTATGGTTAGCGGAATGAGAACAGGATACCCCCGTGGACTGAATAAAAGGTTAGATTCAAAATTCCGTGATGGCTCCCAATTATGACAAGATGATTCCCGAGTCAGAGAAGGTTCCCAAGTCCGACAAGAAATACCTGAAGAAGGCCGGATAATGAAGATGAGGACAATGGTCCAAATAATCAAATAATACCCTTTTCTTATGCTTAGATTTTTTTTTGGGGGGGGGATTATCATTTTTGTTTTACTTATGTGAAAACATTTAAATGTTATGGATTCTTTATCCTCAGTAGACTCTCTGAAACATAATTTCTAAATTGGAAGGCTAAACCACAATTTCTTTTCCTGTAGATCATTCTGTATAGGAATTAATATACTTTTTATATACACAGTGTATAAAAAAACCCCGTGATATCCTTCATTATATCAATTTTTCTAAAACATCCTCAGATAGGTACGCGTCCTGCGTCTCTAACTCATAAAAATCTAAAAGGATGCAAGGAAAATTATTATCCACATATTCCCCCCCCCCCTGGCTTAAATCCTACAATGTTTACATATTGAAAGGAAAATAAACATTTTAAACTAAACCAATCAATATTATGGTTATCTGTTAAAAAGTATTCAATTAACTGTAAAATAACCCTGCAGCTGTTGTTGTGTACAGCAACAGATGAATGATGTCACTTGTGACATCATACAAATTCATGAATGGAGAATGTAAAAAATTTATGAATGGAGAATGTAACAAATTTATGAATGGAGAATGTAAAAAATTTAATGTGTATTTGAATAAAGGATTACAGAGATGCTGATAAGTATGTGTCCTGCATCACTGAAGCATAAAAATCTAAAAGGACGCAGGAAAATCATATCCATGTGTCCCAGTGTTTTTGTTTTTTTTTCTTCCATCACCATTTCCAGCTAACTGTAAATACATTTCAATATTTTCTTGGAAACGAATTACACTGTATGGGGTACAAGGTAGGGGTTAGACGGCTTTAGTTGTTCATAGATAAAAACTCTACAATTTATTAAGAAACTTTAGTTGGGACCCATCAAATTTCCCGGTGACTCATTCAAATAAAATCTGTGTGTCCCAGGACGCACTAAATTAAAAAGTTATCAGCATCACTGCATCCTGTACATGTTTCAGAAAAATTGATATACTTTTGTAATCTCATAACTTGACCACTTTTCGTTCAAATGATCTCAAATTTGAATGAAGTGAATGGCATTTTTAACCTGGAAAAAAACAAACAAACATTAAACATAGAATTTTGAGTCGTTTCTACACTTGCTGTTAAAATTTTAGATCATTCGAACAAGAATTTGTCAAGATTTTAGATCACAAAATTATGTCAATTTTTCTGAAACACCCTGTACATATCACTAGCAGTAAGGAATGCCTTTTAGACTTTTTTCTAGTTGATTATATATAGTATACAAGGTCTGTCAAAAAAAGTATCAAGATTTTTTGTACTTTTTGACACACCTTGTATTTTGGAGAAAAAAAAGTTCCATTCATTAATTTTTTTTTTTTCAGAATACAATGTGTGTCAAAAAAGTACCAAGTTTAAAGCTGTATTTACCAAGATAGAAATGAAGAACGTGTTTTTTTTTGTTTTTTTTTTTTTTCAGAATACAAGGTGTGTCAAAAAGTACAAAATACTTTTTTGACACACCTTGTATATAAATGTTATTTTTTTTAATGATGTCCTGTATATTAAGATATCTAGCTATTCATAATAAATTTTCCCTTAGAATTACTGGTCAATTTTCCCTTAGAATTACTGGTCAATTTTCCCTTAGAATTACTGGTCAAGAGACAATCATTAAATTTATAGGGAATACATTTTTTCCTTTTTTTCGCTCTCTTCTCCCCTCAATTTTTCATTGTCTCCCCCATTCTGTGGTCATGTGATTGTGTGGATGTTTTTTTTTTTGTTTTTGTTTTTTTTTTTTTGTTTATTTTTGTTTATTTTTTTAAATGTTGTGACATCTTTAATTCAATGTGGTTTCACTTTTTTCTGATGACTTATAATAATTTTTTTTCTATTTGCTTTTATTGTTTAAAACCTTTTTTTATTTTTATTGCAAATATAACTACATCTTTTCTTTCTTTTACTACTTGTTTTTATATTCTTAATCTTTCTTTCCTCTTCCTACAGGATCTCATATATATATTAATATATATATATATTAATTCAAATAACCTCTTTCAAAAAAATCTCTCTTATTATGTAGATATTAAGTGTGTGACTACTTTTTTCATACTCTTTTTACCTCTTTTTTAAAATCTTTTTTTTTTTAATCTTCACTCTATGAGTATAAGTGTTTTTGGTCTTGCATTTGTATAAATGAGTGCATGGCTGTCTGTGTGTGTCTCTTTCTTTCTTTCTATACCTGTCTCAGACCCCCTGCCCAGCCCCAACAAAATGCTTACTGTTATCATGCCATTCCAGTGGACACGGACATCTTTTCCTGTTGAGTCCCCCACCTCCAGTGGCTTGTCATCTCCAGCTCCCAAGCCAGTCAATTTTGAATTCTCCAAGCCTGTAGCAACAGATCCTGTGAGTATGCCTAAACACACATACACACACTCATTCACTCAAGAAAATGAATCTGCCCTCACTTACACACACACACACACACACATATATACACTTTATCATACACACCTGCAAAACACATTTACCTACAATTTATCCCTTTTAAGGTACTTGTTGCTACTTGTCTTCATTGTTGATTATTGTATGCTCCTCCCTGTGGTCTTCACTGCTGCTAACTCTTGTGCTCTTTTCCCCCTTAGCTAAAACTGTTGCTCTTACTATCGCCTGTTATTTTTAAAACTTAGTCTTTGTGTCACATTGCATACAATGCACCATTACATTATGACCAGTACAGGAAAAGTGTTTGCTAACAGATGTAGTTTACGAAGCAGTGGTAATATCACCAACCACAAATGAAACTAAAATTTACATAGGAGCTACCCAGCAACCAATTAAAAACCGAATTGCACAACACAGGTTATTATTCAGGGACAAAAAATACTGCGAAACGACAACACTTGCAAAACATGTGTGCTCATTTGAAAGAAAAGAACAAGAGTGATCCAGAAGTGAAATGGAAGATTATTAAGAAAGCCCCATCACACAAAGGAATGATAATCTGTGCATACTGTGCCCGCAAGAAAAATAAAAAATAGCAGAATTTGGTGACCCAGAGCAGATATTGAACTCGCGAGCAGAATTAACAACAGATGTAGGCATAAAAATAAACAAGCTCTGCCTAGTAACATCCGGTGTTACATGGGGGTGAAGGCAGGTGTGTGCACACCCGCTGTATTGAAAATGGTCACTACCCAGCTATGAAATACATAACGATGATAGGAAGAAAATACCCTGAAGATTCATGCTACTGCGAGAAACTTGTCGGTAGTTTTTAAACCATTTGATTTTAATCGTATATATATATATATATATATATATATATATATAATGACTGATACACTTTCATTTTCCTGACATTTGTACATTATTCTAGGTGCTTACACACAATAATTTCATTATTATTACTAGCAAATATATGCACCCTTCGGGTGCAAGTATTTAGGTTTTGATGTAATAAAATATTGTATCTAATTAGAAACTATTTAGAAAATGATAAACTGAGGGGGTATAATCGAAACATAGAACAGCTTTAAATCTAACTCTGCCATCATTTTCCATCACTCCCGTCTTTCATTTTTCCTAATTCATCTATTTAGTTAGATTATGAAGTATTTAATAAAATTACAGTTCTTTCGTCTTGTTTATGGATTTCTTTTAAGATTTATCCCCGAGATTTTGGCTCAGATTCGTTAAGAGAAAAACCAAACAAATAGAAATCAATAATACTCAGCATATATTTATTAAAATCAAATTCTTAATATCAATATGCAAATTAGCCTTCTCGTTCACACTGTAAACCGCTATTTTGTTGAATATATAAATATACTTGTATGTTATCAGTATGTAGATAAATCCAACAGTATTAATAAGATATAACAATTTTATCAATAATTGAGGTTTAAATAAAAATAAATTCATAGTGAATGTGACGTCAATAACTAAGGGAATTGGGACTTGAGTAGTGATTTAGTTTCGGTTACAGACAGACAAACACACAATCTCCATTATAATAAGATATTAAATAATGATATTTGTCTAACAAGATTGATGAGAAAAATAATTATGTTTCTACTTGTAAATGATGAGACGCTATTAAATGATTCACATATTTAATATCCTAATTGGCTTGTGTTGTAAGTGAGGGCAGCTTTTTTACATTCTCCATTGCTTTTTGGTGTCATTCTTCCTCTATCCCCTAAATTACTTAATGTAATTTCTCTTCCTATTATCTCTTCAGATTTGAAGAGATATTTATTAGAATAGTCAATATAATAGTCTGCTCTGTATTTTTAAATAGTCACACATAACGTAATGAATTCAATTTGCTACCTTAATCCTCATTGGAACAACTTCAGTAATTTATCAACCCTATTAGATTTTCAGTTGAAAAAAAGAAAAAAAGAAAAGAAAAATTGTTTTACAAACTGAATTTCTGAATTTTATTCCATTTTTTTTTTTTTAATTTATTTATTTTTTTATTTTTTTTTTTTTTTTTTTTTTTTATATAGCCAAAACCAGAAATTTAGTTTTGAAGCTTTTTCTTTCCTTTTTTTTTTTTTTTTTTTTTTTTTTTTTTTTCTCTTCTACCTTTCTTTTTCTCTCACTCTCTCCTATTCCACCCCCTCTCTTTTTTGTAAAACTTTTGAAAAAAATTTAATTTGCTGCATGATTTTTAAAAAATTTTTAATTTTTTAAATTTTTTAATTATTTTTTTTTTTTGCGCTTGAGCTTAAAATTGACTAGTTGCAGACTTTTTGCTCTTCTAACATCTGCTGATTTGTCAATGAATTTCTTCTTTATGCACTAATCTCTTTCGTTTTTTATGGGATACTTAATTTGATCAGTCAGTTGAAGAGACCAGTTATCAATTAGTCATACGTTATATATCAAGATTGTAAGAAAGATCTATTATCTCTACACAAATATAAGAACAGTGTTATAATATGATAAGTTACCTCCCTTCCACCGTAGATTAAGTGAACAATGAAAGAGCAGTACGCATGCGCGTAGGCTCATATAAACATTCATGAATACCAGAAACAGACGTCAATAACCTGTGTGTATAAATACATAATAAATATCCTGTTACATATTAATACTGAGTGAAAGTCATCATTGAAATAACACCAACATATGAATAAAAACGGATACTACAATATGGTGTCAGAAGTGGGATTGGAATTCTGCGATGTCATGCACTCTGTGCATCTCGATACGAATAGACATATGTCGTCAGAGATCCCTGGCCAAAACAAGGACGTGCGAGCTCTCATTAATGTTCTTTCAATGCCAGAGTGTCCGACATGCAGGCATTTTAACATTTGTGTCCAGAGTGACCCGGGGATAATAATCTTGTGGCCTTTGAGGATTAGCCCTTCTATGTATGTCAACTCATCTCGGTGGTTCCAGTATTCAGTGGCTTGAGAATTGCATAAACTTGAATTATGTATTAAAAAATTTTTCTGCCAATACATATCAATCTTTGTATGTTACCATATTAAGAAAAGACATTACACATGACATGCAACACTCCACTTAGGCCCTTACTTAGGCTAGACAGGCGATCGGAGAGGCCCCCTCCGATCAAGCAGCTGGTCATGTCAAGCCCTAGCACCTATATGATTGTCTCAACCCTATTGCCCTTATGGGAAGCCCCCCGACCCTTTTTATCATATGGGTGCTAGAAAGCAGTGGCTGAGGGTCTTCATGTTCTGGGAATGACATTAAAATCTATCAGATGGTGAGATTCCAGTTTGGGAGTTTGTGGAATGTGGAGCACCCTTTATCACCATTGCTCCCTGGTCCACTCTGATCCGGAGTGGTAGTACCTGTTAGGGTCCCATCTATGGGTTAAATAGAAAAACATGAGTTTATAAACAAAACTCATTATCCATTAAGAATGAATCTATTTCAAAACTTTGTCGGCATTAATTAACCCACTGAAGTTGATATGCCATAAAACAAACCAAACCACCTTACAATATTTGTCAATATTACCTGGCATTTCCATGAACAAAAACCTTATTCTCAAAGAGCCTAATTCAAAGTTGATAAGATTATAATTTTAAATTCATGTATTTTATAGTAATAAGTTTAATGAATACTTTTAGCATTACCTATTGAATACTTTTTACAGGTTCATATTGATAATTAGACAATATTCATATTGGCTAATTTAATTAGCTTTATGATTTTAACATTTTTGCAAAAATTTGTTAAATTATAAAAACTCTCCTTTTGGCAACATTTTAAAACTTGGGGCTTTACATTGTTTTCTATACCTTTTAAAACTAATCTGCTTTTTATGCTCTTTTAAAAAATGCATCCGCCCCACACACTTATATACTATACTATACTAATTCTATTAGTAAAGCCTTGCGGTAAGGTAAAAAAATCCAGGAGATTAATTTGCAAGTAAAAAATATACTACAAATAACTGCCTGGGAAAAATAAAGAAAAGACCAAGAGAGTTGTGCTAACTGAAAATAATCGATTAACACAGCAGCACTTGACCAAAAGAGAAAATATATATACCACTAGGTCTTTCTAAGCTATAATGTAAAGAGTGCTCGATACCTAAGTAGAGCAACATAGTAATAATCATAATACTAATTAGTCTGGTACTACCAACTAAAGTTTTGCTTATTAGCTAAGCAGGGCAAAATTCTGACTGAAAAGATTTGGAGCAATTGTGCTTTATCACTAAAACCAATTAGAATCTTGACCTGAACTATAGTTGGTAATACCTGACTCATTAGTATAATTCATATATATATATATAGTAAAGAAATAACAAAAGACTTAGAGATTTAGCATTATAGTCTATTTCAGGGAGCTTAAATCTGTTTTCAAATGCCTTTAAAGTAATAAAGAATTCATCATTCGCATCTGATGAGTCGGGAGAGTTAGACACTTTGTCTAAGCTCCCTGAAATAGACTATAAAGCTAAATCTCTAAGTCTTTTGTTATTTCTTTACTTATATATTTGCTCTGTGACTCTAACATTAAGAGCACATATTGAGCTCTCAAACTGCGACAGGTTTTTTAAATAAAACTCTTGTGTCGTAAGGAAGATTTCTTCTCTGGACTTTTGGATTATATATATATATATAAGTAAAAAGAAAGGAAATTAATCCGACAATATGAGTAAGAAAAGGTGGAATGAAAACATCACACAATGCTGTTAAAGAAATATAAATATTATATTATATTATAAATTGTTTTCTTCTTTAACAGCATTGTGTGATGTTTTCATTCCACCTTTTCTTACTCATATATATATATATATATATATATATATATATTATATATATATATATTTGCATTTTAGACTGCTTTGACAATTGATGTGTTTTAATGTCAAGAAGACCATGTCATTTTTATCAGTTTAACTATTCCCCCTCCAGCTTTGGGTAAATGGTAGGACAGACTTTGGTATGGCAACCAGTCTAGGAGAAGGAAAACACTGAATTCAAACCAGTTGTAGACCTGTAGAGGGAATGGGCTCCACCAGACACATAGAGGGACTAATTTTCTGCAATCACGGAATCATGGAATTATTAATCTGAAACTGAATCTGGGAATTTTAATGTAATTTTCAATAATCAATAAGAAATTAATCAATTGATTTTTTTTTTATTCTAATTTTTTGTTTTATTTCTTTCAAACCTTAACAACTGAACTTTTTGCTAAACATTTTGATAAATAGAACATAATAATGTAACCTAATAATTTCTTTGAAATTTGATTATAAAATTAGTTATTTTTCCTTTTAAGATCTGAAAAAAGATTTAAGAATATAAGTTTTTACATTAAAAAAAAAAAAAGAAAAATAAAAAAAGAAAAGTGGGTTGTAGATTTTTGAGAAAATGTTTGACTAGACTATTTTTAAATACTTCAATTTTTTTTCTAAGAAACTGTAATGTTGCAAAACAGATATCAGTTGCTTTTAATACCATTGCTAAAATGGAAATGGGAGGATAGACAATAATTTGTAGAAATTAAAATGTAATAAAACTTTGAATGGTTATTTCCTATAAGTCTAACATAAACAAAGGGGAACCACTCTTGACTGATAAATTATTTATTTATTTACTAGGGAAAAAAGAAGACTGGTTTAGGTTAGGGTTTAGAGTTAGTTTAATGGGAAAATGAATAAATAATTTATCAGTCAAGAGTGGTTCCCCTTTGTTTATGTTAGACTTATAGGAAATAACCCTTTGAATTATGTTTTGTTTATTTTTTTAATTTATTTTTTTTTTTTTCAATTCTTATAATAATTATAGCATATCCTAATGGGATTTTTCCATAAAAAATGGAAATAAACAGAATTTACCAAAAATGAAAACAGAAAAAATGGAATTTACCAAAAGTGGAAACGTAATTAAGAAAATTTTGAAACAGAAAATTGGAGGCCCTAGATATGCTACATGAGTATCACCCCACCCCCCCCGATGACCAAACCAGGTTATGGGATTAGTGAAGGATAAGATTTACAGATTCATCTTTTTCAGAATAAGATTAAACAGTATTTATATCAGTTAATAAAATAGTAAATAATGATTTAATTAGTTATTTATTTAGTTGGAAGTGTGTGTGTGGTGTAAAGGTTAGAGTCGTAGGAAGTGGACTCGTCGACCATAGTTCAATTTCTGGATGAAGCTACAGTTCACATAGCGCTAATACCCTTGAGAAAGGTATGAATCCAACTACTCTCCCTCCAGCTATGGGTAAATACTCTAGTGAATACTAGATTATATAAACTCTCAATAAGTGTACCAATTATTCTAAGTAGAATAAAGCTTTCCAAAGTCTATCGGTTTTGTCGTTTGTCATTACACCAAAAAGAATTGAGAATTCTGTAGTGAATACTAGACTATATAAACTCTCAATAAGTGTACCAATTATTCTAAGTAGAATAAAACTTTCTGACGTCTATTGGTGTTATCGTTTGTCATTACAGTCTACTGCACAACTTGGCAATTAATTCTGTTCACACTAAGGCTCCTCTTTTTTATTAATATTGTAATTAAATGACCTGAAAAGGATTTATATGATGTAAATTAAAACAAACAACCAACTTAGCTTATCATCGTTCATTAGAGGCTGTATATGATTTTTAAAAATTCTGGTTAAATCAAACTTAATGGACCTAAATTCCACCATCCTATGTCACCCCACTGAAAGAGAAAAAAAATACCAAAAATCAGGGAATTAACTGAATTTAATGAGATTTTCAGTGTTGATATATTAATGAATAAAAGATATAATGCACCAGTTATTTTATTTAAAATATTTTTACATTTTTTTCAGGTCAGTTAACTTTGAAGCATGTATCTTTGAGAATCTGTGTTACACCTCAAACAATGTAAAAAAAAATGTAAGAGTTTTTAAATAAGATAACTGGTGCATTATATCTTTTATTCATTAATATATCAACACTGAAAATTTCATTAAATTCGGTTAATTCCCTGATTTTTGGTATTTTCTTTCTTTTTGGTGGGGTGACGTACGATGGTGGAATTTAGGTCCATAAGTTCGATTTAACCCTTTGTGGTTAAGAATTAAGGGTCGTACATTACTAGAATATATACTGTATAACAAATAGAATAAATCTCTATCCTATTAAGTTGGGATTGTTTTGTAATGCTTGCTATATGTCTACTGCACAACTTGGCGATTAATTCTGTTCACACTAAAGCTCCTCTTTTTAAAAAAATTAGTATTGTAATTGTTTTATCATATAAAATCAATGTTTATATATTTTTTCTTCTTTTTTTTGCATCATTAATCAATTTCCGTTGCGAATAGGATTCCAAGATTGTACACCCTGTTGCATTACGAATGTCTCCGGATGGTCATCCAATTCCTCCAGAAATAATTGATCGAAGTAACTGGACAGCAACGGCTACGGCAGCAGGTCAGTGGTCATTTAATTGTTAAACATGCTAGTGTTTGTGTACAAATCACCTGTTCCCACCCTTTCCGCTATCCATCTTTTTAATTTTTTTTTTTTTTTTAATTTTGACAGTCTGTACCAACTAAATGTTTCTTTTATTTCTTTGTCATCAGCCCAATCCTTACCTTCCTCAATTTGCTTATCAAGTGTATCTGTGCATTTTGAGCTTTGTAAGAAAGGTGCAGGAATCGGGAGAATATTTGAAACATAAACAGTTGTTTTAATCTGTTTCAGAACTAAAGTTCAACAAAATAACTCTTCTAATTAGACTCATAGTTTCAAAGTAATTACTCATTCTGAAATACAATAAAGAAAACTGTCTTAAACAGGTAACAGAATTCTTAGAAAAGCATGGTTACCTTACAACTGATTCCTTTAACAATTAAGTTTTTTTTTATAAATTTGTATCAGTTAAAATAGTGACTACAAGTAAATACAACAGATTTGTTTGTGCTTTTTTTTCTTTTCTTTTTCTTTTCTTTTTTTTTTTTTTTTTTTTTTTTTCAACTTGAATGTAGTTCATTTTCAAACAAAGTGAATTAGACACTTGATTCATTTAGATTAATTTGATACCTGTATCCTCTGTAATGAATGATTTCAAAAACAAAAAATATTGAAGAAATATTTTTGTAAGCTAGCATAGCCAAAAGTTGGGAGTTGTTTATTACATGCAATATATAAGTACCTTTTAATGGCTAAAAAAAATTAGGTTCCGTTCATGACAAGAAGTCATTCATTACTCAGTATATACAGTATGTTTAGATCATCATAATTATTTGTTTATTACGGATTTTACAAGTATTTTTGTATTCCTAGAATGGATCATTGTTCATGGCATTTAAAAGTGGATTCATCTTAAAACATTTGATCCACCTTCTGAAAAAGACCCCTTTTCTTTTTTTTTTCTTTTCTTTTTTTCTTTTTTTTTTTTTTTTTTTCTTTCTTTTTTTTCTTTCTTTTTTTTTTTTTTTTTTCTTTTTCTTTTTTTCTTTCTTTTTTTTTTCTTTCTTTTCCTTTTTTTCTTTTTTTTTTCTTTTTTTCCTTTTTTTCTTTTTTTTTCTTTTTTTTTTCTTTCTTTCCTTTTTTTTTCTTTTTTTTTCTTTCTTTCCTTTTTCTTTCTTTTTTTTTCTTTTTTCCTTTTTTTCTTTTTTCTTTTTTTTCTTTTTTTTTTTTTTTTTTTTTTTTTCTTTTTCTTTTTTCCTTTTTTCTTTCTTTCTTTTTTTCTTTCTTTTTCTTTTTTTTCTTTTTCTTTTTTTTTCTTTTTTCTTTTTTCTTTTTTTTTTTTTTCTTTTTTTTTTTTTTTCTTTTCTTTTTTTTTTCCACTTATGACTCATCAGAGAAAATTTTGTTAAAAAACCAGCTAAGAAGACTGCCAAAAGTCTGACAAGAAATAAAGGACAGAACAAAACGAGAAAAAAAAGTGTGTGTGTGTGAAAACCTATTTTAATTACCTAGGCTCAGATGGAGGTAAGCTGGAAACGTTTTCCAGCTTTCCTTCATCTGAGCCTAGGTAATTAAAATAGGTTTTCACACACACACCCTATTTTTTTTTTCCTTCAAATTTTTTAGTCCCCTATTTGTCAGATTTTTGGCAATCTTCTAAGCTGGTTTTCCTTTCCAAATTTTCTCTGTAGAATCATAAGTGAGAAAAAAAAGATCTTTTTCAGAAATCAAAGGTTCAAGATGAATTCACTTTTAAAGGCCATTTTTAAATTCTCTACACACAGTAGATCATTGATTAATAAGATATTTCTCTTGTGGATTATAAGAAAAAGAAAAGCTTTAAACAGTAAATATATTCTTTGAATATCTTTTTTATATATAAATTAATCTTCTGATTCTTATTTGCATCATATCAATTTCTTAAAAGAAACAATTTTCAATTTCAACTAAGTGTTTGAATGTAAATATTAACCAGTCAATATTTACTGTTATTCCTTCACCTTCCTTTGACATTATCTGGTCACTTGATGTCCATATGTGCTTTTGCTCTTGTCACCAAGGTGATGACATCTTTTTTTTTTTAACTTACAGTAACTGGTGAATGTCTAAAATATTTGGATTTGTTTGTGCTTTTAACCTATAAACACAAAATGTATGTTTTTGCAGATTTTAATATATTGCTTTTTTGTGAACTAATATTATGATTTATTTACATATAAAGACCAAAATGTTTTGAAAAAATATATTTAGTTTTAATTTTATTTTAAAAAAGAAAAAGTTAGAAAAAAAAAAAGTTTAAATTATTATTTATATTTATATTCCACTTTTTTTTTTTTTTTTTTCTTTTTTCTTCTGCCATTACCACCACTGCAAATTTTTACCACAAAGTGGGATTATTTTCCATTTTCTGGTTTTAATAACACATTGTTTGTAGACATCATTTTGTTTATGTTGCACCTACTTATTTCTTTATTATTCATTATATATATATATATATATATATATATATATATATATATATATATA
Source organism: Doryteuthis pealeii (assembly GCA_023376005.1). Classification (NCBI taxonomy): domain Eukaryota; kingdom Metazoa; phylum Mollusca; class Cephalopoda; order Myopsida; family Loliginidae; genus Doryteuthis; species Doryteuthis pealeii. The sequence goes on along the minus strand of CM042145.1, from coordinate 19,752,955 downwards.
ATATATATAATTTTTTTTTTTTTTTTTGCTTACCACCTTCAAAAACAAAGAAATTTTTTTTTTTAAATATAAAGAAAAAAAATTACTTTCTGGTGATTATTTCTGTTTTATTGAGCTATAATAATTTGTTGTTCTCTCTTCTCTTTAGCTCTGATTTTTCTCTAATTCCTACTTGAGTTGTTTTATTTACTTTATATGGTCTGCCAAATACAGACATTGCATATCTAAACCCCAACTTAGTGAGGTACTGGGCCACATTCCGTCAGAATTCTGGCCCTACGTGCTGGCAACCAAGCAACAAGCTAAAAGGTATTTAAGTATTTACTAAAGTAGAAATTCTCTTCTCCATTGCTCACTTAGATCACTACCATCCGGATCTGTGCACAAGAAGACCCTCTCCCCCAATTAGTAGGAGGGTCCTCTTCTCTTGGTATTTAATCAAGATTCCATTTCACAGACATGTAGAGTCACAAATCTACAATGGCTATTGTTATTTGTTGGACCATTTCAAAATGGAGGCTGAAGGTACTCCTTAAAAAAAAAAAAAAAAAAAAAAAACACTTGCAAATAATCAATATTTGACTAAGAGACAAGATAGATAAAATCATCTTTTATTAATGTTTCCATCAAAACTGACAATGTTCAAAATATTTTCCATATTTATAAAGCATAAAAAAAATGTCTGTATCTGTCTCATTAGTCAAATATAGATTATCCCTTAGTATGTTTTTTCAGACTTACCTCCATCCTCTCTCTCTCGTTCTTGTTATATTTATTCCTGATCCTTATGTCCCCTTTATTTAGGCTCATTAGTTTCAACTTAATTCACAATTTGGGTTAGCTTGCTAATGGCACTATCTTTAGCAATACAGAGTAAACCATATGTTTTAAAGTACAGGGTGATTTAAAAAAAAAAAAAAAGGTTAACACCTTATTGGAGTACTTTTATGATATTATTTCAAATAATCTCCACATGTTCACCATCCCTGTCAACACATTATTGGAATCTCCCACAGGTGATTAAAAAGAATGTTAATATTTATATGAGAGTATCTTTATTAGAAAAGCAGAACTGATATTATGGAGACCACTGGGAAAGATTTCACTAACGTGTTGACAGGGACGGTGAACAGATGGAGACTTTAAAATCATAAGATCACAAAAGAACTCCCATAGAAATGTTAACGTTTTTTTTTTTTTTTTTCTGTGTATTTTTTGATTTCCTAGTAAATGACATCATAGATTTGGTTAATTCTGAATGTTTCTAACATTTTATTTTCTTCACTGTAAAACGTTCCTTTAAAACGTTATAAGGCATTCAATGCTGTCATTCAGGCTTGAAAGATTTTCTTAAAAAAAGAAAGCATTTTTGAATATTTGAGTACTTACGAGTTACTTCCCTTGACCATTTATAGATTTGATTATATTAAGCTTTAAAAAAAAAAAACTCTTCTGAAATAGTTTTCCATAAATTTAATTAAACATAACCAAGTTAATAAGTTAAAATATTTAATGTTTATGTTTCTTTACTGTATAAATAATGTATCAAATAACACCCAAAAATAAAATTAAAATTTTCTGATTTAAAAACAAAAAAAAAAAAAAAACTACAAATGTAATTAAGAAACATTAATCAATTTTGTCCCAATTTATTATTTATAAAAAAGATACTCTTGAATAGATGTAGTGTTTTAAATCTAACCTGTAGAGCTATTAAAAATATATCTCAATCTAATGATTAAAATAAATGAATAAATCTTGTTGTCGGCCATGGTGTAATGGTTAGTCGTAGGAAATAGACACATCGACCCGAGTTCAAAACCTGGATGAAGCTACAGTTCACATAGCAATAATACCCTTGGTAAAATAGTAGGGCAGAATGGGCTCTTTAATCTTGATTAGACGGCCAGTCTAGGAAAAGGAAAACTCTGAATTCAAACCTGTTAAACTCCACTTGGGGTGATCACTACTAGAATAGGCTCAATCCTAATTAGTGATCTATTTTCATTAATTTTTAATTTAAAAAAAAATTTTTTTTTATTAGCTGATAAATAGCTTCCAAATCAAGCAATGAAATAATTATAGATTATAAAACTAATAAAAAAGACATTGTTATTTCATTTTCGATACTTGGGTAGTTCTATAAGTTGAATAATTTGTGCTAATTTTGAGAAAGTATAACTGTGTTGATGGGGATTTAGTGATTGATCTAATAGAACTAGTTAAACCACACTTTTAAACTGGACTATTTATATTTTATTCTTTTTCAGTTAACCTCATTTGTATTTTTAAAATAGATATTTTATGATAATACAGATTATATACTTTTATTTTAAAATAATAATGAAATTTATTGTGTACAGTGCTCAAGTGCACCACAACTCATCAAAGTCTCCTGTCTAGTACATAGAATAAAGTATTAGTGTCAGGAACATGAACAGTTTACAGTAGTAATATGCATGTATGTGTGTGCTTATATGTGTGGAGAGGGACATCAAGTATGGTGTTAGCGGACTACAGGAAGCATGGAGGCCTTGAAAGATGCAGCATTTTGGTAGCTACAATGAACGCAGGCAGCTTATTCATGCCTTGACAATTCTGAGCATGAAAAAAATGTTTCTGAAAGTCATGTGAGCAATGCTGTTTTCTGACTTTGTAGGCATGCCACATGTGTTAGAAACATGGAGATCAAAAAGGTGCTCACGGTTGTTGTTGTTGTTAAGATGATTAATGACCTTATGAGCGTTTACCTGGTCAGTTGCCAGACGCCGAAGTTTCAACGAATCCATTCCCTGGGCAGCAAGATGTTCAGAATATGGCAGATGCCTGATGGAGGGTATTCGTTTGGTTGCACGTCTCTATACAGTTTCTAGGAGGTTAATGTTCTGAGTGAGATAGGGGTTCCAGACTGGTGATGCAAATTCCAAGTGCGGCCGCACCATAGCTTTGTACAGCTTTAAATAGATAGCTGGTGAGCGGCTGACAAAGGTCTTTATTTTATATGATTTAGTTTTTATTATAAGATCTCAATACCAATGATTTTAATACAATTTCATAAAAATCAAATGTTGATAGTTTTTAGAGCCTGTTGATAGTTTCAAGATTTCTGGAACTAGATTATATTGAGAACTTTAAAAATTATGGTTTACACTGTATCTTAGAGTTTATCCCTAGAATCATCTGAGCTTATTCCATAGTTTTGTTTTTTTGGTGCCTGGTAATTTTTATTTGAATTAGGGTCCAGCTTTGATAGAATTGCTATGAGCTATTTTAGTCTTAAAGAATTACGAAAAAAAAAATGCACCTGTCTTCCAGATTTGGATTATGTTTATCTTTGTCTTCAATTTCTTATTCATTGATGCCTTTTATTAATAACCATTGTTTATATTATCATCGTACACTCTTTTCCATCTTTCATAATGTATCTTGTTCAGGTGATATATTTTAGCTTTTTTTCTTCATCTTTTCTTCATCTTTTTTTTTTCTTTCTTTCTTTTTCTTTTTTATTTGCTCTTTCTATAGAAACAGAAATTCAATGTAGAACTTTTTTAGTTCAGATTAAAAGTACAATGAGGGTAACCTGAAGCCCAACTTTTTTAGTGACCTTATTTTTCCGATGCAGAAATTATGGGAGGAGTCAGATGGGAAAGTTTTGATAAACAAACAGACTTTGGCCCCATTTATGAAAACTCACTCCCTATCCCCTGCATCAGAAAAATTAAAAATACCTGCATCAGAAAAATAAGGTCTTTAAAAAAAAAAGAAGAATTTTGGCTTCAGATTACTCTTACTGTACTTTTAACCTGGACTAATTCTGGTTAAATTGAACAATGGACCTAAATTCCACCATTGTATGTCACCCCACTGAAAGAAAGAAAAAATACCAAAAATCAGGGAATTAACGAATTTAATGAAATTTTCAGTGTTGATATATCAATGAATAAAATATATAATGCACCAGTTATTTTGTTTAAAATCTTTTATATTTTTTCAGGTCAGTTAACTTTGAACCATGTATCTTTGAGAATCTGTGTTAAGCCTCAAAGATATATGGTTCAAAGTTAACTGACGGGAAAAAATATAAAAGTTTTAAAATAAAATAACTGGTGCATTATATATTTTATTCATTAATATATCAACACTGACAATTTCATTAAATTTGGTTAATTCCCTGATTTTTGGTATATTTATTTTCTTTTGGCGGGGTGACATACAATGGTGGAATTTAGGTCCGTTAAGTTTGATTTAACCCTAATTCTTATAGTAAGCAATGTTTAACAAACAAAACAATGTGATGGAATTTGTCTTTTTTATTTTTTTATTAACTTTTTTTTTTTTTTTTTTTTTTTAATTCATATCCTCATCAGCTAATTTTGGAAGTTTTAGCCGAATCTACAATATCCCATTAATCAAATATTGACCACAGTTATGGTTTATTTGAAAATATTCTTATATTGTATTTTCAAATTCTCTTGAACATGGTTATTTTTTAAAATTTTCTATTTTAATTTTTTTTTCAATTTGAAAGAAGCAGGAATTCTGATGATAGTCTCAAAAATTCATGCACAATGTTTATTTACTGCATATGTACAGCGCTGTCCCTACTAACAGTGGACACACAGTTTTGATGGGACAACCAAGATAGATTTTCTTTATCACTATTTTGATATGATATGTACAAAAAATATATTTATGCAGGTTTTTAACTATTTTAGTTGTGTCATCTTTGCAGATCAAATTTTTCTCCATTCATGTTAATTTACTGTAATGCATAGACAGCACATGTGCATAGCATTCTGAGCACTTTCATTTATTCTAGTCTTTGTGTTTATAACTGATTCTCTCCATTTCCCCCCATCCCCCATTTACCTATTCTACTCCTTAACTAGTTAGAAAGGCAATCATTCATCTTCTTATCACATTTACTTGTTCTTCATTGCATCATGTGTGTGTGTGTGTGTGTGTGTACATATATATATATATATATTGTTGGAGGCCCGTGGTCTAATGGCTAGAGTCATAGGAAATGGACTCGTCGACCCGAGTTCAAATCCTAGACGAAGCTATAGTTCACATAGCACTAATACCCTTGGGAAAAAGGTATGAATCTATCTACACTCCCTCCAGCTATGGGTAAATAGTAGCGCAGACTGGGCTCTTTAACCTTGGTTTAGGCAACCAGTCTAGGAGAAGGAAAACTCTGAATTCAAACCTGTTAACCTCCGCTTGGTGTGGTCACTACTAGAATAGGCTCAGTCCTAATTAGTGATATCGAAAAAAAAAAATATATATATATATATATATATATATATACACACACACACACATATATATCACCAATTAATAAAAGAATCCTTTATTCATATATAAAAAAAAAATTAGCTCATCTCTAATATAAAGTCATATGTGCATGTTGTTATCATATTTTAAACTTGTGTTGCCTGAGCTTCTTCAGTCTGTTGCCTTCCTGGTGTTGTACTTGTTGTGCTTAAAGTTCTTATCTGGAACTCTGAACTGACCAGCTTCACAGGTTTACATCTTGGACATCTTTAAAGAGTTCACAGGAATCCTAATGCAGCAGTCAACAAAATGATGCTTTATAAACATACATACAAACACACACACACACACACACACACACATTAAATGACTTAGGTTAATAAGTAATATACTAGCATCAAAAAACCTTCAAAAATACTTGGGTAAAAGATTCAAATATATAGAATTAAGATTAATTTCTAACTTATTTTGTTAACAAAAACACTGATACAATATTATTGTATTAATAGAACTAGCAAAAATATGCACGCTCCGGGTGCAAGTACTTAAGTTTTAATGTAATAAAATATTACATTAAATTAAAAAGACTAATGAAACTAAATAAGAATGCAGATAAAAAGATTTGAAATAGAGGGGTGTATAATCGAAAAGTAGAACGACTGAAACTTACTGTTCCATCACCCCCGTCTTTCATTGCTAAAATTTCCTAATTTAACTATTTAGTTAAAATATGGAGTGAAGAATAAAATTACAGTTTTTCTTCTTGTTAATGGATTTCTTTTAAGATTTATCCCAGAGATTTTTGCTCATATTCATTAAGATAAAACCAAACAATTAGAAATCAATAATACCAAGCACATATTATTTAAAGTAAAATTTTTAATATCAATATGCAAATTAGTTTTCCCATTCACACTGTAAACCGATATTTTGTTGTATTTATAAATACAATTGCATGTTATTAGTATGTAGATATGGTCAATAGTATTTATAATGTCAAACAATTTTATTAATAATGGAAGTTTAAATAAAAATAAATTATTGAGAATGTGAAGTAAATAACTATGGGAATTGTGACTTGAGTAGTGATATAGTTTCAGTTACAGACAGACACACAATCTCTATTATGATAAGACAAAATCATCAGTGGCACTGAAAATTGATTTAAAAATATTTTAATATGAATATTTCAATAATATTATCCTAACCGTTTTGCTGAGATATTTCCAATTTTTTGGTAAGTCTCAAACAGAATACATAAATTCAACTATATTTACACATTGGAGTTTTTTTTAAATTCAACTATAGTTGCATGTAGAACAGCACTAATAATAAAAACTATAGCCATTACTGTGAAATACAGTTAATTAAACGTTTAAAATGTGGCTATTTCCTATAAGTCTAACATGATCAAAGGGGAACCACTCTTGACTGATAAATTATTTATTTTCCCATTAAACTATCCCTAAACCCTAACTCTAACACTGTCTTCTTTTTCCCTAGTAGATCAATAAATAAATAATTCATCAGTCAAGAGTGGTTCCCCTTTGATCATGTTAGACTTATAGGAAATGACCTAAAATGTTAGCAGAAACTGGAATTTTAAATACATTTGATATGTAAGAAATTAATTAATTTTAGTTGATATTATATTTTATTTTTATGACCAAGTTGGTGTATAATAAAGCAGTTTAAAGCCTTTTTAATTTATTATAATTATGAATAAATGTATTTTTTAAATGGTTATAATCTTGAAATTAAGCATAGATATAAAAGGGTTACAAATAAATAAGTGCAGTTTTATGTAATCTCTTCCCAACTTTATTTAACTTCAGCATACGAGGAGCACAGCTTGGATATGTGCGGTAAAGTGGGGAGCTGATGCTAGGTGTGGTACTCAACCTAAGACAAGAATAAAAACAATCTCCCTGGTCTTGTGTTAGTGTAAAGGGGATAGACTCCCTCGCTATCTGGATGATACTGACTAATGTTATATAATCGCCGCCCAGCACCTATATTTGTGGCCTTGTGCCAGACTTGGAAAAGAACCTTAGAAAAATGTACTACCGATTATCTTGAGTTGCTGGGTGGTCTTTGTGGAATCACCGAAAAAGTAGTTAGGATAGATAACATCTTTTTAACGAGAGAAAGCAGACGATAAGTCTAGGATTAAGAAAAAAACAGTCTTTTGGACTCCGAGAAATCTTTGATCTTTTAGGTTGGTGAACTCTGGTTGACCAGTGAGATTGGAATGAATAGAAAGAATCGAATATTCGATTTAGTCCAGGAAGAAGTCGAAAATTCTAGAGAAAGAATCTTCTGGAATATTATTTAGAAATGCTATTTAAGACCCGCGAATAGAATCACAAGAGTCAGTTGGAGTCAGTTAGGGTCTGCGATCAGAGCAGTGAGGGTCCGAGAGTCAGAGGCAGTTAGAGCCAGGAGGCGTGCGTGGCAGTTGGGAGTTGAAGCTGTTGTCGCTAAAGACGATAAGGAAAGGCTAAGAAAAGCTTGTTCACCAAGAAGTTTACTAAGGACTAAAAACTCGAAGTTGAATCCAGTTAAAATACACCTCTTGTTAAGACAGAGATTATTAGGGACCCTCTCTCTCAAAAGTTATAGGAAGTTTGGAACATAATAAACTTCTGAGAAGTAAACCCGGTGTTATTAGTCTGCTCTATTTACAACGAAAGAAATCTTTTTATGAATGGACTCACGACGCAAACAAGATAGTAAAGTCAGTATCGCAAAGAAATCGTACTCATGAATGAAAGTCATTAAAGTGTAAACTTGTCAACACGTCAAATTGGCCGTAACGAAGGAGCACGCGGCCGTGAAACGTGATACCTTTCCCTTGACCAAAAGAAGTGGGAGAAGGATTTTGGGACTAGCTAAGACTGACTGCTAGACCTGGGTCCGTGTATGTAAACAAACTGCTGTGCGTACGAATATACGAGTAGTAGTGCCGAAGAAGGAAAGGTACTAAGGTTAAATACGAACTGGTACCCCAACGTAATAGATCCCTAACTGGTCCCACTACGTTACGTATCGCTAATTAGAACCCGCAACGTAACACTAAGCCACCCCACTGACTTTACTTTTTTTTTTACTTTACTTTCTGAAAACACGTACTGTAGTAATAAGAGAACAGACACGGTCGGGCTTGAGTAAGCTTTATTCTACTTTGAATACATTAGCAGTTCTCTTGGGAATTTATATAGTTTTACAAAACTTTAAATTTACATAAAGGGGAGGTAACTCAATTACTTATTACACGTACATTACTTTAATGTTTTAGTAGTCAGTTATTATGATTGTTTTCTTTCATCTTTATTTTACTCACTCAGGTAAACATTTCTATAGCCACAAGGAACAGCACATATTGGAATCAATAATAAATAGGGGTGGGAAATAAAAAATATATTTTGGTGTAATTACTAAAATAATTTGAGGCATTTGATATTTCAGTGTCATGTCGGTGAGATTTAGAAGACACTGACTGTACCCCCCTCTCCTCTCGCCAGAGGGGTAATCTTGGCATGACACTAAAATCTAACCGATGGAGATCAGGACAATATGGAGTACCCGTTCATTTCCATTACTCCCATGTCCATTCTGCCTCAGAGTGGTAGTATCTGTTAGGATCCCATGTATAGGTCAAATAGATATGTTTAACAATTATTTGCATTCAATAGGACTGTGTGCGAAAGAAGAAAAAAAGAAAGAAAAAAAACTCTTAACTGCTAAATTTCTTCCACGGCTGTACCAAATTTTTTTTTTTTTTGAGGTGGGGAGTACTTGTATGATGGGATATTTCAAATTTCACTATCTATTCGCCTCAGAATTCATTCTATTCAAATAAAGTCTTATTATTATTGTAATCTGAGTCTATCTGCTCAATTATAATGAACTAACCATCAGTTTATGTACTTTGCTTGGGTGTGGTAGGAGAGCTGTTGTGAGTTGGCAAAGCGTTAAGAAACAACCACACAAAAAATGTAATTATGAACAAATAATGAAAGCAATTTCCTAACCTCTGGGTATAGAATAACCCTAGTCCTGTTGACCTGCCATCAAAAGCAATCAATCTTCTAAAACTATTCAATTTTTACATTGAATCTTTGAATTTCAATAAAAAGATTTCTCGATCTGCAGAATCCAATTAAATTTTTTCCACTCTTTTCTCTCAAGAATATTGAAAAATTCAAATTACAATAGAAATTAATTTTCAAAATGTAGAAAAACTTTAAAGCAAAACCTAATTTTAGAAATATTTGATGCTTTTACCCAAATATTTTTTCAGGGTTTAATCTAATTTTGAAGGTTTTTTTTTTTTTTTTTTTTTTTTAATTTAAAAAAAAATTTTTTTTATATATAAATCTCTTAATCTTTTTATCCACATTTCTTTTTTTTTTTTTTTTTTCTGTAAACTAAACTTAGAGAAATAAATAAAAAAAATTTTTTTTTTAATAAATCTGAACTGACAAACCATTTTGATCTCTAAAGACTAAAGTGCATGAGAGAATTGTTAAACCAATACCACCAAGACCACTTACTTTTTGAAACATACTACCAAAACATCTACTTATTTGGATTTTCAGATCTGTCTGCTGGTTATTGTAATACTGTACAACAAGTAGTGTGTGGTGACCAGCACGATGCCTCCTCAGTGGCGGTCAGTCCAACATCCAAACAACCACAGCGAATGTCATACGGCGTTGAGCCATCATCGCTTAATGATTTGTCTGCTGCAATCCCAACTGACCATTCCTCACCCATGTCTCCCAAATCGGCCCTCCCATCAGTCAGCGCCTCCCTGCACGGCCGCCCTAGACCTGTGCCAACCAAGAAAACTGCCCCAGGTACGCGTTCAAGTCTAACAAAATACCCCTCTCTATGGTCTCAGAATATTGTAAGAGGTATCATCATAAAGTGATGTCCCACCCCAGTAAAAATCTCTCTTCTCTCCCCCTCTCTCTTTCTCTTCTTGCCTTCTCTTTCTTTGTCTCACTCTTCTTCCTTGCCTCTCTCTATTTTTCTTTTTGCTCTACCCTTCCATCTCTCGCCTCTTTGCTCTCCTCTCTTCTCTCGCCTCTTTGCTCTCCTCTCTTCTCTCGCCTCTTTGCTCTCCTCTCTAGTCTCGCCTCTTTGCTCTCCTCTCTAGTCTCGCCTCTTTGCTCTCCTCTCTTGTCTCGCCTCCTTGCTCTCCTCTCTTGTCTCGCCTCCTTGCTCTCCTCTCTTGTCTCGCCTCCTTGCTCTCCTCTCTTGTCTTATCTCTTTCTCGTCTCGCCTCCTTTCTCTCCTCTTTCTCGTCTCGCCTCCTTTCTCTCCTATTTCTTGTCTCACCTTCTCTTACTTTCTCTCTCTCTCTCTTTCTCTTTCTCTCTCTGCTTTCTCTTCTCTCTCTTGCTTTTCTCTCTTTCTCTCTCTTGCTTTTTCTCTCTCTCTCTTCTCTTTCTCTCTCTTGCTTTTCTCTCTCTTGCTTTTTCTTTCTCTCTCTCTCTCTCTCTTGCTTTTCTTTCTTCTCTCTTCTTGCTTTTTCTTTTTCTCTCTCTCTCTCTCTCTTGCTTTCTTCTCTCTCTCTCTCTCTCTCTCTCTTTCTCTCTCTCTCTCTCTCTCTCTCTCTCTCTCTCTTCTCTCTCTTCTCTCTCTCTCTCTCTCTCTCTCGCTCTCTCTCTCTCTCTCGCCTCTCTCTTCTCTCGCTCTCGCCTCTTGCCTCTTCTCTCGCCTCTTTCTCGCTCTCGCTCTCTTCTTTCGCCTCTTTCTCGCTCTCGCCTCTTCTCTCGCTGTTTCTCTCTCTTGCCTCTTGCTAGTCTCACTTTCTCTCTCTTTTTGTCCTCTTTTCCCCCCACTCTTTCTGCTAGCAATATTTTTCATGGGCCAACGCTGCTCCATATATGAACGCGTAGCTTGGAGCTGTTGTTTTGCTGCATGTTTTTTCTTTTCTTTTCCAATTTTATATGTTTATTTGTATTGGTTAGTTTGGCTTTGTTTTGCTTGTTTTGTTTTTTTATTCAGACATCACTGCAGCCATCCTGTGTGTGTGCGTGTGTATGTGTTACAATGAACATTACAACCATCTTAGTCACCTTTTCTATCATTCATGCAAACACAAATGTCTCTCTGTATGTCTATCTATAATGCTATGAATTTATGCCATATAACAGCCATCTTGTTTCTTTGACTGCTTTGTATTGCACTTTTTTTTTCTTTTTCTTTCATTTTTCTTTCATTTTTTCTTTCATTTTTTTTTTCTTTTTTTCTTTTTCTTTTCTTTTTTTTTTTCTTTTTTTCTTTTTTTTTCTTTTTTTCATTTTTTTTTTTTTTTTTTCTTTTTTTTCTTTCCTTTTTTCTTTCTTTCCTTTTTTTTTCTTTCCTTTTTTTCTTTTTTCCTTTTTTTTCTTTCTTTTTTTTCTTTTCTTTTTTCTTTTTCTTTCTTTTCTTTTTTTCTTTTTCTTTTTCTTTTTTTTTTTTTTTTCATTTTTTCTTTCTTTTTTTCTTTTTTTTCTTTTTTTTTTTTCTTTTTTTCTTCTTTTTCTTTTTCTTTTTTTTTTCTTTTTTTTCTTTCATTTTTTTTTTTCTTTTTTTTCTCCTTTTTTTTTTTTTCTTTGCTTTTTTCTTTTTTCATTCATTTTTTTTTTTTTTTTCTGTTTCTCCACCTCTGTACCTTCTTCACCCTCTACAGGACAAAATCATTCTGTAAATGCTTGAACCTATCACAAAGCCATCTATCATAAAACTAAAAAAAAATCTTTTAATTTTGCTGCAATATAAATGCTGGAGATTCACTTTTCAGGGTTTTTCTGGGGTTTTTGTTTTTTATTTTATCTGTTTTTATTTATTTATTTATTCATTTTTTACATTAATCAATCGAAGGCAAAACAAAAAGTAATCCACTTTGTGTATTCATATTTATTACTTAATGTTATTATTTATCAATATATCATATATTAATGTGCCATATGAATTAGTCATATTTTAATTAAACTTATTATACTATATGATTATATCAATATAATGTACTATTTTTAAATGTATATACAATTTCTTAGCATTAATGTTTGCACTATTTTTGTCATTTAATCTACTCACTGATTTCATATTCAGCTTTAAATTTCTGTATTTATTGAATGATTGAATTAGTTTAAATTTATAGGAGACAGCAAATTATCTTTTTAGAAATTATACAAAAGAGATTTAGTCCAGGTTAAAAGCGTGGTAACAGTAATTGAAAACCAAACTTTTTTTTTTTTTTTTAGACTTTATTTTTCCAATGCAGGTATCATTGGGGAACAAGAAAAGTTTTGGTAAATAAACCAGGCTTTGACTCATTTTACCAAAACTTTTCTTGTTCCCCAATGATATCTGCATTGGAAAAATAAGCTCTAAAAAATGTTGGTTTCAGGTTAACCTTATCATGCATTTAAAAACCTAGACTAATTTTCCTTTTTATAATATATGAGTATGTTGAACACAATGGATTTTTAAAATACGGAGCAATTTTAAGCCTTATTTTTAATCTAAATGACTTGACATCTAAATTCTATACAATTGGATATCAAATTCTGTGTAGCTTTAGTTGTTACTTATAGACACTATTTACATTTTACTTCTTGTAATTCTTTATTTAACTACAAGGGTGATCAAAAAGTAATGCCATTTTGTTTAGGACAGGTATAATTATCAACACAGGAACATGTATCATACATCAAAATGAAGCTGGTACTCTTTGGATCTCATCCCTACTTTCTCCACATAGTCACAGTTTCTCCACATAGTCACAGTTTCTCTTAATAGCAATGTTCCACCTTCGAATGAGAGCATGTATCCCTGCCTCGTAAATTTCTATTGACTTTTCTTTGAGCCACTTCACTACAGATTTCACTTCCTTGTCACTGGAAAAAATATTTGCCTTTCTTCAACCCCATGAAAGAGGGTTTGAGAGGCAAACATTATTCCAATGACGAGGAAATAAAATCTGTAGTGAAGAAGTGGCTCAAAGAACAGTCAACAGAAATTTACGAGGCAGGGATACATGCTCTCATTCGAAGGTGGATCATTGCTATTGAGAGAAACGGTGACTATGTGGAGAAGTAGGGATGTGATCTACAGAGGACCAGCTTCATTTTGATGTATGATACATGTTCCTGTGTTGGTAATTATACCTGTCCTAAACAAAATGGCATTACTTTTTTGACTCGTGTATCATATTTTTTGCTAAGCTTATCTTTTATTGCCCAGTTTTAGCATCTCATCTCCTATTAGAAAATCCTTACTCATCAAAGCACTGACATTGTTGTTGATCATGTCAAAGCACTGACAGCTTGATGCTAATTTATTTTTTATTGCTTTTTTTCTTTTTTTTTTTGTTTTTTTCTTTTTTTCTTTTCCTAGTGAATTTTACTTTTCAGTTTTTGTTTCATATTTTTAGCAGCTTTTATGAGTTTAAATCTACCAAAACCTTCCATTTCTACATGGCAAAACAGAAACGCCCAAAAAGGTTTGGATAGACATTTATTTGTCCCAATCTGCACTTTTTCGGATCACTTCATCATTTTAAACACAAAAAACAAAATCAAAAAGGGGTGCCTAAAGGTAATATGGTCCAGATATTGAATATTGAAATATTAATAAATAAAGATTAAATACTAAAATATCAACAAACAAAAATTAAATGTCAAAATACTAGGTGCCTAAAGGTAATATGGTCCAAAAATTTTAGGACTGGCTTCATAATTTACTTTTCAAATTTGATATCTAGCCATCATCACTTTGTTAACAAAAATAAATAAAATAAAAGTTCATACTTACAAGAGTAAGTGTTCAGAATTGGTAACTAAAATAATATTATTCTGGAACTGCCTTTTTTTAAATATTTATTATTATTATTATTATTATTTATTTATTATTTTTTTAAATTTGATACTAGACTAATTTAAGATAATTTTTTCTCTGAATCTTCTCTAATAAGTGTGATTTTTTTTTATTTTATTGCCTCTTTAGATATCTTGATGGAAATGATACATTCATGTTTTTCATGATCTCAGCCATTCACTTCCATTCACTTAATCAATTTATTCTTCTGGTAATCTGAACATTAGCTACATAAATGAGAGTAATCTCCCCTTGTTGTTTCACTTTGAGGAAGACGTCTGTTTTGGTCAGCCATTTACATTTCACCGTAAATCTACACTGAAAATACGAATTTGTCGAATCAATACAACTGCATGTTTTAACACAAAAATATCATAAAATGTGTTCTTAATTGTGCTTGCGCATTATTTGAAATGAACTTAATTGTTATTAAGAATATATTTTATGATATTTTTGTGTTAAAACATGCAGTGGTATTGATTCAAACAAATTTGTATTTTCAGTGTAGATTTACAGTGAAATAAAAATGGTTGACCAAAACAGACAGCTTCTTCAAAGAGAAACAAACAAGGGGAGATTACTCTCATTTATGTAGCTAATGTTCAGATTACCATTCTTCTGTCAGTTATATATCTGCTGATTCTCTTACATTCCTTATCACTTTATCCAATTCTTCTTCTTCTCTGCATTTAATCTCATGGTCACTTTTTGCCTCATTAACGAGGTGTGTCTGAAAAGTAATGAGACTATTATCACAAACAATTCATTTAAAATCCAAACAACAAACTGTTTTCTCCTTCAAAAATAATCCCCTGTTGAATCTAATGCACTTTGTCAAGCTTCTCTGTCCTGCTGGAAGGATTCTTCTGGTATGTCCCTCAGCTCCGCTGTTATGGACCTCTTGATGGCCTCTACGCATTCAAAACGGATCCCCTTGATGAGCCCCTTCAGCTTGGGAAGTGCGCGGAAGGGACGATAATTGTGGCAGCACAAATCATGACTTTTTTCTTTTTCCCAAACTGAAGGGACTTATTAAGGGGACCCGTTTTGAATGTGTAGAGGCCATCAAGAGGTCCGTAACAATGGAGATACCAGTAGAATCCTTCCAGCAGGGCAGAGAAGCATGACAAAGTGCATTAGATTCAAGTGGAGACTACTTTGGAGGAGAAAACATTTAGTTTGTTGTTTGATTTTAAATGAATTATTTGTGACAAGTCTCATTACTTTTCAGACACACTTCGTAGTTTTCCTTGTATAAAACTGTAGATCATTTTCTGATTGTACTATAGTTTACTTAATGGATACTTCCATGTCAAATCATCCAGGCCATGTCACCCACCCCTTCAATTTTTCTGAAATTTTGTCCAAGTGTGGATTATGATAAAGTTAGCCAATTCCAAAAATTGGCAATTCTTAGCTCTCAATTTTATTTTTTATTTATTTTTTTTTTTTTTTTTTGGGGGGGGGGGGCTTTTTGTAAACTATTTTCTCTGTAAATGAGTTCTAGAGCTTCCCTACTCTTAAAAATTGGTTTATAAAAGCATTTTGCACAAGGAATCCAAAAATGCTATCAAAAAAGCCTTAAAGTCAATCAATTTTAAGTTATTGATGCATTCTGATTTTTTCATAGCAAGATCAATATCCTGATGTGGCACTGCGTCTACAACAACAATTTTTTCTATAATCATTTCACATATATCAGACATTATTTGTACCAATTTTTGGAATTGGAAACTCAAAATTTGGGGATTGTCTAATGTTAACATAGTCTACACCTGTACAAAATTTTAGAAAGAAAATTGAAAGGGGGTGGGTGACAATTTACTTTTTTTCTGGATGATTTGACATGGAATTACCCTACTAGTAATTTTTCTTTTATATTCTTCTGTTTCCATATGAAGTGATATTTTTCCGTGATTGGTAAAGGTTACTTTTACAGCAGATTCTTGCCATTATTTTCTGCTGTAGTTAAACTTAGTAAATCATTTCTCTTCTTCTCTGCCATCTTAACAAAACTCTTTTTCTTTAAATCTGCATTTACGGTCAAGTACCGGTTCTCGAACTTAAGCAGCGATGAGCCTGTTAAATACTAAGATGGGTGATTATTTAAGCAACAGCAGGTAGTGTTAGTAACCACATATCAAAATGACTTGATTCAGCATTAAATGACCTGAAAAGGGTTAATATGCCATAAAACCAAACCAAACCAACCGGCCAATTTTAAACCTCAAGACGTTCAAGTAATTGATTTATGGTTTTATACAAAAGCCATAAGTAAAGTCGTCAGGGTGGCCTAAAGTGGTATCAGCCAGACAGCGAGGGAGTCTATCCCCTTTTTACTAGCACTAGTCCAAGGAGATTGTTTTGGCATCCGAGGCGGAGTGCCACACCTACTATCAGCTCTTCACTTTACTGTACAGATCCTTGTGCTACTCATACGCTGAGTTGGCGAGGGCCGGTATTGAACCCGGAACCTTGTAGTTCCTAGTCGGACACTCTACCGAATGAGCTAAACCAGCCCTATTGACACTTATTTAACATAACAATTGATACGTTTGAAAAAGAATTGTGGAGCCGGTTTAGCTCAGTCGGTAGAGTACCCGCCTAGAAATTGCAAGATTCAGGGTTTGATACTGGTCCCTGTCAACTCGACACATGAGTAGTATAGCTTGTATTATCTGATGTGTGCAGTAAAGCATCTGGGTGGTGACGGTAGTTGTAGCACTCCACCTCAGCAAAAACAATCTTTTTAGTCTAGTACTAGTGAAAAGTTGATAGGCTCCTTCATGTCTGGCTGTTACCGACAATAGGCCACTCTGCCAATTTTACTTATTTGCCATTTCTGGGTTGTGGATTTGATAGCAATCCCTGCCAACTCAGTGCATGAGTGACGGTAGGTGTAGCATTCCACCTCAGCAAAAACAATCTTTTTAGTCTAGTACTAGTGAAAAGGGGATAGGCTCCTTCATGTCTGGCTGTTAACAACAATAGGCCACTCTGCCAACTTTGCCATTTCTGGGTTGTGGATTTGATAGCAATCCCTGCCAACTCAGTACATGAGTGACGGTAGGTGTAGCACTCCACTCAGCAAAAACAATCTTTTTAGTCTAGTACTAGTGAAAAGGGGATAGGCTCCTTCATGTCTGGCTGTTAACAACAATAGGCCACTCTGCCAACTTACTTATTTGCCATTTCTGGGTTGTGGATTTGATAGCAATCCCTGCCAACTCAGTGCATGAGTGACGGTAGGTGTAGCATTCCACCTCAGCAAAAACAATCTTTTTAGTCTAGTACTAGTGAAAAGGGGATAGGCTCCTTCATGTCTGGCTGTTAACAACAATAGGCCACTCTGCCAACTTTGCCATTTCTGGGTTGTGGATTTGATAGCAATCCCTGCCAACTCAGTACATGAGTGACGGTAGGTGTAGCACTCCACCTCAGCAAAAACAATCTTTTAGTCTAGTACTAGTGAAAAGGGATAGGCTCCTTCATGTCTGGCTGTTAACAACAATAGGCCACTCTGCCAACTTTACTTATTTGCCATTTCTGGGTTGTGGATTTGATAGCAATCCCTGCCAACTCAGTACATGAGTGACGGTAGGTGTAGCACTCCACCTCAGCAAAAACAATCTTTTTAGTCTAGTACTAGTGAAAAGGGATAGGCTCCTTCATGTCTGGCTGTTAACAACAATAGGCCACTCTGCCAACTTTACTTATTTGCCATTTCTGGGTTGTGGATTTGATAGCAATCCCTGCCAACTCAGTACATGAGTAGAGCACAGCTTGGCTTATTTGATCTGTGCAATAAAGTTGGGAGCTGATGATAGTCGGTGTGGCGCTTCACCTTAGCAAAAACAATCTCCTCGGTTTAGCGCTAGTGAAAAGGGGATAGACTTCTTCGCTGTCCAGCTGATGCTGACATTAGGCCGCTGCCAACTTTGTTTCAAGATTTTTGTATCCCAGAAAGACATTTAAAAATCTAACTTATGCAAATTGTTTTTAGATATAACTAAATCAAGGACTTAGATTAGTATGATTACTTGGAAACTTTTCATATGTCGATGGCAAATGGTTAATATAAACATCTAAAAAGCCCACCAGTAGAATTTTCAGATGGCAAACGGTTAATATAAACATCTAAAAAGCCCACCAGTAGAATTTTCAGTTGTTTTTGTTTTTTGTTTGTTATATTTTAAAATTCTATTTAAAAAAAGGAAAAGAAAGGCAGCCCTTTCTCTTTCCTTACGGATTGGATTGTATACCTAAAGAAGGCTGTAGAATGGATTGGCTGAAGGGTTGTGTTTACAACAAAAGCAGAAAAAAAAAAAAAGAAAAAAAAAAAAGAATGAGTTCAATAGTGCAAACAACTCCTGGAATGATTATTTTCAAAATTATAGAAGGTATCTTTGTATAAAGCTTTTTTAATGTATAGGATGAGTGTAGTCATTCCCTGATTGTCAAACATTCACAAAACCTTTGCTAGGTACAAACATATGGTTTATCTGCAAAATGTAATTCTATAATATTCATGTTTCTATCATGTAGAGATTTTAAGATATCATTGCACATGATCAGGGAACGACTTTGATATTCATCCTCTGTGTGTATGTATGTATGTATGTATGTGTGTATGTGTGCATATGTGTGTGTGCATTCATCTGATTAGATTGCCTTATATAAAACTATTTTATACTCAGCTACAATTTCAATTAAGATAGGAACAATAGTTTTCAAATATAGCCAATTTTACACAAAGTTGAGTCTTTTTGCTTTTGTCTGTTTAAAGTAGTTATTTATTTTTTTTATTATTTTAAGTTATTTTTTAATTTTTTTTTTTATTTGTTTATTTTTTTAATTTTTTTTTTTTTAGTTATTTATTTATTTTTTTATTTATTTATTTTTTTAAAGTTATTATTTATTTTTTAAAGTATTTATTTATTTTTTTTAAAGTTATTTATTTATTTTTTTAAAGTTATTTATTTATTTTTTTAAAGTTATTTATTTATTTTTTTTAAAGTTATTTATTATTTTTTTAAAAGTTATTTATTTATTTTTTTTTTATTTATTTTTTAATTATTTATTATTTTTAGTTATTTATTTATTATTTTTTAAAGTTATTTATTTATTATTTTTTAAAGTTATTTATTTATTTTTTTTTTGTTATTTAATTTATTTTTAAAGTTTTATTTATTTTTAAGTTTTTTTTGTTTTGTTTTTTTAATTTTTTTTTAAAGTCTTATATTTTTTTAAAGTTTTATTTTTTTAAAGTTATTTCTTTTTTCTTTTTGGAAATGCAAATGTTGATTTTTGTTAGTTTTTAGTATTCATTGATTCTTTGGGATTAACATCACCATTTTTCACTGAAACAATAAAAACAACAAAGATAAGGGTGCTAGACCCAAAGATTTAAAAAAAAAATTTTTTTAAATAGCAACAATAAATTGCTGACTAAAGGGAGAGAAAAAAAAATTAAAATTCCTGCTTCTCCACAAAAGTTAAGTTGCAGCAAGATATTTGATAAAGATTACCTTAAATCAGTGTTTAGGTATGAACCAAATTACCCCCACACCCCAATCATGGCTTAAGTAGTACTACTACTATTCTTCTACAAGGATGGCTTTGGCTTTAAATAATCCACAAATAATTTAAATAATAATGTTGAGATTCTATTAAACAAAGAAACCAAATCAAATCTTTGTTTAGATTTTTATTGAAATAAAAATCTAATAATTTGTGTGCTGAATTTTAATTTTAATTATTGAAAAACAATATATTTTTTGAATTCACTCTTGATGATTTTCTTGTAGATTATTTCTTTGTTTCGAGAGTGGGGGAAAGTGTAGCATAATTATTGTGGTCTACGGAGAATTTAGGGATTGAAAAGAAAATGGTAATCGGATTTCTGGAGAAAGAGAAGAAAAAAGAAATAAGAACAAAAAGAGGTTAAAGTTTGGAATTGAAAACACTCAACGGGTGCCAGCCATTGACTGACTGACCAATGACCCCAGAACTAGATTTAAAAATAAAAATGGAAGTCGCAGGTTTTCTCGGGGGGGGGGGGGATATGTCCCGTTTTCCCTACCCCCGGGACCACAAATGAAGAAGAGAAAAATCTCTTTTCATCGGGGCCTTGGTCGGAATCAGATATGGGTTTCTTGGAGTCCACGGTGACGTGTCTAGGCTAGCAATGAACAGCGTGCATAAACATGAAATTCTTACTCATTCACCCTAAACAATATAGTTGGATGCACGTGGTGTAATGCTTAGAGTCGTAGGACAATGGAGACGTCGCCCAGAATTCAAATCCTGGATGAAGCTACAGTTCGCATAACGTTGATACCCTTGGAAAGGTATAAATCCAACTATTCTCCCTCCAACTATGGGTAAAATAGTAGGGCAGACTGGGCTCTTTAACCTTCGTTAGACAACCAGTCTAGGAGAAGGAAAACTCTGAATTCAAAGCTCTTAAATCTTCACTTGGGGTGGTCACTACTAGAATAGGCTCAGTCCTACTTAGTGATCTATTCCACTAATTTGAGGCGCTCATTGTGTAATGGTTATAGAACTTGGCTAGTTCAAATCCTGGATGAAGCAGTTTGTATTTCAGAGTGCTAATATCCTATTCTCCCTCCAACTATAGATTAAAGAGTAGGGAAGCCTGGGCTCTCTAAGCTTGATATGGCAACCAGTCTAAGAGAAGGAAAACTCTGAATTCAAACCTGTTAAATCCGCTTGGGGTGGTCACTTCTAGGATAGGCTCAGTCCTAATTGGTAATCTATTCAAAAACAAAAAAATGTCAGTTAATAAAAGTAACAATAGAAGAAGAGAAACAAACTGGCTTCTTTCTGCCAGCAAAATAAGCTCACATTAGGAAAAACAAAATTATAAACAAACACACATTCCAGTGGATATTTCTCTATAATAGCATAAAACACATTAGTTTGGACTATAGATATAACTTACTTTTGACCCTCCCATCTGGAATATGGTGAGGCATGGGGTTGCGGGGGGGGGGTAATTATATAGTTCTCTTGTATAATATGCACCCCTAATATTGGGCTGAAAAATAGTACCATCTTATACACTAATAATTACAGTACTTGTCTTTTTTTTTCTTTTCTTTTTTTCTTTTTTTTTTTTTCCATAATTACCACAGACTTGAATATTGATTTTAATTATACTTTAGCAAAATTGGATTTTATGAACTTTTTTTTTTTTTTTTCCCCATCATACAACGTGTATTAAATACCACATGCAATACCCTGCCCTCATGGTATCTCACTTGGTATTTATTACACGTTGAATATTGATTTTAATTATACTTTAACAAAATTTGATTAAATTGGATTTTATAAACTTATATAATTATCCTTATTAACAGATATGAAAAGATGGACAAAAAGAAACGCAAATCATTTTCAATCTTCTCTGAATCTTATTCACAAAAATTAAAATCTTTTTCCTTTTTTTTTTTTTTTCTTCTTTTTTTTTCTTTTTTATGAATCATCAAGGCAATATAGTTAAATGTTAACTTTGCATGTGGATAAATATGTATGTGAAGCATGTTGTGAAACTGTGTGTCAGTGTCTGCTTATTTATCATCCTTATCATCATCAGCACTTGGTCACATTGTTTAAAATGTTGGATTATGGCCTCAGACTTGCTTCTATTCTAATTACTTCCTATAAAACTTAAAAGTTATTTTAATTTATTTTATTTTATTTTATTTATTTTTCATTTATTGTTTATATGAAATTTTTAAAAAGATGTGAATGATTGGATGGCTGATTGAGGCTGTGTTTGCTATTTGAGCCGGCTAAATATGCCCTGTTTCCCCCAGTTGCTGGACCTGGGCACCTGCAGCCCCCTCCAGCCCCTGTCACAGGTGGTGGAGAAGTGATGACCAACAGTAGTGGCCCTGAAAAGGGGCCTGTAGGGACCATGGCTACTGTCAACACAACAGCTGCTCCGACCACAGTTCAGCCAACAGCAACCCCTGAAACTCCAGCCACTGCAGGAGCACAAATCGGACCCCCCAGACTTCCCCCACGACCCATCCACCAATCACATGGACGAAGTGTTTCTGTCGACCTTAAGCTCAAAAGTGATGTGGGTAGGTCAAAATTTTGAAAATCATCCAAACCTAATTTACTAATCCTATCAATTTTACAGTTTCATTATTAACTATTATTAAACTACCAGTTCTTCTAGTGGGCTAGGTCAAAATTTTGAAAATCACCCAAACCTAATTTACTAATCCTATCAATTTTATAGTTTCATTATTAACTGTTATTAAACTAACAGTTCTTCTAGTGGGCTAGGTCAAAATTTTGAGAATCACCCAAACCTAATTTACTAATCCTATCAATTTTATAGTTTCATTATTAACTATTATTAAACTACCAGTTCTTCTAGTGGGCTAGGTCAAAATTTTGAAAATCACCCAAACCTAATTTACTAATCCTATCAATTTTACAGTTTCATTATTAACTATTATTAAACTACCAGTTCCTCTAACACTACACATTAGTAAATATTATAAAATTGTCACTACTAAATGTAGGCAATAGTTAGTATCCCCATATCCAATCACTGAATTTATTCTCAGCTTAAAAAACAAAAAACAATATTTAAACATGTTTAGCACTTGCCGTTTTCAGTGTGATATCAAATTATTTATTTGACTTATTCTCTGACAAATTCTTTTATTATAACTAGAATCAAAAATTTTACCATTATGTGAGGTTGTGACTCTCTGGCTTGAAAAGGTTCTTTTTTTTTTTTTAAACCAACTATATTAATGGATATCAAGTTTGTTGGAACGAGAATAAGTTATTTTATTCAACAGTTTTGTAAGAAAACACACATACAGAGAAAAGGGAATTTTAGATTTTATACAGTATAATGACAAACAATAACACCAATAGACTTTGGAAATCTTTATTCTACTTAGAATAATTGGTACACTTTTAAAGAGTTTATATAGTCTAGTATTCCCTAGAAAGTTCTCCAAAGGGGAGGTAATAGACTTTGGAAAGCTTTATTCTACTTAGAATAATCGGTACACTTATAAAGAGTTTATATAGTCTAGTATCCCCTAGAAAGTTCTCCAAAAGGGAGGTAATCATACGGTAGGGGAGGTAACTCTCAATTACTTATTACATACAGATATTAAAATGTTTAATCTATTACGTTTGGACTTATTTATGGCCATCTTGTATTTTAAGACAAATCTTTTTTAGACTCAATCTGATTTGGGCTAATGAGGTCATGACCTTTAATTCTTCTAGCATTTTTTAAAAACCTCTTATGCTAATTTTCAGTCAAAATCTCATACTTGCTGATAATATTCAGGATATTTTTTTATTTATTATCAAATTATGTTTCAAAATAATTGATTGTCATATATATACATGTATGTATGTATAGTCATCCACAGGCACCATGTTTCGAAGTTTCACGTCTCATCAGTGTGGCTAGACACAACAACTACTCATGACCAGGAGCGAAACCTGACTGGCTTTTTGTCAACCCGGTTCCTTAACCTCTCGCCATTGACCGCTGCCATTAAGAAGCAGTGTTTTAACTGATAAATACATACATCTGTGTATATATTTTATGATCACAAGAGAGATCAAATCTGTAAACAACAGGTGATCTTTGCTTTATGCTGGCAGTGAAAGTCAATTAAAGTCGCTCCTAGAGATAGATAGATATATAATTTTTAAAAAATTTTTTTTTTTTTAGTCAGGAGATTAAATCTTAAAGTGATTTCCTCAATGGACTCACTATTCAGTAGTAATGGATCTGCTAGACTAGATTGCTAACCATTACTCTTGTATCTCCCCCTATCTAAAGAATAAGTGTGGTTCTAAATACTATCAGCAGAATAAGGTGTCGTTTTTTTTTTTTTGCTTACAATACTTGAAACACTAATTTGATTGGCTTTTGTCAGCATCAAGTTCAGTCATACAATAACCAACGATTACCTAAATTAAGTAAAGTAAATCACTTAAAGTGGAGATGTTATAATATCAACTCTGAACATATACCATCATTTTGTCCGTTTTCCGAAATGTGTATTCACTTCAGTTGTGAAGCATTTTTATTGGTCAATTTTAGTAATAAAGATCCAGGAAATCCATCATTTCCAGAAATTCCCATCTGAATGTCAATTGTTGATTTATATGAAACAGCATAAAAATTGTTCATTATCTTGGATATAAGGGTTTAAATACTATCTAAAGAATAAGTAGCTATTTACCGAACCCATTTGCCTTGGGTAAGACAGTGACACAAGGTCACAAGTATGAGGCATCTAGTGAACTCACTATTCAGTAGTAATGGATCT
Source organism: Doryteuthis pealeii (assembly GCA_023376005.1). Lineage (NCBI taxonomy): Eukaryota > Metazoa > Mollusca > Cephalopoda > Myopsida > Loliginidae > Doryteuthis > Doryteuthis pealeii. Next base: position 19,728,449 of record CM042145.1, on the reverse strand, counting down.
GCAAGACTAATTGTTAACCATTATACCATGATAGAATGCCTAGGTATTTACCCAACCTGTTCACCACAGGTAAAATGTGACAGAAGTTTGGAAATGCGGGTTTTTTTGTGAGGATTGGACTCACTATTCAGTAGTAATGATCTGCAAGACTAGATTGCTAACCATTACTCTTGTATCTCCAGTGATGTGCCAGTGCTTTGCCGCTGCTTTCTTCTAAAGCCAAGAGGTCTAGAAGAAAGCACCAACAACAAAGCACTGGCACATCAACATCTTCAGGGACAGCCTTCACATGTGATATCTGTGGTCGAGAATGTTTTTCAAACATTGGACTTCACAGTCACAGGAGGCGCTGTAACTTCAGGGGCACAAAAACTATATTATAGTCTTCCGAGACTGAAATGTCAATGTAATGGACTTGCTATTCAGTAGTAATGGATCTGCAAGACTAGATTACTAACTATTACTCTTGTATCTCCCCCTATCTAAAGAATAAGTATGGTTCTAAATACTATCAGCAGAATAAGGTGTCATTTAAATGGTTTTAAACTCTTGATATGGCTGGAAAGTACGAGGGAGGGTCAAAACGTAATTCCATTTTGTTTAGGACAGGTATAATTACCGACACAGGAACATGCATCATACATCAAAATGAAGCTGGTCCTCTGTGGATCACATCCCTACTTCTCCACATTGTCACTGTTTCTCTCAATAGCAATGTTCCACCTTTGAATCCCTGTATCCCTGCCCCATAAAATTCTGTTGACTGTTCTTTGAGCCACTTCTTCACTACATATTTCACTTCCTCCTCACTGGAATAATGTTTTCCTCTCAAACCCTCTTTCATGGGACTGAAGAGATGATAGTCTGAATACGCTAAATCTGGTGAGTATGGAGGATGCGTCGTACAAAGACAAAACAAAATGGCATTACTTTTTGACTCACCTTCGTACTTATTCTTTAGTTTGTAGTTATCAAAACATTAGTTTAATTAATTTAAAGAAGTCGTTGAGAATTTCACTTTTTTTAATCTCCATATTGACTAATAATAATAATTAACATAATTTTGACTTTTTTAACTGTTGTCTTCATCTTTATTGTGGTATGTAAAAAAAACACAATGTTTTGGCTACTGTATCCTCCGACCTTTCTCGGTTTTCCCTGTGTATCTGGGCATAGCAATGACCCAACCTGGAAAATCATTTTAAATAGTTTCACTTTTGATCAAACAAGTGTCGAAGAACTTTTTGAAAATCTTATTTGTCATTGTTTTTGTACACCTATCATTTTTTTTTTTTTTAAATGACACTTCTCGTGACACATGTCGGAATGATTTAAAAACAATGACACCTTTATTTGAATAAGATCTTCAAAAGTTCTTTGACCGATTGTTTAATCAACAGTCAAACTATTATAAATGATTTCCCAGGTTTGATCGTTGCTATGCTCGGATATACAGGGAACACCTGAGGAAGGCTGGAGGATAAAGCAGCGAAAAACGTTGCATTTTTACATACCACGATAAAGATGAGGACAACAGTCCAAAAAATCAAAATTATACACATCAAGCCTCATCTCAAAATTCAGACAAATATATTAATATTAGTTTAACTTTTGACTAACTGCTTGTTATCGTTTCAAATAAACAGAATTGTTTTAGTTTTATTTGTCCATTCAGATATTCGTTAGAAATCTTCCTCCCTCAGAATTAGAAGGATAAGGAGTAATATCATAGTTTCTCATTGTTCACCAGTGTTCACATTAAATGTGATTCTTTCTTCTTTAAATATATGCTCTTTACTACATTTGGGGCGCTGGTAGGTGTTGTTAGTGATGTAATTTACTTGGGTCACTGGGAAGTTGCGGGTCTTTCAACATCATACTCCCCTCGCCAGGCTGACCCTATCATGTTATTTACAAATTTCATTATTTATTGTAATGGTTTGCATTTTGTTTGTCAGGCAGTTGTTGATAAAAATAATTTCATGTGTTTCTGATATTATTTAAAATAGGATATTAAATTAAACTTATTTTCCTTTACTAAGCAACCAGCATCTAACAGAAAAAGGTTATCATACCTGAATTTCAATTCTTGATGCAAGGACAGGTAGGCTTAAATATTGACTTGAAAATATCTGGGTTGTGGAGTCAGAGTTGGAAGCAATTAAGGGGTCACTGGAGTCAGTAAAACTATACCGACTCTTGACTTCAGTTTAATTTACACTTAATATGGCCCTAGTTTAGTCTGTAAAGTTATACAGTGCACACTCTTTATAAATAGATTATACAAATTCATGGTTTTATATCTACTTGTAGGCTATAATCACTTGATTACATAAAGAGGATTCATAGTCCAAGGTTTTGTGTTCCAACTCCACAGCCCTGGAAAATAGTTGGTCTGATAAAAATGCAGGGAGCACCATTTTGTATAATCAACCAGAGATGCTAATAGGTAGCGTCCTGCGTCCTTGACACATAAAAATTTAAAAGGATGCAGGAAAATCATATCCATGCATCCCAGTGTTTTTCTTTTTTCTTCCCTCACCATTTCAAGCTAACTGTAAATACATTTCAATAGTTTCTTAGAAACGAATTCCACCGGATAGGTTACAAGGTAGGAGTTAGACGGCTTTAGTTGGGACCCATAAATTTTCCCGGGGACTTATTCAAAACAAATATGTGTCTCAGGACGCATTAAACCAAAAAGCTATCAGCATCACTGATCAATAGAAAAAAAATAATGTAAAGATATATACGAAAGACAATTGTCAGGTCGTTGTAGATTCCTCAATAATTCTATGAATTCAAAAATAATTATCTGAAAAGATTCATAGTTTGTTTTGTTTTTTTTAGTTTATATATATATATATATATATATATATATATATATCAGTAAATTTTCTCCTCTACTTTTTAGGCCCATATTTATCTTTTATAGATACCCTAATTCGGTACACACATTCCTCCTCTTCCTCATCAACTCCATTCTGCGAGATAAGAAAGTAAAAAAAATTGTAGCCGAGGTCAAATCTAACAGCATTTTTCAGTCCCCTTCATTTGCAGCCATTTTTTTAAATTTTTTTTTTTATTTAATTTTTTTTTTTTTTTTTTTTTTTTTTTTTTTTTTAGCACTTTTTAAAAATGTTGCATGTTTCAAAAGCTGTAAAATGTTGTCGTTGTCATGTGTTCACTGGTGCATGAAATTAAGCTACTTATTGGACCACAGTTGCTTTTTTTTTATTTATTTTGTCCTTGCTTTTTAAAGAAAATTTTTTTTTTTTTTTTTTTTTTCATATATCCTTTTGATTTCACTGCTGTAAAAACCACATTATAATCTTCTGATATACACTATGGCTCCACTTAAATTTCATATAACTTGTTATAACAATATTTGTAATTTGCTGTAGTATCCTTCATTAATTTATACTATGTTAGGTAATCTGAACATTAGCTACATAAATGAGAGTAACCTCCCTTTGTTTCTTTCACTTTGAGGAAGCCGTCTGTTTTGGTCGGCCATTTTCATTTCACCGTAAATCTACACTGAAAATACGAATTTGTTCGAATCAATACAACTGAATGTTTTAACATGAAAATATCATAAAATGTGTTCTTAATTGTCATTGTGCATTATTTGAAATGAATTTAATTGTTATTAAGAACACATTTTATGATATTTTCGTGTTAAAACATTGATTGATTACGGTGAAATGGAAATGGCCAGACAAAACAAACGGCTTACTCAAAGTGAAAGAAACAAGGGAGGTTATTCTCATTTATGTAGCTAATGTTCAGATTACCCTATGTTAACCCTGCCATGTTCTGCATGGTCTATATCACTAATTATTTATTTACCTCACTAATGATATGTTGCCTTTTTTTCTTTCTTTTTTTTCTTTTTTTTTTCCTTTCTTTTTTCTTTATAGGCGCCTCAGTATTGTTACCACCTCCAGCAGTGCCCCCTCGGATATCTCCCAAAGATGTATGTACACTTTTGAATTATTCTCATTTATACTACTATTTACAGAGTAAATCCCCAATATGCACCAGGCCAAGAGAGATTTACAGTGAAACATATACTGCTAGAGTGTGTAGATTTTGATCTAGTGCAAACAAAATACTACCAAGCAAGCAATTTGAAAAAAAAACTTTTCATGAAAATAAGACCATCCAGGATTTTACATTTCCTAAAAGAAGTCGGATTGTACTCAAAAATATGAGTAATTGAACAGTAGTTAAAATCTATACATATATAAATTTTTTTTTCTACCAAACTACCGCTACGAATCCAAAACTTAGTTGGCATTAAATAACCTACTGAGGTTGATATGCCATAAAACAAACCAAACCAAACCTACTATTTACAGATCTGCTATCATTTCGAGTTTTATTTCTACTCATGTTAAGCTAACAACCAATTATCATTTGGTTGTGTGAATTGTATAAATGAAAAACAAGATTTTCTAACCGTTAATTATATTGTTTATCATAGACTAATGTATCAATGGGTTTCTTCTTGTTAGTTTCAAAAGATTCATTTTTAGCAGTTGAAATTATCTACTGTCTTCTGCCTGAACACACCACCATGATGTCCTTATATTATCTTCTAACAAAAAGGCCATTTATTCTTTGTTATTAATTTCCTGCATTTTTAATTTTTTTTATTCTGACTTTCCTGGATTGCATTTGTTTTGGGATCTTCATGTCTTCGTTTACTCTTTTTTTATTTTTTTTATTTTTAATTTTTATATTTGAAACCATATCGGTTTCTTTTATCATTGGTGAATAGATAATTTTTAAACTGAAATGTAATCAAAATTTTAAATAATGTGACGGAATTGGATTTTTTATTAATTTTATTTTGATTCTTTTATAGTATAGGTTCTTCATTTTTATATGAATTATTCATATCTGACTATTTTTTATTTATTTTTTATTTTTTTTTTTTTTTAGATTTCTGTGTTTAGTTTGTTCAAGTTTATATATTTTCTATTCTTGGTAACATCATCTTAGAATCTTGTCTCCTTGTTTCTTTCTCATAGAATTTAGTTTGCATCAATTGAATGAAGAGGAATTAAATAAACAATGATTTTATTGATGAGAACTTTTTAAAAAAATAGCTTTACCTTTTTTTTTTTTCTTTTTTTTTTTTTTAAATTCAATAAACAGAGCCTATATTTTTGGAGTGGGGATTGGATTCTTGCAGAGTGTCTTTTTAAGAGGAACTGGCACGTACCAATCATTCTAAAATGGTCGGCCTATAAAGTAATGACAAAATTCAACACTCATTTCAAACTGCCACATTAGATTTAGTTTTATCCGTAGTAAAAATTCAGCAAGGGAGTCTATCCCCTTTCACTATTTCTCACCAGGGAGATTGTTTTTGCATCTGAGGTGGAGTGCCACACCTATCATTATCTTCCCACTTTATCACACAGATTCAATCTGTGCTACTCATGTGCTGAGTTGGTGAGGGCTGGTATCAAACCCAGAGACTTGTGGTTACAAGGCGGATGTTCTACTGACTGAGCTAAAACAGCCCTGTTTCAGATTGCAATTTTTGTTTATAATCTATCTGATAAAATCTTTTTTGGCAATATACAACATTTAAATGTTGTCATTTATAAAACATACTAACTTTATCTTGAAAATTTGCTGCATTTTTATGTACCAAAGGTCATGAAGAAAAATGGATATAAAATCCAACAATGTAATTAAGTATAAAGTTTTTGATAAAACAAAAAAATAAGTCAAAGATTGATTTACAAAATCCGACACTAAAGCTTTTCGGTTTTAATCAAACCATCAAATTTGGTTAATAATTATGAATCATGTGAAAAAGAAATTTGTGGAAAACAAGCAAAATCTTGTGAGCCTTAATTTACGATATTAAAAGGCTCAACTCGGCACTTGAAATGCAAGAAAAATATAAAAAACAAATGTTTTTAGGTAATCATGAACTTTAGTTTGGTAAATTCCTACTATAAAATTATGCTTGTGTGTTATCTGAAATTAACTTAATTGTTATTAAGAACACATTTTATGATATTTTTGTGTTAAAGCATGCAGTTGTATTGATTCGAACAAGTTTGTATTTTTTGTTTATATCATACGATAATTCAAAATGTTTTATTAATAACAATTAAGTTCATTTCAGATAATGAACTTAAATGAACTTAATTTGAATTATCGTATGATATAAACAAAAAATACAAACTTGTTCGAATCAATAAAACTGCATGCTTTAACACAAAAATATCATAAAATGTGTTCTTTATAACAATTAAGTTCATGTCAGCTAATGCGCAAGCATAATTTCACATCTTATACAGTCACCCTCAAATATCATGTGAGGCTTGTTGTATTCAGAAAAAAATTAGCTATCTTATCTCACAAGGTTCCAAGTTTGATACCAGCCCTCACCAACTATGTACAGGAGCAGCACAGCTTGGATTTGTGCAGTAAAGTGAAGAGCTGATGGTAAATGTAATGCTCCTCCCTAGACGCTAAAACAATCTCCCCTGTCTAAATAAGTAAAAGTAAAGTCGTCGGGGTGGTTTAAAGTCGGTATCAGCCAAGCAGCAAAGGAGTCTATCCCCTTTTCACTAGTGCTAAACCAAGGAGATTTTTTTTAAGCATCTGATGTGGAGCGCCACACCTACCATCAGCTTCTCACTTTACCGCACATATCTCTGTGCTACTCATAAGCTGAGTTGGCGAGGGCCGGTATCGAAGCCGGAACCTTGTGGTCCCCAGGCAGACACTCTACCGATTGAGCTAAACTGACACGTTTCTAGCACTAGTGAAAAGGGGATATACTCCCTCGCTGTCCGGCTGATACCTACAATAGGCCACCACGCCAACTTACTTTTCTTTATAAAAACATTTGATTAAGGAGTTTAGCTGGATATCTTGAGTTTGCTCTTCATATCATTTCGTCTTTTTAGTTTGAGGGAATTGAAAAATTCTTTGTAAAATTGGGAAGAACTATTTGCAATTTATCATCAACAAAATGAAACTACGGAACGAATAACAAGGAATATCTGATTAACTCCTTGAGGTCTGGATTTTCAAGAGTTTTTCTGAGAACGAATTCAGCAAACGGTACTGATATCTATCCTAAAGATTTGGAAGATTTTTAGGACCAAGTATCCAATAGGCACCCCAGCTGGGAGCCTGTTTTAAAAAGAACACCTTTTGCTTTTCAGCGTATACATCCGGTTTGGTACGAAAGGCGCATGAAAATAAACTTTATTAATTGTGTGATACCATTTCTGAACAACATCCTTTAATTTAAATAAACATAAAAAAATATTTTATAAATAAAAACTATTGTCATTTAAATAAACATATCTGCATTTCTCTTCCGATTAAATAAAAACTATTTTAATATAAAAACATGTCTTTCATTTAAAGTTTTATGATTAAAAAAAAATTCCTATTGAATAAACAACAACAACAACATGAAATAACAATTTTTTTTATTTATTAAAATCTAAAACTATTTTGGTATAAAAAAAACGTGCCTTTGGGTTGTAAATATACACAAACAAACTTTAAAAAAATCTTACAGTAAAATTCTAGTGCAAAAAAAATCGTCTGTTTATAAACAACAACCGGGAGTTTACAGTCAAAAGCAAAAGGTGTTCTTTTCAAAACAGCTCCCAGCTGAGGTGCCTATTGGATACTTGGTCCGATTTTTACAGTACATAGAAAACATCATTAGAATTGCTGGGATGAACAGGATTAGGTGCGCGTATTTAGCATAGAAAGCAAGCTTGCATGTTAACATGTCATCCGGTCCTGTGCACTCATGTGTGTTTAGTCATCATCTGACCTCAAGAGTTTCTCTGAATTTTTGAGATGAGGCTTGATAATTAGTATTATTTGGATTATTCAGACTATTGTCCTCATCTTTATTGTTATCTGTACAACGTTTAGGCCGATGTGCCCTCCGGCCTTCTTCAGGTATTTCTTGTTGGGTTCAAAATTCCGTGATGGCTCCCGATTACGACAAGAAGGTTCCCGAGTTTAACAAGAAATATGAGGATGAGGACAATAGTCCAAATAATCCAAATAATTATGTCCTCAAGAGGTTAAACTCTAAATATTTTCCGAAAAAAGATACATCATTAGGACTATTATATTTTCCTAGAATTGTTTGGACAACCCTGTAAAGGTTGACAATGGTGGTACCATGCTACTTCTGTCTTGGACAGTGGTTTGTCATAGTGCTCATTCACCCACTATTCTAAACCAAATATCCCGTCATATTGTAATGGTTAGCAAGCTAGTCTCACCGATCCATTACAACTGAAAAGTGAGTTCAATCTTTGCTGGATGCCTCCATATTTGTGACCTTGTGTCAAATCCTACCCATGGTGAATGGGTTGGGTAAATGATTTTTTATTTTTTTTTAAGTCAATGCTAGTAACCAAACAAAACAATTGTTAAGATATCTTATAATGGGACACAATGCAGGGAGACAAAGACTCATGCCTTTCCCAAAGATGTTAAGTGAATATAAACATTCTCAACTGGAATTTGCCACCCTATCAGTTGGGGCATTAGAATACACCGACTGCACCTCTGCAGAGGGGTAAGACTCTATTGGGCCACCTGTTGGCCGTGGGTGGCGACCTGTGATGCTTAAGGATGAAACCCAGGTAGATGAGCAGTCCATGACATGCAACACTCCACTTAGGCTAGACGGGCGGTCGGAGGGGCCCCCTCTGATTAATCGGCTGGTCACATCAAGCCCTAGCACCTATATGATTGCCCCAACACTATTGCCCTTATGGCAAGTCCCAACCCTTTCTATCATATGGGTGCTAAAAGGTGGTGGCTGAGGGTCTTCATGTCCTTGGAATGACGTTAAACTCTATCTGATGGTGAGGTTCCAGTTTTGGAGGTTTGGGGAATGTGGAGCACTTCTTTATAACCATTGCTCCCTGGTCCACTCTGGCCCGGAGTGGTAGTAACTATTAGGGTCCCATCTATGGGTTAAATAGAAAAATATGTTTATAAAAAAAATTTGAGTCTCCATTAAGAATATTTCAAAACTTTGTTGGCATTAAATGACCCACTGTGGTTGATATGCCGTAAAACAAACGAAATTTTTGTGGCACCCTGCATCTTTACTATCAAGATTTAATGCTTTTATGTCGTTGTCATTATTTACTGTTAATTCTTTTTAACATTACTTGAATAAATACAAGTGAGGTTTATATTTACTTTAAATACTTGACCTTTACGTCTGTATTGGACATTGGGCTAAAAAAAAAAAAAAAAAAAAAAAATCATTTCTGAGATGAGGGAATTGTTAATTTTGTTTCTAATCAACTGGACCCGTTCTTTGCCAGGTCCCTAGAAAAGGCGAGCATTTATTACCTGGTTTTGGTGGTATGCAAGCTGAAAAGATCTTCCGATTTACTGACTTTACAACAGGAGAATTCAAATCCACTGAGTCCCTGAATCTCGGAGACTCTGCAACTAACGTGTCTCATATTGAGCTGCAGGCTCCCATGGTTGAGAAACATCGTCGATGTGCTTCACTTGACTTGCGACAGTCTAGGGTAAGAGTCTTGGTGCTACTGCTGGTGTCTGTCTGCCCAGACTTTTCTCTCTCACTTTTTTTTTTCCTAATTTTTTTTTCTTTTTTTTTTTCTTATATAAGCCCTCTATTTTTGGGTTGCACCATTATTACCACTAATACACAGTGGTGTTGGGACTCTTGCTAAATAACAGCTTCTAACAAATGAGCTTTCGTATAAACTCATTTTTTCTTTTTTTTTCTTTTAAATATTTTCCTTTTTTCCATTCCAATTTAGGCTATGCTTTTTTGCTTTTCTAAAAGACATTCCTGAAAGTCTATTCTTTCTTTCATTACCATTTTTCAACTGTAGAGATGTGCAAAACAATCCTCTTCATGATCGAACGGATTCATAAAAATTTAACAAAAGCAATCACACCACAATTGGCTAACTCAAATATTTGGGTAATCTGAATATTAGTTACATAAATGAGAGTAACCTCCCCCTGTTTCTTTCACTTTGAGGAAGCCGTGTGTTTTGTTTTGTAAAAACACGGATTTTTCGACAAATTGGGTATACCTATACTTTTCTAATATACAGGTACTCTCATAGAAATATTAACATCTTTTTTTTTTAAATCACCTGTGGGAGATTCTAAGCATATGTTGACAGGGATGGTGAACATGTGGAGACTGAAAATCTATTAAAGGTATTCCTATAAGGTGTTAACATTTTTAAATTGATTTAAAAAAAAAAAAAAAGGTGTTAATATTTCTATGAGAGTATCTGTATATTAGAAAAGTATAGGTATACCCAATTTGTCAAAAATCTGTTTTTACAAAACAAAACACACAGCTTCCTCAAAGTGAAAGAAACAAGGGGAGGTTACTCTCATTTATGTAGCTAATGTTCAGATTACCCAAATAAGTAGAATTTTAATATTTTTTTTTGGGGGGGGGGGGGGTAAAAATATAATCTTATTGTATAGCAGGGTAGGGCATTGGTATACTTGATATTTACTAGACTTAATTTAGTATGGTATAAGGCCAACTTTATTTTTTATCATCATAGGAAATGGATAAACCAACCTGAGTTCAAATCCTGGATGAAGCCTACTCATATCCTGCTCATGCAGAGGGTTTACGTAAATACATATAAGATCAAATGTACGTGCATGGTGTAATGGTTAGAGTCGTAGGAAATGGACTCGTCAATCCGAGTTCAATTCTTCGATGAAGCTGTTTGCATTTCACATGGTGCTAATACCCTTGGGAAAGGTATGAATCCAAATTTCCTTCCAGCTATGGGTAAATAGCAGGGTAGACTGGGCTCTTTAACCATGGCTAGGTAACCAGTCTAGGAGAAGGAAAACTCTGAATTCAAACCTGTTAAACTGACCTTGTGTCACATCCTGCTCGTGCGGAGAGGTTGGTAAATATATATAAGACCAAATGTATGTATTTACTCAAATCCTGGGCACAAGTTCAATTTTTAAGCAGGTTTAAGTTCAGAGTTTTTGTTTTCCGAGTTCCGTAGCCATAACAAGGTTAAAGAGACAAGTCTGCCCTACTATTTCCCCATACATGGCAGGAGAATAGTTGGATGTATACCTTTCCTAAGGGTATTAGCTCTATGTGAAATGCAAACAGATTGGACCAGGATTTGAACTCTGGTCACCATATACATTTTCTGCAATGATAACTGTTACACCACTCAGCCTAATATAGATAGACACAAAATAATCTTCCAATCCATCAAGTGGAGACGTTTTGGCCAACTTTGAAAAATTTAGGTTAAAAAATATTGCTAGCACTAATAGGAAATATAGAAATATCTCAACCGTAAAGAATTGGTTCTAGCCCTGGTGTAAGGCAGATTAGCACCAATAGGGAATAGGCCACTGGAAGGATCTATCCACAGATTAGCACCAATATTAGGCCACCGAAGGATCTATCCACAGATTAGCACCAGTAGGGAATAGGCCACCGGAAGGATCTATCCACAGATTAGCACCAGTAGGGAATAGGCCACCGGAAGGATCTATCCACAGATTAGCACCAGTAGGGAATAGGCCACCGGAAGGATCTATCCACAGATTAGCACCAGTAGGGAATAGGCCACGGAAGGATCTATCCACAGATTAGCACCAGTAGGGAATAGGCCACCGGAAGGATCTATCCACAGATTAGCACCAGTAGGGAATAGGCCACGGAAGGATCTATCCACAGATTAGCACCAGTAGGGAATAGGCCACTGGAAGGATCTAGATTAGCACCAGTAGGGAATAGGCCACTGGAAGGATCTATCACAGATTAGCACCAATAGGGAATATGCGCAGGTCGGATCTAGCCACAATATAACAAAATGCCATTTGAAATATTAAGAAATTACTTTTTGCTTAACCTTTATCATGCAAAACATGCAAACAGTAATTATTAGAGTTGAGACGTATTTGTTCTTGGAGACTTCTTTGAATTTTATCACCTTTTTCAACTAATACTCAAAAATGAAGATTCTGCAACATTTGTAATTATTTTTTTTTTCCTGTTTTTTTTTTGTTTTGTTTTGTTTTTTTTCCAATTTAAACTTTAAGTTTTAAATTCTCAATATTAACAGATATTAGGTTTTGTTCTAGAAATGAATAAAACTTTAATTAGTAAATACTTAATATGATTAAAGACAAAGCTATGAATTAAAAAGTTTACAGCTTTGGAAAATCGTGTTTCATACAAGAAACTGTGGTAGGAAAAAAAATCATCATATTTTCTTTAACAAAATTAGAATACACCGACTGCACCTCTGCAGAGGGGTAAGCCTCTCCCAATGGGTCCACCTGTTGGCCATGGGTCGCGACCCGTGATGCTTAAGGATGGAACCCAGGTGGAAGAAAAGTCCATGACCTGCAACACTCCACTTAGAGAATGGTGGCTGAGGGTCTACATGTCCTGGGAATGACGTTAAACTCTATCTGATGGTGAGATTCCAGTTCTGGAGATTTGTGGAATGTAGAGCACCCCTTCATCACCATTGCTCCCAGGTCCACTCTGACCCAGAGTGGTAATACCTGTTAGGGTCTCATCTATGGGTTAAATAGAAAAATGTGTTTATAAAAAAAATTGAGTATCCATTAAGAATGAATCTATTTCAAAACTTTGTCAGCATTAAATGACCCACTGAGGTTGATATGCCGTAAACCAAACTTAACAAAATTAAACAGTTACTAGCACTGACTGTTCATAATTTATCTCTTTGCAAGTAAACTTAAAAAATCTGTTATGTGAAAATCGTTGTCTTGTTTTCAACTTCAAGCTTCCACCACTGCCTTTTTTTTTTGTTCTCCAAGCAATCGAGATTTAATGCATTGTTCTGAAAATGCTTTTTTTTTTCTATTTCTATTACAAGGTGTTTTTGTGGCCTTGGGTTTCAATTCATACTAGAGTGGTAGTACCTGTTAGTGTCCCATCTACGGTTTAAATAGAAAAACATGAGTTTATAAAAAAAATTGAGTATCCATTAAGAATGAATTTATTTCAAAATTTTGTCAGCATTAAATAACCCACTGAGGTTGATATGCCATAAAACAAAACAAACCAATGCAATGCAATTCCTACTAATCCATAAGCAATTCAGGCGCTGGGTGTAGTACTATCTACAATTTCAGTCATTTGCTAGGAAGCTTAGAATAGTTACTCAGTAAGTAAGGGGAGACAACTGTATACGTAAAAAAAATAATTGATGTGATTTGCTTTTGGTCTTGAAAGTTGGAATACAATTTTCTCATTAAATATTTCAAAATTTGGTTTTCTGGCAACAAAAAATAATTAATTTTTTGTCTGAATATTCTCAATTCTTTTCTTTTTCCTGTTTTTCCTCTTATGAAAAAAAAAAAGGGTAGAAATTTTAATTTTCTTTAAAGAACTTAAATATCATTTATAGTCTCTTGGTTAAAGGTTGGTTTTGAAATAATTATAATTTTGTTTAAATGTTGTTGTTTTTTTTTTTTTGTTTTGTTTTTTTATTATCATCATTAAGAAATTTCTACAAAACCAGGTAAGTTTAGTTTCTTGTTTCTTTTATTGGTGGTGGCAGCAGCAGCAGCAGATAAGCTTCACCTTTGAATTTTGATTCTCTAACCAATTATAATAGATAATTGGCTCTTAACAGGATCAACTGTCTTATCCAAGAACTATTGCAAATAAAGTTGTCTAATTTCCAAATGTTTATTTCACTGTGCACCGTTTACTATCTTTATAAATATGTATTGAATAAAGTTAACACTGAACTGCATCTAATGATGAGGCTCCAGTTCTGGAGTATGGAATCACCCTTTATTGCCATTACTCCCAGGTCCACTCTGACCTGGAGTGTCCCATCTATGGGTCAGATATATCTGTTTGAAAATTATTTGTATTAGATAAGGATACATAATATATAACTAGGGGCAAATTATTTGTATTAAATAGGAATTTGTTGATACCTTATAACCATGTGCAAATTATTTATATTAAGAATAGTTACTTGAAGCTATAATTGTTTACTAAAGATTATTATTAGTTACTTGAAACCATATAAATGTGTACAAATAACTATTTTTGAATAGAAATAATTACTTGAAATCATAATTTTTAGTATTAGATAAGAATACTTGAAACCATACAACTATGTGCAAATTATTGGTGTTAGTTATATGATATCAAATATTCCTGTGTACAAAATCTCTTTAACAGTTACACCAAAAATGTAAACATGAACATACAATGAATGCAAATCCCTAACGTTTAAGCATAGAATAACTCCAAACAGGTTGACATACCATTAAAATCAACCCATGGCAGAAAGGAAATGACAAACGCATTGTCTCACAAATCTACGCGTATTTATTTCTTTGTTATATTTCTATGTAGGGGGTATGTCAGAAAAGTTCCAGGACTGGTGTCTCAAAAAATTTATTTCCAAATATTTACTACAAATTATCCACTTCAAAGTAATCGCCCTGGAATTTAATGCACTTTTCCCATCCTTTTCTGCATGTTTATGCACTCCTGGAAGGATTCTCCGTAGCTCTGTCGTCAAGGCCTTTTTGATGTCGTGCACATCCTCAAAACTGGTTCCCTTGATGAAACCATTGAGCTTGGGAAAGAGGAAAAAATCCCATGGAGCCAGGTCGTAGACATGCTAATGATCGCCTGGCCCTGTGGCAAGAACTTGCAGTGGACGATGCCCCTCACGTCAAAATTTTCTGACATACCTCATATACTGGAAAGATTTTTGGTACATAACACAAAATACTGTAAACTTATTGTTGATTCTTGTTAATGTAGACAGAAAAAAATAATTTTGTCAAAGTTTTCAATAAATGTGTAAATACCAAACTATATACAAAAAAAAGTTGTGGGGAGGACCATATTTGACACACAGACTCACACTCACATACATTTGGAATGCTGAACAGATCTTGGGCTCAACTTGAATCCCTGAAACATACTATTCTATATGTTCATCTCAACAGTTTAACAAACTTGCCGCATCTTTTCTTGGCTGGACAAATTTCTTATTTAATGTAAAAACATGTTATTTCAATACTTATCAAAAAATTATTCTAATTTCTAAAATAATATATATATATATATATATATATATATATATATATAGATAGATAGATGCTGATAGGTATGTTTCCTGCATCCATGAAATCTAAAAGGACGCAGTAATATCATATCCATGCGTCCCAGTGTTTTTCTTTTTTCTTCCCTTACATTTCAATAGTTTCTTAGAAATGAATTACACAGGATAGGTTAGACAGCTTTAGTTGGGATCCATAAATTTTCACTGGGACTCATTCAAAGCAAATATGTGTATCTCAGGACACACTAAATCAAAAAGCTATCAGTATCACTGTGTGTGTGTGTGTGTGTGTGTGTGTGTGTGTATATATATATATATATATATATATATATATACTTTTCAACCTCCTCTCATATAACAAATTTAAGGATTTAACACAAAAAACTGGCCATTTTGAATGCACTAAACCTTAAAATTAATATTGGGAAAATTATCTAGAAGATTTGGTATCCTCATTTAATGATCACATTTGACCGACAGAGTGGCTTATTGTTGGTATCAGCCAGGCAGTGAGTCTATCCCCATTTCACTTGCGCTAGACCAGGGAGATTGTTTTGGCATCTGAGGTAGTGCCACACCTACCATCAGCTCCCCACTTTACCGCACAGGTCCCGGTGTTAGTCATCTGCTGAGTTGGTGAGGGCCGGTATTGAACCTGGAATCTTGTGGTTTTGAACCAGATTCACTACCAACTGAGCTAAACCTGCCTCTTAGGAGGTCACTTTACTGGAAAAATCTAATATCACCAATTAACAAGGCTGTTAGTTTGCTATATAAATATAAATAAAAAAATCAGTCACTATATACAATTTAGACGATGGTTTAGCTTAGTCGGTTGAGCATCCACCTAGAAATCACAAGGTTCTGGGTTTGATACTGGTCCTTGCCAACTTAGCACATGAGTAGCACAGCTTGGTTAATCTGATCTGTGCCTTAAAGTGGGGCGCTGATGGTAGATGTGGCGCTGCACATTAGCAAAACATCTCCCTGGTCTAGTGCTAGTGAAAATGGGATAGACTTCTTCACTGTCTGGTAAAAAACAACAGTAGGCCACTCTGCTGACTTTTAATTATACTTTTTTTTTTAAATATCTAATGGATATTGTTTTTATAGTTAATACAAGAAAAATTTTACAAATTGTGAAAATCCAATTATGAATATTTTTCAACACTTACGATAAATTTTTTAAAAAAACAGACACGTTTTTATACTAAAATAGTTTTTATTTAATAAGAAGAGAAATGCAGACAGTTTTTATTAACAAAAGATTTTTTATGTTTATTTAAATAAAAGGATGTTGTTCAGAAATAGTATCATACGATTTGTAAAATTTGTTTTTGTCAGATACAATATAAGTGTAAAAAATCGTCAGTTTGTTTATAATTATGTTTGAAGCGAAACTTACCGGTGACAAGTTAAAGTGTGAACCTTTCAATAGCGTGAGAAGCTATGATGCTTATTGGAGACCTGATCCAAAAAAATTTTCAAAGTTTTCAATGTACATTTTTCTTTTCCTTTTTATATGTATATAGAAAACTTTACTTGAACTCTTCAAAGAATATTGACTATATTTTCTTGCTTATGTTCATATTAACTGCCAATCTCCAAATTCAACAAAAACCTTGCACTTTTTAAATTACTTGGAAATATTTCATGATAAAAAGATATTTTCTTTCTTATTAAAAGAAAAAGTTGTTAATAGAAATAATTTCATTGTCTAAATTTACTTAATTTTAGGGTCTGCCTCCCATAGCACCAGCTGGGGATACAGGTAAGTCGCTTTAACTTTTTTCTTTTTTTTCTGATTCTAGTATTGGGACTATTTTTTTTTTTTTTTTTTTTTTTTTTTATTAATCACCACCGATAAAAAGAAAAGCTGAAGGAAAAATTATTTTAGTTATAAAAAAAAAATTCCCTTTTAGACTTGAAGAAAATCAAATTTTCTATCTACAATCAAAAAATTTCTGATTTCTATGTCTGGCCTTGATTGCCTTTATTTACATTAAGATCTTTAATAACAAATGTTGTCCTCATCTTTATCAGGATATATAAAAACAACGTTACCACCATTATACCCTCCGTCCTTCTTCAGGTGTACCTTGTCTGTTCAGGCATAGCAATGATTCAACCTGGGAAATCATTTTGCATAGTTTGTCCATAGAGCAAAAAAGGCATCAAAGAGCTTTTGAAGATTTCATCCAGATAATGACGTTATTGTTTTTTGCATGCCCATCAATCTAAGCATCATAATTATTTTTTTAAAATTGTATTGTTTATATTTTGTGCTTTTCACCATTAATTTATCTAAACTTAGCAGAAATTCTTTTTATTAAGCACAACAAATTCAACACACACACATAAAACACAAAAACACACAGGTACAACAAACATATACAGGTAATAAAAAAATCACCTCCACAGCTGTGTCTGGAGATCACACACACACACACACACACACACACACACACACCATACTAACTACTAAGACCTGCCTTACCCCCCCCAAAAAAAGTATAGGCCAAATATGAAATGATACTAAGAGATTGTTGGACAAATACTCACAGAGAATTTGGAGGAAGATATCACCAGGAATACAACAGAATGAACATATCCTAGCCACAAGGTAACGGGTCCAGAAATCAGATTTCAGAAATCTTCTGACGAAGGGATCTTTATCCCGAAATATTAAGAATAAATCAAAGGTCAACAAACAACATCATAGTTACCTCATTTTTCTTTATACTTGCATTGTGATAGTCTTCAAAAACAAATCACCAAACCTATATATATATATATATATATATATATATATATATATATATATATATATATATATATATATAAAAATTAATTTATTTATTTATTTATTTAATTTCAGATGTTGTTGAAAGTTCTGTTCCCTCGGCAACAGCAGCAAAGGTAAGTTGTCTTTTTTCTTTTTTTTTTTCTTTTTTTTTTTTTTTGCTTTTAAAGGGAAAATTCAAGTTTGCATTTTTTGAGAGGGGTTGAATTTTTCATTAGATTTCTTATACAATTTCACATAGAATGCAGAGCTTTAGTTCTCACACGAAGCAGTTACCCGGATTGCCTGGGTAGAGGGGGGGGGGTAATAAAAAGATAGTCTCGCAGATCCATTGATTGTTTTGGTCTTACATAATTGTTTATGTTTTAATCACAAACACAACCATTGCATTTGTGATTAAAACATAAATCAATTATGTAAGACCAAAACAATCAATGGATCTGCGAAATTATCTTTTTATTACCCCCCCTCTACCCAGGCAATTTTCCATTTTGTTACAATTCAAATCCTAATTTTTAAATATCTTCCCAAAATATAATATCTTCATTATTTTTGCACAAGAAGCAAGCTTTGATGATAGTGAATGTGTATATATATTTACTTTGTCATTAATTGTTTTATTTTTGTAGTTTCCTCCAATATACATACACACCAACTGTCCTTATATATATATATATATATATATATAAGATTAGACAATCCTCATTTTCTAAAGGCTAAATTTTGCGAAAACGAGGATTTTTAGTAGCCGATCTTTGATGCTATTTCCTCAAACAATAATGCAAGTAAAAGATCTAATTTTTGGTATCAGTATTCAGTATACTAATACACAACTTTGCATAGATGGACAATTCGATATTTTTTTAAAGTGAAAAATCAACCTACCCTAATGCACATGCATCCATGTCATATTTGTGAAATTAGTCATTTTGATGAACCGTGTTATTTGATTTAATATTCATATTTTTTATTTCTTGTAGGTGCTTCCAGAAGATACGAAATCTGAAGATGATGAAAATAGTAATGATCGTCAGAAATCTATGTATTACGGCAGGTATGTCATCCTTTCATTACCTCTACGCCCCCTTTTTTATGCCCAAATAGGTCAATTAGTATCATCATTAAACAGTGTATCATCATAAAATGTCTATTATCTCAAAATAAACTCCATTTCAAAAAACAGTAAGTCTTATAGAAGCAAAAGATCTGTTGTTTGATACTTTTCCAAATTATTAAAAGTAAGTAAAGTCGTCAGGGTGGCCAGACAGTGAGGGAGTTTATCCCCTTTTCACCAGCGCTAGACCAAGGAGATTGTTTTTGGCATCTGAGGTGGAGCGCCACACTTACCATCAGCTCCCCACTTTACTGCACAGATCCCTGTGCTAGTCATACACTGAGTTGGCAAGGACCGGTATCAAACCAGGAACCTTGTGGTTTCAAGGCGGATGCTCTACCAACTGCCTGCCACGCACTGCCAAGTCCTAACCCTAACCCTAGCCCTAACGCCGTGCCTGCCGGGCACTGCCGAGTTCCGTTCATGCGCGTCCACAAATTAGATGACGAGGCATTTGGCTACATACATTAAGAGAGTCATAGTTACTTCCGCCGTTTACCCGCACTTGGTTGATCGATAGTTCTTTCTTGATTCAGAGCACTGAGCAGAAATCACATCGCGTCTGTTCGGGTCGACCGTACTAGTTCTGAGTTGACCATTCGCTGCCGGAGTCCAACTGAGCTAAACTGGCCCTTATAATCCAATACTGGTTAATTAGTGCTCATGCCTTTTTGGAATATGTGTATTTTAAAACTTTGCCTATAAATACATTATTGAGATATGATAATTCCGTGAATAGTAGTTATACACACAGCCCTGTCGGTTGGGGTTTTAGAATACACTGACTGCACCTCTGCAGAGGGGTAAGACCCCCCCCCCTCAATGGGGCCACCTGTTGGCCGTGGGTGGCAACCCGTGATGCTTAAGGATGGAATCCTGGTGGTTGAGCAGTCCATGATTTACAACACTCCACCCTTACTTAGGCTAGACTGGCAGTTGGAGAGGCCCCCTCCAATCAATCAGCTGGTCACATCAAGCCTCAGCACCTATATGGCAGTGGCTCTTCATGTCCTGTGTATGATGTTAAACTCTAACTGATGGTGTGATTCACCTGGAGTGGTAGTACCTATTAGGATCCTATCTATCAGCTCCTTACTTTACCGCACAGATCACTGTACTACTCATACGTTGGGTTGGCGAGGGTCGGTATCGAACTCGGAACCTTGTGGTTCTTAGTTGAATGCTCTATTCACTGAGCTAAACCAGCCCTATTAGAATTAATAAACAAACATTTTCTAATCTTTACAAATTAAAAATAAAAATGTAAATTGATAGGCCAGCTGCCATGATATAATCAGAAAGTATTTATTTATTTAAATGAAATCAGTTCCAAATAAAAAGTGAACAAAATTGTTAGCAAAGTCATGTCTCATTTTAAAAACTTCAAATAAATACTATTTCTCTGAATTTTTGAGATGAGGCTTGATAATTAGTATTATTTGGATTATTTAGACTATTGTCCTTCCTCTTTATTGTTATTTGTACAATGTTTCAGCTGATGTGCCTCCGGCCTTCTTCAGATATTTATTTTCGGATTCGGGAGCCTTCTCGAACTCGGGAACCTTCTTTTCGGATTCGGGAGCCTTCTCGAACTCGGGAATCTTCTTTTCGGATTCGGGGGCCTTCTCGAACTCGGGAATCTTCTTTTCGGATTCGGGGGCCTTCTCGAACTCGGGAACCTTCTTTTCGGATTCGGGGCCTTCTCGAACTCGGCTTCGGAAACTCGGGGAACCTTCTTTTCGGATTCGGGGGCCTTCTCGAACTTGGGAACCTTCTTTTCAGAGTCAGGATTCAAATAAATGTTCAACCATCATAGTTGACACAGGTGATAAATGAAAGAACTGAAGGGAAAATATTCAATTTTTAAATCCAGCATCTTCTCATGAATTAGTTGTTGATTCTTTAAACAAATATTTACTTGTCTCTCTAGATTGGAAAAGGTACAAACCCCCCTAACCCCTGACTTTTCAAATAGGGGGGGTCCCCGCTGCATAGTGCCTAACGTACTGGACTGCACATTGTAATTAGCGAGTTTGAACTCCAGTCATGCTATTATGTTAGTACTAATACCCTTGGAAAAGGTATGGAACCCTCATCCCCACTGCTATGTGTTAAACAGTACAACTACTGTTCTTCTACAAGGATGGCTTTGGCATTAAATAACCCACAAAGGTTGATATGCCATTAAATAAAGAAACTAAACTAAACCAAACAAGTTTTCTATATGTAAATGTATAAGTTTCAATCTACATATGATAGATTTCTTCATATCAAAATAGTGGGGAGTCTCCATGGCACACTGGCTAACATATTGAACTGTGATATTATAGTAAGTGAGATCAAACTTCAGTTGTGCTATCACATTTACTTTCAGACTAATACCCTTGGGAAAGGTATGAAAACCTCACCACACCCCCAGCTATGGGTTAAATAGTACCACTAGTGTTCTTTTACAAGGATGGATTTGGCATTAAATAACCCACGAGGATTGATATGTCATTAAACAAAGAAACCAAACCAAACCTTGTCTCTGTACAATAAGTTTATCTTTGGATTATTCGGACTATTGTCTTCACCTTTATTGTTATCTGTATAACGTTTCAGTCAATTTGCCCTTTGGCCTTCTTCGGGTATTTTTTGTCGGACTCTGGAACCATCTCTTCGAACTCTTGAACCTTCTTGACAAACTCAGCAGCCTTCATGTCGTAATAGGGAGCCTTCATGAAACTTGTGTTGATAACAATAAAGATGAGGACAATAGTCTGAATGATCCAAATTATCAAGCCTCATCACAAAAATTCAGAGAAAAAGTTCATGTTTGTTTATTTATTTGAATTGGTCTTTTTTTTTTTTTTTTTTTTTTTTCAGACAACCAAGCCGTGATAAACGGGAGTTGCAATTGGCCATCAATACTCACAAAGAGAGGAATGGGATGCTGGAACGTGTCAACAGTGAATTGAACCAGGAACTCCAGGAGGTCATGGAGCAGCGGATTGCTCTGGAGATCCAGCTGGAGCACCTGAGGCCCTACCACAGCTGACTAGTGTCGACCTATTGAACTGCATAATTATTAAAATGGGAAAAAAATAAAAGACATGAAATAAAAGAATGACCTTTGACACCTGCATACAAAAGGAGAAAAATAAAAAAACAAAATATGATGCAGCAGCAGCAGCAGCAGTCAGTCGAGTTCAAGTGTGTGAGGTTTTTGGAGTGAGTAGATGTGAGGAGAATGATTGATATAGGTAATACCTACTACACATGCAAACATAGTAAAAAAGATTTTTTTTTTTTTTAAGAATCTTTGTTCTCCTTTCCAAAGAAGATATACTCCTCCATTAATCTCTCTCCTTTTGAACTGTAGAATCCAATGATCAACAAACTGGCTGAAATTTTAAAATAAAAAGAAAAATATGATTGAAATGAAGAATTTTAAAAAAAGGGGGGAGGGTAATTTTTTTTTTTTTTTTT
>CM042145.1:19693406-19700906 GCA_023376005.1 Doryteuthis pealeii | reverse complement strand
TCACTTAATTACATAAAGAGGAGTCGGAGGTTTACAACAGAAACATTGATTTCATGTGTTTGAGTATATTAATGGCCTAAAGTTGTCTGTACAACCAGACAGCGAGGGAGTCTATCCCCTTTTCACTAGCACTAGACCAAGGAGATTGTTTTGGCATCTGAGGCGAGGTGCCACACCTACCACCAGCTCTCCTCACTTTACAACACAGATCCCTGTGTTACTCATACGCTGAGTTGACGAGGGCCGGTATTGAACACAGAACCTTGTGGTTCCTAGTCTAACGCTCTACTACTGAGCTAAACTGGCCCTAAAATGATTAATATATTCTTAATTAGAATGATAAACATTTTACTTATGTTGATAAAAGACCCCCCCCCAAAAAAAAGAAGCCTTTTAGAATTGCTTATCCTGTAGATTTTTTCCTTTTAACCCTTTGAGCCCAAATTTACCCTTTGAGATGATCTCTGCACCATAAGCTGGTGCTACAGTGTGTTGGGGAGGGGGGATAAGTATCATTGGTATAATGGCTTCAAAGTATCCTTTGGGTACTAGAGACACCAAATAACCTTTATTTATATATATATATATATATATATATTGAACAAATAAAAGGTTTAGCTTTTATTTATTAACATATGGACAATCTTTACTGATTATATATATTTACTGTAATGTTATATAGTTACTGAATATATATATATATATATATATATACACACATTAAGGCATTTGAGTTATCTCCCTTGCAAAACATTTGGAAAGACTATGAACATAGTTTGTAAATTATTATTGCACTGGAAATTACTTCATCAGGATTTTGGCCGATTCTTCTTAGATACTCTTAGGAAAAATCTCTCCAATTTTTTTTATATGGCAATATGTACCTAAAAGGATCATATAAATATAATATTGGCTGATACATTCTTAGGCCTTCCTCATTTTGCCTTAAGAGGAAAATCAAAGAATCTATCAACTTAAACATTGTATTAAAAATAACATAAGAAATAAGTTTTAAAAATGTCTGTAAGTATATATATATATATATATATATATATATATATATATATGAGTAAGGAAATGAATCCGATGGTATAAGTATAGATAAAAGGATATGAAAACACACAATGCTGTTAAAATGAAAATATTTTATATCATATTCATAGCTAATATTGAACAATATTTTGATTTATCTTTTTGGAACATCAATGTTTTCGTTTTGAATTCAAATTATTTTCAGCCTCTCTCTCGATGAGTCCAGTTTAAAAACAAGCTCTGATGATGATTTTATAAATCGAAATATTGTTCAATATTAGCTATGAATATGATATAAAATGTTTTCATTTTAACAGCATTGTGTGTTTTCATATCCTTTTATCTATCTAATATATATATATATATATACACACACACACACACACACACACACACCAAAGTCAGATAATGGTTTGATTCTTTCCTCTATATTCAGTTTGCTTGCTTTATTGTATGTTTTCATTACAAAAAGTTGGTTCACGCTTGATTCTGATGCAGGAGGGGGGGTCAAAAATATATACAGGGTGTTTAAAATCATTATATTATATACAGCAAATCTCAGAAATGTTAACATTTTTTTTTAAATCTCATCCTGTTCACTATCCCTGTCAACAACTTATTGGACTCTTCCTCGGGTGATCTCTGTAATATCACTTCTGCTTTTTCTAATAAAGATACTCCCATAGAAATACTTACATTTTTTTTTTAATCAACTGTGGAAGATTCCAAGAATGAGATGAGTTGACAAGGATGATAAAACATGTGAAGATTGTTTTGAAATTATATTCTAGAGGTATTCCTAAGGTGTTAACCTTTTTTTTTTTCTTTTTAAATCACCCTGTATTATTATTTTATTTTAAGGTGTTATTTGAAACATTATTTATACAGTAAATAAACATTAACATTAAATATTTTAACTTGGTAATCCTTAACTATTTCCTCGTAAATTCCTACCATAAAATAAACTGAACCCTCATTTTAAGTCCGTGTTTTTGCAATAAATGTTTTATATTTTCTTTATTTGTTAAAGAATAAAGAAAATATATTTAGTATTGTAAAATAACGGGTGCAAGAAAAATAAAACATTTATTGCAAAAACACGGACATAAAATGAGGGTTCAGTTTATTTTATGGTAGGAATTTACGAGGAAAAAGTTAATGATTACCTTTAACTTATTAACTTAGTTATTAATTAAATTTATGGAAAACTATTTTAGAAGAGTTTTTTGTTTTTTGTTTTTTTTTAAGCTTAATATAATCAAATCTATAAATGGTCAAGGGAAGTAACTCGTAAGTACCCAAATATTCAAAAATGCTTTCTTTTTTAAGAAAATCTTTCAAGCCTGAATGACAGCATTGAATCCCTTATAACGTTTTAAAGGAACTTTTTACAGTGAAGAAAATAAAATGTTAGAAACATTCAGAATTAACCAAATCTATGATGTCATTTACTAGGAAATCAGAAAAATACACAGAAAAAAAAAAGAAAAAAACGTTAACATTTTTATGGGAGTTCTTTTGTGATCTTATGATTTTAAAGTCTCCACCTGTTCACCGTCCCTGTCAACACGTTAATGAAATCTTTCCCAGGTGGTCTCCATAATATCAGTTCTGCTTTTCTAATAAAGATCTCTCATATAAATGTTAACATTCTTTTTAATCACCTGTGGGAGATTCCAATAATGTGTTGACAGGGATGGTGAACATGTGGAGATTATTTGAAATAATATCATAAAGGTACTCCAATAAAGGTGTTAACCTTTTTTTTTTCTTTTTAAATCACCCTGTACTTTAAAACATATGGTTTACTCTGTATTGCTAAAGATAGTGCCATTAGCAAGCTAACCCAAATTGTGAATTAAGTTGAAACTAATGAGCCTAAATAAAGGGGACATAAGGATGAGGAATAAATATAACAAGAACGAGAGAGAGAGGATGGAGGTAAGTCTGAAAAAACATACTAAGGGATAATCTATATTTGACTAATGAGACATACAGACATTTTTTTATGCTTTATAAATATGGAAAATATTTTGAACATTGTCAGTTTTGATGGAAACATTAATAAAAGATGATTTTATCTATCTTGTCTCTTAGTCAAATATTTGATTATTTGCAAGTGTTTTTTTTTTTTTTTTTTTTTTTTTTAAGGAGTACCTTCAGCCTCTATTTTTGAAATGGTCCAACAAATAACAATAGCCATTGTAGATTTGTGACTCTACATGTCTGTGAAATGGAATCTTGATTAATTATGAATATTAAATATAGGGATAATCAATATTTGACTAATGAGATAGATTTTTTTAAATTTTTTTTTTTTTTTTTTTTACTACCCCCTAAAGTCAGAGCTATCATCGTCAAATGATTTACTATTATAAAAAATGTTCTAAATCGTAGCCCTAACAAAGTATGTACAGTTTGAATATACTATTTCCACAAAATTTCTGCTGCTGTGTTGCAACTTTTTCAATGATTCATGATTGTTTTTATGAGTTTAATGTGGATTATCTTCAGGTAAAGGTTTTTAAAAATTAAGATAATTTATTTTGGATTATTTGGACTATTGTCCTCTTTATTGTTATCTGCACAACAAGTCCGACAAGAAATCCCTGAAGAAGGCCTGAGGGCACATCGGCCGAAACGTTGTGCAGATAACAATAAAGATGAGGTCAATAGTTCAAATAATACAAATTATCAAGCCTCATCTCAAAAATTCAGAGAAATAGTAAGATCATTTATTCAGATAACACACATTCAAATGTGAAGTGGGTTTTTTTTTTTTAGGGGGGGGGGGGGTCTTTCTTTCTTAAACTTATTTTAACTGAGAAATTTGTTTTTCTTCTTTCTTAAACTAGAAATTGTTTTCTGAGAAATTGTTTTCTTCTTCTTTCTTAAACCTATTTTAACTGAGAAATTTGTTTTTCTTCTTCTTTCTTAAACCTTTTTAACTGAGAAATTTGTTTTCTTCTTCTTTTCTTAAACTTATTTTAACTGAGAAATTTGTTTTCTTCTTCTTTCTTAACCTATTTTAACTGAGAATTTGTTTTCTTCTTTCTTAAACCTATTTTAACTGAGAAATTTGTTTTCTTCTTCTTTCTTAAACTTATTTTAACTGAGAATTTTTTTTTCTTCTTTCTTAAACCTATTTTAACTGAGAAATCAAATATCTTATACCTCCTCTTCTCCCAGCTATATGGGGTCTATAAACAAAGTATAATTTCCTTTATTAGGAAATCCTCAGTAAGCTTAATTCAAAATGTCCAATATTTGTGCTTTGGGATCAAACTTCACATGTTGATGAGTGTGTAATTTGAATAAGATGACTCATCTTTTAAAAATCTGATGAAAAAAAATTTGAAACGAAAAAATTTTTAAAAAAAATACTTGTTTGAAAGTAAATGAAACAAAGTGAACAAAAACTTTTTTCTGTTGAGCATTGTCAGCAAAGATCTGGAAAAAATTTTTAAAATCTGGAGATTAGGTTGAGATTTTCAATTAGCCCGAGATGAAAATGTGAAATACATATATAGTGAACAAAACAAACTTTTTCTGTTGAGCATTGTTAGCAAAGATCTGGAGACCAGTTGAGATTATCAAATGGTTTATATATATATATATATATATATATATATATATATATAGTAGTCTTTTTCTAGCTCGATTATGGATGTAAGAGCTGTATTTATTCATTCATTATAGTGTACAATATATTTAAGGGGCAATTATTACCATTGGTTTCCAAGCAGCATGTTAGCCACTTTTCGTCAACGCGCCTGTTAAGATTTAACAGGTTCATTGTCTTGACAAAAAGTGGCAAACATGTTATTTGGAAACTAATGGTAACAATTACCTTAAATGTATGTTACACTATAATAAATAAATATATATATGTAACTTACAAAGAAAGAAAAACTTAACTAACCGTCATCCCGTTATAATTTTTATTTCAACCAGAAACTCAAAGAAATTTGTTGAGGTCTAGCCTCATCAGACGGGTTTTTACAAAATACAGGGATCTTCAAAAAAAAAAAAAATTATATAACCAGAAAATTTTTTTCTGGCTATATGATTTTTTTTTTTTTATTTGAAGATTTTTTTTAAAAATATATATATATATATATATCTCATCCCTTGAGATTGTTGGCACTTAAGAAGAAGAATGTTGAACCTATTGCAATGAAGTTCTTTACTGCTTAAAGATATTACTTGAAATGAGTCCTTGTCATTGATTTGAGTGGCAAATATTGTTTGTTTTGTTTTTTTTATTATCTTAACCATTTCAGCCACTGCACTCTTTGGCCTTCTTCAGGCGGCCTAGTACTAGGTTTAAGCATCAAAGCTTTGTATGGACAGGAGCAATTGGTCATCCGGTCATCCAACCCCACCAACAAACTATGCCCGAGGAAGGTCAAGAACACACCAGCTGAAACATGAAGAAAGAAAGGAGGAACGAGGAGGGGAGTAGAAAGAAAGAAAGAAAGGAGGGTAAGGATGAAGGGGGGGTATGAGAGAACATAAATGAACAATTGATGTTTATAAACATCAATTGAAGCTATTTTTGGCCTTACTTGTACATTTTGTTTCTCTGTGTGAGAGAGAGAGAGAGATTAACCTAAAAAGAAATCTATACAATCTTCTCAATATCTTCATCACCAAACTTAAAGAAAAATTATCTAGCAACAAACTTCTGTAACTTTAAAAGAATTTTTTTTTTTTTTTTTTTTTTTTTTAATTAGCATCTTAATTATACCAACTTGATTTTATTTTTATTATTTGGATTATTCCAACTATTGTTATATGCACAACGTTTGAGTAGGAGGTTCCCAAGTCCAATAAGAAATAGCTGAAGAAGGCCGGAAGGCACATTGGCTGAAATGTTGTGTAGATAACAATAAAGACGAGGACAATAGTTCAAATAATCTAAATAATAAAAATTATCAAGCCTCATCTCAAAAATTAAGAGAAATTGAATTTATTTAATTATTTTATTTTAATCTAGAACTGCACATTAGATATTTTTATTAGACTGTTACATATGAATTGTTTAATTTAGTAAATTTTTAAATATTTCTGAACCAGAAAATCTCTAGGTAAAAACTAAAACTCTTAATTTCCAATTCTTTCTTTCTTAATTGAATATTATTAATTACCTGTTCTCCTCGATGGTGATTTTCATATTGATAAATTACATAGATTAGGATTGGTTGGATTTTACAGCATGCTAACCACTGTTGGGTCATTTTATGCCGAAAGCGTTTTTGATGGGTATTCAATTTTTTTGTTAAACTCAATTTTTTCTATTTAACCCATAGATAGGACCCTAACAAATACTACCACTCCAGGTCAGAGTGGACCTAGGAGTAATGGTGATGAAGGGGTACTCCACACTCCCCAGAGCTCCAAAATTGGAACTTCACCATTAGATGCAGTTTAACGTCATACCCAGGACACTAAGACCCTCAGCCACTGCCTTCTAGCACATATATAATAAGAAGGGTTGGGGTTTGCCATAAGGGCAATAGGGTTGGGACATAGATTAGGGTGGGTCAAAGATTTTGTCATATTTTGGTAAAGTGAGACACAATTTGAGCAGCTCTAGAGGTTTTTTGCCAACATCATGAGTGTGACAAACCATACTGGACTATGAGATGCAGAATACTACTCATCAGATTTGCCTCTACGGTTTGAAATTCACATTTTTAAGGCTTGCCTCATCATCAAGGTTCTTGTAACTGGTTTACTGTGCCTTCACCTTTTTGAAAAAAACAAATGTTTTTAGTTGTTTTCACTGCATTATAGTCCCAGTTTGAACTCCTAAGTTTTCCAATAATTTTGGTAAGCATTCCATTTCATCCTACAAATAACCAACATGCTGAGCAATCATATCTGGATCAATGTTATCTATAAGGGTGAGTCAAAAGTTTTCCCAATATTTTGGTAATATGAGACAATTTGGCAGTTTCATATTACCAAGGTTGTGAAGATGATGCCACTTGCTGGATTTGCTTCTATGGCTCAGAGCACAGACTTGGAATCCACAGTTATAGACCTACCTGATCAAGGTTCTTGAAACCTAAGTAAAATTTCTTCAGTGGTATTATAGTCCAGTTTGAACTCATAAAGTATAAGTTCCTGAATTAGACTATGGAGCTCATTTATCTGTACAGCCTTCAAATCACACACAATGAAGCAATGAAGCAATGTGTCAGTGCACCAACTAAAATAATATGACAACCACATACGCTCTATGGCTTGAACACAAATCAGAAATAGTTATAAAAATATAGGATCAAGTTTGTAACTGATTTAAAAAGAAACTTAATAATTGATCCCAGTATTTATAACAGATCTGCATATAAAAAAAAAAATTAAAGTCGTCAGGGCAGCCTAATGTCGGTATCAGCCAGACAGCGAGGGTGTCCTATCCCCCTTTTCAACTAGCACTAAAGACCGACGGAGATTTTTTAG
>CM042145.1:19629739-19693306 GCA_023376005.1 Doryteuthis pealeii | reverse complement strand
ACTTTACAACACAGATCCCGGTTACTCATACCTGAGTTGACGAGGCCGGTAATTGAACACAACCTGTGGTCCTAGTCAAGGCTCTACTGATGAGGCTAAAACTGGCCCAAATTGATTAATCATATTCTTAATTAGAATGATAAACATTTATTTATGTTGAATAAAGACCCACCCACCCACCCCAAAAAAGAAGCCTTTAGAATTGCTTATCTGTAGATTTTTTCCTTTTACCCTCTGAGATATCTCTGCACCAATAAGCTGTGCTACAGCTGGTATGGGGAGGGGGGATAAAGTATCATTTGGTAATGGCTTCAAGGTATCGTTTGGGTACTAGAAGATACTAAATATCATATTATATATATATATATAATATATATAGATATATATATATATATAAATAATGAACAAATAAAAGGTTTAGCTTTTATTATTAACATCATGGACAATCTTGTACTGATTATATACTATATATATATATTATATATTATAGTATATATATTTACTGTAAAGTTATATAGTACTGATTTTTAACTATATATATATATAAATCTACAGATTAAGCCATTTGAGTATCTCCCTTGCAAATTTTGGAAAGACCATTGAAACATAGATTTTTGTAAATTATTATTGCATGAAATTACTTCATCAGGATTTTGGCCGTTTTTTTAATGCTCCTAGGAAAATACTTCTCCCAATTTTTTTTATATGGCAATATGTACCTAAAAAGGATCAGATAAATATAATATGGCTGATACATTCTTAGTCCTTCCTCATTTTGCCTTAAGAGGAAAAACAAAGAATCTATAACTTAAAATTGTATTAAAAATACATAGAAATAGTTTAAAAATTGTCTTAAGTATATATATATAATTATATATATATATATAAAGTAAACAGTAGGAAATGAATCCACAGTATAAGTATAGATAAAGGATATGAAAACACACAATGCTGTTAAAATGTAAATATTTATATCATATTCATAGCTAATATTGAACAAATTTTGATTTATCTTTTTGGAACATCATGTTTTCCGTTTTGAATTCAAATTATTTTTCAGCCTCTCTCTCGAGAGATCTGGTAAAACAAGCTCTGATGAATGATTGTATAAATCGAAATATTGTTCAATGGATAGCTATGGAATATGGATATAAAATGTTTCATTTAACAGCATTGTCTGTTTTCATATCCTTTTATCTATCTAATATATATATATATTACTATATATATACACATAACACACAAACACCAAAGTCAGATAATGGTTTGATGGCTTTCCTCTATATTCAGTTTGCTTGCTTTATTGTGTTTTCCATTACAAAAAGTTGGTTCACGCGTTGGATTCTTGATTGCAGGAGGGGGGGGGGGTCAAAATAATACAGGTGTTTAAAATCATTATATTATATACAGCAAATCTCAAAATGTTAACATTTTTTTTTTAAATCTCATCCTGTCACGTATCCCTGTCAACAACTTTATGGACTCTTCCCCGGGTGATCTCATTGTAATATCCACTTTCTGCTTTTTCTAATAAAGATACTCCCATAGAAATACTTACATTTTTTTTTAATCAACTTGGAAGATTCCAAAGAATGAGATGAGCTTGCAAGATGATAAAACATGTGAAGATTGTTTTGAAATTATATTCTAGAGTATTCCTATAAAGGTGTTAACCTTTTTTTTTCTTTTTAAATCACCCTGTATTATTATTTTTATTTTAAGTGTTATTTGAAACATTATTTATACAGTAAATAAACATTAACATTAAATATTTTAAACTTGGTAATCCTTAACTATTTCCTCGTAAATTCCTACCATAAAAATAAACTGAACCCTCATTTTATGTCCGTGTTTTTGCAATAAATGTTTTATATTTTCTTTATTTCTAAAGAATAAAGAAAATATATTAGTATTGTAAAATAACGGGTGCAAGAAAAATAAAACATTTATTGCAAAACACGACATAAATGAGGGTTCAGTTTATTTTATGAGGAATTTACGAGGAAAAGTAATGATACCTTTTAACTTATTAACTTAGTTATTCTTAATTAAATTTATGGAAAACTATTTAGAAGAGTTTTTTTTTTTTTTTTTTTTTTTTTAAGCTTAATATAATCAAATCTAAAATGGTCAAGAAGTAAACTCGTAAGTACTCAAATATTCAAAAATATTTAAGAAAATCTTTCAAGCCTGAATGACAGCATTGAATGCCTTATAACGTTTTAAAGAACTTTTTACAGTGAAGAAAATAAAATGTTAGAAACATCAGAATTAATTAAATCTATGATGTCATTTACTAGAAATCAAAAAATACACAGAAAAAAAAAAAGAAAAAAACCGTTAACATTTCTATGGAGTCTTTTGTGATCTTATGATTTTAAAGTCTCCACCTGTTCACCGTTCCTTCAACACGTTAATGAAATCTTTCCCAGGTGGTCTCCATAATATCAGTTCTGCTTTTCTAAAAATTACTCTCATATAAATATTAACATCTTTTTAATCACCTGGAGATTCAATAATGTGGTTGACAGGGAGTGAACATGTGGGAGATTATTTGAAAATAATATCATAAAAGTACCCCAATAAGGGTGGTTAACCTTTTTTTTTTTTTTTTTTAAATCCCCTGTACTTTAAAACATATGGTTTACTCTGTATTGCTAAGATAGTGCCATTAGCAAGCTAACCCAAATTGTGAATTAAGTTGAAACTAATGAGCCTAAATTAAAGGGACATAAGGATGAGGAATAAATATAACAAGAACGAGAGAGAGTAGATGGACGTAAGTCTGAAAAAAACATACTAAGGAGGATAATCTATATTGACTAAGGAGACAGATACAGACATTTTTTTTTATGCTTATAAATATGGAAAAATTTTGAACATTGTCAGTTTTGATGGAAACATTAATAAAAGATGATTTTATCTATTCTTGTCTCTTAGTCAAATATTGATTATTTGCAAGTGTTTTTTTTTTTTTTAAATTTAAGAGTACCTTCAGCCTCCATTTTGAAATGGTCCAACAAATAACAATAGCCATTGTAGATTTGTGACTCTACATGTCTGTGAAATGGAATCTTTGATTTAATTATGAATATTAAAATATAGGGATAATCAATATTTGACTAATGAGATAGATTTTTTTTTAATTTTTTTTTTTACCACCCCCTAAAGTCAGAGCTATCATCGTCAAATGATTTACTATTATAAAAAAATGTTCTAAATCTTAGCCCTAACAAAGTATGTACAGTTGAAATACTATTTCCACAAAATTTCTGCTGCTGTTTTGCAACTTTTCAATGATTCATGATTGTTTTTATGAGTTAATGTGTGATTATCTTCAGTAAAGGTTTTAAAAATTAAGATAATTTATTTTGGATTATTTGGACTATTTCCTCTTTATTGTTATCTGCACAACAAGTCCGACAAGAAATCCCTGAAGAAGGCCTGAGGCAATCGCCGAAATACAAGATAACAATAAAGATGAGCGTCAATAGTTCAAAATAATACAAATTATCCAGCCTCATCTCAAAAAATCAGAGAAATAGTAAGATCATTTATTCAGATAACACACATTCAAATGTGAAGTGGGTTTTTTTTAGGGGGAGAGGTCTTCTTTCTAAACTTATTTTAACTGAGAAATTTTTTTTCTTTCTTCTTTCTTAAACCTATTTTAACTGAGAAATTTGTTTTCTTCTTCTTTCTTAAACTTATAACTGAGAAATTGTTTCTTCTTTCTTTTTCTTAAACTTAATTTAACTAAGAAATTGTTTTCTTCTTCTTTCTTAAACCTATTTTAACTGAGAAATTTGTTTTCTTCTCTTTCTTAAACCTTATTTTTAACTGGAAATTTGTTTTCTCTTCTTTCTTAAACTTATTTTAACTGAGAAATTTTTTCTTCTTCTTTCTTAAACTTATTTTAACTGAGAAATTTGTTTTCTTCTTCTTCTTAAACTTATTTTAACTGAGAAATTTTTTCTTCTTCTTTCTTAAACTTATTTAACTGAGAAATTTGTTTTCTTCTTTCTTTCTTAAAACTTATTTTAACTGAGAAATTTGTTTTCTTCTTTCTTCTTAAACCTATTTAACTGAGAAATGTTTTCTTCTTCTTTCTTAAACTTATTTTAACTGAGAAATTTGTTTCTTCTTCTTTTCTTAAAACTTATTATTTAACTGAGAAATTTGTTTTCTTCTTCTCTTAAACTTATTTTAACTGAGAAATTGTTTTCTTCTCTTTCTTAAACTTATTTTAACTGAGAATTTTGTTTTCTTCTTCTTTCTTACTTATTTTTAACTGAGAAATTTGTTTCTTCTTCTCTAAACTTATTTTATGAAGAAATTTTTTTTCTTCTTTCTTAAACCTATTTTAACTGAGAAATCAAATATCTTATACCTCCTCTTCTCCCAGCTATATAAGGTCTATAAACAAAGTATAATTTCCTTTATTAGGGAAATCCTCAGTGAGCTTAATTCAAAATGTCCAATATTTGTGCTTGGGATCAAACTTCACATGTGATGAGTGTGTAATTTGAATAAGATGACTCATCTTTTTAAAAAATTCTGATGAAAAAAAAATTTGAAACGAAAAAAATTTTAAAAAATACTTGTTGAAAGTAAATGAAACAAAGTGAACAAAAACTTTTTCTGTGAGCATTGTCAGCAAAGATCTGGAAAAAATTTTAAAATCTGGAGATTAGGTTGAGATTTTCAAGTAGCCCGAGATGAAAATTGAAATACATATATAGTGAACAAAACAAAACTTTTTCTGTTGAGCATTGTTAGCAAAGATCTGGAAAATGAAAAGATCTGGAGAACCAGTTGAATTATCAAATGGTTATTATATATATATATATATATATATATATATATATATATATATATATATATATAGTAGTCTTTTTCTAGCTCGATATGGATGTAAGAGCTGTATTTATTCATTCATTATAGTGTACAATATATTTAAGGGGCAATTATTACCATTGGTTTCCAAGCAGCATGTTAGCCACTTTTCGTCAATGCGCCTGTTAAGATTTAACAGGTTCATTGTCTTGACAAAAAGTGGCAAACATGTTATTTGGAAACTAATGGTAACAATTACCTTAAATGTATGTTACACTATAATGAATAAATATATATATGTAACTTACAAAGAAAGAAAAACTTAACTAACCGTCATCCCGTTATAATTTTTATTTCAACCAGAAACTCAAAGAAATTTTGTTGAGGTCTAGCCTCATCAGACGGGTTTTACAAAATACAGGATCTTCCAAAAAAAAAAAAAAAAAAAAAAAATTATATAACCAGAAAAAATTTTTTCTGGCTATATGATTTTTTTATTTTTATTTGAAGATTTTTTTTAAAGATATATATCTTATCCCTTGAGATTTTTGGCACTTAAGAAGAAGAAGAATGTTGAACCTATTGCAATGAAGTTCTTTACTGCTTAAAGATATTACTTGAAATGAGTCCTTGTCATTGATTGAGTGGCAAATATTGTTTGTTTTGTTTTTTTTATTATCTTACCATTTCAGCCAATGCACTCTTTGGCCTTCTTCAGCGGCCTAGTACTAGTTTAAGCATCAAAGCTTTGTATGGACAGGAGCAATTGGTCATCCGGTCATCCAACCCCCACCAACAAAACTATGCCGAGGAAGTCAAAGAACACACCAGCTGAAACATGAAGAAAAAAGGAGGAACGAGGAGGAGTAGAAAGAAAGAAAGGAGGGTAAGGATGAAGGGGGTATGAGAGAACATAAATGAACAATTGAAAAGAAAGAGGAACGTGGGGGTAGAAAGAAAGAAAGGAGGGTAAGGATGAAGGGGTATGAGAGACATAAATGAACAATTGATGTTTAGAAAATATCAATTGAAGCTATTTTTGGCCTTACTTGTACATTTTGTTTCTCTGTGAGAGAGAGATTAACCTAAAAAGAAATCTATACAATCTTCTCAATATCTTCATCACCAAACTTAAAGAAAAATTATCTAGCAACAAACTTCTGTAACTTTAAAAGAAATTTTTTTTTTTTTTTAATTAGCATCTTAATTATACCATCTTGATTTTATTTTTATTATTTGGATTATTCCAACTATTGTTATATGCACAACATTGAGTAGGAGGTTCCCAAGTCCAATAAGAAATAGCTGAAGAAGGCCGGAAAGCACATTGGCTGAAATGTTGTGTAGATAACAATAAAGACGAGGACAATAGTTCAAATAATCTAAATAATAAAAATTATCAAGCCTCATCTCAAAAATTAAGAGAAATTGAATTTATTTAGTTATTTCATTTTAATCTAGAACTGCACATTAAATATTTTTATTAGACTAGTTACATATGAATTGTTTAATTCAGTAAATTTTTAAATATTTCTGAACAAGAAAATCTCTAGGTAAAAACTAAAACTCTTAATTCCTTTTTTTTTTCTTCTTAATTGAATATTATTAATTACCTGTTTTCCTCGATGGTGATTTCATATTGATAAATTACATAGATTAGGATTGGTTGGATTTTACAGCATGCTAACCCCTGTTGGGTCATTTATGCCGAAAGCGTTTTTGATGGGTATTCAATTTTTTTGTTAAACTCAATTTTTTCTATTTAACCCATAGATGGGACCCTAACAAACTACCACTCCAGGTCAGAGTGGACCTAGGAGTAATGGTGATGAAGGGTACTCCACACTCCCAGAGATCCAAAATTGGAACTTCACCATTAGATGCAGTTTAACGTCATACCCAGGACACTAAGACCCTCAGCCACTGCCTTCTAGCACATATATAATAAGAAGGGTTTGGGTTTGCCATAAGAGCAATAGGGTTGGGACATAGATTAGGGTGGGTCAAAGAATTTTGTCATATTTTGGTAAAGTGAGACACAATTTGGCAGCTCTAGAGGTTTTTGCCAACATCATGAGTGTGACAAACCATACTGGACTATGAGATGCAGAATACTACTCATCAGATTTGCCTCTACGGTTTGAAATTCACATTTTAAGGCTTGCCTCATCATCAAGGTTCTTGTAACTGGTTACTGTGCCTTCACCTTTTTGCACAACAAATGTTTTTAGTTGCTTTCACTGCATTATAGTCCAGTTTGAACTCCTAAGTTTTCCCAATATTTTGGTAATATAAGACAATTTGGCAGTTCCATATTACCAAGGTTTGCGAAG
Source organism: Doryteuthis pealeii (assembly GCA_023376005.1). Lineage (NCBI taxonomy): Eukaryota > Metazoa > Mollusca > Cephalopoda > Myopsida > Loliginidae > Doryteuthis > Doryteuthis pealeii. The sequence goes on along the minus strand of CM042145.1, from coordinate 19,686,137 downwards.
ATGATGCCACTTGCTGGATTTGCTTCTATGGCTCGGAGCACAGACTTGGAATCCACAGTTATAGACCTACCTGATCAAGGTTCTTGAAACCTAAGTAAAATTTCTTCAGTGGAACTATAGTCCAGTTTGAACTCATAAAGTATAAATTCCTGAATTAGACTATGGAGCTCATTTATCTGCACAACTTTCAAATCACACAGAATGAAGCAATGTGTCAGTGCACCAACTAAAATTAATTTTTTTAATTATTTTATTTTATTTTTTTTTTTTTTTTTTAATTATTTTTATTTTAAATAAAAATAATTTTTTTAAATAAAATAATTTTATTTTTCTTAAATTTTTTTTATTTTTTTAAAAATTTTTTTATTTTTTTTGTGTGTGTGTGTGTGTGTATATATATATATATACACACACACATAAGTATATATCTATAAAGATTTACAATACCAAATAGTTGTACAAAAAGCAAACTTCATTTTAAACTCTACAAATGTTAAGGCTATATAAAACTATTGTAAAGTTGTTTTTAAAATTATTTTTATTTTTTTTTAAATTATTATTTTTTTTTTTTTAATTATTTTTATTTTTCTTAAATTATTTTTAAATGTCGGTGCACCAACTAAAATTTCTTCTGTGGTATTATAGTCCAGTTTGAACTCATAAAGTATAAATTTCTGAATTATGGAGCTCACTTATCTGTACAACCTTCAAATCACACAGAATGAAGCAATGTGTCAGTGCACCAACTAAAATAATATGACTAACCACATACGCTCTATGGCTTGAACACAAATCAGAAATAGTTATAAAAATATAGGATCAAGTTTGTAACTGATTTAAAAAGAAACTTAATAAGTGATCCCAGTATTTATAACAGATCTGCATATAAAAAAAAAATTAAAGTCGTCGGGCGGCCTAATGTCAGTATCAGCCAGACAGCGAGGTGTCTATCTCCTTTTCACTATCGCTAGACCAAGGAGATTATTTTAGCATCTGTGGTGGAGCACCACCAGCTCCCCACTTTACCGCACAGATCAATGTGCTACTCATACGCTGAGTTGGCGAGGGCCGGTATCGAACCAAGAACCTTGTGATTCCTAGCCAAACACTACCGACTTAGCTAAACCGGCGCTCATGATCTGCATATAGACTGATGATATTTTTTATACATTTTTGAAATTTTATTTATTTCTGACAAAATGCTTTTCTAAAATAAGTGTAAAGTGTAACTTGCACTGACTTGTATAGTAAAACATAAAAACTACATTGTTACTATATATATATATATATATATATATATATATATATTCAAAAAGTCCACAGAAGAAATCTTCCTTACGACACAAGGTTTTTTTTAAAAACCTGTCGCAGTTTGAGAGCTCAATGTGTGCTCTTAATGTTAGAGACCCAGAGCAAATATATAAGTAAAGAAATAACACAAGAGAATTAGCATTATAGTCTATTTCAGGGAGCTTAGACAAATTGTCTCTCCTGACTCATCATTTGCATCTGATGAGTCGGAAGAGTTAGACACTTTGTCTAAGCTCCCTGAAATAGACTATAATGCAAAATCTCTAAGTCTTTTGTTATTTCTTTACTTATATATATATATATATATATATATATATATTAGTGATGCTGATAGCTTTTTAATCTAGTGCATCTTACGACGCAAGGATTTGATTTGAATGAGTCTCTGGGAAATTTGATAGGACCCAACTAAAGTTTCTTAATAAATTGTAGAGTTTTTATTTATGAACAACTAAAGCCAATTAACCCCTACCTTGTATCCCATACAGTGTAATTCATTTACAAGAAAATATTGAAATGTATTTACAGTTAGCTGAAAATGGGGGAAGAAAAGAAAACACTGGGACGCCTGGATACAATTTTTCTGGGTCCTTTTTAGATTTTTTTGTGTCAGTGACGCAGGATGCATACCTATCAGCATCTGTGTGTGTGTGTGTGTATATATATATACACACACACATAAGTATATATCTATAAAGATTTACAATACCAAATAGTTGTACAAAAAGCAAACTTCATTTTAAACTCTACAAATGTTAAGGCTATATAAAACTATTGTAAAGTTGGTAATTTTCAGATGCTGTTGTCCTGGCCTCCTGCCTTAAAATACGCTAGCAGCGCTTGCTGAAAAAGTGACCCACGCTAGTTATGAACCGTATAATGGTTTGGAGCGTTTTGTTTTGAATTAAAATAAAAATAAAAAAATATATTAAAAAAGATATTCTAAAGGGGGGGTAAATATTTACATTTACTTGTCGATAAAAAACTTGGTAGTGGTAGGGGGTGTAAAATATCGCTTTCTAATCGCATTAATTTGTCTATAAAAACGCCTTCAAACCGTTATACTCTTCATAACTAGCACGGCGGCATCTAGCATATTTTAGGGCAGGACGACAGCATCTGAATATTATCGTAAAGTTTTATAAGCAATTTTTATTTGTGTTTTTGTTCTAAAGTGAGATAATATATGCAACTTTGTAAAGAATAATTTTGTTTTTTGTAGGGACACATTTAACTCTTAACATCCTATACCACCTCATTCCACCCGGTCAGAAGTCACATTCATTTTCCTAATCCACCCCAAATGATAGCCCTTGTTTAAATGTAATATTCGACATATTTAGAAGTCTTTGATTTAAGGGAAATAACAGGTAACTTTAAATGAAAAGGCCATTTTTAGGCATTTATCGATAAATGGTTATAGGAATTGGGCTCTGGACTTATAAAATTCTTAACAGGATGTTAAGAGTTAAAAATGGATACATTTTGATAGATTTATCCCATCACCTAGGTTTGATTAGAATGGGTTTTATTTTTTGTAAGATTATTCTTTATTTCTCTCTTGCATGCGTGTGAGTGTGTGTAATATATATCCTTAGTTGAACACAAGGCCAAATGGGGATAGGAAGATTTTGTTGCAACAGATGGGAATAAAAGCATTCTACATCCTGGTTTTTTACTTATTACCAAACTTTGTCATCTGTGTGGAAAATACACAACTAACTCTGCCACCAAGAAGTCCTTATAGGAATGAGTGAAAAAGAAAGTATGAAAAAAAAAAACTCAAGTTAGTGATTTTAAATATCAGAAGTTTAAATGTTTTTAATACGGTTTCTTTTTCCGACGCCTTTTCTTCAAAATGTCTCATTTGAAATCAGTGAAGTCATTTAATGAATCCACAAACACAATGGCTGTGTCCAGTATCTTCATTGCAGGTAAATTGAATCATTCATTTTAAGAATTTAATAAAAAGAGAAAAAAAGGTTAGGGTAAAGGAAACCCAGTTAAATCGAATTTAATGGACCTAAATTCCACCATCGTATGTCACACCGCCGGAAAAAAAAAAAATCAGGGAATTAACCGAATTTAATGAAATTTCCAGTATTGATATATTAATGAATAAAAGATATAATGCACCAGTTATTTTATTTAAAAACTTTTACATTTTTTTCAGGTCAGTTAACTTTGAATCACGTACCTTTGAGAATCTGCGTTATGCCTCAAAGATACGTAGTACAAAGTTAACTGACCTGAAAAAAGTTTTTCAATAAAATAGCTGGTGCATTATATCTTTTATTCATTAATATATTAACACTGAAAATTTCATTAAATTCGGTTTTTCCCTGATTTTTTTTTTTTTTTCCGGCAGGCTGACATACGATGGTGGAATTTAGGTTCGTTAAGTTTGATTTAACTGGAAACCCTATATCAAAGATCAATCAATCAATCAATCAATCAATCTGATATGATGAATTTACTTAGAATCTACAAAGGGATCACTACGATCTCTGAAGAGGTAAATGCTATACATTCTTTATTCTTATCCAACAGGTAGTTCATTTTAGGTTTAATAAAGGAAAGAGAGAGAAAAAAATGGAATTGTACGTTTTATACTAGAAAACCAATAAGTAATACTCGCCAGATTGCGTATTGGGCACACCCACATCACCCATTCTCACCTTTTAAAAGGGGGAGGGTGCCCCAGTGCGCCCAATATGCAAAGTACAACTTACAACCAAACATATCCTCCTAAATTGTAACAGCCTCAAACACACCCAAACTAAATACTATCAAAAAACAAGAAACCTGGGGGACCTCTTTAGGAATACAAACCCTGAAAACATTTTAATTTTCTAAAAAAAAAAAAAAAAAAGAAAAAAAAGCAACCTTTTCAACAAGATATAACATCCATAGAACCACTACTTTAAAGACCGAAATCCAAAATAACCTTTTCTGGCATTAAATGACCCACAGAGTTTGAGATGCTGTTAAACAAAATAAAGAAGTCTGAGAAGCTGCTTAGAACTTACTGTAAAAAAAAAAAAAAAGAAAATTTCTGACGAGTTTGAGTCTTGCCTAGAACTTATTATTATTATTGTCTTTGTACATGCTGTTTCTCATTGTAGAAAGTGAAAGTAATAATGATATATACATATATATTTGTCAAAATTAATAAAGATGGTACAACTGTTTTAAACAGATTTATGGTTTTAAAAAAAAAAGTTGGATCTGAATAATCTTTAAGGAAAATATATGGTAAGTAAAGAGCAAAACTATAAGTAATGTCGTTGGATGACCTAAAGTCGGTATCAGCCAGACAACTGATATCTCCTTTTCACTAGTGCTAGACCAAGGAAATTGTTTTTTGTGTCTGAGGTGGAGCGCCACACCTACCATCAACTCCTCACTTTACTGCAGAGATCCCTGTGTTACTCATATGCTGAGTTGGCGATGGCCGGTATCAAACCAGGAACTTTGTGGTTCCTAGGCAGACGCTCTACTGACTGAGATAAACCAGCCCTTATATATATATATATATATATACATACACACACACACATCCACTTATTATTACTACTACTAAAGAGAAAAACAATTATTTACAATTTAAAAAAAGAAATGGTCACTCAGTATTTCTATTGATGAGATTATTGACTCGTTTGGCACAAGGCCAGAAGTATGGGGCACTGAGTGAAAATTGAACTCACTAACAATGGTCTGAGGCTCCTAAAATATATTCTAAGATTTAGGTTGTAGGAGCTTATGCAAATAATCCAGCCATAACTTTTGAAATTTTGCATAAAATCTAATGCAATAGTTTTGTATGCTTGCTACTCAAGGGAGACAACTGATGTATTTCTACCTCTGAATATTTCTGCACGATAATAGTTCATGTCTAAAACAACTTGACTCTTATGAATGCATAAAAATTGTAGATATTTGACTACGTACTTCAGTTCACTCATATAAAATAATGGCATATATTATAAAGTATACATATCATTCTATGTCTTTGCTATAATTCTCTAATTTTAATTATAAACTAAAACTTAATGTGGTGGAAGTTCTGTATATGGAGATAGACATGTATTATATACTGGACCCAGGAAGTGTGTGGTGTAATGGTTAAAGTCATAGGAAATGGACTCGTCGCCCCGAGTTCAAATCCTGGACATGGTAATTGCATTTCACTTAGTGCTAATACCCTTGGGAAAGGTATGAATTCTACTCTCCCTCCAGCTATGGGTAAATAGTAGGGCAGACTGGACTCTTTAACCTTGGTTAGGCAACCGGTCTAGGAGAAGGAAAACTCTGAATTCAAACCTGTTAAGCTCCGCGTAAAAAATTGACCTTGTGTCACATCCTGCTCGTGTGGAGAGGTTGGTAAATATGTATATACTGGACCCAACACGAAACACTAGTATTTATATAAAAATATAAAATATCTTTATTCGTCGGTTGTGTGTAGACAGTCGTCAGCAGGGATTGTACATACAACAGAGCCTGCGGTGTGACATACGATGGTGGAATTTAGGTCCGTTAAATTTTATTTAACTGGGTTTCCTTTACCCTAACCTTTTCTGCAAGCGATCTCGAACCTGATCTTGGTCTGCCCAACCCAGATATCCAGGGGCATTTTATTATTGTTCAATTCACAGGGTTACGCTTCTTTGATTGTGACACCTACACAGTTTTTCTGTAGACACACCTCCTCGCCCACAAACCCTGTTTTCATTGGTTATGGGCTAGGTCTACAGATTTTCTGTGCCTACAGTGTCAAAGGTCAGATCAATGCCATATCCTGTTTTTGTTTCCAGGCCCATGTTTGACACCCATACACTTCCTGCTTGCAGCCCGGCGTCCAGGTGCAAACCGATTGACCAGGCAATATATTACACCTGAACATATACAAAGCTGAAATTAGAGTTTGAACTTTAAAAAAATATATATTCTGTAGATTTTAGATTTCTGCTAATTTAATTGTAAATTCTTGGTAGAGAATGAATCACTCTACCACTTCAATCATTCATATTAAATAATAATAATGTAATTTATTGTGTACAGTGCTCAGGTGCACCACAACTCATCAAAGTCTCATGTCAGGTACACAGAATAATGTTGTGCCAGGAACATGAACAGTTCACAGTAGTAATATGGATGTATGTGTGTGCATGTGTATGTGGAGAGTGGCATCAGGTATAGTGTTGGCGGACTACAGGAAGCATGGAGGCTTTGAAAGCCTCAGTGCTCCGGCAGCCTACAACAGATGCAGGCAGTTTATTCCATGTCTCCGCAATTCTGAGCGTGAAAAAAAAAAAAAAAAAAATGCAACAATCTGCTATGATATCTAAACATTGTCAAATACTTCCAAACACACATTGTCTTTCACCTCCAACCCCACCCCACCCCACCCCCAAAAATTAAGATAATAATTTGATGAGATTAGAACTTGGAATATATTTTTTTTCAAGGGTTTCTATAATTGATAATTATCAAGACAGCAAATAGTATTGCAATTTTATTTATTTTTTAAGCAGAAAAAAAACTGCAATTTTCAATGTTCATTGTAATTTTTGTATTGGCTGATCAGTGAGATCAAACTCTGACCAGCCATTTGGGTTTTAGGTTTTATAATTTTCAAATTGGAATTTATAATGGATATTGTTATCTAGAATATTTTTTCTCTGAATTTTTGAGATGAGGCTTGATAATTAGTATTATTTGTATCATTCGGACTATTGTCCTCATCTTCATTGTTATCTGTACAACGTTTTGGCCGATGTGCCCTCCGGACTTCTTCAGGTATTTCTTGTCGGACTCGGGTTCCCGAGTTTGACAGGATTTAATGACTAAATTAAAACATTGTTATTAACCATAATACAATGTCTGTCATAACTAGATAAATTTTTGTAATAAGTAGAATTTTCAGGTTTTAAAATCAAGTCAATTTCAGCAAGTTTTTAAAAAAGATTAGTCACACCATATTTACTTTGTAAAAGAAAAAAAAGAAACACTAATATACATTTAAGAATTATTTGTAGTATTCGGACTATTGTCCTCGTCTTCATTGTTTCAGCTGATGTGCCCTCCAGCCTTCTTCAGGTATTTCTTGTCATAATCGGGAACCATCACAGAACTTTGAACCCAACCCTTTATTCAGTCCAATTGGACACCTAGTGTAGTGGATAAAGGAGTTAGATTAAGACAGTTCTAAGTGACAGTTATCTCTAGACTGCAGGTTCAATCCTGGTCAGGGGCAGCAGTAACATAGAAAAATAATTAACACAGCTTAACACCTCTACCCCAGCTATGGTTAGCGGAATAAGAACAGGATACCCCGGTGGATTGAATAAAGGGTTGGGTTCAAAGTTCCGTGATGACTCCCAATTACGACAAGAAGGTTCCTGAGCCCGACAAGAAATACCTGAAGAAGGCCGGAGGGCACATCGGCCGAAACGTACAGATAACAATGAAGATGAGGACAATAGTTCAATTAATACAAATAATACTAGAATATTTTATTCATATATTCTATTTGTGGAAACAAACAAAACTGACATTTATTCCCACTGCTGAACAATTTGCAAATAAATTTGACCTAGTCATATGTGGACTATTAAATGTTCATTCCTCTTATATAATACACACACACATAAAACTCAACTAGAATTGAAAACTCAAACGTGCATATAGATGAAATATCACAAGCAAGCATATGGTAGCAAATTTTTTTGTGGTGAGTGGGTGTATTGAGTTAGTAAAATTTGTGAATCAAGAGAGATATTTATTTCTGTTATAACATAGATATATTTTTACATACACGGAGTATTATAAATAAATGAATATATGAGTACCTTATTTCCTCAGGTATAAATTTATTTTGATTTTTCAGTCTCACTGAGATGGGAAAAAAAATCGATATGAAATCTTAAACCTTTTTAAAAATCAGACTGGCAAAAGTGCCAAAATAAATTTATGTCTGATGAAATAGGGTACTTATATATAACATTACATTTGACCTTAAATGAAATTATTCCTTGAGTCAGCTTTTTCCATCTTAATTGCAAATGCATTTCAAACGCTAATAGAAACGATTAGAACAAACACAGTTACCTCCCTTGAACCTTTTTAGTAGTATTAGCGATTTCAGCGAATTTTTTAAATATTTCTACCCTCCACTCCCGAAAAACTGAGAGGATAATAATACCAAGTTTCCAAAGATATTTATGTAGTGTAATTTTGCCTTAAACTCTAATACTTTTCCCAACTAGAGATTTATTTTATTTTATTTATTTATTTATTTATTTATTTGGAGCAGTCATCATTAAACTAGTCTTTACTAATCTGAACTATTTGCGGATATTTTGTGTGCAAGATAAATGATATGAGAAACTACCTTGAGGAAATGCATAAAAAGTTTGTGTAGACATTTAAAATTCTGTGACATTAAAAGATAAAGACAATAAAAGTAAAAGTTTCTAATTGTGAAAAATATTTTACCAATTTTTCTTTTTAATTTCCTGCTAGTTTGGAAGGATCAAGAAAAAAAAGAAAAAAGGATGAGGGAAACGCCCTAACAACTTAACTTCATTTGCTGTAAGGCAAGATTTAATCTTATTGCCTTTTATTTACAATAAACTGTATAAAAGTTAAAATGTGTCGATCTGCTTCTAAAAAAAAAATGGCAAACAAGTTGGATTAACTCATTCAAAAACAATCTATTTTTGTTAAATAATTTTTTCCTCCACTCCACGTTGTTGAAGCTTTTTTGGTTTATTTGCTATCCTTTGAGCAGAACGGGTTCAACTTAATGATTGAAAATAAATTGTATATATAGATTATGTATATTCTTCCGTTTGAGGCACGAAACTTCAGAATTGGAAGTATAGTATCCATAATTTTATAAATTGAGGTTTTATACATGCTCTGCTATTATAGCATTGAGCACTCTTTCTATGCATACACTTTTCTCATATATATATACACACACACACACACACACACACACACACACAAGGTGTGTCAAAAAGTATCAAAACTTTTTGTACTTTTTGACACACCTTGTATTCTGAAAAAAAAAAACGTTCCATTCATTCATTTTTTTTTTTTTCAGAATACAAGGTGTGTCAAAAAGTACCAAGTTTAAAACTGTATTTACCAAGATAGAAATGAAGAATGAATGGAATGTATATTTTTTTTTTTTCAGAATACAAGTTGTGTCAAAAAGTACAAAAAATCTCAATACTTTTTGACACACCTTGTATGTGTGTGTATATATATATATATATATATATAGAGAGAGAGAGTTAACAGTGATAGAGAATATATAGAGGGTGTCTGGGATAAATTTGACAGTTTCATAAGGAAAAAGTTTCCCTGGGAAGGGTCTCAAAAACTACCTTAATTCTGTCGATTAACTGGGATTTTATAGTAACTATCATGGCAATTTGTGTCTTTCTCAACAGCGTCACATGCATAAAATCCATGGGGTTAAAATCTGGGGAGTTCATTGGCCAAACATTGGGACTGGTATAGTCGTAAAAATTTACTGACAACCATTTTTTACTTTTCCCAGAGGTGTAGCAGAGGGCCAAATCCTGCTGCCATATATATGGCCTACCATTGGCTACCCTTGTTATCCAGGGCTTGACTACAGTGTTTAGCAACTCCATGTAGGCATCTGGATTCAACCTGATACCTCTCTGAAAAAATGCGGAGGCATCACATCACCCTCAGAGGACACATATCCAAAAACCATCACAGTTTGGGGAAATTTAGTCTGCATGACACGAGGAGTGTCCTTTGGACTGTATGCAAGCCATCTGTTATTCTGTGTGTTGTGCTTTTGATCTTGGCAAAAGTTTTTCTCATCGGAAAAGAACCAGATTGTTTGTGGTTCAGCAGGATGTTTCACTTTGCTCAGAAGTTTCTTTGCTTTGTCAGACGATTTTCACGGGCCTTTTCTGGCAGCAGTTGACCTCTGTGGGGCTTGTATGAGTAGTAACGAAGGTCTTCATTGAGTGCAAGCTTCATGATAGAGGCTGAAACATTCAATTCACATGACAAAGCCCGAATTCCAATGCCAGGGTCCTTCAACACTTTTTTGTGCAGATTTTCAAGGAATTCTGCTGTACGAACACAATCAGATCATCTGTTATGTTGCTTTCTTCTAGCCACATCCCCGTAGTCTCCATTGCAATTCTCCAATTCATGCCTGATTGTTTTTACAGTGTTCAGGGAGCATAAGGCAGCAACTTTAATCTCCTTATTTTGATGGCCGGCGCAGATCAGCGGGATACAAGTTATTCTCTTCCATGATTCAGGTGGGTTTCAGTCATCCATTCTATCTGTCATCACATATATGAATGAAGAAGGGTCCAAGCTGCATAGTGTGCGTTAATACCTCCCAACCTATGGAGAAAAATAACCAAATATACGTATGTCAAATTTATCCGAAAGGCCCAGTATAAGTTAGGATAGTGTGGACATAGTTACTAAACCCTATTGACTGAACAGTTTCTTGCATATGCAATCATCAGACCAAGTTGTACACATGCAGTGAGTATCCCTATATATGCTGTTCTGTGGGGCATGATGAGAAGGGTGTTTTAGTTTGTGAGGTATTCTAGTTTATACATGTAATACATAGAGAGCTCCATCCATAACAGGAGAGCCTTACATTTAAGCATAAATCGGTGGCCGTTAGTGGAATCCTCTCCAAAGAGCTCAATTCACTAGGGGTGGATTGAGCATATATTGTCATCCAAAAAAAAAATATATTTATATTTATATACACACACACACACACACACTCACACGCACATTCTCTCTAGAAAGCTGTAAAAGATTTTCACAACAATATTAACTTCACAATATAGAAAGGTGAAAGGGCTGATCCAATACATCTTGTTGACTGTAGTTCTAACAGTGGGACCATTGAAAATTGGTCTATCAAAAATATATATATTTATAAACAAGGTTTGTTTAGAATGGCTTTTTGCCGATAATTTTTTGGAGAATAAGTGTTTAATTGGAGTCGTACCTAATTTTGAAAATTAATTAATTAATAATGAATTAGGCGGGATACCTATTATGGCTAAACAAATCGAGAAAAATCAATCTCTGTATGTACATTTCGGCCTATTAGGCCTCATCAGTATAGATTTTGATTTCAGATTGACAATGCCATACATTTAATAGGTATAATTCATTAATTAATTAATTTTCAATTAGGTAGACTCCATTAACAATTCTCCAAAATTATCGTTCTAAACAAACTTGTTTACAACTTACCACATCGTCGTGTAATAAAAGGGAGGAATGTTAACCTACTCTAAACAAATCATAAAATCTAAGAAAATTGTCAGCTTGGCAGTCCGATTTCAAATCACCACAGGGCGGTCTTCCGATCTATAGCTCTGCTGATGAAAAAAATGTAACATTTGATTTTTCTCGATTTGTTTAGCCATACAATTTAAAGGTAATTCACAAAAATTGGTACGACTCCAATTAAACACTTATTCTAATATATATTTATATTTGAGTGCCTTTAATGAGATTGTCTTGATGAGTGAGGTTATTTTTATAATTGTGCTAGTCAATTAAATGTATCCACAATTGTTGGTAGGATTCAGCAAATAATCTCTAAAACAAGTAAAATTTTTTTTTTTTTTTTAATAAGACTTCGTGATTCTATACAAAACTCAATTAGAGAAACAGCCAAGCAGAATATCACAAACGTTGATATAATCGTTTGTGAAAAAGTTGGTTAAATAGAGTTGCTTCCCTTTGAAAATGTTATAAAAAGCAAACCGTAACCATCATGAAAAGTTAAATACGACACTTCAGTCTCAATGAAAAATATTGTGATTTTTAGGATTGAAAAAAAACTTGTAATAGTCAATTTGTCAAGACGTGGATGGTAAGATTTATGCATTTTAAAAGTAAATATTTGATTTTTTTTTTTTTTTTGGTGCATATCGCATAAATGCATCATGGCCTCCTGCCCTAAAAAAACGCTAAGTGGTGTCTGCTCAAAATCCAACCCATGCTATTATTGAACTCCCTAGCTGTTTGGAGGCGTTCTTCACAAAAAGTTAATGCGATATGAAAGCGATATTTTACTACCCCCCCCCCAGTCTTCTCAACAAGTAAATGTAAATATTTGCCCCCCATCTTCTTTAAAATATTTTTTTACCGGTTTGAAGGCATTTTTATCGACAAACAACTTTTTTAGTGGTTTGAAAGCGTTAAAAGTAAGCCACCACCCAGGTTTTTTTATCGACAAGTAAATGTAACCCCTCCCCTTTAAAATATCTTTCTTTTTTTTTCAATATTTTCATTTTATTTTAATTCAAAACAATTAAAATATCGCTTTCATCTCACATTAACTTTTCGGGAAAAACACCTTCAAACAGCTAGGGGGTTCAATAGTAGCGCAGGTCGAATTTCTTAGCGTTTTTTTACCGCAAGAGGTTAGGACTCATTTATGCGATAATACCCGATTTGTTTTTTTTTTAACCCGAAGGATCAAATATAGATCCAGTTTTACTCTTTTTTACTGGTTGTAGTTGAGCTTACTGTTAATGGCTTGGAAAATCAGCAGCCTTACAACCTTACAACAATGAGCACCCAATGTTTTAACAATAGAATAATTTTACATCACAAGATAAAGGCACATTGTAACAAAATAATTATTAGCACAACTAGCAAAAATAAACACCCTCCGGGAGGTGTAAAAATTGATTTTTGAAAGATATTTCCTGAGGAGGTGGGAGTTAAAAATTCAATGTCAGATGGTTTGTATCATAAGCAAAATTATCAAATTTATTAAAGGACTATAAAAAATAAAACAATTTGAAATGGAAACCTAATTCTGATAAATTTAAATATATAATGCCGGGCATTTATTTATTAAAACTTGTTTTAAAAAACAATGAGGACCGTCTAATTTTGCATGCTCAAATTTTTAGTGCATTTATTCTATGTTATAATGATTCAAAAAAATAAAACAATTTGAAATAGAAACTTAGTTCTGTTCCTTTCAAATAAAATATTGCATGCATCTATTAATCCTTAATTAAATAATCATTTTGAATATTTTACACATAAATACCTACGATTTTGTGTAAAATTTATCTATTTGTAAACTTTTTAGTTAACTTCTTGTTACAGAAAAAAGGGTGAGAGTATGGTGGAATTGGGTTTTGTGATGTAAGCAGTGACATAGTTTTGGTTACAGACAGATAGACAGCAAATCTCCATTATTAATAGAGATATAATCAAAATTTGGGGGATAAGATATTTTCTAGATTGCCCCTTGATTTGTATTCATACCCATCAAATTACTTTTTAAGGAGAGACAACTATTAAATAGTAATTATATATATATTTAACTGGACCATATGACCTTTAGGAACCCCTTTTTGATCTCGATTAAGAAAGGACATGTTTTTCATTTACACCGTCAATATCCAGTTGTTTTAACAGACAATTTTTAGATTTTTTTTTTAATTATAAAACTAACCCCGAATAAACAACTGGATATTGACGGTGTAAATGAAAAATATGTCCTTTCTTAATTGAGATCAAAAAGGGTGCCTAAAGGTAATATGATCCATTTAACCCCCTGCCCCTCTGCAGGAGTAGGATGTGCCACTTGGTCAATTTCTTAAGCAGAGTTTAACAAGTTTGAATTTAGAGTTTTCCTTTTAGTCAGGTTGCCTAACCAAGGTTAAAAGCCCAGTTTGAACTATTATTTACCCATAGCTGAAGGGAGAGGCTTGAGATTGAATTGAAGCTCTATCAACACAATCTGAAATTCTTCAGAAACTGTATCAACACTGATGGCCAGCAGAATAGCAAAAAACATACTGTTATGGGTTAAATAAATAAAGTAGTTGATTGATATTTTTTAGTATTGTTCGGACTATTGTCCTCATCTCCATTGTTATCTGTACAACGTTTTGGCCAATGTGCACTCTGGCCTTCTTCAGGTATTTCTTGTCGGACTTGGGAACCTTCTTTCAAACTCAGGAACCATCTTGTCATAATCTGGAGCCATCACAAAACTTTGAACCCAACCCTTTATTCAGTCCACGGGTCTATCCGTTCTCATTCCGCTAACCATAGCTGGAGTACAGGTGTTAAGCTGTGTTAATTATTATTCTGTTACTGCTGCCCCTGACCAGGATTGAACCTGCAGTCTAGAGATAGCTGTCACTTAGAATTGTCTTAACCTAACTCCTTTATCCACTAGGCTGTGTGTCCAATTGGAAAATCCAGTGTGATTTTTGGAACTTATAAACCTAATGCCTTGTTTTACCTAGAATATCTACCTATTCATTTATGTATGATTTTTACTAGACTCATATTGGGTGTTATATTCAAGGGTTAGGTTCAAAGTTCCGTGATGGCTCCCGATTATGACAAGAAGGTTCCTGAGTCTGACAAGAAATACCTGAAGAAGGTCGGAGGGCACATCGGCCAAAACATTGTACAGATAACAATGAAAATGAGGACAATAGTCCGAATAATCCAAATAATACTAATTATTAAGCCTCATCTAAAAAATTCCGAGAAATATGATATTTTTTATTTCTATTTGATAATAATTGTTTGTTCACAGTTATATGGTTGTTTTATTGGCATATCCACTTTTGTGGGTTATTTAATGCCAAAGCCATCCTTGTAGAAGAACAGTAGTGGTACTATTTGACCCATAGCTGGAGAGATGAGCAGGTTCATAGATTTTTCCCACAATGTCAATGTCCAACATTTTAGACACTACACCCCCCACTCCCCAATATATGCTTTCCAGTAACTAACGATAATACTTAGTAAACAATTATAGCTTCAAGTAACTTTTCTTAATAAATAATTTACAGTCACAAAAATAAGTAACCAAACAGAAACCAGTCAATACTAGATGACCTATGGATGCATCAGGTTTCCATGGTAACAGCAATCCATAATGATATTGATGCGTCTGTTTAAGAAAGGATGTTGGTCGCTGCTTGTTTGGGTTTTACGCCATGTCAATTCATTGGGTCATTTTATGTCGAAGACGTTTTTGGGTAATCTGAACATTTGCTACATAAATGAGAGTAACCTCCCTTGTTTATTTCACTTTGAGGAAGCCATGTGTTTTGGTCGGCCATTTTCATTTCACAGTAATCAATACAACTGCATGTTTTAACACAAAAATATCATAAAATGTGTTCTTAATGACAATTAAGTTCATTTCAAATAATGCGCAAGCACAATTAAGAACACATTTTATGATATTGTCGTGTTAAAACATGCAGTTGTATTGATTCAAACAAATTCGTATTTTCAGTGTAAATTTACAGTGAAATGAAAATGGCCAACCAAAACATGTCTTCCTCAAAGTGAAATAAACAAGGGGAGGTTACTCTCATTTATGTAGCTATTGTTCAGATTACCCATTTTTGTTTTATTCATTCTTCATGGGCACTCATTTTTTTTTTTTTAACTCATGTTTTTCTATTTAACCCATAGATAGGACCCTAACAGGTACCACCACTCCGAGTCAGAGTGGACCTGAGAACAATGGTGATGAATGGGTGCTCCACATTCCCCAAACCTCCAAAACTGGAACCTTACCATCAGATAGAGTTTAACGTCATTCCCAGGACATGTAGACCCTCAGCCACCGCCTTCTAGCAACCATATGATAAAAAGGGGTTAAGGGTTGCCATAAAGGCAATAGGGTTGGGGCAATGACATGACCAGCCAATTGATCGCAGGGGCCCTCTCCGACCGCCCGTCTAGCCTAAATAAGGGTCTAAGTGGAGTGTTGCAGGTCATGGACTGCTTATCCACCAAGACTCCATCCTTAAGCATCACAGGTCGCCACCCATGGCCAACAGGTGGCCCCATTTGAAGGAGTCTTACC
Source organism: Doryteuthis pealeii (assembly GCA_023376005.1). Classification (NCBI taxonomy): domain Eukaryota; kingdom Metazoa; phylum Mollusca; class Cephalopoda; order Myopsida; family Loliginidae; genus Doryteuthis; species Doryteuthis pealeii. Next base: position 19,669,909 of record CM042145.1, on the reverse strand, counting down.
CCTCTGCAGAGGTGGAGTCGGTGCATTATAACACCCCAGCTGACAGGGCAGTTTGATAAATTATGTTTGACTTCATGTGTAACATTTAAAAAAAAAAACTAAACTAAATTTTCTCTTTAATCAAAAATTGATTTTTTAACTAAATTGTTTTTGATCAAATTTTTTTAAAACCAAATTCTTTTTAATCAGGAATTATGCTCATTGTATAATCCCATTTACATTGTGTAATTGTTTCTTAAGAATTCTTTGAGATGAAATTAATAATCATATCTTCTCATATATAACTTTGAACCACATATCTTTGAGGTGTAAACATACGTGATTCAAAGTTAACTGACCTGAAATATTTTTTAAGTTTTTAAATAAAATAACTGATACAATATATCTTTTATTCATTAATATATCAACACTGAAAATTTCATTAAATTTGGTTAATTCCCTGATTTTTGGTATTTTTTTTTCTTTCGGCAGGGTGACATACGATGGTGGAATTTAGGTCCGTTAAGTTCGATTTAACCATCCTATCTTACTTTTATGATTCTCGGATGAAAAATGAACAACTACATTTCTTCTATTTTAAATCATAGAATGTTTCTCGAAGCACTGAATCTTTCAAAGCCTCCATGCTTCCTGTAGTTCGCCGACACTATACCTGATGCCACTCTCCACATACATATGCACACACATACATGCTGTAAACTGTTCATGTTCCTGACACTACATTATTCTGTGTACTTGACATGAGACTTTGATGAGTTGTGGTGCACCTGAGCACTGTACACAATAAATTTCATTATTATATTCTCCTAATACAATTTACCTGATTTTTCAAATGAATAAGAAGAAACTAAGATCAATTGTTGCACAGTCCTTCAGATTTGTGTTATATAAACCTTTAAATAGATGTATGTATAAATAGAATAGAGTGATCTGCCCCTATCTCTAGGCTGAACAGGGTGATCTGCCCTTGGCCAGATACACTATATACTGTATACAGGGAGAAGTCAGCCATTTGCATTATACTCTGGACATATGAAAGAACAGTGACCACATCTTTTGTACTTTATAACATAAATATCTTTTTCTGAGCTTGTCATCTTATTTTTCTATCTGGATGTGGAGTACCCCTTCATCACCATTACTCCCAGGTTCACTCTGACCCGGAGTGGTAGTACCTGTTCATGGGTCCTATCTTGGGTCTTTTCATCTTTCATCTCTGTTCTTGTTGGGTCTTTATTATCTTGAGACGTTTCTTCTCTATGCGTGTTGTTTGCATTTGTAGTGATTGTCTTCCCTTGTTGGGATGGGATTGAGAGTGAAAAAGGCTTATCTCACCTTGCTGCCAGGGTTTGCCACTAGAAGGCATTACAACCTGGCTATTTAAACATAGCTGAATATTGTCTCCACATTTCCTATTTGTAGCAAAGTAAGCAAGTAAATTCGACGGGGTGGCCTAAAGTCTCAATATTTCATGTTGTTGTTGTTAATTCAATCTTAACCATTCCCGTGTTAAATCTGTCTTTCGTTTAAAGTTTTATAATTTAAAAAAAATTGCGATTGAATTAACAACAATATGAAATAAGTAAAAAAAAACAAAAAACATGACTTTTGTTTATAGTTTTATAAAAAAAAATTCCTACTGAAGTAACAACAACAACATGAAATAACTAAAATAAAGTGTCTAAAAAAATTGTCAGTTAACAAACAACCGGAAGTTGACTGTGAAAAGCAAAACCTGTCCTTTTCAATCTAACTCACAGCTGAGGTGCCTATTGGTTACTTGATCCAAGAGAGGAAAAGGGTTATCTTACCTTGCTGCCAAGGTTTGCCACTAGAAGGTGTTACAACCTGGCTATTTAAACACAGCTTTCCTATTTGCAGTAAAAGTAATCATTAATTACTATGAGCATATATATATATATATATATATATATATAAATATAATGGATAAAAGTAACCTACTCAAGTTTCATCTTCTGATTCGTCAGGGTTACATCCGTTGAATTAATCGAGTTTTCGATTAATCTCAGTTGGTACAATACATGCCCGTTGGAATGGGACTTATCTTTTATAGACAAACGCTTGTTTATATTTTCAAAGATTCATCATGAACCGTTTTTGTTTATTGGATTAAAAATTTGAATTAATTTGTGGGGATTATTTTTTCAATTACTATTTAATGAAAGGTTGATTACGGGGTGTAATAATGGTTAAAAAACGAAAGGTTAAAATTATTTATTGGTTGGCTTGGGTTGGTTAGAGAGTATTAGGAAAAGGCCGATTGTAGGCGTTGCAATAACAGAAGTTTTGGGTGGTTTAATACGGTTAATTATATAAAAAAAATAATATAAAGGGATAAAAGTAAGAATGAAAGTAATGATAAAAAATTTTTTTTAAATAGATGTTGGATACTGTGCGCTTCCAACAATCGTACTCGTACCCACCGGTAAGCTACTACTCATACATTAACACACACATATATAGATATAATTTTTTATTTTTTTTTATGTTTGTTTCATGTGGACACAGATTGGAAAATATTTACATTTAATGTTTGGCAAAGCCACTTGATGAATCTCTCGGCATCTTTGACACTTGTACACTTACCAATCTGTTAATCAATGTTTTCTACCTCAACACTATTATAGATTTTACAAGTGTATCACACCTTAGCAACAAGAAAGAAAGAAAAAAACGTCTCAGAAGTTTAAAATTTGATACAATGAAATATATATTTTATAATTGCCACTATTTGTTTTTTCAATTTATATAGTTGGATTCATTTCCATATTTTACTTCCACATTATATATATTTATATCTATAAACAGAGAGCGAGACAGACTAAGATAGACAGATAGATAGATAGATATGAACAGAGATAGATAGACAGATAGATAGATAGATATGAACAGAGATAGATAGATATAAACAGACTAAGATAGAGAGATAGATAGATAGATAGATTAGATACAGACTAAGATAGATAGATAGATAGATAGATATAAACAGACTAAGATAGATAGATAGATAGATAGATATAACAGACTAAGATAGATAGGATAGATAGATAGATATAAACAGACTAAGATAGATAGATAGATAGATAGATATAACAGACTAAGATAGATAGATAGATAGATAGACTAAGATAGATAGATAGATAGATAGAACAGACTTAGATAGATAGATAGATAGATAACAGACTTAGATAGATAGATAGATAGATAGATAGATAGATAGATAGATACGGACTAAGATAGATAGATTGCAGTATTTTGTGATATAAGGTGTGCTGGAATCCACTTCAACTTATAGGCTCTGCATGGCCACGTGGATTAAAGCCAGCCAATCAACAGCTCGAATACGTGGTTAGTTAACTACTTAATTGTTGATCTTTAAAGGCGTTCATTTGCACGTTATTCGACACAGACAAGCGGATCAGCCTCTGCTTAACACAAGGATTCTTCACTAAGGAACAACCAAAGGATTCTACCTAACACTAAAGAATGCAAGGGATCTTGACTGTAAAGTGCTCTCACTATAGGAATCTATTAATAATGGAGATTTGCTTCTGGTTTTTGTCTGTAACAAAAATTACATCACTGCTTACGTCACATTACCCAAAATCGTCATAACATAGAATACACTCAAAATTTGAACATGCAACATTAGACAGTCCTCATTGTTTTTTTATAACAAGTTTTAATAAATACATGACTGGCATTATATATCTATATATAGTTTGCTTTATTTTAATATATATTTAAAGTTTACATTTGAAATTGTTTTATCTTTTAATCCTTTAATGAATTTGATGATTTTACTTACTTAGGGTACAAATTCGCTGACATTGAATTTTTTACTCCCACCCCTCAGGCAATATGTTTCAAAAAATCTATTTTTACATTGCCCGGAGGGCGTTTTTTATTTTGCACTAGTAATAATAATAGAGTCAACATTCAGTTCTCCAACAGTATGACTAGCTATTCAACTAGTAGTGACTCGACTACAAATAATTCGTCAGGGTGGCCTAAAGTCGGTATCAGCCAGACAGCGAGGGAGTCTATCCCCTTTTCACTAGCGCTAGACCAAGGAGATTGTTTTTGCATCTGTGGTGGAGCGCCACACCTAACACCAGCTTCTCACTTTACCGCACTGATTTTTGTGCTATTCGTGCGCTGAGTTAGCGAGGGTCGATATCGGACTAGGAACCTTGTGGTTCCTAGTTGGACATTCTACCAACTGAGCTTGACTATGAATAAAAAAAATGGGCACAAAAATCTTAACAAATAGCTACTATCCTCACACTGCAGCAAGAATCAGTTTTGGTTGAGAACTGCCGCCATATCCTCCTCAAAGAATTTTTATATGGAACAAAGTTGGCTGTTAATGGGTTAAAGTTACTGCTGCATTTAGAAAACAGAAACCCAGATTTAAAACTCTATAGCAGGGATCACCAAACTATTTTCACAGTGGGCCGGATAATTGAAAAAAAATAACAAGCCACATTATTATTGTATTCAATACCTGCTAACCAGAATGAAAGCTCTGAGAAAAAGATGTAAAACAAAATTTATCTTTCCATGTTGTATTCATGAATGAGTGGCATAAGATGCACAAAAACAAATTCAACCAACATATTTATAATAGAAATCCATTAACAAGAAGAAATAACGGTAATTTTATTCTTTACTTCCTATTTTTAATTAAATTGCTAAATTAGGAAAAATTTGCAATGAAAGACGGAAGTGATGGAAGAGTAAGTTTTAGTTTTTTTTTAATCTTTGATTATATCCCCCTCTGTTTCAAATATTTTTATCTGCATTCTTATTTAGTTTCATTAGCCTCTCTAATTTAATATAATATTTTATTACATTAAAACTTAAATACTTGCACCCAGAGGGTGCATCTATTTCAGGGATCACCAAACATTTTCACTGTGAGCCGGATAATTGAAAAAATAACGAGTGCGGACCACATTATTATTGTGTTCAATACTTGCTAGCCAGAATAAAAACTCTGAGAAAAAGATGTAAAACAAAATTATCTTTCCATGTTATATTCATGGATGAGTGGCATAAGATGCACAAAAACAAATTTAACCAACGTATTTATTTTCAAAATATTATCAAAGAACGCAACATAAGCAGAAAGGTTTAGTGAGATTTGTGAACCTGAAGTTTGCCTTTCAAGATATCGTCAGTGTTTGGTTTGGAATTGCTACATGTAATCAAGAGAATTGCTTTCAAATGTTTATCAGTCAATTTCGTTTGATGGGTTGATTTCCATACATTCCGTACATTTTAACAAATTCAAGTACTGTTAGCAGGCCTGATAAAATGCCTTCATGGGCTGTTGTTTCGTAACCCCTGCTCTAAGTATTAGTAACAAACATTTTTTTTTTTTAATCATTCAAAAACTCAAAATAACCAAGATAACTATGGAATTCTAATTAGAATCCTTTATTTCTTCCTAAATAAATAACAACTAAGTAAATTGAGGGAGTCCATCTCCTTTTCACAAGCACTAGACCAAGGAGATTGATTTTGCATCTGAGATGGAGCGCCATACCTAACATCAGCTCCTCACTTTACAGCACAGATCTCTGTGCTACTCATACGCTGAGTTGGCGATGGCCGGTATCAAACCAGGAACCTTGTAGTTCCTAGGTTGATGCTCTACCAACTGAGCTAAGCCTGCCCTTGGAAGTATCAATATCATCATAGACCACTATTGTCTAGTAAGTATACAAATTTCATATCTGACAGCAACTGTGGAATTTTCCGCCCCATCAACCCCCAATTCCCACTTGTTATTACGTATTCATTACATGCACTTTGAATTCTAAATGTCATAATGACTAAAGAAATTTGTTTACATAACTGATAAAGTCGTACGTGCAACCACTTCACTGAAGTGAATGGGTTAATCTTATTTCCTTTTTCTAGAGCTTTCAATCTATTTTTTTTTTTATTATTTAGATTTTTCAGACTGTTGTCCTCATCTTTATCGTTACTTCATTATAATTGAAGCTGAAGGACTTGGATTACAATAATAATAGGACTTTATTTGAATAGAATGAGTTCTGAGGTGAATAGATAGTAAACTTTGAAATATCCCACCATACATACCATACAAATACCAAGAATGGTTGGTTTATTGTTTTTGAGGGCATATCAACACGTCTGGGGTTATGTCATGCCTAACAGTTAGGAAGTAAAATATGTTGTGTATTTATATTTATACTTTTTAGTAATTGGTTTAAATACCAAGAAAATTTTGGTACAGCCGGGGGAAAATTTGGTAGGCAGAGAGTTAATTATTATTATTTTTTAAATATGTTTAGATTTCCATGGATACAGATAGAAAACTCTAATCCTAAGCAGAAGCGTTTGAGAGGGATACTTTCATTGTTGGAAAAATGCACAGATACTACACTGATCCTAACAGATATTGTTGTATATTGTACAAACGGAAATAGGAATTTCCGGTTAAACTAAACAAAGAAAAGACAAAAAAAAATGACATAGGACTTTTTCCCCAGTAAAAGCGAACAAAGAAGTTAAAAAACGGAAGAGAGGGTTTCCGGTCAAGGAAGCAGGGAGGGGATAAAGAAATATATAACAAATGTCCATTATCAGATCAAAAGATAAAGATGCAGAGGCGTACCTATCAATATAAAGGAGAGAAGATTCGAGCCGACACACAGAGATGCCAGCCGGCAGCCGAAAGGACACTTCACGTCTCCCGTCAGCCACCACCCCTTGGGCACTCATTGTAAGCTCTGCGCCTTCACCACCCACACACCGAAGAAAATAAAGAAGGGTCCTCTCTTTGTACATACGTATCTGTTGTTTATTGAAGTCCAGTAGTCGGTAGTAGCTGACTACTAACATACATCGCTTTGGGTACAGGAAAAACCCCAGAACTAATGTACACGATTTAGAGTAGCGAAGAAGGCCGCTACATAACATACTGACTGACAAATAAACAAAAAAAATCCCATTGTTACTTATTCAGATAGATAATCTGTTAAGTATTTACCCAACCCCTCCACACAAGCAGGATGTGATGCAAGATCAGTTTTTTTAAGTGCAATTTAACAGGTTTGGATTCATGTGAGTCTTTCCACCTTTTCATCGTGTGTATATATAATTCATCCACAGACACCGTGTTTTGATGTTTTACGTCTCATCAGTGTGGCTAGACACAGCAAGTACCTCCGACCAGGAGCGAAACCCGACTGACTTTTCATCAGCCCGGTTCGTTACCCTCTAAGCCATCGACAACTGCTGTTAAGGAGTGGTGTTTAAACTATTAAATACATACATTTGTTTATATATTTTACAACCACCAGAGAGATCAAATCAGTAAACAACAGATGATCATTGCTTAATGCGGGCGGTGAAAGTTAATCAAAGTTGCTCCTAGAGAGCTCTACCGGATTTTGGGAGAATATATCAGTCTGTTTTAAAACAATAGAATATTCTCATGAACCTTCTAAAATCAATTGATGCAAAATATTAATTGAATGTAATTGTCAGTTTTGTTATTCACCTTATTCCTCAACTTTTTCTCACATTTTGTCAGATTTTTCCTAATCTGTTATTTCCTCATATTGCTTCCCACTCTCATGGTAGAGCATGGTATATATATATATATATATATATATATATATATATATATATATATTGAAGAAATAGATACAAAAGAAACCTACTCGAGTTTCATCGCTAGAATCATCAAGGTTAAATCTACTGAATTAATCGAGATCACACATATGTTCATTGAAAATCTTATTCAATGAACATACGTGTGATCAGCTGCAATTAATCGGTAACTCGATTAATTCAGTGGATTTAACCCTAAGGATTCTAGCGATGAAACTCGAGTAGGTTTCTGTTGTATCTATTTCTTCAATAAATTTGCTCTACTTTGTATTGAGCACTTTGTATTTGTTTTATCACGGACTTAACCCCTGGATCCTGTGCACCTCCAACGATCGTGCCCATATTCACTGTTAAGCCACCCTTATATATAAATATGTATATATATATATATATATATATATATATATAAATTTTTTATTTATTTATTTTTTTTTTACTTCTAAACTCTACTGGTGTGAAAAAAAACCCAGGTAATTCAGTTTTTCAAAATAAAAATAAAAAAATTTTCAAACTGACATCTGGGGAAAAAGATTTTTTTTAAAGAAAAGACTGGCACATCTGTACTTTCTGAAAATAATCATCAGTATCGTATGTACCTACAGGAGTCAGACACTACCTACCTAGGTTTCACCCGAATGGTTCTTCAATCTACATGAGTCAGACATGTAGGTCCTTTATATATATATATATATATATATAGTGTGTGTGTGTGTGTGTACACAGGGATGCTGATAGCTTTTTGATTTAGTGCATCCAGTGATGCACATATTTCCTTTGAATGAGTCCCCAGAAAAATTTATGGGTCCCAAATAAATTGTAGGGTTTTTATTTATGATCTGGGAAAACAACTAAAGCCACCTAACTCCTACCTTGTAACCTATCCTGTGTAATTCATTTCTAAGAAACTATTGAAATGTATTTACAGTTAGCTTGAAATGGTGAGGGAAGAAAAAGAAAAACACTGGGATGCATGGATACAATTTAACTGTGTCCTTTTAGATTTTTGTGCGTCAGAGATGCAGGATATATATATATATAATTTCTCAACAGAACTTCACAAAGGTAAGACACCTATTTTATCCTCTCTAATATTTTATATAATAATTATATTAATGTAATGCTTCAATAAAGAGTCCAGTAAAAAGAAGAACGCTTTTCCATTAGGGACCTCTCTTAAAATTATTTTTTTCTTTTAAGAGAGGTCCTGTGGAAAGGATTTTTTCATTTATTCCATTCATTTCATATTTCATTCATTTTTTCCATCAATTCTTAACGAGATAGATAGATAAATATGTCCTACTTGTTATTAAGTATTCATTACATTCACTTCAAATTTTTAAATATCACAATGACTAAAGAAATTTGTTTACATAACTGATAAAGTCGTACGTGCAATTTCTTCACAAATTTAGCAGTAAAAAGAGACAAACATCTTTCTTTTTTCTATAAACTTCATACCAGAAAAACTAGATTTTGGTTGGATGGTTGTAAAAGGGTTATTGTCATTTTGCTGACTTTGTTTTATTATGAGTGTCAAACTGTTTGCTTGGCGAAACTCTTAAGATATCCTGTGTCTTCTGTAAATTCACATAACACTTCAGCCTGCCCTGTCGATTGAGATTAGAATATGCTAAATCCCCTACAAAGGAGTAAGAGCCCACACAAAAGAACTGGTACCCTGTGTGTAATACTAAACTGCATTTGATGGTGAGGCTCCTGTTCTGGGGATCTGTGGTGGTGGTGGGGGGTGTAGAGTACCTCTTCATTGTCACTATCCCCATGTCCACTCTGCTCCGGATTGGTAGTACCTGTTAGGGGGTGTCCCATTATGACAAGCTGGTCTTGCAGATCCATTACAACTGAATACCGAGTTCGATCCTCACTGGATGCTCCATACTTGTAACCTTGTGTCACATCCTACAAGTAGCAAACGGTTTGGGTAAATGCCTACCTGTTAGGGTCTTATTTATGGGTCAAATAGATATGTTTGCAAATTATTAGTATTAAATAGGAATTCTTGATACCATATAACTGTAAATTATTTGTATTAAGAATGGATACTTAAAGCTAAAATTCTTTACTAAGGATTATTATTAGTTAACTTGAAACCATATGACTGTGTGCAAACAAATTATTATTATCAAATAGAAATAATTACTTAAAACCATATAATTATTAGTATTAGATAAGAATACTTGATATGATTTAACTGTGTGCAAATAAAATCTTGAGAAACATCTATGCAAAAAATATAAATATAAATGAACAATGAAAGTGATTCCCTAACCTCTAGGCATAAAATAACCCAAGATAGGTTGACATGCTGTTAAAATCTATCAATCATAACGCAGAAAAAACAATACATCCTATGTAGATTATTAGATAATTATTGTTTATTAGAACAATACATTTAAAATGCACTAACATAGAGAATAAAGAAATTTTGGACCAAGTAACCAATAAGCACCCCAGCTGGGAGCTGTTTTGAAAGGAACACCTTTTGCTTTTCACCGTAAACTCCCAGCTGTTTGTTTACAAACAACAGACGGTTTTTTTGCATTAGAATTTCACGGTAAGATTTTTTTCTTTTTAAAGAATATTTTCTCGCCACTTACTTGAAACAAATATTTTTTCCTTAATGAACATACATTCACGCTCGCGCACACACACACAACCTTGAGGTTTGTTTCGATATCCTCTATTGCGAAAGATTTATACACACACGCGCAAAACACCTAAAAATGCACAATGCCTTTTTTCAATACACACACTCTCAAATTTCAAACCGTCCATTTTTCAGCGTCCTTTCTTCAAATTTCAAATTTTGAACAGATTGATAAACAAGGACTATCACTTGCTTTTCTTGTTATTCTGTGATAAAAATTTTTTATCGCCTTCCTTATACCAACAAATGCCCTGACGATGATCTAATTAATAGATCGAAACACTGCAGCGTCGGCCAATAAACTTACCACTCAACTTATTTAAACCTGTGTTTTTTTCAATTTTCTTATACTACATACCATCGGATTCACTTCCATCTCTTCACATATATGAAGAATATGGTCGGTACTTAATCGTATAGGTTCTAGGACTTTATATGACCAGCTGCCGTTAACTCTTTGCTTACTTTAAACTGCTCACACAGTGGCTCTAGCACATGTGTCACTTGTTTACACTGAAAAATCACTATGTGAACACTCCTGACATCTTTTGTTTGATTAGGGCCAGTTTAGCTCAGTCGATAGAGCATTCGACTAGTAACCACAAGGTTCCTGATTCGATACCGGCCCTCGCCAACTCAGCGTATGAGTAGCACGGGGATCTGTGCGGTAAAGTGAGGAGCTGATGGTAGGTGTGGCGCTCCACCTCAGATGCTAAAACAATCTCCTGGGTCTAGCACTAGTGAAAAGAGGGTAGACTTCCTCGCTGTGTGGGTGATACCGACTTTAGGCCACCCCAACGACTTTACTTTATATATATATATAATTACAACATGAACTCCTGCAGTTAGCTGTAATTATTCAATATATTGATTAATTCAGTGGATTCAACCCTGAAGATCCGTAGGGTAATTCTGTACACACTATAATAATAAATCCGCTCTACTTACGCATTGAGCACTTTATATTTGTTATAATGCTGACTTATCCGAGTAACACTTACACCAACCAAATATTTTTACCGGTAAGTCATTCCTTTGCACACATATATTATGGACTATCGTCAATTTTCGACGCATGAGAGTTCACACAAACCCAATCAACGACCGACCTCAGGAATTTTGAATTCAGAGTTATCCCTCTCCTAGACTGGTTACCTACCCAAGGTTGAAGGGCCCAGTCTGCCCTACTATTTAACCCATAGCTGGAGGGAGAATATATGGATTCATACCTTTCCCAAGGGTATTAGCGCTATGTGAAATGCCAACAGCTTCGTCTAGGAATTGAACTCAAATTGACGAGTCCATTTCCCACGACTCTAACCACTAGCCCACGCGCCTCCATATATATATATATATATATATACATACATACACACACACTTACACCTAGTAATTTACAAATTTCATATTTGACAGCAACTGCGGAAACAACCCCCTACTTGTTATTAAGTATTTATTACATTCACTTCAAATTTTAAATATCACAATGACTAAAGAAATTTGTTTACATAACTCATAAAGTCGTACGTGCAATTTCTTCACAAATTTTCCAGTAAAAAGAGACAAACATCTTTCTTTTTATAAACTACCTACCAGAAAAACTAGATTTTGGTTGGATGGTTGTAAAAGGGTTATTGTCATTTAGCTGACTTTGTTTTATTATGAGTGTCAAACTGTTTGCTTGGCGAAACTCTCAAGATATCCTGTGTCTTCTGTAAATTCACATAATACTTCACCTGTCACCTGCCCAAGAAACAGGTAAACTACTCCATCCTTAAATTAGAACAACAATAAAAAAAAAAAAAAAAAATTCATTTGTTGTTAAAATATTTGAAGTTGTTGGAATACTAGAAATCATCAGAAAAATTAAAAGATGCTTAAAAGAAAAGAAAAGGAGAGAGAGAGAGAGATAAAGAGAGATAGATAAAGAGAGAGAGAGAGAGAGAGAAAGATATAACTTATAATACCTTCTGCAGTTACGGAAATATTTCTTTAAATGTTCATGTAATAAGATAATAAGAATTGTTGAGTTGACTCCAACTTAGAAAAGAAGGGTTTTGTTTAAAATCAAATCAGCAGTGAAGTTATTTAGAGAGAGAGAGAGAGAGAGAGAGAATAGAATATATACACTATTAATATAGTATCTGATATATACAAGGTGTGTCAAAAAAAGTATCAAGATTTTTTGTACTTTTAGACATGCCTTGTATTCTGAAAAAAAATAACGTTCCATTCATAAATTTTTTCAGAATACAAGATGTGTCAAAAAAGTATCAAGTTTAAAGTTGTATTTACCAAGATAGAAATGAAGAATGAATGGAACGTTATTTTGTCTTCAGAATACAAGGTGTGTCAAAAAAGTATCAAGTTTAAAGTTGTATTTACCAAGATAGAAATGAAGAATGAATGGAATGTTATTTTGTCTTCAGAATACAAGGTGTGTCAAAAAAGTATCAAGTTTAAAGTTGTATTTACCAAGATAGAAATGAAGAATGAATGGAACGTTATTTTGTCTTCAGAATACAAGGTGTGTCAAAAAAGTATCAAGTTTAAAGTTGTATTTACCAAGATAGAAATGAAGAATGAATGGAACGTTATTTTTTTCAGAATACAAGGTGTGTCAAAAAAGTATCAAGTTTAAAGTTGTATTTACCAAGATAGAAATGAAGAATGAATGGAACGTAATTTTTTTTCAGAATACAAAGTGTGTCAAAAAGTACAAAAACATCTTGATGCTTTTTTGACACCTTGTATATATCATTTGATACATACCATGAAAATATTCACTATGGCCAGTGATTAAAAAAAATGAAATTTTAATTTTTCAGGTCAGTTAACTTTGAACCACTTATCTTTGAGGTTTCTCAAAGATACGTGATTCAAAGTTAACTGTCCTGAAAAAATGTAAAAGTCTTTGAATAAAATAACTGGTGCATTACATCTTCTATTCATTAATATATCAACACTGAAAATTTCATTAAAGTCGGTTAATTCCCTGATTTTTGGTATTTTTTTTCTTTCAGCGGGGTGACATACGATGGTGGAAATTAAGTCTGTTATGTTCGATTTAACCAAGAACAATCTGTTAAAATATTATTCATCATTGATATTCTTTATAACGGTACTTGAAATTATTTGATTGAAAATAAATGAACTTTGTGTTGGGAGACAAAATAGAATTGTCTTTGTCTCTTTTTTAAAATGAAATAAAATAAATTTAAAAACAAATATCTCCCATGAGTCCTCAGACAGGAAGAATCCTCTGGGCATACACAGAGAAAAGGACCCACTTCCTGGTGTCAAGAAGATCTCTTGGCCATTCAAACTCAGGCTTTTACTGGGTACAGATGTAACGATAGGCACAGGAAGAAATTTTCTCTCCATGAAATAGTTATGAACCTATGACGTCCCATCATGGTGTAATTGTTAGAAAGCTAAACTCGCAGATCCATTGCTACTGAATAGTGAATTCAATCCTCACTGGATGCCCCATACTCGCGGCCTTGTGCCAAACCTAAGCTTAGTTTTTTATGTGCAGAGGTGTGTGGCCTAATAGTTAGAGTCTTAGGAAATGGACTCGTCAACCCGAATTCAAATCCTGGACGAAGCTGTTTGGATTTCACATAGTGCTAATATCCTTGGGAAAGGTATGAATCCAATTATTCTCCCTCCAGCTATGGGTAAATAGTAGGGCAGACTGGGCTCTTTAACCTTGGCTAGGTAACCAGTCTAGGAGAAGGAAAAATCTGAATTCAAACCTGTTAAATTCCGCTTAAGAAATTGACCTTGTGTCACATCCTGCCCATGCGGAGGGGTTTGTATATAAGCCTAAAAATGCTGTTTGTCTTTGTCTCTACCCTTTAATTCCTTTTCAGCTTGACAACCCATAAGAAGGAGCACCAAAAATGACCAAAAGCCTTAAATTCACATAATACCACATAAAATAATAATTGGTTATGTTTTTACATACAGATAAAATATGGAAGACTGGATTATAATGCAAGACCAGGTTGTTGGAAAATTAACAAGGTTTTATTAAACACAGGGTAGAGAATGCTTCAACCCTAAAAGTGACTTAACTAGCTCAACTGTGCTGTGCATATGCATTCCACTCAGTAGGAACCCCAATCCAAAAGTGTAATGGCGGAAAACCCACTTCCGGGCTCCCAACAGTCCCCTACTGATCAAGGGGAGCAACTCTATTTTTGTTAGGTCTTCCTAACAAAAACCCCATTGGTCATTTTTCTGAAATGTATTCATTTGATCAACTCTATGCATTGTCATTTATTTATAGAAAATTGTATTGATTTACAGGGTATTTTTTTTTGGCGAGGGGAGGGGTCCAGTGACTTTAGCCCTGGACCGGTTAAGTAATTCTAGAAGGAAAAAGAATAGAGGGGGAAAAATAACTATTTAAATCAACAGGTCTTTGTTGAGGGGGGGGGCAGCAAAAAGAAGCAAATCAAACGCCTTCTCACAGGCAAAAACACCGACTTCGTCGTTGTCGATACAATACTTAGCAGCTAATGTCACAACACTCGTTTCTGCCGTCACCCCACTTCTACTTATACACTGTTTCCCCCATCATCCAGGCGTCTGCGCTCACATATGGGACTGTGGCATCTCGACTCCGGTGCCCGCACCAATGTGTCGCCCTTTCGCATTCTGAAGGACGCAGGTTCGATTCTAGATCGGTCCTACACGCTAGGCAAAGCCTAGCCCACTTTCTTCAAGAATACGGCAAGCCTTCATGCCCACCACTCACCTCGTGTTCTCTGTCACAGTAATTAAGAGTGTAGATCCTAGGGGGCTATCCCCAGACAAAACCTGCCCCTTTGATTTAAAGGGGCAGTGCTGGGTTTATTGCCCAGTGCCTGAGGTGCCTCCCTTGAGAGGGAATGCCGATAGGATCAACGCATTTTTTGCACCCACCATCCCACGAGCTTCGGTTCGTGGGTGGTCCCACATTAAAAGGCCTTGTGTCACACCCGCATACGTGGGATGCGAGGTAAATAACTACAGGGTATTTTACATTAGAGGCACTCAGTAAGAGTCATTGTCATAGGAAACAGAATTAATGACAAAAGTTCAAACCTTGGATGAGGCTGTTTGTATTTCACTTCACACTTTGGGAAAAGCATAAACCCATCTCCACCCCCACTATCTGTGGGTAAATAGTAGGGCAGACTAGGTTATTTATTCTTGGTAAAGGCATCAAAGAACTTTCAAAGATCTCATTCTTTGGTGCTTTGTTTGATCAGCAGTCAAACTACTCAAAATGATTTCCCAGGTTGGCTCATTGCTATACTTTGGATACACAGGAAACACCTGAGGATGGTCGGAAGATATAGCGGCTGAAATTTGTTTTTTTTTTCTCAATTTATACTATTAATTTTTGCTCTTTAAGAAAAGAAGCTTTGAAATTTGTCCAATAAAACTGAGGATTCATTTATTCAGAAATGTTAAACAATATAAAACAGTTACTACACTTCAGTCAATTCCATTTTTTCAGGTTATATTACCAAAAGAAAATAGAAAAAAAGTAAAGTCGACGGGGTGGCCTAATGTCGGTATCAGCCATACAGCGAGAGAGTCTATCCCCTTTTCACTAATGCTAGACCAAAGAGATTATTTTTGCATCTGAGGTAGAGCGCCACACTTACCATTAGCTCCTCACTTTACCGCACAGATCCCTGTGCTACTCATACGCTGAGTTGGCGAGGGCTGTTATCGAACCAAGAACCTCGTGATTCCTAGGCAAGTGCTCTACTGACTGAGCTAAACTGGTCCTTTAAAAAAAAAAAAAAAAAAAAAAAAAACCAACAAAAAACGAATCGGATATAAGAAGGCTGACATCTTATATGGTAATAATCAGAGAAAAAATGAAACCAGAGCTCCTCATTGGCTAAAAACAAATCAGCAGCATTACAATTAATGAGAGTTCATGTGAATTGTGAGCAGACCCTGTAGTTAGTTTTAAATAAAGTTTGTTAGAATCAAAAGTGGAGGCAGGTAGATTTCCATAACCATTGGGCATTTTAGATGACTCCGGTACAGAGATGTGGGAATAGTTAGTTTAGTTATTAGATTCGACCCGACTTGGAAGCAGAGTGAACATGTTTGTCTGTCTCTGCTGAGTCATCTAAAACCGCGGTGGAATCATTATTTTAATAAATAAAAGCTTGATCAACCAACAAAAAGTCTTGTCAGTTTATTTAATTAAAAACAAGCAAAGCCCAGCCCAGCCCAGCAGTTAGAAGACTTAGAAGAACAGAAGAATTAGAACTCAACTAGACAAGACAACAACATGTCGGACAGAACAGATAACAAGAAGCAGTTAGAAGAATCAGCAAGAACCAGCAAGAAGTAACCAGAGAAATGAAGTAATCAAATAAGAAGACCATCCATTATCTCTAAAGTAAGTCTCTAATATGTCTCTCTCTCTCTCTTATATACCCAATGTTTTTGTTGGCACCTTTCTGTCCACTAAGGACGATGGCGTAGTATAAAAAAAAAAAACAAGAAAAAAAAGATTTTATCTGCGCAAGTGACTCTGCAGGCCAATTCTTGAGTGACAGTCTTTGGTGCACTGAATGCACACAAACTGTGATCCTTTCTTGGGCTGCTGTCTTTTCTCCCTCTTTCTGGCTCTCTTTGCTGTCGAGGCTACTCTCCTCTCTACCTCACCCCTCTCCGTGCCTTGCTTAACGTTAAGGTGCCAGGCTGCTCTATTTTTTGCATCTACCTCCCACGTGTTTGTGTCAATATGGCATATCCTCATGACTCTCCTGCAGACATCTTTAAATCGTAGGCGTGGTCTACCAACCGATCGGGAGCCTTTTTCTAATTTGCCGTACAAAAGATCTTTTGGGATGCAGCCAATTTTCCATTCTCTTGACCAAGCCAGCAAAGGCACCTCTCACAGAGAATGGAGAACATGCTGTTCGTGTCGGCGCAATCCAGCATGACCGTGTTGGGCACTTTATACTACCCGATATTTGATACGGGTATATAACAGCAGGAAAGGATCTCAAAATATCTGATTGGTAGAAAACCAACCAACTAACTACCCCATAAATACCCACTCAGGTATGCAATATTCAGAATTCTTATATTTATACTATAAAGTCAACAACCTTACATGGTGTAATGGTTAGCAAGATAGATTTTCAGACCATTGTTAGTGAGTTCGATTCTCACTGGGCGCACCATACTTCTGGTTTTGTGCCGCATCTAAGCTACGCTTAGTAAATAACTATAAAAAATACATTGGGCACCTCACGTGGTGTAATGGTTAGCAAGATAGATTTACAGACCATTGTTAGTGAGTTTGATTCTCATTGGGCACCCCATACTCCTGGCCTTGTACCACATCTAAGCTAGGCTTAGTAAATAACTATGCTATAAAGTACCTAAAATGCTAGCTGGGATAATAGTTCTCAGCGGGCCCAATGGGAGAGAAAGTCTATTGTCAAGAAGGCCTAAAACTTTTGTCGGCCCCATAAAATAAGTGAAACTTGTGTGTGAGATTTCTTAAGTGGAAAGAGGACGCACAGACCCCAGTCCACTATATTGGTAGTCTTGCAGTTGGTCCAGTGGCAGGGGAAAGTCCGAGACAACTGGGCTGTCGAGCTGCTGCAGGGTGCTGTCTTGGGTAGTATTGAGTCACTTCACGAGAGGCAAGCCTCCCCGGAAGCCCCAACGTTTGCACACTAGAGCCAGGTTGTGTTGTGTGTGTAATAAGTACCCCAATCCTAGTACTATAGATGTGGATGGCCGTTGGCTCCCCTGGAGCTCATCCACCCTTTGACAGCTCTTGTTTTTAGAGATGCTGGGTGACCACACACCCACCTCACCAGACAAGCCAAGGCATGCCTGATGGGGGGTGCCAGTTTAGTTGCCAGTAAACCGACCATTTAACAAGTAATACTAGTTTGCATGGTACTAGTAGCGGGTAAGAAAGAAGACCAGGTAAGTAATACTTGTAGCGGGCAGAGAGAAGACCAGGTAACAGGTAATACTTGTAGCGGGCAAGAGAGAAGACCAGGTAACAGGTAATACTTGTAGCGGGTAACAGGTAATACTTGTAGCAGGTGAGAGAGAAGACCAGGTAACAGGTAATACTTGTAGCGGGCAAGAGAGAAGACCAGGTAACAGGTAATACTTGTAGCGGGCAAGAAAGAAGACCAGGTAACAGGTAATACTTGTAGCGGGCAAGAAAGAAGACCATCTAACAGGTAATACTTGTAGCGGGCAAGAAAGAAGACCATCTAACAGGTAATACTTGTAGCGGGCAAGAAAGAAGACCATCTAACAGGTAATACTTGTAGCGGGTAAGAATAGGCTTTTTTTAATGTATTTTGGCATTTCATGTTCACTGCTTCTTCTGTTGCTGGGATGTCTACCAAAGACAGATAGCTAGCAAGCTAAACTTGCAATCTATTGAGAGTGAGCTTAGTTGTCACGAGGTGCCCCCACTATTGTGCCCTCCACCTGAGCGAAGCAAACTATGGTAACTATCTACTTATCTCCCTGAATTTTTTGAACAATGGTTGACTAAACGAATGTTTCGGAGGCTTGGCTTTTAGCGGGATTAGAGACAATCCAAAAATGTTTTGCATATTATGAATATAATAAAGATTTTATAATAATATAATAAAGTTTACATGGTACTAATAGTAGGTAAGAAAGAAGACCCGTCTTATCCTGACCATGAGATAACACTGAAGAGACATTCTAGGATACGTTTACAGTATATTGCTCAAAGCCACCATTTCTATGGAAAAGAATTTCCGTTCTTCACCCATGGATTTTTATTGTGTGAATCAATACAAAGAATGTGTAAGGGCAGTCTCCCTTTTCTGAGGGTTTTGGTAAATCTCCTGTGTCTAGAGACCCTATTGTGGTCACGTGACACAGGAACCCAAGGAGGGAACCCTCTTCTTCTGATGCCACTGAACAAGCCTGGACGTGCTTGTCACCTCTCTCCAGCAGACACCTATGGTGCATGCCAGACGCCACAGACACGACACTGCTCACAGTAAGTGGTTTCCACCTATTTTGTATATGAACATTACTGTGTATGTTTGGACTCTTGTGACATTTTATAGTCTGGGGAACTTCGTTCCCCTATACATGTTATAATAAAGCCTTATAAACGTAACTAACGTGTTTGTCGTTTTCCTAACCGAAGTGTTCAACATTGGATATTTATCCTTTAGGTAACCCAATGTTTTATAAGAACCAGAGTTAATACTCGGTGAACCTCTTATAAATGGATTAATCAAAATTTGATATCAACAAAAGCAACACAGAAGAATAAATCCTTTATTAGTTACTAGAAGCGGCTACCCGGCGTTGCCTGGGTAGAAGGCGATTTTTTTTAAGTTAGTCTCGTAGATCCATTATTACTGAATCGTGAGTTGAATCCTCGTGGGATGCTCCATTTAAATTCCCATGTAAAAAAAAAAAATAGACCTTGCATTGATCCAGCTACTCTGAAAAGAAATGTTAATGTCTACTATCTAAAATATTAAATGAAAAAAAAAATTCCATGCTGTTATCATTCAAATTTTATTTTTTAATTATCTTCATGAATATAAATCAAATGTCTATTATTTTTGCTCAAAAACCAAGCCCTGGTGATATTTAATGTGTATATATATTTACTTTGTCATTAATTGTTTTATTTTCGAAGTTTTCTACGGACATACACATAACTGCCCTTTATATATGTATAGATAGATTATCATAATAAAATACAGAGATGCTGATAGATACGTGTCCTGCGTCCCTGACACACAAAAACCTAGAAGGATACAGTAAAATCAGTAATCTGAACATTAGCTACATAAATGAGAGTAACCTCCCCTTGTTTATTTCCCTTTGAGGCAGCCATATGTTTTGGTCGGCCATTTTTATTTCAAAGTAAATCTACACTGAAAATACAAATTTGTTTGAATCAATACAACTGCATGTTTTAACATGAAAATATCATAAAATGTGTTCTTAATTGTGCTTGCGCATTATTTGAAATGAACTTAATTGTTATCAAGAACACATTTTATGATATTTTTGTGTTAAAACATGCATCATTATCAAACAAATTCGTATTTTCAGTGTAGATTTACAGTGAAATGAAATGGCCGAGCAAAATATATGGCTTCCGCAAAGTAAAATAAACAAGGGAAGACTACTCTCATTTATGTAGCTAATGTTCAGATTACTGTAAAATCATATCTATGCGTCCCAGTATTTTTCTCTTTTCTTCCCTCATCATTTCAAACTAATTGGAAATACATTTCAAGAGTTTCTTAAAAATGAATTTCACAGGATAGGTTACAAGGTAGGATTTAGGCGGCTTTAGTTATTTCCCCAGATCATAAATAAAACCCTACAATCTATTAAGAAACTTTAGTTGGGACCCATTAATTTTCCCGGGGACTCATTCAATGCAAATATGTACATCCCAGGACGCACTAAATCAAAAAGCTATCAACATCACTCCAGATATCATGACACAAAAATCATTGGTACACAATGATGGTTGTAGAAGAAGAGTGTAGGTTATGAAAGTTTGATAAAACCACTCTCCCATAACTATTTTACCTGCCCAGATTATATATATATATATATATATATATATATATATTACCTGATAGAATAAAAAAAGCTGACACCCTTGAAAGGGATTATTCATTTTCTACAAGTAGATATTTCAGTTTATTTTGTAGTTAATTTTGATTTTTTTTGGACTGTTGTCCTCATCTTTATTGTGGTATATAAAAAAACAACTGTTGGAATTTTTGTTGTATATAAGGCATGAGGCAAGTAGTCACTTCTACTTATAGACTCATCAACTACCATGTGACCAGCCTTCTTATCCAATCACTGGCAGTGCTGCTGTTGGCGGTGTATTTATACTGCCCGATTCTAATCTTAGCTCACTTGGACGTCGGACTTACCAAAGGATACTATACCACCGGATACTTATTGACTTACTTACTTTAAGTCCTTTTACATCTGGCCAAGGATGGCGGCCAGATACTCAATTCAGCTGCTGTATCCTCCACCCTTCTTCAGGTGTTCCCTGTCTATCCGAGCATAGAAATGTCCCCTGGAGAAATCATTTTGAATAGTGTCAAAGAACTAATGAAGATCTCATTCAAATAATAATGTCATTGTATGGTAAACTCCCCCCCCCCTCGGACACAATTAAGAACTTATCAAACAATATACATATAAGTGGAGATAAAGTCGACAGTGCTTGGTAATTGACAGGTTTGAAAATCACCTAGGCGAAAAATTGTCCATTACCAAGCGCCATTGACTTCGTGTCCACGCTACCTCACTTAGATATACATGCATTATCAATGATATTGCGCACTTTACTTATAGATATAGCATATATCTCAAAGAAAAAAACTTAAATATTTGTCATTAACAGTTATAAATTTATTTCCACTGATATTGATCAGCTTCATCAGACTATGGAAATCCTTAGGATTCACGGTTTGATGAAGTGGATTAATATTGGAAGTAAACTGTTAATATGACCAGTATTTAAGCCTTTTCTTTCTTTGCTAAACGTATTGCACTGTATATAATCCCCCAATTATTGTACATTGAGCTCTCACCATGGACTATACCAATTTTGATATTAAAAAAAGGCTCTGCTTAGAACCATTCCTAACACCAATTAACCTGTTTATATATATATATATATATATATATTATTATATATATATAATATATATATATATATTCGTTTTTCCAAATACTTCTAAATTCTCTGTATTTTGACCGTCTTAACTTCAAATATCAAACATTTTGCCCTGAAGAAGGCTGTTTTCTTTGTATACTTAAATAGCTTATATTTTTCTATTATTATTATTATTATTTCATTTCAGATTCAAAATAAAAAATTCTTTTGAAAAATAAAAATAAATAGAATACACTGTGTACATGGACAAACTCTCCACCGAAACACGTGTTGGCATTTCATTAAACCATTTTTATCCATTCAACATTTTCTTTCCTTTATTTATCCTTTCAACACACACACACACACATATATATATAAGTACTGCTCATAAGTATTTTAGCAAATAAACAAACAATTTGCATCAAATCACTTCATTTTGAGACTTAAAAAACAAACATTATACAAGAAACAATTCTTTATTGCAATCAATGTATTTAGTCATGTTTTGTGCTTCTAAATGTTAAATTTCTTGAAAATAATTTTTAAACAAAATTAAATTGTTAAAAAAAAAAAATTTTAATTGTTTTTTTTTTTGTTTTTTTTTTTTAAAATAGGTAAAAAAAAAACTAATAGTTTTTTTCTATGATTTCTAAAATCTTATTTCTCTGAATTTTTTAGATGAGACCTGATAATTTGTATTATTCGGACTATTGTCCTCATCTTTATTGTTATCTGTATAACGTTTCTGCCAATATGCCCTCCATCCTTCTTCAGGTATTTCTTGTTGGACTTGGTTATCTTCTCTTTAAACTCAGGAACCTTCTTGTTGTACGTAATTGGGAGATTTCATGGAACTTTGAACATTGATTAGAGGAATGAGAACAGTATTCCCCCCCCCCCCGTGAATTGAATAAAGGGTTGGTTTCAAAATTCCTGAGAAGGTTCCCGATTATGAAGAGAAGGTACCAGAGTTTGACAAAAAATACCTGAAAAAGGCCGGAGTGCATATCACCCGAAACATTGTACAGATAACAAAGATGAGGACAATAGTTTGAATAATCCAAATAATACACATTCTAAAATCTTATTCAACATTCAAGGAGACTGAAAAGACTGTAGGCGTTATTTTCGTATTCGCCTGGGGAGTTGTCTGCCCGTTTAGTTTCGCTAGGGGCCTTTGATATTTAAGCGGCTGATTTGAACGTCTCTTTCTCTTTTCCTGTTGCTTGACCTACGTGAGACTATGGGTTAGACTCTGTCTACCCCCTTCTCGTTGGGGCTTCGGCCCTTGACACTGGCCACTCACTGCTAGTAAGTCTTGTATACGATATATGACTATCCTTTAGTCATGTATCCGTAACTATGTTTTTATGTACATTTAGGTATCGAAGAGATACCTAAATATCTTGTATGTTACCATTCATGAATATGTCATTATCTCTATTCTTGTACATGTATTTATACTACTTATGTATGTATGTTTATGTACACCTCTATGTATTATGTACCCTGTTAATTCTTGTGCTGTAAATAAAATGTTTTGTCCATCAATCCTTGTCAGAGTTTTATCTTCAAGTATTATCACTTAGAATCTTACAAGACTAACTTACATTATTTTTTCCAAAGAGTTAATAATTGAGTAAGTTAATTCTGATCCAACCTTTGCTTAAAGTTTTTAATGGCTTCTGCATATCCAAGGCAATAAAAACAGATTTTATGCCTATTCAAATATTTATGAGCATTACTATTATACATGAGTGAGAAATTAAAAAATAAATAAATAGAAGACAGTTTTTTCCCAGAAAGCAATGGGAAAACCTAAAGCTTTACAGATAATTTGATGAAAATAGCAAAAATGTGTTAGGATAACAGAGTTATCCGCCCTTGGTAAATTTCCTGTTTGCAGAGGATCAATTGTGGTGCTAGTTGATAATTTTCATTGACCAATCAACAGCCACCTTGAGGAAGGCAGTTAGAGAGAGCTGCCTAATGTTGTATTGTCCTCGCCCGGAAAAAAGACAAAGAGAAATGAGAAATATAAAAATATATATTTAAAAAAGAGGCTTTCCGGTCAAAGAAGCAGGGGGAAGATAAAGAAATATATAACAAAGATCCGTTATCAGATCAAAAGATAAAGGTGCGTAGGAGTATCTATTGCTATAAAGGCCACACAGTTCGAGCCGACAGTCAGTCAGAGAGATCCCAGCGGCAGCCAAGAAGATAACATCTCCCGTCAACCCTCAAGCATTTTCCACTGTGAACACTCATCGCAGTCTTTGCCAGCCACCGGCATTTTCATTGTGAAGCTCTACGCCCATCACCTACCACACACCGAAGAGAAATAAAGAAGGGTACTATTTTTGTATATATGTATCTGTTATTTATTGAAGTCCAGGAGTCGGTAGTAGCCGACTACTACATATATACCCGCAACGTATACAGATACACGATTTAGAGTAGCGAAGAAGGCCGCTATACAACACTATTTAAGCTCAGTGTTTGGGAGACCATGAGTTGACTCTTGGATAGAGGAATCTGTGCCAGAAGTATTTTTAGCCAATTTCTTCAGTTTCTCTCGGTTAATCTATTTCGTGTCCACCCTGCTCATTGCCACAAAACATACACAAACACAAAATGAATTTAAAAAAAATACAAGAACAAATTGTTTTTTTTTTTTTTTCAACAATTAAAATATTCTCTTGATTTTTTTTGTTGTCATTTTTTCTTCATTTTATAAAAACCATAACAATAAATTGAATAACAAGAATTACAATCAGTCACATGGAAAAAGAAAAGAAAAAAAGTCATTTTAAAAAATCCATGTTTGTATCTTTATTATTATTATTTTTTTTTTTTTTAATGATTTTCAGTCTCAGGAGAATGTGTCAGAGAAATTCTGATAGACAACATTTTGGGAATCTTGAAACTGAGGAAAATGATTAAAAGATGACTAGCTACTTAAGGCCATACTTTATACAATTGGTATATAATTAAATGCTGAGCATAATAATAATAATAATATATTCAATTTCTTATTTTGCTGTAAGTGAAGAAAAAACAATCACATGATAATTTAGGAGGAAAAAATGCTAAGTCATGGCATACACATACACAAATGCTAAGCCATAGCATACATACACACAAAAAAGAAAGATCATAGTATACACACACACATACACAGTCGTAGATTACACACACACACACACACACACACAAAAAGCAAAGTCACACAAAACAAATGCTAAGTTGTGGCATACGCATACTGACACACACACAGACAAATGCTAAGTCGTGGCGCACACGCAAAAACAAATGATAAGTCATGACATATGCACACACACACACACACAAAACAAATGCTAAGTCGTGGCATACACACACACACAAAAACAAATGCTATGTCGTGGCATACGCACGCACACACAAAAACAAATGATAAGTCATGACATATGCACACACGCACACACAAAAACAAATGCTAAATCGTGGCATACACGCACACACAAAAACAAATGCTAAGTCGTGGCATACACGCACACACAAAAACAAATGCTAAGTCGTGGCATACACGCACACACAAAAACAAATGCTAAATCGTGGCATACACACACACACATACAAAAATGCAAATTGATGATATACACACACACACACACACACACACAAAAATAAATCTTTATGGAAAATTGTTTAAATGACTGATAAAAAAAAACTTAATGAAAAAGTTTTAGAAAGTTTAAATAAAAAAATAAATTAAAAAAATTTAATTATTTAATTAGTAAATAGAATTATCACTTCTGTTAATACTAATTATTTTAGATGATATGACTGTTAATGAAAAAGTTTCTGATATTAAATTCATAAAATGGTAGAAATTTTAATCTAATGGCTACAAAATTAAAAGACTATGCATAGCTTTTTTTTTTCTTTTTCTTTTTTCTTTTAAAGATTCATCATTTAAAATATATTTAAAATATTCTTTCTTATTTGTAAGAGCAATAAAAAAATATTTTTAGATTCAATTAAAATTCACTTAATTACTAGAGAGATTTTTTTTTTTTTAGATTGAGAGATAAAAATTGAATAGAATTCCAAGTGACCCTTACTTTTTAGATTAGCTTCTGAAATAGGCAGAACTGATGAATTCTAATCATTAACAAAAGAAAAAGATTGGTGAGTTATGAGAAACAAAGTAAAATAAACAGTTAGTGAGGCATCATGGGAAATTGATGAATACAGTTACAAGATGAAAATTTTCTTAAAAGATTTGTTAATCCAGAAAGAAAAACAAAAAACAAAAACAATAACAACAAAATGGAGGAGGGAGGGCATAGTTTACTTGACCATTGCAGGTTTTTGATATTCAACATCACTTTCACTCTCATCGTGAAGGCTTACTACAGTCTGTCCGTTAGTACCTGTATGAATCAGGCGTTTCATTATCATATCATCGTCATCAAATGTGACATTACGTCCCTTTTGGTAGCAGCTCACCACAGCACCAATCAGCAGCATAACGATAAAACAAGCAATACTGTGCCATGCAAAGTACATTGTAGCAATCATCATCTCATCGTGGTCGTCTGCCTTCCAATGTGATGACGTCGGGAATGGAGAGTACAGAATGAATCCAACTTGCCAGAACCAAGTCCCCTGGAGCATGATGAAGTACGTTCGAGCAAGCGGCGCCAAGACATTGTGTCGGAATTTCATTTCAATGAAAATTGAAATCAGGTTGGCAGAAATTATGTAAATGAGAAGAATGTGCAACAGAACGTCTAAGGCTGTTCGACCATGAAGGTGAAAATGAAAAAGAACCAGTTCTATCATGAAGGCAAGAACATTGGAGATATAGTCCGTGTCTGGAGGAAGTGGCGCTTTGAAATAGGTTAGTATTTCAAGCATGCCTGACAATCCAAAAGCAAAAAAACATTGTAGCGTGCTGACCATTACCCATAAACACAAACACACCGTTGGGCATCCCCGTTATGATCTCACCACAGAAGCCAACTGTGGCAAAAAATAGTTTAGTGACCGCTTCAACAGGCCATTTCCGTAGCCGTCCACAAAGACATGTGCAGGGGAAGGTGACAGTTGATGTGAAACGAGCATTTCGTTTTGGCATTGAAAATACCGGTTGAATATTTGTACTGTGTACCAAAATGCAAAGATGAGAAAAAATGTCCCAGGGAGGGCATGTCCAGCAAAAGTGCCCATTCTGTTGATAATATTCACTGCTGGTCAAAGACTGAAGCAGACTAATTCACAATCTGAAAAATAAAAAAAAATAAAATCAATAAAAATGAATTTGTATTACTTGTATTACTAGGACCAGAGATGCTTATAGGTACGCGTCCTGCATCACGGACACATAAAAATCTAAAAGAACGCAGAAAAATCAAATCCATGCCTCCCAATGTTTTGTTTTCTTCCATTACCATTTCCAGCTAACTGTAAATAAATTTCAATATTTTCTTGGAAACAAATTACACTGTATGGGGTAGACGGCTTTAGTTGTTCATAAATAAAAACGCTATAATCTATTAAGAAACTTTAGTTGGGACCCATCAAATTTCCCAGAGACTCATCCAAATCAAATACATGCGTTCCAGGACAGACTAA
Organism: Doryteuthis pealeii; assembly: GCA_023376005.1. NCBI lineage: Eukaryota > Metazoa > Mollusca > Cephalopoda > Myopsida > Loliginidae > Doryteuthis > Doryteuthis pealeii. The sequence continues at coordinate 19,642,247 of CM042145.1, read as the reverse complement.
ACTAAAAAGCTATCAGCATCATTGATTTGGACTATTGTCCTCATCTTTATTGTTATCTGTACAATGTTTCAGCCAATGTGCCCTCTGGCCTTCTTCAGGTATTTCTTGTCAAACTCGGGAACCTTCTTGTAATCGGGAGCCTTCATGGAAATCTGAACCCAAACCTTTATTCAATCTGCAGGGGGTATACTGTTCTCATTCTGCTAACCATGACTAGGTACAAGTGTTAAGCTGTGTTAATCATTATTCTATGTTACTGTTGCCCTCGACCAGGATTGAACCTGCAGCCTAGAGATAACTGTCAGAACTGTCTTGACTCAACGCCTATATCCACTACTCCATGAGTCAAAATTCATGTGGAGGTGTATGTGGTGTAATGGTTACTGTTGTAGAAAATGGGCATCACAAGACGAGTTCAAATCCTGAACGCAGCTGTTTGCATTTCACATAGCGCTAATACTCTTGGGAAAGGTATGAATATCTAATCTCTCACCAGCTATGGGTAAATAGTAAGGTAGACTGGGTTCTTCAACCTTGATTAGGCAACCAGTCTAGGAGAAGGAAATTCAAACCTATTAAACTCTGCTTAAGAAATTGACCTTGTGTTGCATCCTGCTCATGCAGAGGGGTTGGTAAATCTTATTATAATGGAGATTGTGGGTTTTTCTGTCTGTAACCGAAACTATATTACTATACAAGTCACAATTCTGTTTGTTATTTACATCACATTCGCCATGATTTTATTTTTATTTAAACCTCAATTATTAATAAAATTGCTTTACATCATTAAGAATGTTGACTATATCTACATACTAACAACATGTAATTGTATTTATATATACAAAAAATAGTGGTTTACTGTGTGAATGGGAAGGCTAATTTGCATATTGATCTTAAAAATTTGAGTTTAATAAATATATGCTTAGTATTATTGATTTCTAATTGTTTGGTTTTCTTATTGAATCTGAGCAAAAATCTTGGGGATAAATCTTAAAAGAAATCCATTAACAAGAAGAAATATCTGTAATTTTATTTCTTTACTTCCTATTTTAACAAATAGTTAAATTAAGAAAATTTACCAATGAAAGACGGGAGTAATGGAAAATGATGGAAGAGTTAGTTTCAAAGTTGTTCTATTTTTCATCATACCCCTCTGTTCCAAATCTTTTTATCTGCATTCTAATTCAGTTTCATTAGCCTTTCAAAATTTAATATAATATTTTACTATATATAAAACTTAAATACTTGCACCCGGAGGGTACATATATATTTACTAGTATATATAATATAGTTCATAATACAATATAAATTTGTGCATAATAGAAGATAGGGTCTTATTTCTCATGCCAGTAAGAACATGAAATACTGTAGAGTCACAATGAGAGATGCTAAGAGAAAACGAGAACAAGATGGCGATGAGAGAGACGACAGCTGTCGACAAAGAGAGGAGATGGGTTATCATAAGAAGAGATGATATAACACTTTTTTTCTCCAGTCAAATCCTTAATCAGTTTGAAGGATAGGAGGAGAATCTGTGTGTACAAATGGATAAATTACAACCTGTCTTGTTTGTCTGTTGCCTCTACTTGAAGACGGATCATTCTTTCATGAGGAGGAAAAAAAAAAAAAAAAAAAAAAAAGACAAAAGAAAAATTGACCAGGAAGAAGGTAACGTTAAAAAACATTTTGTTGAATGCATTAAAACAAGCAGCCGAATATGTCAGTTACAGTGGATACTGATCATTTAATTATATACTAGGAGGAGTCAAAAGTTTTGCAATATTTTGGTACGTGCTAGTTTGCGGCTTATACAAGGGGTGTCAAAAAAGTATCAAGATTTTGTACTATTTGGCACACCTTGTATTCTGAAAAAAACAAACAAAAAACAACAAAAAAAAAACAAAAAAACATTCCATTCATTAATTTTTTTCAGAATAGAAGGTGTGTAAAAAAAGTACCAAGTTTAAAGCTCTATTTACCAAGATAGAAATGAAGAATGAATGGACCGTTATTTTTTTTCAGAATACAAGGTGTGTCAAAAAGTACCAAGTTTAAAGCTCTATTTACCAAGATAGAAATGAAGAATGAATGGACCGTTATTTTTTTCCAGAATACAAGGTGTGTCAAAAAGTACAAAAAAAATCTTGATACTTTTTTGACACACCTTGTATATCAAATGACCAAAGCAATTCAAACTGTGGACAGTACCCACTGTACTTGGTTGTATCGCAGTAATATGTGTGCTGACACATTGTGTATTGCCTCATTGTGTGGGATTTGAAAGACGCACAAATGAATGTACAACAGAAACTCATGCTTTACAAGTCCAAACTAGGCTATGTATCTGTGCGGTAAAGTAAGGAGCTGATGGTTGGTGTGGTGCTCCACCTCAGATACTAAAATAATCTCCTTGATCTAGCGCTAGTGAAAAGGGGATAGACTCCCTCACTGTATGGCTGATACCAAGTTTAGGCCACTCGGACGACTTTACTTTATTATAGTCTCTAAAAGAAGAATCTTTTTCATAGTTCTCTTTAACTGAAAACAAAAATATCTTAGTAATTAATTGGATTGACTATTATCCATTTTAAATAGAAACTTTGCCAAATTTGGCTCTGTATTTTAGAAAATCAGCAGTATTCTTAAAACTGCAAAAAGTAAACAATTCTTTCCCATTATTTTCCTTAATATTAAAACTGAAAAATTGATTTAGCACCATATTATGTATACCAGTATTTCATTGAGTTTTATGGTAACCTACCATAGATAAAACTGACTTTAGGGTACCCTACCATAGATATAACTGATTTTTAGGGTACCCTGGGGGTATAGCTCAGTTGTAGAGCGTTGGACTAGGAACCACAAGGTTCTGGGTTCGATACCAACCCTCGCCCCTGTGCGGTAAAAGTGAGGAGCTGATGGTAGGTGTGGCGCTCCACCTCAGATGCCAAAACATCTCCTTGGTCTAGCGCTAGTGAAAAAGGATAGACTCCCTCGCTGTCTGGCTGATACCGACTATAGGCCAACCCGGTAACTTTACTTTACTTTTACAAGATAAAAAGTGTCCAGTCTGCCCTACTATTTACTCATAGCTGGGAGGAAAATAGATGGATTCATGCCTTTCCCAAAAGCATATGCACAAAGTGAAATGCAAACAGCTTCTTTCAGAATTTGAACTCAGATCACCATGTCCATTTCCTACAACTCTAACCATTACACCACACACCTCCATAATATTCACCCTACAGGTAGGATCTGACACAAGGTCACAAGTGAGGATCAAGGTCACGTTTCAGTAGTAATGGATTTGTGAGACTAGTTAGCTAACCATTACACTACAACGAGATGCTTAATATATACATGCATAAGATGGATTTAAATGTAAGATTATATATGTGCTAGCAAAAAAAAAAAAAAAAAAAAAAAAACGCTCTCTGGGCTGTGTAAAAATTTACTTTTGAAGATATTGCCTGAGTGGGGTGGAGTTAAAATTCAATGTCAGAAGGTTTTTATCATATGTAAAATCATTAAATTTAAAGGAGTAAAAAAAAACCCCAAAAAACAAAACAATTTGAAATGAAACTTAGTTCTGGCTGTTGGAATATTTTGTATATAAGGTGTGCTACAATACACCACTTAAATTGATAGACTAAGCGAGGTCAGTTGGTTTAAACCTCAGCCAATTAACAGCCCGAATGCGTGGCTGGTTGACTACTTAATCACTGATACAGAGAGACGTCCATTTGCAATCATTGACGAAGGACTTGCAATACAGAGGAGCACCAAGGATTTCTGCTGGACAAGCGCTCTTGCTTGAAACCTAAAGTATGGCCACTAAATTTGTAACACTGCCCCCCCCCCTCAGATAACATGTTGTGTGCATCTATTAATCATTAATCAAATAATTATTTTGAATATTTTACACAAAATTGTATTTAATCTATTGTAAACTTTCAGTTACCTTCTTGTTACTGAAAAAAAAAAAAAAAAAAAAAAAAAAAAAAAAAAAACGGGCATAGTAAAAATAATTAAAAAATTGATTACAAATTTCACAAAAAAATGTTTTCCATTTAAAGTAATACCATTTAAAAAAAATAAATTTCACAGTTTATTTATTTAAATAGGGCCGGGTTAGTTCAGTCGGTAGAGCGTTCGGCTAGAAACCACAAGGTTCCTAGTTCGATACCCGCCCACGCCAACTCAGCATATGAGTAGCACAGGGATCTGTGCGGTAAAGTAAGGAGCTGATAGTAGGTGTGGCGCTCCACCTCAGACGCTAAAACAATCTCCTTGGTCTAGCGCTAGTGAAAAGGGGATAGACTCCCTTGCTGATTGACCGATACCGACATTAGGCCACCCCGATGACTTTTTTTATTTATTTAAATAATTATAGTTTATTTGGTAAAATGGAAAAAATTCAAATGTTGAATTATAAAGAACAGCTTTTATATATCTTAAAAATATTAATTGTTCTTTATTCTATGTATTGACGATTTTGGTAATCGTGACATAAGCAGTGACTTAGTTTTGGTTACAAACAATATAGACCAAATCTCCATTATTAATATAGATGTTCTCCCCAATGCTAATGCATCCTGTTGCTTAAGGTATTGTTTGATACTCTTTAAAGTCTTCACAGCATTAGGAATCTGCTCAAGCCTTTCATCTAAAGAAACCCTAAAAAAAAAAATTACCTTCATAAATGACTGCTTCTAAAGCAAGCAGACATATTTGATCTGAGATCAAATAATGAAGATTGCAAGCATTTCATGTTGACTCAGTGTACACAGTCTTCCTTTGATGAATTATCAAAGACCAGTGGGTCACCATGCCAACAAAGATGTCAAGATGATCCTCAGAGTTTGATATTAACCGCACATTACACTGACCAACCTTTATTTGAATGTCAGATGGCCACATGCAACCACAGTCGACTGGTTCAGACATAATAATTTTGAAAAATAGTTATCTCACTGAGAATCACTAAAAAAAAAAAAAAAAAAAAAAAAAAATCAAGAAAGATGAAACTGTTTAGTGTAAAAATATTTAACTAGCAAATTGAATGATTCACTAAAAAAAAAAAAAATTAAAAAAAGAGGGAGGAGGAAGAGAAAAAAAGAAAAAGGAAAAGGGAAAAAAAAAACGAAAAAAAAGAAAAGGAAAAAAAACGAAAAAAGGAAAGGAAAAAAAAAAAAAAAAAAAAAAGGAAAAAAAAGAAAAGAAAAAGAAAGAAAAGAGAAAAGAAAAGGAAAGAAAAAAGAAAAGGAAGAGAAAAGAAAGGAAAAGAGAAAAAGAAAAGGAAAGAGAAAAGAAAAGAAAGAGAAAGAAAAAAAAGAGAAAAAGAAAAAAGGAAAAGAAAAGGAAAAAGGAAAAGAAAAGGAAAAGGAAAGAATAGGAAAAAGGAAAAGAATAGGAAAAGGAAAAGAATAGGAAAAAGGAAAAAGGAAAAGAAAAGGAAAAAGGAAAAAAAAGGAAAAGGAAAACTAAATAGTTAAATTAGAAACATTTGGTAATGAAAGACAGGAGTGATGGAAGAGTACGTTTCAGTTGTTCTACTTTCAATTATACCCGCCTCTATTTCAAATCTTTTTATCTGCTTTCTTATTTGTTTCATTAGTCTTTCTAATTTAATGTAATATCTTATTACATTTAAAACTTAAATACTTGTACCGGAAGGTGCATATATTTCCTAGTATCTATAAATTAATCAATTTTAGTATTGAATACACAAAGATTTGATATGCCATTAAACAAACATTGATTTAAAAGGATTTCAGTCAACCAATGCTCTGTGTTCTTGCCAACAGGATTCATATCACCATCTTGAAACCCATAGATAAGTAGAAGTGCTACTACACATATTTGTTTTCTTGTTTAATGGCATATAAAACTTTGGGTATTTAATGCCAAAGCCATCCTTAGAGAAGAACAGTAGTAGTAAAATTTAACTCATACTTGGGTGAGAATCAGTTCATACTTTTCCCAAGGGTATTAGTTCAAAAGAGAAAGTAACAGAGCAACTGGAAGTTCAACTTGCTTACTATGATGTTGCAGTCCAGTTCTTTAGCCACTGTGCTAAGAAGACTCCCCTCCCACATACATATGTAAATAAACTTATAAAAACTTAATTCAGGCTTGAATTATAAAAAAAAAAAAAATAAAAATCAAGAAAAAAAATAAAAAATAAAAAAAATAATAAAATAAAAAAAATGTCTGCATATAATGTCGCAGTAAAGCATGTGACGTGCACATATGCTCTCAAATGCAGAAATGAATTTCTAAAAATGATCACAATTTCTGTCTGGGTATTTTATTTATTTATTTTTTTAATATTCATTTTTGGAGTTTAAAAATCTAGGATCACTGCAATATTTAAAATAGCAAATAAATTTCAGAAAAAAAAAAAAAAAATATTGAACATGTTGAAAAAGAAAACAGATTTCAAATTTTTTAATTCATTTTACATGTTTGTATCAAAAAAGCAATAAGAAAAATTTATTCAGATGGTAGGAGGTATGGATAAGAGAGTGAAGAGGAAAGGGGAAGGAGAGGAGTGAAGAGGAAAGGGGGAAGGAGAGGAAGTGAAGAGGAAAGGGGGAAGGAGAGGAGTGAAGAGGAAGGGGGAAGGAGAGGAGTGAAGAGGAAAGGGGAAGGAGAGGAGTGAAGAGGAAAGGGGGAAGAGAGGAGTGAGAGTGAAGGAGTGAAGAGGAAGGGGGAAGGAGAGGAGTGAAGAGGAAAAGGGGAAGGAGAAGGAGTGAAGAGGAAAAGGGGAAGGAGAGGAGTGAAGAGGAAAAGGGGAGGAAGGAGTGAAGAGGAAAAGGGAAGGAGAGGAGTGAAGAGGAAAAAGGGGAAGGAGAGGAGTGAAGAGGAAAAGGGAAGGATGAGGAGTGAAGAGGAAAAGGGGAAGGAGAGGAGTGAAGAGGAAAAGAGAGAAGGGAGAAGGAGTGAAGAAAGAGAAGAGGAGAGGAGTGAAGAAAAAGAGAGGGAGAAAGGGAAGTGAAGAAAAGAGAGAGGGAGAGGAGTGAAGAAAAGAGAGAGGGAGAGAGTGAAGAAAAGAGAGAGGGAGAGGAGTGAAGAAAAAGAGAGGGAGAGGAGTGAGAAAAGAGAGAGGAGTGAAGAAAAGAGAGAGTGAGGATGAAGAGAGAGAGTGAGGAGTGAGAGGAGAGAGAGTGAGGAGTGAAGAGAAGAGAGAGTGAGGAGTGAAGAGAAGAAGAGAGTGAGGGAGTGAGAAAAAGAGAGAGGGAGGAGTGAAGAAAAGAGAGAGGGGAGGAGTGAAGAAAGAAAGAGGAAAAGAAAAAAAGAAAAAAAAAAGAAGAAGAATTTCAAACAATAGCAGCTAACTAATGTTTTGAATCATTGAAAGTCGTTCAAAAAACGTTTGACTAAGTTGGATGCATCAAAAAAAAAAAAAAAAAAAAAAAAAAAAAAAATATGAGTGATGATAATGGATGTACAGTTTTGAAACGATGAAACCAAAATGAGGTCTGACAAGTTGAGTGACTGAAAATAAACGAAGAACTTATTTTTGCTTCAAATAAAATCACAGATAAAAGTGCAAATGAATGAGAGGAAATAAATAAATAATAAATAAAATAAAAAAAAGTTGGAGGAATTTCTGAGTTACTTTTGATTTTTTTTTTTTTTTTTTCACAATTGTTGCTATGGTTTTACAATTCATGTGACAGCAGAATAATTTTTTTTTTTTCTATCAGTTTTTGCTGCTTCACATTTTCAGTTTTCATTCCTAAAACAAATATGAAAAAAAAAAAAAAAAAAAAAAAAAAAATTATATATATATATATATATATATATATAACACAAAGTCAGCATACCACCTCTTAACTGTTTCCAACGGAGCAGAGTCCAAATAACACTTATCAAGCCATTGCTTTGCTTGAACAGTATTTTTCCCATCATAAAGCAATGCTTTATCAACACACGAAATTCAGATTTTTCCATTGTTTTGAAAATTTGCAACAGTAAAGTAAAAGTAAAGTCGTTAGGGAGGCCTAATGTTAGTATCAGCCAGACAGTGAGGGAGTCTATCCCCTTTTCACTAGCACTAGACCAAGAGATTATTTTAGCATTTGAGGTGGAGTGTCACACACCTACCTCAGCACCTCACTTTACCGGCATAGATCCCTGTGCTACTCATTACGCTGAGTTGATGAGGGCCGGTATCGAACCAAGAACTTGTGATTCCTAGCCAAACACTCTACCACCAACTGAGCTAAACCAGCCCTTCACTTAAATAACTAATTTGTAAACTAATAATCTGACTGGGCTCAAAATTTTGACACATGCCATTTGAAGCTTAGTACTTTATAAAAATCATATGGATTTATTTAATAGTGGCGCCATCTATATGTCGGACCCGGGACTTATTGAGTGATGTGTTAAGTTGGTTGGATAAGCAAATTGATGAAAAGGTGTACTGACATTTGTCTACCTCACTATTGTTTGATTTAGCTCCTCTTATTATTTTTTATGTCTATCGGTAGGTTTCTATCTTTCTGTTCATATATCAAAGTATATCTATAATATAAAAAGTTTGGTTTGGTTTACAGCATATCAACCTCAGTGGGTCATTTATGCCAACAAAGTTTTGAAATAAATTCATTCTTAATGGATAATCAATTTTGTTTATAAAGCTCATGTTTTTTCTATTTAACCAATAGATGGGACCCTAATAGGTACTACCATTCCAGGTCAGAGTGGACCTGGGAGTAATATAAAAAGCCTGAAATTATTGAATCATTATTTTGCAAATAAATTTATTTAAAATTTTTCTTTGTTTTTTTTTATGGATATTATTTTATTTATCCAAAAGATTCTGAATAAAATTTTTGGTTACAGCTTTTTCTTACAATGAAAAATGAAAATGGATTGGAAGAGATGAAAATAGGAAAGAAAGATTTAAAAGAATATGATAAAGCAGAAAAATTTTAAAAGAAGACAAAGAAAGATAGATAAAATATAAAGTGAAAGAAAAGAGTGAAAGAAAAAGGAAAAGGAAGAAGAAGGAATTAAAGAAGAAGGAAGGAATTAAAGAAGAAGGAATTAAAGAAGAAGGAATTAAAGAAGAAGGAATTAAAGAAAGAAGGAATTAAAGAAGAAGGAAAAAAGAAGAAGGAAAAAAAGTGAGGGAAAGTAGAGGAAGAAAAAAAGTAAAAGAAACAAAAATTGAATATTAAATGATAGAAGGAAAAAGGAGGCAAAAAAGAGGGAAGAAAACAGTATTGAAAGAAGAAAGAGAGAAAGAAAGAGACGAAAGAAGAAAGAAGACGAAAGAGAAAGAGACGAAAAAGAGAAGACACAAAAAAAAAGGGAGAAAAGAGAAGACACAAAAAAAAAAGGGGAGAAAAGAGAAGACACAAAAAAAAAGGGGAGAAAAGAGAAGACACAAAAAAAAAGGGGGTAGAAAAGAGAAGACAACAAAAAAAAGGGGAGAAAAGAGAAGACACACAAAAAAAAAAAAAAGGGGGGGAGAAAAGAGAAGACAAAAAAAGGGGAAAAAAGAGAAGACAAAAAAAGGGGAAGAAAGAGCAAAAAGAGTGAAAAAAAAAAAAAAAAAAAAAAAAAAAAGGACCTACCCTTCAACTCACTCTGGATTCTCAGACAAACTCGAGCGATACAGCCTGAATACTGATCTGAACAACTAAATCCTATAAGAGGGTGTAATAGGGAAAAATGAGAGGGTGTAAGAGTGGAAGAAAAAAAAAAGACATGGAGCAGAAGAATGGAGAAAGAAAAAGGTGGAACAAAAGGCAACAGAGTAAAGAAGAAGAAAAAAAAAAAAGAAAAAAGAAGGGAAGTAAAAGGGGCAAGAAAAAGGAGAAGAACAAAAAAGAAAAAAAAAAAAAAAAAAGAAGGGAAGTAAAAGGGGCAAGAAAAAAAGGAGAAGAAAAAAGAAAAAAAAAGAAAAAAGAAGGGAAGTAAAAGGGGCAAGAAAAAGGAGAAGAACAAAAAGAAAAAAAAAAAAAAAAGAAGGGAAAGAAAAAGGGCAGAAAAAGGAGAAGACAAAAAAAAAGAAAAGAAAGAAAATGGACATTAAAAATGAAAGGGAAAAAAAGGAGGCAAAACCATTAAAAACTAAGCAAATTAACCCCTCACAAAATGTCCTTAACATAGAAATTAATATCTGTCTTGTTAATAAAATAACATCTTTACTATCAAGTGTGAAAGCCAATCCGTATATGTATACATTTTGTCCAAGTCCAGCTCATCAGGAAGAGAATCAATCATTTCCAAAGGCTGCAGATGTTTCAACAAATTCCAGACTGTTGCCAACTAAATTAAAGTGTTTCTATAATAAAAACTAAAAAAAAAAAAAAAAGAAAAGGTAAAAGCAATTGTTTACCAAGATCTGGTAGTAAAAGGAATATAATGAATAACTATAATTGGGAGGGGAGAGAAAAAATAAGGCAACTCCCCCTTCTTCAAACAAAATCTGTTTACTCTTTTTGGCAGAAACCATTTACCATTTCTTGAGTTTTACTTGTTATTATCAAGTGAAAAGATTACGTTTCATAAAGCTTGACTGTCCTTTCTTCAGTAACAGAGAATGTGAGTTTACCTGGAGAGGGGTGGGGGGGCTAAATCAATGAATATGAAGGTAAAGTGTTTTTAAGCTTATCTTAATCATTCACACAAGCCAAGTAACAAAGTGAGCATTGAAAACTGTGTTCTATTAATCTTTCTTCATAGTGAGAAAACCAGGTTTTACCTAAAAAAAGAAAAGAAAAAGAAAGGAAGAAAGAAAGAAGAAAAAAAAAAAAAAAAGAAAAAAAGAAAAAAAGAAAAAAGAAAAAAGAAAAAAAGAAAAGAAAAAGAAAAGAAAGAAAAGAAAAGAAGAAAGAAAGAAAGAAAAAAGAAAGAAAAAAAGAAAAAAAAAAGAAAAAAAGAAAAAAAGAAAAAAAGAAAAACATTCAAGTCTAGACTGGGTTCTAGACAAAGCCAATAGGGTAGATCGATTTTGGGAACTGTAATGTCTCTAATGTGGTGAAAGTTGCAAATTAACAAAGAATTACCAAACAAAATATTTTTCTTCAAAATTTTACTTTCGTTTTAGGAAATAGATTTCAATCTTTTAAAATGTTATCACTGTTACAGCTTACTTGTTAGGAGAAAAGCAGCATATCAAATGTGTCTGGGATGATCGGGGCATATTTTCAATTTGAATTCTAGTTATAATATTTTATTCGTTTTGTTTAAAATGACAAGATTTTCTGTTTTAAATATTGAAATTGATAAATTTTCTAACCAATTTCTCGGCTAAATGTTGTGAAAATGAAGAGTTTTGGTGCATTTTAGTTGATGATCTTTCATGCTATTTCCTCAAATAAGCGTGCAAGTAAAATATCTAGTTTTTGGTATCAGTATTCATTATACCAACACACAACTTTTGCTGCTTGGGAGAATTTGATGGGTTTTTTTTTTAAAGTGAAAAATCAACCTGCCAGACTGACCAACCTCTAGCCCCAGGCCCGCCAGAACTGGCCAATCTCTTGTGTGAGAAATTGGGCAGTAGCTTAAGCAAATGACAAAAGAAAGAACAAAACAATGAAAGAAAAATAATAGAACTTGAGACAGTAAAATAAATGTAAAAAAGTTAAGTATCATTAAACAAATACATACATTAAAGGAAGAAGTTAAGAAAAGTTCAATGTTTCTGTCAGCCTCAGGGTTAAAAAAGATTGTGGGAATGTCTCTTACAAGAGTTACATTGACGTGTCTGTCTCATCTGGGGAAATCAAGGAAACTGAAAAAGACTTGAATCAACTATCTAATTTGGTGCCAAACAGATCGTTTAAGGATTGTCTAAGGGTGTGTACCTCTGTTGCTAGGGCAGGTTTCAACTCTTAAGTCTTGAGTTATGACCTTGGAATGGACAGGATGGGTCCAAACAGAGAAAGGTGTGTGGGCGAGAAGGGGAACTTTTGATGAAGGCAGAAACAAAAAGCTTCAAATGATTTATGAATTCTGTTGGGTGAGGAATCTAATTTGTATTTATTAAAAAGATATTCTACTTTCTCTCAAGTTAAATAAAGTTTTTATTTTATGACACAATGGTTGTCAAATATCCTTATCTTGATATAGGTTAATTTCAGGAGTGTTATATATATATTATATATATTATATATTCACAGAATATCTTTGAATAACTATTCTGTTACATTCTACTAACCTACTTGATTGAAATCATCAAATATATTAGCATATGAAAATTCTTGCAGAATGTACCTGTGGGTCAATATTGACCTTTTGGTACATAAACACACCTGTTAATTCTTGTTCCTATAATTTGTGCTATTATTTCAAGTGGGACAAAGTATAAGCGTAATTTATCTGGTCTACGGAGAATTTTGGGATTGAAAAGAAAACGGTAATCGGATTTCTGGAGAAAGAGGAAAAAAAAGAAATTAAGAAAAAAAAAAGAAGGTTAATGTTTGGAGGGTAAAACCCTAGCACCGGCTTCTATAGCACATACTAATTGAATAAAGGGTTG
>CM042145.1:19603811-19629639 GCA_023376005.1 Doryteuthis pealeii | reverse complement strand
ACTTTACAACACAGATCCCGGTTACTCATACCTGAGTTGACGAGGCCGGTAATTGAACACAACCTGTGGTCCTAGTCAAGGCTCTACTGATGAGGCTAAAACTGGCCCAAATTGATTAATCATATTCTTAATTAGAATGATAAACATTTATTTATGTTGAATAAAGACCCACCCACCCACCCCAAAAAAGAAGCCTTTAGAATTGCTTATCTGTAGATTTTTTCCTTTTACCCTCTGAGATATCTCTGCACCAATAAGCTGTGCTACAGCTGGTATGGGGAGGGGGGATAAAGTATCATTTGGTAATGGCTTCAAGGTATCGTTTGGGTACTAGAAGATACTAAATATCATATTATATATATATATATAATATATATAGATATATATATATATATAAATAATGAACAAATAAAAGGTTTAGCTTTTATTATTAACATCATGGACAATCTTGTACTGATTATATACTATATATATATATTATATATTATAGTATATATATTTACTGTAAAGTTATATAGTACTGATTTTTAACTATATATATATATAAATCTACAGATTAAGCCATTTGAGTATCTCCCTTGCAAATTTTGGAAAGACCATTGAAACATAGATTTTTGTAAATTATTATTGCATGAAATTACTTCATCAGGATTTTGGCCGTTTTTTTAATGCTCCTAGGAAAATACTTCTCCCAATTTTTTTTATATGGCAATATGTACCTAAAAAGGATCAGATAAATATAATATGGCTGATACATTCTTAGTCCTTCCTCATTTTGCCTTAAGAGGAAAAACAAAGAATCTATAACTTAAAATTGTATTAAAAATACATAGAAATAGTTTAAAAATTGTCTTAAGTATATATATATAATTATATATATATATATAAAGTAAACAGTAGGAAATGAATCCACAGTATAAGTATAGATAAAGGATATGAAAACACACAATGCTGTTAAAATGTAAATATTTATATCATATTCATAGCTAATATTGAACAAATTTTGATTTATCTTTTTGGAACATCATGTTTTCCGTTTTGAATTCAAATTATTTTTCAGCCTCTCTCTCGAGAGATCTGGTAAAACAAGCTCTGATGAATGATTGTATAAATCGAAATATTGTTCAATGGATAGCTATGGAATATGGATATAAAATGTTTCATTTAACAGCATTGTCTGTTTTCATATCCTTTTATCTATCTAATATATATATATATTACTATATATATACACATAACACACAAACACCAAAGTCAGATAATGGTTTGATGGCTTTCCTCTATATTCAGTTTGCTTGCTTTATTGTGTTTTCCATTACAAAAAGTTGGTTCACGCGTTGGATTCTTGATTGCAGGAGGGGGGGGGGGTCAAAATAATACAGGTGTTTAAAATCATTATATTATATACAGCAAATCTCAAAATGTTAACATTTTTTTTTTAAATCTCATCCTGTCACGTATCCCTGTCAACAACTTTATGGACTCTTCCCCGGGTGATCTCATTGTAATATCCACTTTCTGCTTTTTCTAATAAAGATACTCCCATAGAAATACTTACATTTTTTTTTAATCAACTTGGAAGATTCCAAAGAATGAGATGAGCTTGCAAGATGATAAAACATGTGAAGATTGTTTTGAAATTATATTCTAGAGTATTCCTATAAAGGTGTTAACCTTTTTTTTTCTTTTTAAATCACCCTGTATTATTATTTTTATTTTAAGTGTTATTTGAAACATTATTTATACAGTAAATAAACATTAACATTAAATATTTTAAACTTGGTAATCCTTAACTATTTCCTCGTAAATTCCTACCATAAAAATAAACTGAACCCTCATTTTATGTCCGTGTTTTTGCAATAAATGTTTTATATTTTCTTTATTTCTAAAGAATAAAGAAAATATATTAGTATTGTAAAATAACGGGTGCAAGAAAAATAAAACATTTATTGCAAAACACGACATAAATGAGGGTTCAGTTTATTTTATGAGGAATTTACGAGGAAAAGTAATGATACCTTTTAACTTATTAACTTAGTTATTCTTAATTAAATTTATGGAAAACTATTTAGAAGAGTTTTTTTTTTTTTTTTTTTTTTTTTAAGCTTAATATAATCAAATCTAAAATGGTCAAGAAGTAAACTCGTAAGTACTCAAATATTCAAAAATATTTAAGAAAATCTTTCAAGCCTGAATGACAGCATTGAATGCCTTATAACGTTTTAAAGAACTTTTTACAGTGAAGAAAATAAAATGTTAGAAACATCAGAATTAATTAAATCTATGATGTCTTTACTAGAAATCAAAAAATACACAGAAAAAAAAAAAGAAAAAAACCGTTAACATTTCTATGGAGTCTTTTGTGATCTTATGATTTTAAAGTCTCCACCTGTTCACCGTTCCTTCAACACGTTAATGAAATCTTTCCCAGGTGGTCTCCATAAATATCAGTTCTGCTTTTCTAAAAATTACTCTCATATAAATATTAACATCTTTTTAATCACCTGGAGATTCAATAATGTGGTTGACAGGGAGTGAACATGTGGGAGATTATTTGAAAATAATATCATAAAAGTACCCCAATAAGGGTGGTTAACCTTTTTTTTTTTTTTTTTTAAATCCCCTGTACTTTAAAACATATGGTTTACTCTGTATTGCTAAGATAGTGCCATTAGCAAGCTAACCCAAATTGTGAATTAAGTTGAAACTAATGAGCCTAAATTAAAGGGACATAAGGATGAGGAATAAATATAACAAGAACGAGAGAGAGTAGATGGACGTAAGTCTGAAAAAAACATACTAAGGAGGATAATCTATATTGACTAAGGAGACAGATACAGACATTTTTTTTTATGCTTATAAATATGGAAAAATTTTGAACATTGTCAGTTTTGATGGAAACATTAATAAAAGATGATTTTATCTATTCTTGTCTCTTAGTCAAATATTGATTATTTGCAAGTGTTTTTTTTTTTTTTAAATTTAAGAGTACCTTCAGCTCCATTTTGAAATGGTCCAACAAATAACAATAGCCATTGTAGATTTGTGACTCTACATGTCTGTGAAATGGAATCTTTGATTTAATTATGAATATTAAAATATAGGGATAATCAATATTTGACTAATGAGATAGATTTTTTTTTAATTTTTTTTTTTACCACCCCCTAAAGTCAGAGCTATCTCGTCAAATGATTTACTATTATAAAAAAATGTTCTAAATCTTAGCCCTAACAAAGTATGTACAGTTGAAATACTATTTCCACAAAAATTTCTGCTGCTGTTTTGCAACTTTTCAATGATTCATGATTGTTTTTATGAGTTAATGTGTGATTATCTCAGTAAAGGTTTTAAAAATTAAGATAATTTATTTTGGATTATTTGGACTATTTCCTCTTTATTGTTATCTGCACAACAAGTCCGACAAGAAATCCCTGAAGAAGGCCTGAGGCAATCGCCGAAATACAAGATAACAATAAAGATGAGCGTCAATAGTTCAAAATAATACAAATTATCCAGCCTCATCTCAAAAAATCAGAGAAATAGTAAGATCATTTATTCAGATAACACACATTCAAATGTGAAGTGGGTTTTTTTTAGGGGGAGAGGTCTTCTTTCTAAACTTATTTTAACTGAGAAATTTTTTTTCTTTCTTCTTTCTTAAACCTATTTTAACTGAGAAATTTGTTTTCTTCTTCTTTCTTAAACTTATAACTGAGAAATTGTTTCTTCTTTCTTTTTCTTAAACTTAATTTAACTAAGAAATTGTTTTCTTCTTCTTTCTTAAACCTATTTTAACTGAGAAATTTGTTTTCATTCTCTTTCTTAAACCTTATTTTTAACTGGAAATTTGTTTTCTCTTCTTTCTTAAACTTATTTTAACTGAGAAATTTTTTCTTCTTCTTTCTTAAACTTATTTTAACTAGAGAAATTTGTTTTCTTCTTCTTCTTAAACTTATTTTAACTGAGAAATTTTTTCTTCTTCTTTCTTAAACTTATTTAACTGAGAAATTTGTTTTCTTCTTTCTTTCTTAAAACTTATTTTAACTGAGAAATTTGTTTTCTTCTTTCTTCTTAAACCTATTTAACTGAGAAATGTTTTCTTCTTCTTTCTTTAAACTTATTTTAACTGAGAAATTTGTTTCTTCTTCTTTTCTTAAAACTTATTATTTAACTGAGAAATTTGTTTTCTTCTTCTCTTAAACTTATTTTAACTGAGAAATTGTTTTCTTCTCTTTCTTAAACTTATTTTAACTGAAATTTTGTTTTCTTCTTCTTTCTTACTTATTTTTAACTGAGAAATTTGTTTCTTCTTCTCTAAACTTATTTTATGAAGAAATTTTTTTTCTTCTTTCTTAAACCTATTTTAACTGAGAAATCAAATATCTTATACCTCCTCTTCTCCCAGCTATATAAGGTCTATAAACAAAGTATAATTTCCTTTATTAGGGAAATCCTCAGTGAGCTTAATTCAAAATGTCCAATATTTGTGCTTGGGATCAAACTTCACATGTGATGAGTGTGTAATTTGAATAAGATGACTCATCTTTTTAAAAAATTCTGATGAAAAAAAAATTTGAAACGAAAAAAATTTTAAAAAATACTTGTTGAAAGTAAATGAAACAAAGTGAACAAAAACTTTTTCTGTGAGCATTGTCAGCAAAGATCTGGAAAAAATTTTAAAATCTGGAGATTAGGTTGAGATTTTCAAGTAGCCCGAGATGAAAATTGAAATACATATATAGTGAACAAAACAAAACTTTTTCTGTTGAGCATTGTTAGCAAAGATCTGGAAAATGAAAAGATCTGGAGAACCAGTTGAATTATCAAATGGTTATTATATATATATATATATATATATATATATATATATATATATATATATATATAGTAGTCTTTTTCTAGCTCGATATGGATGTAAGAGCTGTATTTATTCATTCATTATAGTGTACAATATATTTAAGGGCAATTATTACCATTGTTTCCAAGCAGCATGTTAGCCACTTTTCGTCAATGCGCCTGTTAAGATTTAACAGGTTCATTGTCTTGACAAAAAGTGGCAACATGTTATTTGGAAACTAATGGTAACAATTACCTTAAATGTATGTTACACTATAATGAATAAAATATATATGTAACTTACAAAGAAAGAAAAACTTAACTAACCGTCATCCGTTATAATTTTATTTCAACCAGAAACTCAAAGAAATTTTGTTGAGGTCTAGCCTCATCAGACGGGTTTTAACAAAATACAGGGATCTTCAAAAAAAAAAAAAAAAAAAAAAAATTATATAACCAGAAAAAATTTTTTCTGGCTATATGATTTTTTTATTTTTATTTGAAGATTTTTTTTAAAGATATATATCTTATCCCTTGAGATTTTTGGCACTTAAGAAGAAGAAGAATGTTGAACCTATTGCAATGAAGTTCTTTACTGCTTAAAGATATTACTTGAAATGAGTCCTTGTCATTGATTTGAGTGGCAAATATTGTTTGTTTTGTTTTTTTTATTATCTTACCATTTCAGCCAATGCACTCTTTGGCCTTCTTCAGGCGGCCTAGTACTAGGTTTAAGCATCAAAGCTTTGTATGGACAGGAGCAATTGGTCATCCGGTCATCCAACCCCCACCAACAAAACTATGCCCGAGGAAGGTCAAAGAACACACCAGCTGAAACATGAAGAAAAAAGGAGGAACGAGGAGGAGTAGAAAGAAAGAAAGGAGGGTAAGGATGAAGGGGGGTATGAGAGAACATAAATGAACAATTGAAGAAAGAAAGGAGGAACGTGGGGGTAGAAAGAAAGAAAGGAGGGTAAGGATGAAGGGGTATGAGAGACATAAATGAACAATTGATGTTTAGAAAATATCAATTGAAGCTATTTTTGGCCTTACTTGTACATTTTGTTTCTCTGTGAGAGAGAGATTAACCTAAAAAGAAATCTATACAATCTTCTCAATATCTTCATCACCAAACTTAAAGAAAAATTATCTAGCAACAAACTTCTGTAAACTTTAAAAAGAAATTTTTTTTTTTTTTTTTAATTAGCATCTTAATTATACCATCTTGATTTTATTTTTATTATTTGGATTATTCCAACTATTGTTATATGCACAACATTTGAGTAGGAGGTTCCCAAGTCCAATAAGAAATAGCTGAAGAAGGCCGGAAAGCACATTGGCTGAAATGTTGTGTAGATAACAATAAAAGACGAGACAATAGTTCAAATAATCTAAATAATAAAAATTATCAAGCCTCATCTCAAAAATTAAGAGAAATTGAATTTATTTAGTTATTTCATTTTAATCTAGAACTGCACATTAAATATTTTTATTAGACTAGTTACATATGAATTGTTTAATTCAGTAAATTTTTAAATATTTCTGAACAAGAAAATCTCTAGGTAAAACTAAAACTCTTAATTCCTTTTTTTTTTCTTCTTAATTGAATATTATTAATTACCTGTTTTCCTCGATGGTGATTTCATATTGATAAATTACATAGATTAGGATTGGTTGGATTTTACAGCATGCTAACCCCTGTTGGGTCATTTTATGCCGAAAGCGTTTTTGATGGGTATTCAATTTTTTTGTTAAACTCAATTTTTTCTATTTAACCCATAGATGGGACCCTAACAAGTACTACCACTCCAGGTCAGAGTGGACCTAGGAGTAATGGTGATGAAGGGGTACTCCACACTCCCCAGAGATCCAAAATTGGAACTTCACCATTAGATGCAGTTTAACGTCATACCCAGGACACTAAGACCCTCAGCCACTGCCTTCTAGCACATATATAATAAGAAGGGTTTGGGTTTGCCATAAGAGCAATAGGGTTGGGACATAGATTAGGGTGGGTCAAAGAATTTTGTCATATTTTGGTAAAGTGAGACACAATTTGGCAGCTCTAGAGGTTTTTGCCAACATCATGAGTGTGACAAACCATACTGGACTATGAGATGCAGAATACTACTCATCAGATTTGCCTCTACGGTTTGAAATTCACATTTTAAGGCTTGCCTCATCATCAAGGTTCTTGTAACTGGTTACTGTGCCTTCACCTTTTTGCACAACAAATGTTTTTAGTTGCTTTCACTGCATTATAGTCCAGTTTGAACTCCTAGTTTCCCAATATTTTGGTAATATAAGACAATTTGGCAGTTCCATATTACCAAGGTTTGCGAAGATG
The DNA here is from genome assembly GCA_023376005.1 of Doryteuthis pealeii. NCBI lineage: Eukaryota > Metazoa > Mollusca > Cephalopoda > Myopsida > Loliginidae > Doryteuthis > Doryteuthis pealeii. The sequence goes on along the minus strand of CM042145.1, from coordinate 19,622,456 downwards.
ATGCCACTTGCTGGATTGCTTCTATGGCTCGGAGCACAGACTTGGAATCCACAGTTATAGACCTACCTGATCAAGGTTCTTGAAACCTAAGTAAAATTTCTTCAGTGGAACTATAGTCCAGTTTGAACTCATAAAGTATAAATTCCTGAATTAGACTATGGAGCTCATTTATCTGCACAACTTTCAAATCACACAGAATGAAGCAATGTGTCAGTGCACGCAACTAAAATTAATTTTTTTAATTATTTTATTTTATTTTTTTTTTTTTTTTTTAATTATTTTTATTTTAAATAAAAATAATTTTTTTTTAAATAAAATAATTTTTATTTTTCTTAAATTTTTTTTATTTTTTTAAAAATTTTTATTTTTTTTGTGTGTGTGTGTGTGTGTATATATATATATATACACACACACATAAGTATATATCTATAAAGATTACAATACCAAATAGTTGTACAAAAAGCAAACTTCATTTTAAACTCTACAAATGTTAAGGCTATATAAAACTATTGTAAAGTTGTTTTTAAAATTATTTTTATTTTTTTTTAAATTATTATTTTTTTTTTTTTAATTATTTTTATTTTTCTTAAATTATTTTTAAATGTCGGTGCACCAACTAAAATTTCTTCTGTGGTATTATAGTCCAGTTTGAACTCATAAAGTATAAATTTCTGAATTATGGAGCTCACTTATCTGTACAACCTTCAAATCACACAGAATGAAGCAATGTGTCAGTGCACCAACTAAAATAATATGACTAACCACATACGCTCTATGGCTTGAACACAAATCAGAAATAGTTATAAAAATATAGGATCAAGTTTGTAACTGATTTAAAAAGAAACTTAATAAGTGATCCCAGTATTTATAACAGATCTGCATATAAAAAAAAAATTAAAGTCGTCGGGGCGGCCTAATGTCAGTATCAGCCAGACAGCGAGGGTGTCTATCTCCTTTTCACTATCGCTAGACCAAGGAGATTATTTTAGCATCTGTGGTGGAGCAGCCACCAGCTCCCCACTTTACCGCACAGATCAATGTGCTACTCATACGCTGAGTTGGCGAGGGCCGGTATCGAACCAAGAACCTTGTGATTCCTAGCCAAACACTACCGACTTAGCTAAACCGGCGCTCATGATCTGCATATAGACTGATGATATTTTTTATACATTTTTGAAATTTTATTTATTTCTGAGAAATGCATTTTCTAAAATAAGTGTAAAGTGTAACTTGCACTGACTTGTATAGTAAAACATAAAAACTACATTGTTACTATATATTATATATATATATATATATATATATTCAAAAAGTCCACAGAAGAAATCTTCCTTACGACACAAGGTTTTTTTTAAAAACCTGTCGCAGTTTGAGAGCTCAATGTGTGCTCTTAATGTTAGAGACCCAGAGCAAATATATAAGTAAAGAAATAACACAAGAGAATTAGCATTATAGTCTATTTCAGGGAGCTTAGACAAATTGTCTCTCTGACTCATCATTTGCATCTGATGAGTCGGAAGAGTTAGACACTTTGTCTAAGCTCCCTGAAATAGACTATAATGCAAAATCTCTAAGTCTTTGTTATTTCTTTACTTATATATATATATATATATATATATATATATTAGTGATGCTGATAGCTTTTTAATCTAGTGCATCTTACGACGCAAGGATTTGATTTGAATGAGTCTCTGGGAAATTTGATAGGACCCAACTAAAGTTTCTTATAAATTGTAGAGTTTTTATTTATGAACAACTAAAGCAATTAACCCCTACCTTGTATCCCATACAGTGTAATTCATTTACAAGAAAATATTGAAATGTATTTACAGTTAGCTGAAAATGGGGGAAGAAAAGAAAACACTGGGACGCCTGGATACAATTTTTCTGGGTCCTTTTTAGATTTTTTTGTGTCAGTGACGCAGGATGCATACCTATCAGCATCTGTGTGTGTGTGTGTGTATATATATATACACACACACATAAGTATATATCTATAAAGATTTACAATACCAAATAGTTGTACAAAAAGCAAACTTCATTTTAAACTCTACAAATGTTAAGGCTATATAAAACTATTGTAAAGTTGGTAATTTTCAGATGCTGTTGTCCTGGCCTCCTGCCTTAAAATACGCTAGGCAGCGCTTGCTGAAAAAGTGACCCACGCTAGTTATGAACCGTATAATGGTTTGGAGGCGTTTTGTTTTGAATTAAAATAAAAATAAAAAAATATATTAAAAAAGATATTCTAAAGGGGGGGTAAATATTTACATTTACTTGTCGATAAAAAACTTGGTAGTGGTAGGGGGTGTAAAATATCGCTTTCTAATCGCATTAATTTGTCTATAAAAAACGCCTTCAAACCGTTATACTCTTCATAACTAGCACGGCGGCATCTAGCATATTTTAGGGCAGGACGACAGCATCTGAATATTATCGTAAAGTTTTATAAGCAATTTTTTTTGTGTTTTTGTTCTAAAGTGAGATAATATATGCAACTTTGTAAAGAATAATTTTGTTTTTTGTAGGGACACATTTAACTCTTAACATCCTATACCACCTCATTCCACCCGGTCAGAAGTCACATTCATTTTCCTAATCCACCCCAAATGATAGCCCTTGTTTAAATGTAATATTCGACATATTTAGAAGTCTTTGATTTAAGGGAAATAACAGGTAACTTTAAATGAAAAGGCCATTTTTAGGCATTTATCGATAAATGGTTATAGGAATTGGGCTCTGGACTTATAAAATTCTTAACAGGATGTTAAGAGTTAAAAATGGATACATTTTGATAGATTTATCCCATCACCTAGGTTTGATTAGAATGGGTTTTATTTTTTGTAAGATTATTCTTTATTTCTCTCTTGCATGCGTGTGAGTGTGTGTAATATATATCCTTAGTTGAACACAAGGCCAAATGGGGGATAGGAAGATTTTGTTGCAACAGATGGGAATAAAAGCATTCTACATCCTGGTTTTTTACTTATTACCAAACTTTGTCATCTGTGTGGAAAATACACAACTAACTCTGCCACCAAGAAGTCCTTATAGGAATGAGTGAAAAAGAAAGTATGAAAAAAAAAAACTCAAGTTAGTGATTTTAAATATCAGAAGTTTAAATGTTTTTAATACGGTTTCTTTTCCGACGCCTTTTCTTCAAAATGTCTCATTTGAAATCAGTGAAGTCATTTAATGAATCCACAAACACAATGGCTGTGTCCAGTATCTTCATTGCAGGTAAATTGAATCATTCATTTTAAGAATTTAATAAAAAGAGAAAAAAAGGTTAGGGTAAAGGAAACCCAGTTAAATCGAATTTAATGGACCTAAATTCCACCATCGTATGTCACACCGCCGGAAAAAAAAAAAATCAGGGAATTAACCGAATTTAATGAAATTTCCAGTATTGATATATTAATGAATAAAAGATATAATGCACCAGTTATTTTATTTAAAAACTTTTACATTTTTTTCAGGTCAGTTAACTTTGAATCACGTACCTTTGAGAATCTGCGTTATGCCTCAAAGATACGTAGTACAAAGTTAACTGACCTGAAAAAAGTTTTTCAATAAAATAGCTGGTGCATTATATCTTTTATTCATTAATATATTAACACTGAAAATTTCATTAAATTCGGTTTTTCCCTGATTTTTTTTTTTTTTTCCGGCAGGCTGACATACGATGGTGGAATTTAGGTTCGTTAAGTTTGATTTAACTGGAAACCCTATATCAAAGATCAATCAATCAATCAATCAATCAATCTGATATGATGAATTTACTTAGAATCTACAAAGGGATCACTACGATCTCTGAAGAGGTAATGCTATACATTCTTTATTCTTATCCAACAGGTAGTTCATTTTTAGGTTTAATAAAGGAAAGAGAGAGAAAAAAATGGAATTGTACGTTTTATACTAGAAAACCAATAAGTAATACTCGCCAGATTGCGTATTGGGCACACCACATCACCCATTCTCACCTTTTAAAAGGGGGAGGGTGCCCCAGTGCGCCCAATATGCAAAGTACAACTTACAACCAAACATATCCTCCTAAATTGTAACAGCCTCAAACACACCCAAACTAAATACTATCAAAAAACAAGAAACCTGGGGGGACCTCTTAAGGAATACAAACCCTGAAAACATTTTAATTTTCTAAAAAAAAAAAAAAAAAAGAAAAAAAAGCAACCTTTTCAACAAGATATAACATCCATAGAACCACTACTTTAAAGACCGAAATCCAAAATAACCTTTTCTGGCATTAAATGACCCACAGAGTTTGAGATGCTGTTAAACAAAATAAAGAAGTCTGAGAAGCTGCTTAGAACTTACTGTAAAAAAAAAAAAAAAGAAAATTTCTGACGAGTTTGAGTCTTGCCTAGAACTTATTATTTATTATTGTCTTTGTTACATGCTGTTTCTCATTGTAGAAAGTGAAAGTAATAATGATATATACATATATATTTGTCAAAATTAATAAAGATGGTACAACTGTTTTAAACAGATTTATGGTTTTAAAAAAAAAAGTTGGATCTGAATAATCTTTAAGGAAAATATATGGTAAGTAAAGAGCAAAACTATAAGTAATGTCGTTGGATGACCTAAAGTCGGTATCAGCCAGACAACTGATATCTCCTTTTCACTAGTGCTAGACCAAGGAAATTGTTTTTGTGTCTGAGGTGGAGCGCCACACCTACCATCAACTCCTCACTTTACTGCAGAGATCCCTGTGTTACTCATATGCTGAGTTGGCGATGGCCGGTATCAAACCAGGAACTTTGTGGTTCCTAGGCAGACGCTCTACTGACTGAGATAAACCAGCCCTTATATATATATATATATATATACATACACACACACACATCCACTTATTATTACTACTACTAAAGAGAAAAACAATTATTTACAATTTAAAAAAAGAAATGGTCACTCAGTATTTCTATTGATGAGATTATTGACTCGGTTTGGCACAAGGCCAGAAGTATGGGGGCACTGAGTGAAAATTGAACTCACTAACAATGGTCTGAGGCTCCTAAAATATATTCTAAGATTTAGGTTGTAGGAGCTTATGCAAATAATCCAGCCATAACTTTTGAAATTTTGCATAAAATCTAATGCAATAGTTTTGTATGCTTGCTACTCAAGGGAGACAACTGATGTATTTCTACCTCTGAATATTTCTGCACGATAATAGTTCATGTCTAAAACAACTTGACTCTTATGAATGCATAAAAATTGTAGATATTTGACTACGTACTTCAGTTCACTCATATAAAATAATGGCATATATTATAAAGTATACATATCATTCTATGTCTTTGCTATAATTCTCTAATTTTAATTATAAACTAAAACTTAATGTGGTGGAAGTTCTGTATATGGAGATAGACATGTATTATATACTGGACCCAGGAAGTGTGTGGTGTAATGGTTAAAGTCATAGGAAATGGACTCGTCGCCCCGAGTTCAAATCCTGGACATGGTAATTGCATTTCACTTAGTGCTAATACCCTTGGGAAAGGTATGAATTCTACTCTCCCTCCAGCTATGGGTAAATAGTAGGGCAGACTGGACTCTTTAACCTTGGTTAGGCAACCGGTCTAGGAGAAGGAAAACTCTGAATTCAAACCTGTTAAGCTCCGCGTAAAAAATTGACCTTGTGTCACATCCTGCTCGTGTGGAGAGGTTGGTAAATATGTATATACTGGACCCAACACGAAACACTAGTATTTATATAAAAATATAAAATATCTTTATTCGTCGGTTGTGTGTAGACAGTCGTCAGCAGGGATTGTACATACAACAGAGCCTGCGGTGTGACATACGATGGTGGAATTTAGGTCCGTTAAATTTTATTTAACTGGGTTTCCTTTACCCTAACCTTTTCTGCAAGCGATCTCGAACCTGATCTTGGTCTGCCCAACCCAGATATCCAGGGGCATTTTATTATTGTTCAATTCACAGGGTTACGCTTCTTTGATTGTGACACCTACACAGTTTTTCTGTAGACACACCTCCTCGCCCACAAACCCTGTTTTCATTGGTTATGGGCTAGGTCTACAGATTTTCTGTGCCTACAGTGTCAAAGGTCAGATCAATGCCATATCCTGTTTTTGTTTCCAGGCCCATGTTTGACACCCATACACTTCCTGCTTGCAGCCCGGCGTCCAGGTGCAAACCGATTGACCAGGCAATATATTACACCTGAACATATACAAAGCTGAAATTAGAGTTTGAACTTTAAAAAAATATATATTCTGTAGATTTTAGATTTCTGCTAATTTAATTGTAAATTCTTGGTAGAGAATGAATCACTCTACCACTTCAATCATTCATATTAAATAATAATAATGTAATTTATTGTGTACAGTGCTCAGGTGCACCACAACTCATCAAAGTCTCATGTCAGGTACACAGAATAATGTTGTGCCAGGAACATGAACAGTTCACAGTAGTAATATGGATGTATGTGTGTGCATGTGTATGTGGAGAGTGGCATCAGGTATAGTGTTGGCGGACTACAGGAAGCATGGAGGCTTTGAAAGCCTCAGTGCTCCGGCAGCCTACAACAGATGCAGGCAGTTTATTCCATGTCTCCGCAATTCTGAGCGTGAAAAAAAAAAAAAAAAAAATGCAACAATCTGCTATGATATCTAAACATTGTCAAATACTTCCAAACACATTGTCTTTCACAACCCCACCCACCCCACCCCCAAAATTAAGATAATAATTTGATGAGATTAGAACTTGGAATATATTTTTTTTCAAGGGTTTCTATAATTGATAATTATCAAGACAGCAAATAGTATTGCAATTTTATTTATTTTTAAGCAGAAAAAAAACTGCAATTTTCAATGTTCATGTAATTTTTGTATTGGCTGATCAGTGAGATCAAACTCTGACCAGCCATTTGGGTTTTAGGTTTTATAATTTTCAAATTGGAATTTATAATGGATATTGTTATCTAGAATATTTTTTTCTCTGAATTTTTGAGATGAGGCTTGATAATTAGTATTATTTGTATCATTCGGACTATTGTCCTCATCTTCATTGTTATCTGTACAACGTTTTGGCCGATGTGCCCTCCGGACTTCTTCAGGTATTTCTTGTCGGACTCGGGTTCCGAGTTTGACAGGATTTAATGACTAAATTAAAACATTGTTATTAACCATAATACAATGTCTGTCATAACTAGATAAATTTTTGTAATAAGTAGAATTTTCAGGTTTTAAAATCAAGTCAATTTCAGCAAGTTTTTAAAAAAGATTAGTCACACCATATTTACTTTGTAAAAGAAAAAAAAGAAACACTAATATACATTTAAGAATTATTTGTAGTATTCGGACTATTGTCCTCGTCTTCATTGTTTCAGCTGATGTGCCCTCCAGCCTTCTTCAGGTATTTCTTGTCATAATCGGGAACCATCACAGAACTTTGAACCCAACCTTTATTCAGTCCAATTGGACACCTAGTGTAGTGGATAAAGGAGTTAGATTAAGACAGTTCTAAGTGACAGTTATCTCTAGACTGCAGGTTCAATCCTGGTCAGGGGCAGCAGTAACATAGAAAAATAATTAACACAGCTTAACACCTCTACCCCAGCTATGGTTAGCGGAATAAGAACAGGATACCCCGGTGGATTGAATAAAGGGTTGGGTTCAAAGTTCCGTGATGACTCCCAATTACGACAAGAAGGTTCCTGAGCCCGACAAGAAATACCTGAAGAAGGCCGGAGGGCACATCGGCCGAAACGTACAGATAACAATGAAGATGAGGACAATAGTTCAATTAATACAAATAATACTAGAATATTTTATTCATATATTCTATTTGTGGAAACAAACAAAACTGACATTTATTCCCACTGCTGAACAATTTGCAAATAAATTTGACCTAGTCATATGTGGACTATTAAATGTTCATTCCTCTTATATAATACACACACACATAAAACTCAACTAGAATTGAAAACTCAAACGTGCATATAGATGAAATATCACAAGCAAGCATATGGTAGCAAATTTTTTTGTTGGTGAGTGGGTGTATTGAGTTAGTAAAATTTGTGAATCAAGAGAGATATCTATTTCTGTTATAACATAGATATATTTTTTACATACACAGAGTATTATAAATAAATGAATATATGAGTACCTTATTTCCTCAGGTATAAATTTATTTTGATTTTTCAGTCTCACTGAGATGGAAAAAAAAATCGATATGAAATCTTAAACCTTTTTAAAAATCAGACTGGCAAAAGTGCCAAAATAAATTTATATCTGATGAAATAGGGTACTTATATATAACATTACATTTGACCTTAAATGAAATTATTCCTTGAGTCAGCTTTTTCCATCTTAATAGCAAATGCATTTCAAACGCTAATAAAAACGATTAGAACAAACACAGTTACCTCCCTTGAACCTTTTTAGTAGTATTAGCGATTTCAGCGAATTTTTTAAATATTTCTACCCTCCACTCCCGAAAAACTGAGAGGATAATAATACCAAGTTTCCAAAGATATTTATGTAGTGTAATTTTGCCTTAAACTCTAATACTTTTCCCAACTAGAGATTTATTTTATTTTATTTATTTATTTATTTATTTATTTGGAGCAGTCATCATTAAACTAGTCTTTACTAATCTGAACTATTTGCGGATATTTTGTGTGCAAGATAAATGATATGAGAAACTACCTTGAGGAAATGCATAAAAAGTTTGTGGTAGACATTTAAAATTCTGTGACATTAAAAGATAAAGACAATAAAAGTAAAAGTTTCTAATTGTGAAAAATATTTTACCAATTTTTCTTTTTAATTTCCTGCTAGTTTGGAAGGATCAAGAAGAAAAAAAAAAAAGGATGAGGGAAACGCCCTAACAACTTAACTTCATTTGCTGTAAGGCAAGATTTAATCTTATTGCCTTTTATTTACAATAAACTGTATAAAAGTTAAAATGTGTCGATCTGCTTCTAAAAAAAAAAATGGCAAACAAGTTGGATTAACTCATTCAAAAACAATCTATTTTTGTTAAATAATTTTTTCCTCCACTCCACGTTGTTGAAGCTTCTTGGTTTATTTGCTATCCTTTGAGCAGAACGGGTTCAACTTAATGATTGAAAATAAATTGTATATATAGATTATGTATATTCTTCCGTTTGAGGCACGAAACTTCAGAATTGGAAGTATAGTATCCATAATTTTATAAATTGAGGTTTTATACATGCTCTGCTATTATAGCATTGAGCACTCTTTCTATGAATACACTTTTCTCATATATATATACACATGCACACACACACACACACACACAAGGTGTGTCAAAAAAGTATCAAAACTTTTTGTACTTTTTGACACACCTTGTATTCTGAAAAAAAAATAACGTTCCATTCATTCATTTTTTTTTCAGAATACATGGTGTGTCAAAAAAGTACCAAGTTTAAAACTGTATTTACCAAGATAGAAATGAAGAATGAATGGAATGTATATATATTTTTTTTCAGAATACAAGTTGTGTCAAAAAGTACAAAAAATCTCAATACTTTTTGACACACCTTGTATGTGTGTGTATATATATATATATATATATATAGAGAGAGAGAGTTAACAGTGATAGAGAATATATAGAGGGTGTCTGGGATAAATTTGACAGTTTCATAAGGAAAAAGTTTCCCGGGGAAGGGTCTCAAAAACTACCTTAATTCTGTCGATTAACTGGGCTATTGTAGTACTGGCACGGCGATGGGTGTCTTTTTCAACAGCTTCACATGCATAATAATCCATGGGGTTAAATCTGGGGAGTTCGTTGGCTAAACATTGGGACTGGTATAGTCGTAAAAATTCACCGACAACCATTTTTTACTTTTCCCAGAGGTGTAGCAGAGGGCCAAATCCTGCTGCCATATATATGGCCTACCATTGGCTACCCTTGTTATCCAGGGCTTGACTACAGTGTTTAGCAACTCCATGTAGGCATCTGGATTCAACCTGATACCCTCTGTGAAAAAATGCGGAGGCATCACATCACCCTCAGAGGACACATATCCAAAAAACATCACAGTTTGGGTAAATTTAGTCTGCATGACACGAGGAGTGTCCTTTGGACTGTATGCAAGCCATCTGTTATTCTGTGTGTTGTGCTTTTGATCTTGGCAAAAGTTTTTCTCATCGGAAAGAACCAGATTGTTTGTGTGTTCAGCAGGATGTTTCACTTTGCTCAGAAGTTTCTTTGCTTTGTCAGACGATTTTCACGGGCCTTTTCTGGCAGCAGTTGACCTCTGTGATGCTTGTATGAGTAGTAACGAAGGTCTTCATTGAGTGCAAGCTTCATGATAGAGGCTGAAACATTCAATTCACATGACAAAGCCCGAATTCCAATGCCAGGGTCCTCCAACACTTTTTTCTGCAGATTTTCAAGGAATTCTGCTGTACAAACATAATCAGATCATCTGTTATGCTGCTTTCTTCAAGCCACAGCTTTGTAGTCTCCATTGCAATTCTCCAGTTCATGCCGGATTGTTTTTACAGTGTTCAGGAAGCATTGGACAGCAACTATAATTTGATGGCTGGCGCAGATCATCATGATACAAGTTATTCTCTTCCATGATTCAGGTGGGTTTCAGTCATCCATTCTATCTGTCATCACATATATGAATGAAGAAGGGTCCAAGCTACATAGTGTGTAGCAATACCTCCAACCTACGGAGAAAAATAACCAAATATAAGTATGTCAAATTTTTCCCGAACACCCTGTATAAGTTAGGATAGTGTGGACATAGTTACCAAACCCTATTGACTGAACAGTTTCTTGCATATGCAATCATCAGACCAAGTAGTACACATGCAGTGAGTATCCTATATATGCTGTTCTCTGGGGCATGATGAGAAGAGTGTTTTAGTTTGTGAGGCATTCTAGTTTATACATGTAATACATAGAGATCCATCCATATTACATTTAAGCATAAATCGGTGGCCGTTAGTGGAATCTCTCCAAGAGCTCAATTCACTAGGGTGGATTGAGCATATATTGTCTCCATAAAAAAATATATTTATATTTATATACACACACACACACACACACTCACACGCACATTCTCTCTAGAAAGCTGTAAAAGATTTTCACAACAATATTAACTTCACAATATAGAAAGGTGAAAGGGCTGATCCAATACATCTTGTTGACTGTAGTTCTAACAGTGGGACCATTGAAAATTGGTCTATCAAAAATATATATATTTATAAACAAGGTAGTATATTATAAGAATAATTTAAATCCCTATTAATGTAGAGTGTATGTAGTGGCTCATCAGGTTAGATTTTTAGATTGTTGTGCCCATCAATTGTTGGTAATTGTGGTCATTCATGAAAATGAATAACATCTCGAAAACAAGGTAAAGTTTTTTATTTTATATATTTATATTTGAGTGCTTTAATGAGATTGTCTTGTGAGTGAGGTTATTTTTATAATTGTGCTTCGTGTTGGTAGGATTCAGAAATAATCTCTAAACAAGTAATTTTTTTTTTTTTTTTAATAAACTTCGTGAATTCAATTAAGAAACAGCCAAGCAGAATATCACAAACATTGATATAATCGTTTGTGAGCAGTTGGTTAAATAGAGTTGCTTCCCTTTGAAAATGTTATAAAAAGCAAACCGTAACGATCATGAAAAGTTAAATATGACACTTCAGTCTCAATGAAAAATATTGTGATTTTTAGGATTGAAAAAAAAAAAAAACATCTAATAGGCAATTTGTCAAGACGTGAATGGTAAGATTTATGCATTTTAAAAGTAAATCATTTGATTTTTTTTTTTTTTTGGTGCATATCACATAAATGTATCCTGGCCTCCTGCCCTAAAAAAATGCTAAGTGGTGCCTGCTCAAAATCCAACCCTGATTTTGAAAGCCTCCATGCTTTGTAGTCTCACGTTACATATGCCACTCTTACATACCATCTCTCCACACACATACTGTAAGCATTTTTTTATACATAACTCCTTTAAACTGTTCAATATTTTCTTATTTAATTCACATTAAATTCGTTATTACATTAACTTTGATATTTCAAGTAGCGATGAATTAATACCGAATTAAATTTTGTAAAATATTAATCAAATATAGATCAAATTTATTAAAATTATTAAAAATAAAACAATTTTGATTTGGGAAACCTGATTTAACTAAATATAAGCGGACTACCGGCTTGTTTCAAAAAACAATGAGGACCGTCTAAGAGTGCATGCTCAAATTTTGAGTGCATTTATTCTATGCTTTATGATTCAAGAAACTTAGTTCTGTTCCCTCAAATAAATGTTGCATGCATCTATTAATTTAATTAAATAATCATTTTGAATATTTTACACATAATTTTGGTAAATTTATCTATTTGTAAACTTTTTAGTTAACTTATTGTTACTGAAAAAGGGTGAGAGTATGGTGGTATTGGGTTTTGTGATGTAAGCAGTGACATAGTTTTGGTTACATACAGATAGACAGTAAATCTCCTTTATTAATAGAGATATAATCAAAATTTGGGGGATAAAATATTTTCTAGGTTGCCCCTTGATTTGTATTCATACCCATCCAATTACTTTTTAAGTAGAGACAACTATTAAATAGTAATTATATATATATTTCACCGAACCATATGACCTTTAGGAACCCCTTTTTGATCTCGATTAAGAAAGGACATATTTTTCATTTACACCGTCAATATCCAGTTGTTTTAACAGACGATTTTTAGATTTTAAAAAAAAATTATAACCCTAACCCCTAACAAACAACCAGATATTGCCGGTATAAATAAAAAACATGTTTTTTCTTAATTGAGATCAAAAAGGGGTGTTTAAAGGTAATATGGTCCATTTAACCCCCTGCCCCTCTGCAGTCAATTTCTTAAGCAGAGTTTAACAAGTTTGAATTTAGAGTTTTCCTTTTAGTCAGGTTGCCTAACCAAGGTTAAAAGCCCAGTTTGAACTATTATTTACCCATAGCTGAAGGGAGAGGCTTGAGTTTGAATTGAAGCTCGATCAACAGTATCTGAAATTCTTCAGAAACTGTATCAACACTGATGGCCAGCAGAATAGCAAATAAACATACTTTTATGAGTTAGATAAATAAAGTAGTTGAGTGATATTTTTTAGTATTGTTTGGAATATTCAGACTATTGTCCTCATTTTTATTGTTATCTGTACAACGTTTTGGCCGATGTGCACTCTGGCCTTCTTCAGGTATTTCTTGTCGGACTTGGGAACCTTCTTTCAAACTCAGGAACCTTCTTGTCGTAATCGGGAGCCATCATGGAACTTTAAACCTAACCTTTTATTCAGTCCACAGGGGTATCCGTTCTCGTTCTCATTCTGCTAACCATAGCTGGAGTACAGGTGTTAAGCTGTGTTAATTATTATTCTACTGCTGCCCCTGACCAGGATTGAACCTGCAGTCTAGAGATAACTGTCACTTAGAACTGTCTTAACCCAACTCCTTTATCCACTAGGCTATGTGTCCAATTTGACAATTCAGTGTGAATTTTGGGAACTTATAAACCTAATGCCTTGTTTTACCTAGAATATCTACCTATTCACTTTTTTACTTAGACTCATATTGGGTGTTATATTCAAGGGTTAGGTTCAAAGTTCCGTGATGGCTCCGATTATGACAAGAAGGTTCCTGAGTCTGACAAGAATACCTGAAGAAGGTCGGAGGGCACATCGGCCAAAACATTGTACAGATAACAATGAAAATGAGGACAATAGTCCGAATAATCCAAATAATACTAATTATTAAGCCTCATATAAAAAATTCCAAGAAATATGATATTTTTTATTTCTATTTGATAATAATCGTTTGTTTGCACACAGTTATATGGTTGTTTTATTGGCATATCCACTTTTGTGGGTTATTTAATGCCAAAGCCATCCTTGTAGAAGAACAGTAGTGGTACTATTTGACCCATAGCTGGAGGGATGAGCGGGTTCATAGATTTATCCCACAATGTCACTGTCCAACATGTTAGACACTACCCCCCCCACTCCCCAATATATGGTTTCCAGTAACTAACGATAATATTTAGTAAACAATTATAGCTTCTAGTAACTTTTCTTAATAAATAATTTACAGTCACAAAAATAAGTAACCAAACAGAAACTAGTCAATACTAGATGACCTATGGATGCATCAGGTTTCCATAGTAACAGCAATCCATAATGATATTGATGCGTCTGTTTAAGAAAGGATGTCGGTCGCTGGTTGTTTGGGTTTTACGCCATGTCAATTCATTGGGTCATTTTATGTTGAAGACGTTTTTGGGTAATCTGAACATTTGCTACATAAATGAGAGTAACCTCCCCTTGTTTATTTCACTTTGAGGAAGCCATGTGTTTTGGTCGGCCATTTTCATTTCACCGTAATCAATACAACTGCATGTTTTAACACAAAAATATCATAAAATGTGTTCTTAATAACAATTAAGTTCATTTCAAATAATGCGCAAGCACAATTAAGAACACATTTTATGATATTGTCATGTTAAAACATGCAGTTGTATTGATTCAAACAAATTCGTATTTTCAGTGTAAATTTACAGTGAAATGAAAATGGCCAACCAAAACATGTCTTCCTCAAAGGGAAATAAACAAGGGGAGGTTACTCTCATTTATGTAGCTAATGTTCAGATTACCCATTTTTGTTTTATTCATTCTTCATGGGTTTTTTTAACTCATGTTTTTATTTAACCCATAGATAGGACCTAACAGGTACTACCACTGTGGGTCAGAGTGGACCTGAGAACAATGGTGATGAATGGGTGCTCCACATTCCCCAAACCTCCAAACTGGAACACTTACGGGACACGGATACCATTTTATTTCTAATAAATAAGGTCAACACATGAAAATTTTATTAAATTTGGTTAATTCCCTGATTTGGTTTGTTCATTTTTTTTTTTCTTTGATGCGGAAGGTATCATACGAATTGTGGACGGTCGTTAAAGTTCGATCCGTACATTTTATTTACCTCAAATGAATGAAAAATGAACAACTACATTTCTTCTATTTTAAATCATAGAATGTTTCTTTCCAAGCATGAATCTTTCAATCCATGCTTCCTGTGAGTGGATGCCAGCACACACATACATGCTGTAAACTGTTCATGTTCCTGACCTTTATTCTGTGTTTGACATGAGACTTTGATGAACCTTGTACACAATTAAATTCATTATTGATATTCTCCTAATACAATTTACCTGATTTTTCAAACGAATAAGAAGAGACTAAGATCAATTGTTGCATAGTCCTTCAGATTTGTGTTATATAAACCTTTAAATAGATGTATGTATAAATAGAATAGAGTGATCTGCCCCTGTCTCTAGGCTGAACAGGGTGATCTGCCCTTGGCCAGATACACTATAATTATACAGGGAGAAGTCAGCCATTTGCATTGTACTCTGGACATATGAAAGAACAGCGACCACATCTTTTGTACTTTATAACATATAAATATCTTTTTCTGAGCTTGTCATTTTATTTTTCTATCTGGATGTGGAGTACCCCTTCATCACCATTACTCCCAGAGTGGTAGTACCTGTTAGGGTCCTATCTTGGGTCTTTTGATCTTTCATCTCTGTTCTTGTTGGGACTTTATTATCTTGAGACGTTTCTTCTCTATGCGTGTTGTTTGCGTTTGTAGTGATTGTCTTCCCTTGTTGGGATGGGATTGAGAGTGAAAAAGGCTTATCTTACCTTGCTGCCAGGGTTTGCCACTAGAGGGCATTACAACCTGGCTATTTAAACATAGCTGAATATTGTCTCCACATTTCCTATTTGTAGCAAAGTAAGCAAGTGAAGTCGACGGGGTGGCCTAAAGTCTCAATATTTCATGTTGTTAATTCAATCTTAACCATTCCCATGTTAAATGTGTCTTTCGTTTAAAGTTTTATAATTTAAAAAAAATTGTGATTGAATTAACAACAATATGAAATAAGTAAAAAAAAACAAAAAAAACATGACTTTTGTTTATAGTTTTATAAAAAAAATTCCTACTGAAGTAACAACAACAACATGAAATAACTAAAATAAAGTGTCTAAAAAATTGTCAGTTAACAAACATCCAGAAGTTGACGGTGAAAAGCAAAACCTTTTCAATCTAACTCACAGCTGAGGTGCCTATTGGTTACTTGATCCAAGAGAGGAAAAGGGTTATCTTACCTTGCTGCCAAGTTTTGCCACTAGAAGGTGTCACAACCTGGCCATTTAAACACAGCTGAATATTGTCTCCACGTTTCCTATTTGCAGCAAAAGTAATCATTAATTACAATGAGCATATATATATATATATATATATATATATATATATATATATGGATAAAAGTAACCTACTCGAGTTTCATCTTCTGATTCGTCAGGGTTACATCCGTTGAATTAATCGAGTTTTCGATTAATATGAGTTGGTACAATACATGCCTGTTGGAATGGGACTTATCTTTTATAGACAAACGCTTGTTTATATTTTCAAAGATTCATCGTGAACCGTTTTTGTTTATTGGATTAAAAATTTGAATTAATTTGTGGGGATTATTTTTTCAATTACTATTTAATGAAAGGTAGATTACGGGGCGTAATAATGGTTAAAAAACGAAAGGTTAAAATTATTTATTGGTTGGCTTGGGTTGGTTAGAGAGTATTAGGAAAAGGCCAATTGTAGGCGTTATAATAACAGAAGTTTTGGATAGGTAAATACGGTTAATTATATAAAAAAATAATATAAAGGGATAAAAGTAAGAATGAAAGTAATGATAAAAAATTTTTTTTAAATAGATGTTGGATACTGTACGCTTCCAACAATCGTACTCGTACCCACCGGTAAGCTACTACTCATACATTAACACACATATATATATATATATATATATATATATACATAATTTTTTATTTTTTTTATGTTTGTTTCATGTGGACACAGATTGGAAAATATTTACATTTAATGTTTGGCAAAGCCACTTGATAAATCTCTCAGCATCTTTGACACTTGTACGTTTACCAATCTGTTAATCAATGTTTTCTACCTCAACACTATTATAGATTTTACAAGTGTATCACACCTTAGCAACAAGAAAGAAAGAAAAAAACGTCTCAGAAGTTTAAAATTTGATACAATGAAATATATATTTTATAATTGCCACTATTTGTTTTTCCAATTTATATAGTTGGATTCATTTCCATATTTTACTTCCACATTATATATATTTATATCTATAAGCAGAGCAGAGAGACAGAGACAGAGATAGAGATAGACAGGCTTAGTAGATAGATAGATATATAGATAGATATGAACATTAGATAGATAGATAGATAGATAGATATGAACAGGTAGATAGATAGATATATATAGATATAGATAGAGAGATAGATAGATAGATAGATAGATAGATAGATACAGACTAAGATAGATAGATAGATAGATAGATATAAACAGACTAAGATAGATAGATATGATAGATAGATATAGACAGACTAGAGATAGATAGGATAGATAGATAGATAGATAGAACAGACTAAGATAGATAGATAGATAGATAAGATAGATAGACAGGCTTACAGACTAAGATTGATAGATAATAGATGAAATATGAACAGGCTTAGATAGAACTAGAGTGATAGATAATAGATAGATAGAATAGAATATGACAGGCTAGATAGATAGAGGAGATAGATAGATATGAACAGAGATAGATAGATAGATAGATAGATAGATAGATAGATAGATAGATAGATACAAGACTAAGATAGATAGATTGCAGTATTTTAGTGATATAAGGTGTGCTGGAATCCAGCACTTCAACTTATAGGCTCTTCATGGCCACGTGGATTAAAGCCAGCCAATCAACAGCTTGAATACGTGGTTAGTTAACTACTTAATTGTCGATCTTTAAAGCCATTCATTTGCACGTTATTCGACACAGACGAGCGGATCAGCCTCTGCTTAACACAAGGATTCTTCACTAAGGAACAACCAAAAGGATTCTACCTAACACTAAAGAACGCAAGGGATCTCCACTGTAAAGTGCTCTCACTATAGGAATCTATTAATAATGGAGATTTGCTTCTGGTTTTTGTCTGTAACAAAAATTACGTCACTGCTTACGTCACATTACCCAAAATCGTCATAACATAGAATAAACTTTATTCTATGTTATTTTGAGTGTATTTATTCAATTAATACCCTCAAAATTTGAATATGCAGCATTAGACAGTCCACATTGTTTTTTTAAAACAAGTTTTAATAAATACATGACTGGTATTATATATCTATATATAGTTTGTTTTATTTTAATATATATTTAAAGTTTACATTTCAAATTGTTTTATCTTTTAATCCTTTAATGAATTTGATCATTTTACTTACTTAGGGTACAAACTCATTGACATTGAATTTTTTACTCCCACCCCTCAGGCAATATGTTTCAAAAAATCTATTTTTACATCGCCCGGAGGGTGTTTTTTTATTTTGTACTAGTATTAATAATAGAGTCAACATTCAGTTCTCCAACTGTATAACTAGCTATTCAACTAGTAGTGACTCGACTACAAATATGTCGTCGGGGTGGCCTAAAGTCGGTAACAGCCAGACTGCGAGGGAGTCTACCCCCTTT
>CM042145.1:19486311-19598811 GCA_023376005.1 Doryteuthis pealeii | reverse complement strand
TGTCCTATTATGATGTAGTGGTTAGCAAGCTGGTCTTGCAGATCCATTACAACTGAATAGCGAGTTCGATCCTCACTGGATGCTCCATACTTGTAACCTTGTGTCACATCCTACAAGTAGCAAACGGTTTGGGTAAATGCCTACCTGTTAGGGTCTTATCTATGGGTCAAATAGATATGTTTGCAAATTATTAGTATTAAATAGGAATACTCGATACCATATAACTGTAAATTATTTGTATTAAGAATGGATACTTAAAGCTAAAATTCTTTACTAAGGATTATTATTAGTTACTTGAAACCATATGACTGTGTGCAAACAAATTATTATTATCAAATAGAAATAATTACTTAAAACCATATAATTATTAGTATTAGATAAGAATACTTGATATCATTTAACTGTGTGCAAATAAAATCTTGAGAAACATCTATGCAAAAAATATAAATACAAATGAACAATGAAAGTGATTCCCTAACCTCTAGGCATAAAATAACCCAAGATAGGTTGACATGCCGTTAAAATCTATCAATCATAACGCAGAAAAAACAATACATCCTATGTAGATTATTAGATAATTATTGTTTATTAGAACAATACATTTAAAATGCACTAACATAGAGAATAAAGAAATTTTAGACCAAGTAACCAATAAGCACCCCAGCTGGGAGCTGTTTTGAAAGGAACACCTTTTGCTTTTCACCGTAAACTCCCAGCTGTTTGTTTACAAACAACAGACGTTTTTTTTGCATTAGAATTTCACTGTAAGATTTTTTTTTTTTTAAAGAATATTTTCTCGCCACTTACTTGAAACAAACATTTTTTCTTAATGAACATACATTCACGCTTGCGCACACACACACAACCTTGAGGTTTGTTTCGATATCCTTTATTGCGAAAGATTTATACCCACACACACAAAACACCTAAAAATGCACAATGCCTTTTTTCGATACACACACTCTCAAATTTCAAACCATCCATTTTTCAGCGTCCTTTCTTCAAATTTTGAACAGATTGATAAACAAGGACTATCACTTGCTTTTCTTGTTATTCTGTGATAAAAATTTTTTATCGCCTTCCTTATACCAACAAATGCCCTGACGATGATCTAATTAATAGATCGAAACACTGCAGCGTCGGCCAATAAACTTACCACTCAACTTATTTAAACCTGTGTTTATTCAATTTTCTTATACTACATACCATCGGATTCACTTCCATCTCTTCACATATATGAAGAATATGGTCAGTACTTAATCGTATAGGTTCTAGGACTTTATATGACCAGCTGCCGTTAACTCTTTGCTTACTTTAAACTGCTCACACAGTGGCTCTAGCACATGTGTCACTTGTTTACACTGAAAAATCACTATGTGAACACTCCTGACATCTTTTGTTTGATTAGGGCCAGTTTAGCTCAGTCAGTAGAGCAATCGACTAGTAACCACAAGGTTCCCGATTCGATACCGGCCCTCGCCAACTCAGCGTATGAGTAGCACGGGGATCTGTGCGGTAAAGGGAGGAGCTGATGGTAGGTGTAGCGCTCCACCTCAGATGCTAAAACAATCTCCTGGGTCTAGCACTAGTGAAAAGAGGGTAGACTTCCTTGCTGTGTGGGTGATACCGACTTTAGGCCACCTCAACGACTTTATATATATATATATATCTAATTACAACATGAACTCCCGCAGTTAGCTGTAATTATTCAATATATTGATTAATTCAGTGGATTTAAGCCTGAAGATCCTTATGGTGAAACTCGAGTAGGTTAATTCTGTACACACTATAATAATAAATCCACTCTACTTACGCATTGAGCACTTTGTATTTGTTATAATGCTGACTTATCCGAGTAACACTTACACCAACCAAATATTTTTACCGGTAAGTCATTCCTTTGCACACATATATTATGGACTATCGTCAATTTTCGACGCATGAGGGTTCACACAAACCCAATCAACGACCGACCTCAGGAATTTTGAATTCAGAGTTATCCCTCTCCTAGACTGGTTACCTACCCAAGGTTGAAGGGCCCAGTCTGCCCTACTATTTAACCCATAGCTGGAGGGAGAATATATGGATTCATACCTTTCCCAAGGGTATTAGCGCTATGTGAAATGCCAACAGCTTCGTCTAGGAATTAAACTCAAATTGACGAGTCCATTTCCCACGACTCTAACCACTAGCCTACGTGCCTCCATATATATATATATACATACATACACACACACACACACACACACACTTACACCTAGTAATTTACAAATTTCATATTTGACAGCAACTGCGGAAACAACCCCCTACTTGTTATTAAGTATTTATTACATTCACTTCAAATTTTAAATATCACAATGACTAAAGAAATTTGTTTACATAACTGATAAAGTCGTACGTGCAATTTCTTCCCAAATTTTGCAGTAAAAAGAGACAAACATCTTTCTTTTTATAAACTACCTACCAGAAAAACTAGATTTTGGTTGGATGGTTGTAAAAGGGTTATTGTCATTTTGCTGACTTTGTTTTATTATGAGTGTCAAACTGTTTGCTTGGCGAAACTCTTAAGATATCCTGTGTCTTCTGTAAATTCACATAATACTTCACCTGTCACCTGCCCAAGAAACAGGTAAACTACTCCATCCTTAAATTAGAACAACAATAAAAAAAACAAAAAAAAAATTCATTTGTTGTTAAAATATTTGAAGTTGTTGGAATACTAGAAATCATCAGAAAAATTAAAAGATGCTTAAAAGAAAAGGAGAGAGAGAAAGAGAGAGAGAGAGAGAGAGAGAGAGAGAGAGAATAGAATAGAATAGAATAGATACACTATTAATATAATATCTGATATATACAAGGTGTGTCAAAAAAGTATCAAGATTTTTTGTACTTTTAGACATGCCTTGTATTCTGAAAAAAAAAAGTTCCATTCATAATTTTTTTTCAGAATACAAGGTGTGTCAAAAAAGTATCAAGTTTAAAGTTGTATTTACCAAGATAGAAATGAAGAATGAATGGAACGTTATTTTGTCTTCAGAATACAAGGTGTGTCAAAAAAGTATCAAGTTTAAAGTTGTATTTACCAAGATAGAAATGAAGAATGAATGGAACGTTATTTTTTTCTTCAGAATACAAGGTGTGTCAAAAAAGTACCAAGTTTAAAGCTGTATTTACCAAGATAGAAATGAAGAATAACTGGAACGTTATTTTTTTCAGAATACAAAGTGTGTCAAAAAGTACAAAAAATCTTGCTGCTTTTTTTGACACACCTTGTATATATCATTTGATACAGACCATGAAAATATTCACTATGGCCAGTGATTAAAAAAAAATTAAAATTCAAAAAGTAACAATAAATGCTAACTATTTTGTGATTTCTTAAAAAAAAAAAAAAAAAAAAATCAATTATATGCAAGTGTTTGTAGAGTAGACATTCACAAAAGGCAGAAGTATTGGGCACTCAGTGAGAATTGAACTCTAGTCTAGTTTAAGCTGCGATGAGCCTGTTCGATACTTAATTGGGTGACCACTTAAGCAACTGCAGATACAGTTAGCAATCTAAATAAAAAAATGTCTTGATTTGGCATTAAATGACCCAAAAAGGGTTGATATGCCGTAAAACAAAACAACCAGCCATCAAGTGTTTGTACATATTATACATATTAATACACTTGTTCCTAAATCTTCCATCCATTATCATCCTGCAACACCCTTTGGTTAAAAATGAGACTGTCCAAATCATCCAAGATGCAATGCAAAAATGTGAATCCTGATTATCTGGTGTCACTTATCTGCCGAATTCTTATTTCTCATGAGTGTTGTCACCTCGGCTAAGTCATGGACCATTCCGTTTTTATCATAAAGAAAGAAAAGAAAAAGGACATGCTACACAGAAAAAATATAATAAGAAAGTGTAATGTAATTAGGCAGGTGTCTTAAAGCCTAAAGGAAAAATGATAGCTGAGGGTTAAAACAGGTGTCCCCAGTATATCCGAGAGAGATAATTAAATTCCCATTACTAGCTAGAAATAAACAAAAATAAGATCCTAAGTTTTCTTGTATAAATAATTTCGCCAAAAAAATGAGACTTAATGGCAACTGAAAAGGGGCTAGTCTCCTTTGATCTGGGTGACCCGGTGGTAGGAGTGACCAAGATATTTAACAAGTGTTTTGGAATGTCCAAGAATCTTCTCGAAGCTTCTGAACGAAAAGTCATAAAAGACACCTGCCCTAAGAAGCAGACAGTAGTTGGGGTTAGGTGCTCGAACGGAACGGACCCTAGTTAGAATTTTTGGACTTGATGACTGGTACTTGGAGTTGGAATTAAGTTGATGAGAGCTACAGACAGGTAGATCGGTTAAGTTGGACTTAACAAAGAATACAAAGCAAACTTAAGCAAGATATATAGAATGAAACTGAATGAGATTTTCCTCTCTCTTGAATATCTGTTCCGAGGAAATAAATTTTATAAAGAAAGAAATTCCTGTGTACTATGCTTTGTCGATCTGTAAAGATTCGTGAATGAAATAGAATGTTAGGATTAAACAAACAGTAAACAGTTTCACCCCAAGCCAAGACGAGAAACAGAAAGATAATCTGTTGATTGACCATGACAACGGGTGTCCACTGATCTTCTCCTCCTCTGGCCATTGTAACTAGATATCCGCTGACCACAGAGGAAAAAAGGCTCCGAACACGAACTGCTAGAAGTTGTTTTGGTAAACAAACCATTGTGCCCTCCTTGTATATATTTGCATTACGTATTGTCTATGCTACGCAGTGGTCAGTGCAAGTGCAAGTGCAGAGGGCCATGTTACAAAAGGAAGAAAGAAAAAAAGAGAGTAGGAGAAAGGTAGAAAGAGGGGGTGATAACACTAATCTGTTTCAATCAAACATAATGAAATGAGAGAGAGAGAGAGAGAGAGAGAGAGAGAGAGAGAGAGAGAGAGAGAGAGTTAAATCAAAATTATTATACTTTTTATATATTGAACTATTTTTAAATAGCTCTTAAGTAAATATATCAAATGATGTAATGATTAAAGGCTGACTGTTCAAATAGGTCGGAAAAGTAAAACGGAAAATATTTTGGTGGTCCCCAATGACAGTTTAACTACAGTCTATGAATTAACATTTTGCGAATTGGGTTACGGTTTTAGGGGATTAAGGTTGTTTTTAATTACGTATTGCTTAATAAACAAAAAAACAACAAAAGACCCAAATTAACCCAAATTACTATACATTTAATGTTGAAAAATATTTTTTTAAACTGATTTTAATTGAAATTATACATTGCAATACTAACACAAACAACTGTCTCAATAATAGATTCAATAATTAATTTCAATGGTAAATTAAATGTATAGTAATTTGGGTTTTTTGTTGTTTATTCTTTTTAAAGCAATACGTAATTAAAAACAACCTTAATCCCTAAAACCGTAACCCAATTCACAAAATGTTAATTCATAGACTGTAGTTAAACTGTCATTGGGGACCACCAAACTATTTTCCGTTTTACTTTTCCGACCTATTTGAACAGTCAGCCTGATTAAATTATCATACCGTGATATATCCACAGGTCCTACTAGTATATATATATATATATATATATATATTAAAAAAGGATCCTGAATAGAATCATTCCCACCACCAACTCATCTGGTCAATTAGATATAGAAGTAAAATACATTTTGTTCGGATTTCATAAAATTGAATAAGGGTTGACCTAAAAAAATATTTCCCCTAATATATTTTAAGAAAAAAACTATTTTAAACATAAATTCATCTAAAAGGTGAATAAGTATCAAAACTTTTGTGATATATATCCACAGGTTCTGTTATTTACTTGCACTAAGCAACTTGGACAAAGAACAAGGTTAAATCGAACTTAACGGACCTAAATTCCACCATCGTATTTCACCCCGTTGAAAGAAGAAAAAAAAACCCAAAAATCAGGGAATTAACAAAATTTAATTTTCAGTGTTGATATATTAATGAATAAAAAATATAATGCACCAGATATATTTAAAAAAAACTTTTACAATTTTTCAGGACAGTTAACTTTGAACCACTTACTTTCTCAAAGATACGTGATTCTCAAAGATACGTGGTTCAATAGATTCTCAAAGATACGTGGTTCAATAGATTCTCAAAGATACGTGGTTCAAAGTTAACTGAGCTGAAAAAATATAAAAGTTTTTAAATAAAATAACTGGTGCATTATATATTTTTTTCCATTAATATATCAACACTAAAAATTTCATTTAATTCGGTTAATTCCCTGATTTTTGATATTTTTTTCTTTCGGCGGGGTGACATACGATGGTGGAATTTTGGTCCGTTATGTTCGGTTTACCCAAGAACAATCTGTTAAAATATTATTCATCATTGATATTCTTTATAATGGTACTTGAAATTATTTGATTGGAAATAAAATGAACTTTGTGTTGGGAGACAAAATAGAATTGTCTTTGTCTCTTTTTTAAAATGAAATAAAATAAATTAAAAAAAAATATCTCCCATGAGTCCTCAGACAGGAAGAATCCTCTGGGCATACACAGAGAAAAGGACCCACTTCCTGGTGTCAAGAAGATCTCTTGGCCATTCAAACTCAGGCCTTTACTAGGAACAGATGTAACGATAGGCACAGGAAGAAATTTTCTCTCCATGAAATAGTTATGAACTTACGACGTCCCATCGTGGTGTAATCGTTAGAAAGCTAAACTCGCAGATCCATTGCTACTAAATAGTGAATTCAATCCTCACTGGATGGCCCATACTTGCGGCCTTGTGCCAAACCTAAGCTGTACTTAGGTTTTATGTGCGGAGGTGTGTGCCCTAATTACCTGTTACATGGTTGGTTTACTGGCTCTCTTTGCTGTCGAGGCTACTCTCCTCTCTCCCTCACCGTACCTTAACGTTAAGGTGCCAGGCTGCTCTATTTTTTGCATCTACCTCCCATGTGTTTGTGTCAATATGGCATATCCTCACGACTCTCCTGTAGACATCTGTAAATCGTAGGCGTGGGATACCAACATATCAGGAGCCTTTTACTAATTCGCCGTACAAAAAATCTTTTGGGATGCAGCCAATTTTCCATTCTCCTGACATGTCCAAGCCAACGAAGACGCCTCTCACAGAGAATGGAGAACATGCTGTTCATGTCAGTGCAATCCAGCACGACCGTGTTGGGCACTTTATCCTACCCAATGTTTGATACGGATATATAACAGCAGGAAAGGATCTCAAAATATCTGATTGGTAGAAAACCAACCAACTAACTACCCCATAAATACCCACTCAGGTATGCAATATTCAGAATTCTTATATTTATACTATAAAGTCGGCAACCTTACATGGTGTAATGGTTAGCAAGATAGATTTACAAACCATTGTTAGTGAGTTTGATTCTCAATGGGCACCCCCATACTCCTGGCCTTGTACCACATCTAAGCCAGGTTTAGTAAATAACTATGCTATAAAGTACCTAAAATGCTAGCTGGGATAATAGTTCTCAGCGGGCCCAATGGGAGAGAAAGTCTATTGTCAAGAAGGCCTAAAACTTTTGTCGGCCCCATAAAATAAGTGAAACTTGTGTGTGAGATTTCTTAAGTGGAAAGAGGTCGCACAGACCCCAGTCCACTATATTGGTAGTCTTGCAGTTGGTCCAGTGGCAGGGGAAAGTCCGAGACAACTGGGCTGTCGAGCTGCTGCAGGGTGCTGTCTTGGGTAGTATTGAGTCACTTCACGAGAGGCAAGCCTCCCCGGAAGCCCCAGCGTTTGCACACTAGAGCCAGGTTGTGTTGTGTGTGTAATAAGTACCCCAATCCTAGTGCTATCGATGTGGATGGCCGTTGGCTCCCCTGGAGCTCATCCACCCTTTGACAGCTCTTGTTTTTAGAGATGCTGGGTGACCACACACCCACCTTATCAGACAAGCCAAGGCATGCCTAATGGGGGTGCCAGTTTAGTTGCCAGTAAACAGACCATGTAACAGGTAATACTAGTTTACATGGTACTTGTAGCGGGCGAGAGAGAAGACCAGGTAACAGGTAATACTTGTAGCGGGCGAGAGAGAAGACCAAGTAACAGGTAATACTTGTAGCGGGCGAGAGAGAAGACCAGGTAACAGGTAATACTTGTAGCGGGCAAGAGAGAAGACCAGGTAACAGGTAATACTTGTAGCGGGCGAGAGAGAAGACCAGGTAACAGGTAATACTTGTAGCGGGTAAGAATAGGCTTTTTTTAATGTATTTTGGCATTTCATGTTCACTGCTTCTTCTGTTGCTGGGATGCCTACCAAAGACAGATAGCTAGCAAGCTAAACATTGAGAGTGAGCTTACTTGTCACTAGGTGCCCCCACTATTGTGCCCTCCAGCTGAACGAGGCAAACTATGGTAACTATCTACTTGTCTCCCTGAATTTTTTGAACAATGGTTGATTAAACGAATGTTTCAGAGGCTTGGCTTTTAGCGGGATTAGAGACAATCCAAAAATGTTTTAGATATTATCTTATTATAATAGAGATTGTGGGGTTGTCTGTCTGTAACCGAAACTATATTACTATACAAGTCTCAATTCCCTTAGTTATTTACATCACATTCTTCATGATTTTATTTCTATTTAAACCTCAATTATTAATAAAATTGTTTTACATCATTAAGATTGTTGATCATATCTACATACTAATAACATGCAATTGTATTTATATATACAACAAAATAGCGGATTACAGAATGAATGGGAAGGCTAATTTGCATATTGATCTTAAAAATTTGATTTTAATAAATATATGCTTAGTATTATTGATTTCTAATTATTAGGTTTTATCTTATTGAATATGAGCAAAAATCTCAAGGATAAATCTTAAAAGAAATCCGTTAACAAGAAGAAATAACTGTAATTATTTTAACTAAATAGTTAAATTAGGAAAATTTACCAATGAAAGACGGGAGTAAAGGCAAATGATGGAAGAGTTAGTTTCAAAGTTGTTCTATTTTTCAATCATACCCCCTCTGTTCCAAATCTTTTTATCTGCATTCTTATTCAGTTTCATTAGCCTTTCTAATTTAACATGATATTTTATTATATTAAAACTTAAATACTTGCACCTGGAGGGTGCATATATTTGCTAGTGAATATAATAAAGATTATAATAATATAATAAAGTTTACATGGTACTAATAGTAGGTAAGAAAGAAGACCTGTCTTATCCTGATCATGAGATAACACTGAAGAGACATTCTATGATACGCTTACAGTATATTGCTCAAAGCCAACATTCCTATGGAAAAGAATTTCCGTTCTTCACCCATGGATTTTTATTGTGTGAATCAATACAAAGAATGGATTAATCAAAATTTGATATCACCAAAAGCAACACAGAAGAATAAATCCTTTATTAGTTACTAGCAGCGGCTACCCGGCGTCGCCTGGGTAGAGGGCGATTTTTTAAAAGTTAGTGTCGCAGAACCATTATTACTGAATCGTGAGTTGAATCTTCATGGGATGCTCCATTTAAATCCCTATGTAAAAAAAAAAAACAACCTTGCATTGATCCAGCTACTCTGAAAAGAAATGTTAATGTCTACTATCTAAAATATTAAATGAAAAAAAATATTCCATGCTGTTATCATTCAAATTTTATTTTTTAATTATCTTCATGAATATAAATCAAATCTCTATTATTTTTTCTAAAAAACCAAGCCCTGGTGATATTTAATGTGTATATATATTTACTTTGTCATTAATTGTTTTATTTTCAAAGTTTTCTCTGGACATACACATACACACAACTGCCCTTTATATATGTATAGATAGATAGAAGATAGATTATCATAATAAAATACAGAGATGCTGATAGATACATGTCCTGCGTCCCTGACACACAAAAACCTAGAAGGATACAGTAAAATCAGTAATCTGAACATTAGCTACATAAATGAGAGTAACCTACCCTTGTTTATTTCCCTTTGAGGCAGCCATATATTTTGGTTGGCCATTTTTATTTCACCGTAAATCTACACTGAAAATACGAATTTGTTTGAATCGATACAACTGCATGTTTTAACAAGAAAATATCATAAAATCTGTTCTCAATTGTGCTTGCGCATTATTTGAAATGAACTTAATTGTTATCAAGAACACATTTTATGATATTTTCGTGTTAAAACATGCATCATTATCGAACAAATTCGTATTTTCAGTGTAGATTTACAGTGAAATGAAAATGGCCGAGCAAAATATATGGCTTCCTCAAAGTGAAATAAACAAGGGGAGGTTACTCATTTATGTAGCTAATGTTCAGATTACTGTAAAATCATATCTATGCGTCCCAGTATTTTTCTCTTTTCTTCCCTCATCATTTCAAACTAATTGGAAATACATTTCAAGAGTTTCTTAAAAATGAATTTCACAGGATAGGTTACAAGGTAGGATTTAGGCGGCTTTAGTTATTTAGGCTGCTTTAGTTATTTCCCCAGATCATAAATAAAACCCTACAATCTATTAAGAAACTTTAGTTGGGACCCATTAATTTTCCCGGGGGACTCATTCAATGCAAATATGTGCGTCCCAGGACGCACTAAATCAAAAAGCTATCAGCATCACTGAGTTTATTTTGTAGTTAATTTTGCCTTTTTTTCTTTTTTTTTTAACTGTTGTCCTCATCTTTATTGTGGTATATAAAAACACAACTGTTGGAATTTTTGTTGTATATAAGGCATGAGGCAAGTAGTCACTTCTACTTATAGACTCATCGACTACCATGTGACTAGCCTTCTTATCCAATCACTGGCAGTGCTGTTGCTGCTGCTGTTGGTGTATTTATACTGCCCGATTCTAATCTTATCTCACTGCTACTTGGATCATCTTGGACGGACCTACCACCGGATACTTATTGACTTACTTATTTACTTTAAGTCCTTTTACATCTGGCCAAGGATGGCGGCCAGATACTCAATTCAGCTGCTGTATCCTCCAGCCTTCTTCAGGTGTTCCCTGTCTATCCGAACATAGAAATGTCCCCTGGAGAAATCATTTTGAATAGTTTCAAAGAATTAATGAAGATCTCATTCAAATAATGATGTCATTGTATGGTAACCACCCCACCCCACTCCGGCACAATTAAGAACTTACCAAACAATATACATATAAGTTGGGGTAGTATGGAGATAAAGTCAACGGTGCTTGGTAACTGACAGTTTTGAAAATTGCCTAGGCAAAAAAGTGTCCGTTACCAAGCGCCATTGACTTCATGTCCACGCTACCTCACTTAGATATACATGCATTATCAATGATATTGAGCACTCTTTACTTATAGATATAGCATATATCTCAAAGAAAAAAAAAACTTAAATATTTGTCATTACCAGTTATAAATTTATTTCCACTGGTATTGATCAGCTTCATCAGACTATGGAAATCCTTAAGATTCACGGTTTGATGAAGCGGATTAATATTGGTGGAAGTAAACTGTTAATATGACCAGTATTTAAGCCTTTTCTTTCTTTGCTAAACGTATTGCACTGTATATAATTCCCCAATTATTGTACATTGAGTTCTCAACATCGACTATACCAATTTTGATATTAAAAAAGGCTCTGCTTAGAACTATTCCCAACACCAATTAACCTGTTTATATATATATATATATATAAATTCTTTTTTCAAATACTTCTAAATTCTCTGTATTTTGACCGTCTTAACTTCAAATATCAAACATTTTGCCCTGAAGAAGGCTGTTTTCTTTGTATACTTAAATAGCTTATATTTTTCTATTATTATTATTATTTCATTTCATATTCAAAATAAAAAAATTCTTTTAAAAAATAAAAATAAATAGAATACATTGTGTACATGGACAAACTCTCCACCGAAACACGTGTTGGCATTTCATTAAACCATTTTTGTCCATTCAACATTTTCTTTCCTTTATTTATCCTTTCAACACACACACACACACACACACATACATAAGTACTGCTCATAAGTATTTTAGCAAATAAACAAACAATTTGCATCAAATCACTTCATTTTGAGACTTAAAAAACAAACATTATACAAGAAACAATTCTTTATTGCAAATCAATGTATTTAGTCATGTTTTGTGCTTCTAAATGTTAAATTTCTTGAAAATAATTTTTAAACAAAATTAAATTAAAAAAAAAAATTTTTTTAATAGTTTTTTTTTTACCTATTTAAAAAAAAAAAACAAAAACAAAAAAAAACAAACAGTTTTTTTCTATGATTCTAAAATCTTATTTCTCTGAATTTTTTTTAGATGAGACCTGATAATTTGTATTATTCGGACTATTGTCCTCATCTTTATTGTTATCTGTATAACGTTTCGGCCAATATGCCCTCCATCCTTCTTCAGGTATTTCTTGTTGGACTTGGTTATCTTCTCTTCAAACTCAGGAACCTTCTTGTTGTACACAATTGGGAGATTTCATGGAACTTTGAACATTGATTAGAGGAATGAGAATAGTATCCCCTCCCCCGTGAATTGAATAAAGGGTTGGTTTCAAAATTCCGAGAAGGTTCCCGATTATGAAGAGAAGGTACCAGAGTTTGACAAAAAATACCTGAAAAAGGCCGGAGTGCATATCACCCGAAACATTGTACAGATAACAATAAAGATGAGGACAATACTTTGAATAATCCAAATAATACACATTCTAAAATCTTATTCAACATTCAAGGAGACTGAAAAGACTGTAGGCATTATTTTCGTATTCGCCTGGGGAGTTGTCTGCCCGTTTAGTTTCGCTAGGGGCCTTTGATATTTAAGCGGCTGATTTGAATGTCTCTTTCTCTTTTCCTGTTGCTCGACCTACGTGAGACTATGGGTTAGACTGTCTACCCCCTTCTTGTTGGGGCTTCGGCCCTTGACACTGGCCACTCACTGCTAGTAAGTCTTGTATACGATATATGACTATCCTTTAGTCATGTATCCGTAACTATGTTTTTATGTACATTTAGGTATCTCTTTGATACCTAAATATCTTGTATTTTACCATTCATGAATGTGTCATTATCTCTATTCTTGTACATGTATTTATACTACTTATGTATGTATGTTTATGTACACCTCTATGTATTATGTACCCTGTTAATTCTTGTGCTGTAAATAAAATGTTTTGTCCATCAATCCTTGTCGGAGTTTTATCTTCAAGTATTATCACTTAGAATCTTACAAGACGAACTTACATTATTTTTTCCAAAGAGTTAATAATCGAGTAAGTTAATTCTGATCCTACCTTTGCTTAAAATTTTTAATGGCTTCTGCATATCCAAGGCAATAAAAACAGATGTTATGCCTGTTCAAATATTTATGAGCATTACTATTATACATGAGTGAGAAATTAAAAAAATAAATAAATAGAAGACAGTTTTTTCCCCAGAAAGCAATGGGAAAACCTAAAGCTTTACAGATAATTTGATGAAAATAGAAAAAAAGTGTCAGGATAACAGAGTTATCCGCCCTTGGTAAATTGCCTGTTTGGAGAGGATCAATTGTGGTGCTAGTTGATAATTTTCATTGACCAATCAACAGCCACCTTGAGGAAGGCAGTTAGAGAGAGCTGCCTAATGTTGTATTGTCCTCGCCCGGAAAAAAGACAAAGAGAAATGAGAAATATAAAAATATATATTTAAAAAAGAGGCTTTCCGGTCAAAGAAGCAGGGGGAAGATAAAGAAATATATAACAAAGATCCGTTATCAGATCAAAAGATAAAGATGTGTAGGAGTATCTATTGCTATAAAGGCCACACGGTTCGAGCCGACAGTCAGTCAGAGAGATCCCAGCGGCAGCCAAGAAGATAACATCTCCCGTCAACCCTCAGGCATTTTCCACTGTGAACACTCATCGCAGTCTTCGCCAGCCACCGGCATTTTCATTGTGAAGCTCTACGCCCATCACCTACCACACACCGAAGAGAAATAAAGAAGGGTCCTATTTTTGTATATATGTATCTGTTGTTTATTGAAGTCCAGGAGTCGGTAGTAGCCGACTACTACATATATACCCGCAACGTATACAGATACACGATTTAGAGTAGCGAAGAAGGCCGCTATACAACACTATTTAAGCTCAGTGTTTGGGAGACCATGAGTTGATTCTTGGATAGAGGAATCTGTGCCAGAAGTATTTTTAGCCAATTTCTTCAGTTTCTCTCAGTTAATCTATTTCGTGTCCACCCTGCTCATTGCCACAAAACATACACAAACACAAAATGAATTTTTAAAAAATACAAGAACAAATTGTTTTTGTTTTTTTTCAACAATTAAAATATTCTCTTGATTTTTTTTGTTGTCATTTTTTCTTCATTTTATAAAAACCATAACAATAAATTGAATAACAAGAATTACAATCAGTCACATGGAAAAAGAAAAGAAAAAAAAGTCATTTTAAAAAATCCATGTTTGTATCTTTATTATTATTTTTTTTTTTTTTTATGATTTTCAGTCTCAGGAGAATGTGTCAGAGAAATTCTGATAGACAACATTTTGGGAATCTTGAAACTGAGGAAAATGATTAAAAGATGACTAGCTACTTAAGGCCATACTTTATACAATTGGTATATAATTAAATGCTGAGCATAATAATAATAATAATAATAATAATAATAATATATTCAATTTCTTATTTTGCTGTAAGTGAAGAAAAAACAATCACATGATAATTTAGGAGGAAAAAATGCTAAGTCATGGCATACACATACACAAATGCTAAGCCATAGCATACATACACACAAAAAAGAAAGATCATAGTATACACACACACATACACAGTCGTAGATTACACACACACACACACAAAAAGCAAAGTCACACAAAACAAATGCTAAGTTGTGGCATACGCACACTGACACACACACAGACAAATGCTAAGTCGTGGCATACATGCACACACAAAAACAAAAACAAATGCTATGTCGTGGCATACGCACGCACACACACACACAAAACAAATGATAAGTCATGACATATGCACACACACACACACACAAAACAAATGCTAAGTCGTGGCATACACACACACATACAAAAATGCAAATTGATGATACACACACACCACACACCAAAAAATAAATCTTTATGGAAAATTGTTTAAATGACTGATAAAAAAAAACTTAATGAAAAAGTTTTAGAAAGTTTAAATAAAAAAATAAATAAAAAAAATTTAATTATTTAATTAGTAAATAGAATTATCACTTCTGTTAATACTAATTATTTTAGATGATATGACTGTTAATGAAAAAGTTTCTGATATTAAATTCATAAAATGGTAGAAATTTTAATCTAATGGCTACAAAATTAAAAGACTATGCATAGCTTTTTTTTTTTTCTTTTTTTCTTTTTTTTTAAAGATTCATCATTTAAAATATATTTAAAATATTCTTTCTTATTTGTAAGAGCAATAAAAAAATATTTTTAGATTCAATTAAAATTCACTTAATTATACTAGAGAGATTTTCTTTTTTTTTAGATTGAGAGATAAAAATTGAATAGAATTCCAAGTGACCCCTTACTTTTTAGATTAGCTTCTGAAATAGGCAGAACTGATGAATTCTAATCATTAACAAAAGAAAAAGATTGGTGAGTTATGAGAAACAAAGTAAAATAAACAGTTAGTGAGGCATCATGGGAAATTGATGAATACAGTTACAAGATGAAAAATTTCTTAAAAGATTTGTTAATCCAGAAAGAAAAACAAAAACAAAACAATAACAACAAAATGGAGGAGGGAGGGCATAGTTTACTTGACCATTGCAGGTTTTTGATATTCAACATCACTTTCACTCTCATCGTGAAGGCTTACTACAGTCTGTCCGTTAGTACCTGTATGAATCAGGCGTTTCATTATCATATCATCGTCATCAAATGTGACATTACGTCCCTTTTGGTAGCAGCTCACCACAGCACCAATCAGCAGCATAACGATAAAACAAGCAATACTGTGCCATGCAAAGTACATTGTAGCAATCATCATCTCATCGTGGTCGTCTGCCTTCCAATGCGATGACGTCGGGAATGGAGAGTACAGAATGAATCCAACTTGCCAGAACCAAGTCCCCTGGAGCATGATGAAGTATGTTCGAGCAAGCGGTGCCAAGACATTGTGTCGGAATTTCATTTCAATGAAAATTGAAATCAGGTTGGCAGAAATTATGTAAATGAGAAGAATGTGCAACAGAACGTCTAAGGCTGTTCGACCATGAAGGTGAAAATGAAAAAGAACCAGTTCTATCATGAAGGCAAGAACATTGGAGATATAGTCCGTGTCTGGAGGAAGTGGCGCTTTGAAATAGGTTAGTATTTCAAGCATGCCTGACAATCCAAAAGCAAAAAACATTGTAGCGTGCTGACCATTACCCATAAACACAAACACACCGTTGGGCATCCCCGTTATGATCTCACCACAGAAGCCAACTGTGGCAAAAAATAGTTTAGTGACCGCTTCAACAGGCCATTTCCGTAGCCGTCCACAAAGACATGTGCAGGGGAAGGTGA
The DNA here is from genome assembly GCA_023376005.1 of Doryteuthis pealeii. Classification (NCBI taxonomy): domain Eukaryota; kingdom Metazoa; phylum Mollusca; class Cephalopoda; order Myopsida; family Loliginidae; genus Doryteuthis; species Doryteuthis pealeii. The sequence continues at coordinate 19,582,297 of CM042145.1, read as the reverse complement.
CAGTTGATGTGAAACGAGCATTTCGTTTTTGGCATTGAAAATACCGGTTGAATATTTGTACTGTGTACCAAAATGCAAAGATGAGAAAAAATGTCCCAGGGAGGGCATGTCCAGCAAAAGTGCCCATTCTGTTGATAGTATTCACTGCTGGTCAAAGACTGAAGCAGACTAATTCACAATCTGAAAAATAAAAAAAATAAAATCAATAAAAATGAATTTGTATTACTTGTATTATTAGGACCAGAGATGCTTATAGGTACGCGTCCTGCATCACGGACACATAAAAATCTAAAAGGACGCAGAAAAATCAAATCCATGCCTCCCAATGTTTTGTTTTCTTCCATTACCATTTCCAGCTAACTGTAAATAAATTTCAATATTTTCTTGGAAACAAATTACACTGTATGGGGTAGACGGCTTTAGTTGTTCATAAATAAAAACGCTATAATCTATTAAGAAACTTTAGTTGGGACCCATCAAATTTCCCAGAGACTCATTCAAATCAAATACATGCGTTCCAGGACAGACTAAACTAAAAAGCTATCAGCATTATTGATTTGGACTATTGTCCTCATCTTTATTGTTATCTGTACAATGTTTCAGCCAATGTGCCCTCTGGCCTTCTTCAGGTATTTCTTGTCAAACTCAGGAACCTTCTTGTAACCGGGAGCCTTCATGGAAATCTGAACCCAACCCTTTATTCAATCTGCAGGGGGTATACTGTTCTCATTCTGCTAACCATGACTGGGTACAAGTGTTAAGCTGTGTTAATCATTATTCTATGTTACTGTTGCCCTCGACCAGGATTGAACCTGCAGCCTAGAGATAACTGTCAGAACTGTCTTGACTCAACGCCTATATCCACTACTCCATGAGTCAAAATTCATGTGGAGGTGTATGTGGTGTAATGGTTACTGTTGTAGAAAATGGGCATCACAAGACGAGTTCAAATCCTGAACGCAGCTGTTTGCATTTCACATAGCGCTAATACTCTTGGGAAAGGTATGAATATCTAATCTCTCGCCAGCTATCGGTAAATAGTAAGGTAGACTGGGTTCTTCAACCTTGATTAGGCAACCAGTCTAGGAGAAGGAAATTCAAACCTATTAAACTCTGCTTAAGAAATTGACCTTGTGTTGCATCCTGCTCATGCAGAGGGGTTGGTAAATCTTATTATAATGGAGATTGTGGGTTTTTCTGTCTGTAACCGAAACTATATTACTATACAAGTCACAATTCTGTTTGTTATTTACATCACATTCTCCATGATTTTATTTTTATTTAAACCTCAATTATTAATAAAATTGCTTTACATCATTAAGAATGTTGACTATATCTACATACTAACAACATGTAATTGTATTTATATATACAACAAAATAGTGGTTTACTGTGTGAATGGGAAGGCTAATTTGCATATTGATCTTAAAAATTTGAGTTTAATAAATATATGCTTAGTATCATTGATTTCTAATTGTTTGGTTTTATCTTATTGAATCTGAGCAAAAATCTTGGGGATAAATCTTAAAAGAAATCCATTAACAAGAAGAAATATCTGTAATTTTATTCTTTACTTCCTATTTTAACAAAATAGTTAAATTAAGAAAATTTACCAATGAAAGACGGGAGTAATGGAAAATGATGGAAGAGTTAGTTTCAAAGTTGTTCTATTTTTCAATCATACCCCCTCTGTTCCAAATCTTTTTATCTGCATTCTAATTCAGTTTCATTAGCCTTTCAAAATTTAATATAATATTTTACTATAATAAAACTTAAATACTTGCACCCGGAAGGTACATATATTTACTAGTCTTATTATAATGGAGATTGTGTGTTTTTCTGTCTGTAACCGAAACTATATTCCTACTCAAGTCACAATTCTCTTAGTTATTGACATCACATTCTCCATGATTTTATTTTTATCTAAACCTCAATTATTAATAAAATTGTCTTACATTATTAATACTGTTAACTATGTCTACGTACTGACAACATGCAATTATATTTATATATACAACAAAATAGCGGTTTACAGTGTGAACGGGAAGGCTAATTTGCATATTAATATTAAAAAATCGAATTTAATAAATATGTGCTTAGTATTATTGATTTCTAATTATTTGGTTTTATTTTAATGAATATAAGCAAAAATCTCTTCAATGAATCTTAAATGAAATCCATTAACAAGATAAAATAACTGTAATTTTATTACTTCCTCTTATAACTAAATACTTAAATTAGAAAAAATAACAATGAAAGACGAGAGTGATGGAAGAGTAAGTTTCAGTTGTTCCATTTTTTATTATACTCCCTCTGTTTCAAATCTTTTATTATACCCCCCTCTGTTTCAAATCTTTTTATCTGTATTCTTATTTAGTTTCATTAGCCTTTCTAATTTATTACAATATTTTATTACATTAAAACTTAAATACTTGCACCCGGAGGGTACATATATTTACTAGTATATATAATATAGTTTATAATACAATATAAATTTGTGCATAATAGAAGATAGGGTCTTATTTTCATGCCAGTAAGAACATGAAATACTGTAGAGTCACAATGAGAGATGCTAAGAGAAAACGAGAACAAGATGGAGATGAGAGAGACGACAGCTGTCGACAAAGAGAGGAGATGGGTTATCATAAGAAGAGATGATATAACACTTTTTTCTCCAGTCAAATCCTTAATCAGTTGAAGGATAGGAGGAGAAATCTGTGTGTACAAATGGATAAATTACAACCTGTCTTGTTTGTCTGTTGCCTCTACTTGAAGACGGATCATTCTTTCATGAGGAGAAAAAAAAAAAAAAAAAAAAAAAGACAAAAGAAAAAAATTGACCAGGAAGAAGGTAACGTTAAAAAACATTTTGTTGAATGCATTAAAACAAGCAGCCGGGATGAAATATGTCAGTTACAGTGGATACTGATCATTTAATTATATACTAGGAGGAGTCAAAAGTTTTGCAATATTTTGGTACGTGCTAGTTTGCGGCTTATACAAGGGGTGTCAAAAAAGTATCAAGATTTTGTACTATTTGGCACACCTTGTATTCTGAAAAAAAACAAACAAAAAAAAACAACAAAAAAAAAAACAAAAAACATTCCATTCATTAATTTTTTTTCAGAATAGAAGGTGTGTAAAAAAGTACCAAGTTTAAAGCTCTATTTACCAAGATAGAAATGAAGAATGAATGGACCGTTATTTTTTTTTCAGAATACAAGGTGTGTCAAAAAAGTACCAAAGTTTAAAGCTCTATTTACCAAGATAGAAATGAAGAATGAATGGACCGTTATTTTTTTCCAGAATACAAGGTGTGTCAAAAAGTACAAAAAAAAAATCTTGATACTTTTTTGACACACCTTGTATATCAAATGACCAAAGCAATTCAAACTGTGGACAGTACCCACACTGTACTTGGTTGTATCGCAGTAATATGTGTGCTGACACATTGTGTATTGCCTCATTGTGTGGGATTTGAAAGACGCACAAATGAATGTACAACAGAAACTCATGCTTTACAAGTCCAAACTAGGCTATGTATCTGTGCGGTAAAGTAAGGAGCTGATGGTTGGTGTGGTGCTCCACCTCAGATACTAAAATAATCTCCTTGATCTAGCGCTAGTGAAAAGGGGATAGACTCCCTCACTGTATGGCTGATACCAAGTTTAGGCCACTCGGACGACTTTACTTTATTATAGTCTCTAAAAAGAAGAATCTTTTTCATAGTTCTCTTTAACTGAAAACAAAAATATCTTAGTAATTAATTGGATTGACTATTATCCATTTTAAATAGAAACTTTGCCAAATTTGGCTCTGTATTTTAGAAAATCAGCAGTATTCTTAAAAACTGCAAAAAGTAAACAATTCTTTCCCATTATTTTCCTTAATATTAAAACTGAAAAATTGATTTAGCACCATATTATGTATACCAGTATTTCATTGAGTTTTATGGTAACCTACCATAGATAAAACTGACTTTTAGGGTACCCTACCATAGATATAACTGATTTTTAGGGTACCCTGGGCCGGTATAGCTCAGTTGGTAGAGCGTTGGACTAGGAACCACAAGGTTCTGGGTTCGATACCAACCCTCGCCCCTGTGCGGTAAAAGTGAGGAGCTGATGGTAGGTGTGGCGCTCCACCTCAGATGCCAAAACAATCTCCTTGGTCTAGCGCTAGTGAAAAAGGATAGACTCCCTCGCTGTCTGGCTGATACCGACTATAGGCCAACCCGGTAACTTTACTTTACTTTTACAAGATAAAAAGTGTCCAGTCTGCCCTACTATTTACTCATAGCTGGGAGGAAAATAGATGGATTCATGCCTTTCCCAAAAGCATATGCACAAAGTGAAATGCAAACAGCTTCTTTCAGAATTTGAACTCAGATCACCATGTCCATTTCCTACAACTCTAACCATTACACCACACACCTCCATAATATTCACCCTACAGGTAGGATCTGACACAAGGTCACAGTGAGGATCAAGGTCACGTTTCAGTAGTAATGGATTTGTGAGACTAGTTAGCTAACCATTACACTACAACGAGATGCTTAATATATACATGCATAAGATGGATTTAAATGTAAGATTATATATGTGCTAGCAAAAAAAAAAAAAAAAAAAAAAAAACGCTCTCTGGGCTGTGTAAAAAATTTACTTTTGAAAGATATTGCCTGAGTGGGGTGGAGTTAAAAATTCAATGTCAGAAGGTTTTTATCATATGTAAAATCATTAAATTTAAAGGAGTAAAAAAAAACCCCCAAAAAACAAACAATTTGAAATGAAAACTTAGTTCTGGCTGTTGGAATATTTTGTATATAAGGTGTGCTACAATACACCACTTAAATTGATAGACTAAGCGAGGTCAGTTGGTTTAAACCTCAGCCAATTAACAGCCCGAATGCGTGGCTGGTTGACTACTTAATCACTGATACAGAGAGACGTCCATTTGCAATCATTGACGAAGGACTTGCAATACAGAGGAGCACCAAGGATTTCTGCTGGACAAAGCGCTCTTGCTTGAAACCTAAAGTATGGCCACTAAATTTGTAACACTGCCCCCCCCCCCTCAGATAACATGTTGTGTGCATCTATTAATCATTAATCAAATAATTATTTTGAAATATTTTACACACAAAATTGTATTTATCTATTTGTAAACTTTCAGTTACCTTCTTGTTACTGAAAAAAAAAAAAAAAAAAAAAAAAAAAAAAAAAAAAAAACGGGCAATAGTAAAAAAATAATTAAAAAAATTGATTACAAATTTCACAAAAAAATGTTTTCCATTTAAAGTAATACCATTTAAAAAAAATAAATTTTCAACAGTTTATTTATTTTTAAATAGGGCCGGGTTAGTTCAGTCGGTAGAGCGTTCGGCTAGAAACCACAAGGTTCCTAGTTCGATACCCGCCCACGCCAACTCAGCATATGAGTAGCACAGGGATCTGTGCGGTAAAGTAAGGAGCTGATAGTAGGTGTGGCGCTCCACCTCAGACGCTAAAACAATCTCCTTGGTCTAGCGCTAGTGAAAAGGGGATAGACTCCCTTGCTGATTGACCGATACCGACATTAGGCCACCCCGATGACTTTTTTTATTTATTTAAATAATTATAGTTTATTTGGTAAAATGGAAAAAATTCAAATGTTGAATTATAAAGAACAGCTTTTATATATCTTAAAAATATTAATTGTTCTTTATTCTATGTATTGACGATTTTGGTAATCGTGACATAAGCAGTGACTTAGTTTTGGTTACAAACAAATATAGACCAAATCTCCATTATTAATATAGATGTTCTCCCCAATGCTAATGCATCCCTGTTGCTTAAGGTATTGTTTGATACTCTTTAAAGTCTTCACAGCATTAGGAATCTGCTCAAGCCTTTCATCTAAAGAAACCCTAAAAAAAAAAAATTACCTTCATAAATGACTGCTTCTAAAGCAAGCAGACATATTTGATCTGAGATCAAATAATGAGAGATTGCAAGCATTTCATGTTGACTCAGTGTACACAGTCTTCCTTTGATGAATTATCAAAGACCAGTGGGTCACCATGCCAACAAAGATGTCAAGATGATCCTCAGAGTTTGATATTAACCGCACATTACACTGACCAACCTTTATTTGAATGTCAGATGGCCACATGCAACCACAGTCGACTGGTTCAGACATAATAATTTTGAAAAATAGTTATCTCACTGAGAATCACTAAAAAAAAAAAAAAAAAAAAAAAAAAAAAAAAATCAAGAAAGATGAAAACTGTTTTTAGTGTAAAAATATTTAACTAGCAAAATTGAATGATTCACTAAAAAAAAAAAAAATTAAAAAAAGAGGGAGGAGAGAGAAAAAAAGAAAAGGAAAAGGGAAAAAAAAAACGAAAAAAAGAAAAGGAAAAACGAAAAAAGGAAAGGAAAAAAAAAAAAAAAAAAAAAAAAAGGAAAAAAGAAAGAGAAAAAGAAAGGAAGAGAAAAAGAAAGGAAAGAGAAAAAGAAAAGGAAAGAGAAAAAAGAAAAGGAAAGAGAAAAGAAAAAGGAAGAGAAAAAAGAAAAAGAAAAGAAAAGGAAAAAGGAAGAAAGGAAAAGGAAAAGAATAGGAAAGGAAAAGAATAGGAAAAGGAAAAGAATAGGAAAAAGGAAAAAGAAAAGAAAAGGAAAAGGAAAAGAAAAGGAAAAAGGAAAAGAAAAGGAAAAGGAAAAGAAAAGGAAAAGGAAAAAGGAGGAAGGAAAACTAAATAGTTAAATTAGAAACATTTGGTAATGAAAGACAGGAGTGATGGAAGAGTACGTTTCAGTTGTTCTACTTTTCAATTATACCCCCGCCTCTATTTCAAATCTTTTTATCTGCTTTCTTATTTAGTTTCATTAGTCTTTCTAATTTAATGTAATATCTTATTACATTTAAACTTAAATACTTGTACCCGGAAGGTGCATATATTTCCTAGTATCTATAAATTAATCAAATTTTAGTATTGAATAACACAAAGATTTGATATGCCATTAAACAAACATTGATTTAAAAGGATTTCAGTCAACCAATGCTCCTGTGTTCTTGCCAACAGGATTCATATCACCATCTTGAAACCCATAGATAAGTAGAAGTGCTACTACACATATTTGTTTTCTTTGTTTAATGGCATATAAAACTTTGGGTTATTTAATGCCAAAGCCATCCTTAGAGAAGAACAGTAGTAGTAAAATTTAACTCATACTTGGGGTGATGAATCAGTTCATACTTTTCCCAAGGGTATTAGTTCAAAAGAGAAAGTAACAGAGCAACTGGAGTTCAAACTTGCTTACTATGATGTTGCAGTCCAGTTCTTTAGCCACTGTGCTAAGAAGACTCCCCTCCCACATACATATGTAAATAAACTTATAAAAAACTTAATTCAGGCTTGAATTATAAAAAAAATAAAAAAATAAAAATCAAAGAAAAAAAAATAAAAAAATAAAAAAATAAAAAATAATAAAATAAAAAAAATGTCTGCATATAATGTCGCAGTAAAGCATGTGACGTGCACATATGCTCTCAAATGCAGAAATGAATTTCTAAAAATGATCACAATTTCTGTCTGGGTATTTTATTTATTTATTTTTTAATATTCATTTTGGAGTTTAAAAATCTAGGATCACTGCAATATTTAAAAATAGCAAATAAATTTCAGAAAAAAAAAAAAAAAAAAATATTGAACATGTTGAAAGAAGAAAACAGATTTCAAATTTTTTAATTCATTTTTACATGTTTGTATCAAAAAGCAATAAGAAAAATTTATTCAGATGGTAGGAGGGTATGGATAAAGAGGAGTGAGAGAAAGAGGAAAGGGGGAAGGAGAAGGAGTGAAGAGGAAAGGGGAAGAGAGGAGTGAGAGGAAGGGGAAGGAGAGGAGTGAAGAGGAAAGGGGGGAAGGAGAGGAGTGAAGAGGAAAGGGGGAAGGAGAGGAAGAGGAAAGGGGGAAGGAGAGGAGTGAAGAGGAAGAGGGAAGGAGAGGAGTGAGAGGAAAAGGAAGGAAGAGTGAAGAGGAAAGGGAAGGAGGAGAAGAGGAAGAGGAAGGAGAGGAGTGAGAGGAAAAGGGGAAGGAGAGGAGTGAAGAGGAAAAGGGGAAGGAGGAGTGAAGAGGAAAAGGGGAAAGAGGAAAGGGGAAGGAGAGGAGTGAAGAGGAAAAGAGAGAGGAAGGAGTGAAGAGAAGAGAGGAGAGGAGTGAGAGAAAAGAGGAAAGGGAGAGGAGTGAAGAAAACGAGAGAGGGAGAGGAGTGAAGGAAAAGAGAGAGGAGGAGAGGAGTGAAGAAAAGAGAGAGGGAGGGAGTGAAGAAAGAGGAAGGGAGAGGAGTGAAGAAAAGAGAGAGGGAGAGGAGTTGAAAGAAAAGAGAGAGTGAGGAGTGAAGAGAAGAGAGAGTGAGGAGTGAAGAGAAGAGAGAGTGAGGAGTGAAGAGAAGAGAGAGTGAGGAGTGAAGAAAAGAGAGAGGGAGGAGTGAAGAAAGAGAGAGGGAGGAGTGAAGAAAAGAGAGAGGGAGGAGTGAAGAAAAGAGAGAGGGAGGAGTGAAGAAAAGAAAAAAAAAAGAAGAAAGAAATTTCAAACAATAGCAGCTAACTAATGTTTGAATCATGAAAGTCGTTCAAAAACGTTTGACTAAGTTGGATGCATCAAAAAAAAAAAAAAAAAAAAAATATGAGTGATGATAATGGATGTACAGTTTTGAACGATGAAACCAACAATGAGGTCTGACAAGTTGAGTGACTGAAAATAAAACGAAGAACTTATTTTTGCTTCAATAAAATCTACAGATAAAAGTGCAAATGAATGAGAGGAAATAAATAAATAAAATAAATAAATAAATAAAAAAAAGTTGGAGGAATTTTCTGAGTTACTTTTTTGATTTTTTTTTTTTTTTTTTCACAATTGTTGCCTATGGTTTTACAATTCATGTTGACAGCAGATCATTTTTTTTTCTATCAGTTTTGCCTGCTTCACATTTTCAGTTTTCATTCCTAAAACAAATATGAAAAAAAAAAAAAAAAAATTATATATTATATATATATATATATATATATATATATATATTATATATATAACACAAAGTCAGCATACCACCTCTTAACTGTTTCCAACGGAGCAGAGTCCAAATAACACTTATCAAGCCATTGCTTTGCTTGAACAGTATTTTTCCCATCATAAAGCAATGCTTTATCAACACACGAAATTCAGATTTTTCCATTGTTTTGAAAATTTGCAACAGTAAAGTAAAAGTAAAGTCGTCAGGGAGGCCTAATGTTAGTATCAGCCAGACAGTGAGGGAGTCTATCCCCTTTTCACTAGCACTAGACCAAAGATTATTTTAGCATTTGAGGTGGAGTGTCACACCTACCATCAGCACCTCACTTTACCGCATAGATCCCTGTGCTACTCATACGCTGAGTTGATGAGGGCCGGTATCGAACCAAGAACCTTGTGATTCCTAGCCAAACACTCTACCAACTGAGCTAAACCAGCCCTTCACTTAAATAACTAATTTGTAAACTAATAATCTGACTGGGCTCAAATTTTGACACATGCCATTTGAAGCTTAGTACTTTATAAAAATCATATGGATTTATTTAATAGTGGCGCCATCTATATGTCGGACCTGGGACTTATTGAGTGATGTGTTAAGTTGGTTGGATAAGCAAATTGATGAAAAGGTGTACTGACATTTGTCTACCTCACTATTGTTTGATTTAGCTTCCTCTTATTATTTTTATGTCTATCGGTAGGTCTATCTTTCTGTTCATATATCAAAGTATATCTATAATATAAAAAGTTTGGTTTGGTTTACAGCATATCAACCTCAGTGGGTCATTTAATGCCGACAAAGTTTTGAAATAAATTCATTCTTAATGGATAATCAATTTTGTTTATAAGCTCATGTTTTTCTATTTAACCCATAGATGGGACCCTAACAGGTACTACCATTCCAGGTCAGAGTGGACCTGGGAGTAATATAAAAAGCCTGAAATTATTGAATCATTATTTTGCAAGTAAATTTATTTAAAATTTTTCTTTGTTTATGGATATTATTTTATTTATCCAAAGATTCTGAATAAAATTTTTGGTTATAGCTTTTTCTTACAATGAAAAATGAAAATGGATTGGAAGAGATGAAAATAGGAAAGAAAAATAAAGATTTAAAAGAATATGATAAAGCAGAAAAATTTAAAAAGAAGACAAAGAAAGATAGATAAAATATAAAGTGAAAGAATAAGGAAGAATTGAATAAAGAAGAATTGAATAAAGAAGAATTGAATAAAGAAGAAGGAAAAAAAAAAGGAAAAAAGAGTGAGGGAAAGTAAGAGGGAAGAATAAAAAAGTAAAAAAAAACAAAAAATTGAACATTAAATGATAGAAGGAAAAAGGAGGCAAAAAGAGGGAAGAAAAACAGTATTGAAAGAAACGAAAGAAGAGACGAAAGAAGAAACGAAAGACACAAAAAAAAAAAAAAAAAAAAGGGGGAGAAAAGAGAAGACACAAAAAAAAAAAGGGGGAGAAAAGAGAAGACACAAAAAAAAAAGGGGAGAAAAAGAGAGGGGAGAAAAGAGAAGACACAAAAAAAAAGGAGGAGAACACAAAAAAAAGGAAAAAGAGGAAGAACAAAAAAAAAAAAAAAGGGGGAGAAAAGAGAAGACACAAAAAAAAAAAAAGGGGGAGAAAAGAGAAGACACAAAAAAAAGGGGGAGAAAAGAGAAGACACAAAAAAAAAAAAGGGGAAGAAAAGAGAAGACACAAAAAAAAAAAAAGGGGGAGAAAAGAGAGGACACAAAAAAAAAAAGGGGAGAAAGAGAAGACACAAAAAAAAAAGGGGAGAGAAAAGAGAGGGGAGAAAAAGAGAAGACACAAAAAAAAAGGAGAAAAGAGAAGACACAAAAAAAAAAGGGGAGAAAGAGAAAGACACAAAAAAAGGGGAGAAAGAGAGGGAGAAAGAGAAGACACAAAAAAAAGGAGGGGGAGAAAAGAGAAGACACAAAAAAAAAAAAAAAGGGGGAGAAGAAGAGAGACACAAAAAAAAAAAAAGGGGGAGAAAAGAGAAGACACACAAAAAAAAAAGGGGGGAGAAAAGAGAAGACACAAAAAAAAAGGGGGGGAAAAAAGAGAAGAACACAAAAAAAAAGGGGGAGAAAAGAGAAGACACAAAAAAAAAAGGGAAGAAAAGAGAGGGGAGAAAAAGAGAAGACACAAAAAAAAGGGGAGAAAAAGAGAAGACACAAAAAAAGGGGAAGAAAAGAGGGAGAAAAGAGAAGACACAAAAAAAAGGGGGAGAAAAGAGAAGACACAAAAAAAAAAAAAGCGGAGAAAAGAGAAGACACAAAAAAGGGGAAAAAGAGAAGACACAAAAAAAGGGGGAGAAAAGAGAAGACACAAAAAAAAAAGGGGAGAAAAGAGAAGACACAAAAAAAAAAAAGGGGAGAAAGAGAAGACACAAAAAAAAAAGGGGAGAAAAGAGAAGACATAAAAAAAAAAGAAAAGAAAGACACAAAAAAAAAAGGGAGAAAAGAGAAGACACAAAAAAAAAAGGGGAGAAAAGAGAAGACACAAAATAAAGAAGGGAGGACAGAAAAGAGAAGACACAAAAAAAAAAGGGGAGAAAAAGAGAAGACACAAAAAAAAGGGGGGAGAAAAGAGAAGACACAAAAAAAAAGGGGGGGGAGAAAAGAGAAGACACAAAAAAAGGGGGGGGAGAAAAGAGAAGAACACAAAAAAAAGGGGGGGGAGAAAAGAGAAGAACAAAAAAAAAAAAAAAGAGAAGACACAAAAAAAGGGGAGAAAAGAGAAGACACAAAAAAAGGGGGAGAAGAGAAGACACAAAAAAAAAAAGGGGAGAAAAGAGAAGACACAAAAAAAAAGGGAGAAAAGAGAAGACACAAAAAAAAAGGGAGAAAAAGAGAAGACATAAAAAAAAAAGGGAGAAGAAAAGAGAAGACAACAAAAAAAAAAGGGGAGAAAGAGAAGACACAAAAAAAAAAGGGGAGAAAAGAGAAAGACACAAAAAAAAAAAGGGGAGAAAAGAGAAGACACAAAAAAAAAAAGGGGAGGAGGGGAGAAAAAGAGAAGACACAAAAAAAGGGGGGGGGGAGAAAAGAGAAGACACAAAAAAAGGGGGGGGAGGAGAGGGGGGAGAAAAAGAGAAGACAAAAAAAAGGGGAGAAAAGAGAAGACACAAAAAAAAAAGGGGAGAAAAGAGAAAGACACGAAAAAGGGGAGAAATGAGAAAACGAAAAAAGGGAGAAAGAGAAACACGAAAAAAAGGGGAGAAATGAGAAGACACGAAAAAAAGGGGAGAATGAGAAGACACGAAAAAAAGGGAAAAAGAGAAGACAAAAAAAAAGGGAAGAAAGAGGAGGCAAAAGAGTGAAAAAAAAAAAAGGACCACCTTCCAACTCACTCAGAACAAAACTCAAGCGATACAGCTGAATACTGATTGAACAACTAAATCCTATAAGAGGGTGTCATAGGAAAAATGAAGGGGTGTAAGAGTGGAAAAAAAAAACAGACATGGAGCAGAAGAATGGAGAAAGAAAAGTGAGGAACAAAGGCAACAGAGTAAAGAAGAAGAAAAAAAAAGAAAAAAAGAAGGGAAGTAAAAGGGCAAGAAAAAAGGAGAAGAACAAAAAGAAAAAAAAAAAAGAAAATGGACATTAAAAATGAAAGGGAAAAAAAAGGAGGCAAAAACCAATAAACTAAGCAAATTAACCCTCACAAAATGTCCTTAACATAGAAATTAAATATCTGTTTTAACATCTTTACTATCAAGTGTGAAAGCAATCCGTACATGTATACATTTTGTCCAAGTCCAGCTCATCAGAAAGAGAATCAATCATTTCCAAAGGCTGCAGATGTTTCAACAAATTCCAGACTGTTGCCAAACTAAATTAAGTGTTCTATAATAAAACTAAAAAAAAAAAAAAAAGGTAAAAAGCAATTGTTTTACCAAGATCTGGTAGTAAAGGAATATAATGAATAACTATAATTGGGAGGGGAGAGAAAAAATAAGGCAACTCCCCCTCTTCAAACAAAATCTGTTTACTCTTCTTTGGCAGAAACCATTTACCATTTCTTGAGTTTTACTTGTTATTATCAAGTGAAAAGATTACGTTTCCATAAAGCTTGACTGTCCTTTCTTCAGTAAACAGAGAATGTGAGTTACCTGGGAGAGAGGGGTGTGTGGCTAAATCATGAATATGAAAAGGTAAAGTGTTAAGCTTATCTTAATCATTCACACAAGCCAAGTAACAAAGTGAGCATGAAAACTGTGTTCTATTAATCTTCATAGTGAGAAAATCAGGTTTTATCTTAAAAAAGAAAAGAAAAGAAAAAAAGAAAAGAAAAAAAAAAAAAAAGAAAAAAAAAAAAAAAAAACAAAGAAAAGAAAAGAAAAAAAAAAAGAAAAGAAAAGAAAAGAAAAGAAAAGAAAAAAAAAAAAAAAAAAAAAAAGAAAAAAAGAAAAGAAAAAAAAGAAAAAAAAGAAAAAAAGAAAAGAAAAAAAGAAAGAAATAGAAAAGAAAAGAAAAGAAAAAAGAAAAAAAAGAAAGAAAAAAAAGAAAAAACATCATTCAAAGTCTAGACTGGGTTTCTAGACAAGCCAATAGGGTAGATCGATTTTGAAACTAATGTCTCCAACATGGTGAAAGTTGCAAATTAACAAAGAATTACCCAACAAAACATTTTTCTTCAAAATTTTACCTTCGTTTTAGGAAATAGATTTCAATCTTTAAAAATGTTATCACTGTTACAGCTTACTTGTTAGGAGAAAAGCAGCATATCGAATGTGTCTGTGATGATGGGGGCATATTTTCAATTTGAATTCTAGTTATAATATTTTATTCGTTTTGTTTAAAATGACAAGATTTTCTGTTTTAAATATTGAAATTGATAAATTTTCTAACCAATTTCTCGGCTAAATGTTGTGAAAATGAAGAGTTTTGGTGCATTTTAGTTGATGATCTTTCATGCTATTTCCTCAAATAAGCGTGCAAGTAAAATATCTAGTTTTTGGTATCAGTATTCATTATACCAACACACAACTTTTGCTGCTTGGGAGAATTTGATGGTTTTTTTTTTTTAAAGTGAAAAATCAACCTATCTTACTGGCCAACCTCTAGCCAGACTGACAAAGCCCAGGCCCGCAGACTGGCCAAACTCTAGCCCAGGCCGCCAGACTGGCCAACCTCTAGCCCAGGCCCGCCAGACTGGCCAACCTCTAGCCCAGGCCCGCCAGACTGGCCAATCTCTTGTGTGAAGAAATTGGGCAGTAGCTTAAGCAAATGACAAAAGAAAGAACAAAAGAATGAAAGAAAAATAATAGAACTTGAGACAGTAAATATAATGTAAAAAGTTAAGTATCATTAAACAAATACATACATTAAAGGAAGAAGTTAAGAAAAGTTCAATGTTCTCTGTCAGCCTCAGGGTTAAAAAAGATTGTGGGAATGTCTCTTACAAGAGTTACATTGACGTGTCTGTCTCATCTGGGGAAATCAAGGAAACTGAAAAAGACTTGAATCAACTATCTAACTTTGGTGCCAAACAGATCGTTTAAGGATTGTCTAAGGTGTGTACCTCTGTTGCTAGGCAGGTTTCAACTCTTAAGTCTTGAGTTATGACCTTGGATGGACAGGGATGGGTCCAAACAGAGAAAGGTGTGTGGGCGAGAAGGGGAACTTTTGATGAAGGCAGAACAAAAAGCTTCAAATGATTTATGAATTCTGTTGGGTGAGGAATCTAATTTGTATTTATTAAAAGATATTCTACTTTCTCTCAAGTTAAATAAAGTTTTATTTTATGACACAATGGTTGTCAAATATCCTTATCTTGATATAGGTTAATTTCAGGAGTGTATATATATATATATATATATATATATATATCACACAGAATATCTTTGAATAACTATTCTGTTACATTCTACTAACCTACTTGATTGAAATCATCAAATATATCTAGCATATGAAAATTCTTGCAGAATGTACCTGTGGGTCATATTGACCTTTTGGTACATAAACCACCTGTTAATTCTTGTTTCCTATAATTTGTGCTATTATTTCAAGTGGGACAAAGTATAGCGTAATTATTATGGTCTACGGAGAATTTTGGGATTGAAAAGAAAACGGTAATCGGATTTCTGGAGAAAGAGAAAAAAAAGAAATAAGAACAAAAAGAGGTTAATGTTTGGAAGGGTAAACCCTTAGCCACCGCCTTCTAGCACATATATGATAAAAAGGGTTGGGACAATCATATAGGTGCTAGGGCTTGACGTGACCAGCACCCCTTTTTGGAGGAAAGTCTTAAACCCTTATTGGGGATACAGTTAGCGTATTCTAAGCCCTGCTGTCAGGGCAGTGTTTTTTTTGGGTTTTTTCCAGGGAGAAGTATAAATGGATAAAGCAATTTCCATGGAGATAGAAGACATTACTCTTTTGGAGATTTATTGGATATGGAAACTAGATGGATTATTTTTTTTTTAAATAAAATTTTTTTAAAAATGAAAGAATAGAGAGAAAAAAAAAAATAGAAAAAAAAAAAAAAGGGAAAAAAAAATAGAAAAAAAAAAAAAGGGAAAGAAATAGAGAGAAAAAAAAAAAAAAAGGGAAAGAAAAGAGAAAAAAAAGGGAAAGAAATAGAGAAAAAAAAAAGGGAAAGAATAGAGAAAAAAAAAAAAGGGAAAGAAATAGAGAAAAAAAAAAAAGGAAAGAAATAGAGAAAAAAAAAAAAAAAAGGGAAAGAAATAGAGAAGAAAAAAAAAAAAAAGAAAAAAAAAGAAATAAGAAAAAAAAAAAAAAAAAAAAGAAAGAAAAGAAAAAAAAAAAAAAATGAAAGAAATAGAGAAAAAAAAAAAAAAAACATGAAAGAAATAGAGAAAAAAAAAAAGAAAAAAATGAAAGAAATAGAGAAAAAAAAAAAGAAAAAAATGAAAGAAATAGAGAGAAAAAAAAAGAAAAAAATGAAAGAAATAGAGAAAAAAAAAAGAAAAAAATGAAAGAAATAGAGAAAAAAAAAAGAAAAAAACGAAAGAAATAGAGAAAAAAAAAAAAAAAAGAAAGAAAAGAAATGAAAGAAATAGAGAAAAAAAAAGAAAAAAATGAAAGAAATAGAGAAAAAAAAAAGAAAAAAATGAAAGAAATAGAGAAAAAAAAAATGAAAGAAATAGAGAAAAAAAAAATGAAAGAAATAGAGAAAAAAAAAAAAGAAATAGAAAAAAAATGAAAGAAATAGAGAAAAAAAAAATGAAAGAAATAGAAAAAAAAATGAAAGAAATAGAAAAAAAAAATGAAAGAAATAGAAAAAAAAATGAAAGAAAAGTTGCTTCTAATCTTTCATTGAAAATATTCAATTGTTCACTATTCTGATAAAGTAAAGATAATCAATGTGCAACGACTGCACGTACTACCCTGAACCCCAAACTGGAGTTTAGGGGGTGGGGCAGAGCAAGCCTGCTTGGAGGGCCTGGAAGGGCAGGTTGCATATATTTTCTATGAATACTACTTTATCAAAAGTCACATGTAGTAGAGGGTGTGTTGGGGAGGGAAGGGTTGTGTCATAGATTTGGTGGGGACGGCATGGGACACCAGCACTGATCAATGGTAAAAACATTTCACTTACCTACAAAACACGGATGCAGATTGTCCACTAAAGGAAAATAGGGGACAGTGTTCAAACATTTCACTGGAGGTTGTGTCTGGAAAGAAATAAAAAAATAAAAATAAATAAATGAATAAAGAACAATGAATCATCAGACTTTGTCTTTTAATAAATCAAATTTATTCTGTTTATCAAAACAATTGTTTGTGTAACCAAGACACCTATAAACACATAAAACCAGTCTAGCAACAAATTAAACATAAGTAAATCCTGATTGTTATATAATAGCAATAAATACTTAAATCTATTCTTTTAAGAATAAATCCTTTTAACTCATTGTGTGTGTGTGTGTGTGTGTGTCTTTAATGTTCTTTTGGGCATTAAATTAAATCAACAGGATGTAAATCTTGAGAAAATTCCGTATAAAATTCAATATATATATATATATATATATATATATATATATATATATATATATATATATATATATATATATATAGTAGAAATGTGAGGAGGTTAATCCGACAGTATGTGGAGAAAAGTAGACAAACACGGGATGTTGTGGAAACTTGATGTTTATTGTCGACGGTGCAACGTTTCGGTCTCTTATTAGACCATCTTCAGGACTTGAATATAGTTCTTATTCCAATGATGGAAATTCTCAAAATGCTGAAAGCGGAAGGTCGTCAATAGGGGGAAGTGTAGTTGGGGGTGGTTAGTGGATTCTTCCTCTCTCTGGAATGGGGAGTGCCGAAATGGTGAATGGTGGTACCACAGGTGTTAGATTGTGGGGATTGGTTAGCTAAATATGTGTATGTGTGTGTCTGTTTAATTGTTTTTTGTTTATGTGTGATTGGGAACTGGATTTGTCGTTAAGTTATATATGTGTTGTTGGTATGTTGGTGTGATTTCTTTTTGATTTATTATTTATTTTATTTTATTTTATTTATTTATTTATTTATTTATTTTTTTTTTGTAAGGGTTTGTAAGGGTAAGATTTGTTAAAAATGGTACCACCATTCACCATTTCGGCACTCCCCATTCCAGAGAGAGGAAGAATCCACTAACCACCCCCAACTACACTTCCCCCTACTGACGACCTTCCGCTTTCAGCATTTTGAGAATTTCCATCATTGGAGTAAGAACTATATTCAAGTCCTGAAGATGGTCTAATAAGAGACCGAAACGTTGCACCGTCGACAATAAACATCAAGTTTCCACAACATCCCGTGTTTGTCTACTTTTCTCCACATATATATATATATATCTTCATCTGAATCCCCAGGAAAATTTATGGGTCCCAACTAAAGCCGTATAACTCCTACTTTGTAACCTCTTACTGTGTAATTCATTTCTAAGAAACTATTGAAATGTATTTACAGTTAGCTTGAAATGGTGAGGTAAGAAAAAAGAAAAAACACTGGGACACATGGATACAATTCTACTGCGTCCTTTTAGATTTTTTGTGTATCAGGGACGTAGAACACGTACCTATCAGCATATATATATATATATATATATATATTTGAATCATTTCTCAACATAACCTCACAAAGGTAAGACACATTTTATCTTCTCCTATATCTTCTATGATAATTATATAATAATTATATTAATTCAATGCTTCAATAAAGAGTCCGCTGGAGGTGAAGAAGGCTTTTCCATTAGGGATCTCTCTTAAAAATTTTTTCTTTTTTCTTTTACGAGAGGTCCTTTGGAAAAGATTTTTTCATTTATTCCATTAATTTTTTCCCCATTAATTCTTAACTAATATATATATATATATATAAGAATTCTCACCTTATTGTTTAAACTAAAATGGCAGTAAATTCAGTAAGAAGTGAAAGTGCTCAAGGCACAAACAGTAGAGCAAATATAAGAAAATAAAAAATAAATACTAATAACTTCTAAGTGTGACTTTCATGATTCAGATCATCAGGTGATATTCATCAAAACATTGTATCTGGAGGCAACTAAATAATTATAATACTCTTCTAACATAGAAGATAGAAAACATCTCTATCTCTCTCTCTCTTACACATACATAAAAAAAAAAAAAAAAATGGTGATTTACTAACTTAAGATATCTCTACTCCCCCTCTCTCTTTACCTCTGTATCTCTATGCCTATCTTTACATTTCTTTGTCTATCTAAACCCCTCTCTCTCTACATCTCCCTTTCTTTGTTTCATTTAATGTTAAAAAAAAAAAAAAATATTCATCTATTTTCTTTTTATTTCCATTTTTTTTGTATCAATTACTACAACTACTACTAATGATAATAACCCATAATAATACTAATACTACTACAAATAATATATACTACTAATAATTATACTACTACTATTAATAATAAAGTAAGTAAAGTCGCTGGGGTGGCCTAAAGCGGCATCATCCAAATAGCGAGTGAGTCTATCCCCTTTTCACAAATTCTAGACCAAGGAGATTGGTTTTAGTGTCTGAGGTGGAGCGCCACACCTACCATCAGCTCCTCACTTTACCGCACAGATCCCTGTGCTACTCATACGCCGAGTTGGTGAGGGCCGGTATCGAACCCGGAATCTTGCGGTTTCTAGGCGCACGCTCTACCGACCGAGCTAAACCCTTTTTACACCCTAAATACTTGCACATAATATTTGATTAACAAACAATGATCATAATTGGTTTTATTATGTTAGTGTTTATTCATCACATACATACACACACAAAAAGACAAAATGCTTTTCTCATTCCATCATATTTAATTACAAACTTTACATGCACTAGCAAATATATGCACCCTCCGGGTGCAAGTATTTAAGTTTTAATGTAATAAAATATTGTATTAAATTAGAAAGGCTAAATAAGAATACAGATAAAAAGATTTGAAACAGAGGGAGTATAATAAAAGATTTGAAACAGAGGGAGTATAATAAAAAATGGAACAACTGAAACTTACTCTTCCATCACTCTCGTCTTTCATTGTTATTTTTTCTAATTTAAGTATTTAGTTAAAGAGGAAGTAAAGAATAAAATGACAGTTATTTTATCTTGTTAATGGATTTCATTTAAGATTCATTGAAGAGATTGTTGCTTATATTCATTAAAATAAAACCAAACAGTTAGAAATCAATAATACTAAACACATATTTATTAAATTCGATTTTTTAATATTAATATGCAAATTAGCCTTCCCATTCACACTGTAAACCGCTATTTTATTGTATATATAAATATAATTGTATGTTGTTAGTATGTAGACATGGTTAACAGTATTAATAATGTAAGACAATTTTATTAATAATTGAGGTTTAGATAAAAAATAAAATCATGGAGAATGTGATGTAAATAACTAAGAGAATTGTGACTTGAGTAGGAATATAGTTTCGGTTACAGACAGAAAAACACACAATCTCCATTATAATAAGATATATACATAGAAAATAGAAAAACAAACTATTCCAAAAAAAGATGGATTTATTTTTGATGGTGAAGTCGACGTTGAAACGTTTTGGTTTTTATTAAACCTTCATCAGGACATTAGGATGGGAAAAAATGAGGTTTTTAAAGTAACTGGAGATGAGAAAGTGTATACAGGGAAAGGCTCATGAGTGTTTTGCCAGCGTTTCTTTTCGAAAACTGTGACCTGATTGGTACAAGTGAGGACGTTTAGAATATGTGACGTATTTCTTAGAGATACCATAGATTAAAAGAGGAGAAAAGTATTGTCTGAATTTTTGAGAAAAGTAGAAGAAAAAGAAAGAAAAAGGAAATTATATATAAGGGCAGTTGGTATGAATGTATGATGGAGGAAACTACAAAAAGAAAGCAATTAACAAAATAAATAAATAAATATATATATATATATATATATATATATATATATATATATACACACATTTACTATCACCAGAGCTTGCTTTTCATGAAAAAATAATGAAGATTTGATATATATATCTAGGAAGGTATTTAAAAATTAGGATTTGAATAGTAAGAGAAGAGGAAATCATTGGCAATCAGACACACACATATATATATATATATATATTATCCAAACAATGACCTACCAACAGAGGGACAACCCAGCCAACCAAGCCAGACGACCAGCAATCCCAGCTATAAAGGCGCCAGAAGTTACATAAAACGGTCATTCGAGATTATCTTAAAAAAGGAAGGTCACGCTTATGAAATATTGAATGAAATAAAATGAAACTTAACATCCAACAGAGTTTCGGATTTATTTTACAGTCCATGTTTCACACAAAATCCCCCAAAATATGTTATATTATATATATATATATATATATTATATATATATATATATATATATATACACACACACACACACACACACACTTGTTTTGTCTGACGAAGACCTATCTCATTAAAATCAGCCTGTTCCAATTTGGTCAAAAAAAATTTTTTTTTTTAAATGCCTAACATGTCACCTGTTCCCCACAGGTAGGATTTGACACAAGGTCAAAAGTATGGGGAATCCAGCAAGGTTTGAACTCGCCTTTCAGTAGTAATGGACCTGCTTGCTAACCATCACACCAAGATTAATAACACCCTATCCTGGTTTATCAAAAAAAAAAAAATAAATAAAAAAAAAAAAAAAAAATAAATAAATAAATAAATAAAATGAAAAAGACCTTCGTAGGTTATAGTTCATTGTTAAAATCTTGGCTGAAAAATACAAAAATCAAATTTCAGGTTTGAGAAGGTTCCAGTCCACAGACCCCCCCCCCCCCCCCCCGCGCCATCTCTGTACTAAATTATAATGATAATTTATTATTATAGATAATATACTAACTTACTACTAAGCCCAACTTGACAGAACAAGTAGTTATCAGGTAGATGAAACATTAAAAGAAAAGTGTAATGCAATAATCATTTTGTTTACTTATCTACTTCCAGGTAAATAAAGCTGTGTTTGCTGAGATTAGTGTTGAGAGATACGATGCAGGTGACACTTAAAAAAAAAAAAAAAGATTTAAAAAAATACCCCCTAAAAAATAAAAAAAATGACCCTCAGAAAGAAATTCAATGCCCAACTTTCTCCTTTCACTGACTCGGCAGAAACTTGAGTAAAACAAATATCAAGTGACAAGCAATTCGTTACATTTCGTTAATTCCAAAGTTCTTCAATTATATCTGTTCAAATAATAAAAAAAATAAATAAAAAAATAAAAAGGAAAAGAAAAAATTCTTTATTCTTGCAAAAAGAAAAAAAAAGAAAAAAAGTTGAAATTCCAGAAACCTGAAATTATAATTGATGAATCGATTAACTATTGGTTTGTTTTGTAAGATTTATTCAAAACGGCATACAACATCCTTGAGTAGTTCCCATCTAGTTTTTTCGCCAGTTAAAGTCTAATTGGTGCAACCATACAATAGTACTGACATGGCTGCAGCTTGGAAGAATTCCCCCTTCTATTTTATCAGAGTGAAATCAAATTCATTACTCTAGCAAATGCCTACTAAACTTTCTAACCAGAACATATGCTCATGATAAAGTTTGGTTTGGTTTACGGCATATCAACTCCAGTGGGTCATTTAATTCCGACAAAGTTTAGAAATAAATTCATTCTTAATGGATACTAAATTTTTTTTTTATAAACTTGTGTTTTTCTATCTAACCCATAGATGGGACCCTAACAGGTACCATCACTCCGTGTCAGAGTGGACCAGGGAGCAATGGTGATGAAGGGGTGCTCCACATTCCCCAAACCTCCAGAACTGGAACCTCACCATCGGATAGAGTTTAACATCATTCTCAGGACATGTAGACCCTCAGCCACCACTTTCTAGCCCCCATATGATAAAAAGTGTTGGGCTTGCCATAAAAGCAATAGGATTGGGGCAATCCTATAGGTGCTAGGGCTTGACATGACCAGCCGATTGATCGAAGGGGGCCTCTCCGACCGCCCGTCTAACCCAAGTAAGGGACAAAGTGGAATATTGCATGTCATGGACTGCTCCACTACTTGGGTTCCATCCTTAAGCATCACAGGTCACCACCCATGGCCAACAGGTGGCCCCATTGGGGGAGTCTTACCCCTCTGCAGAAGCGCAGTCAATGTATTTTGAAGCCCCAGACTACAGGGCTGATTAATTATTGGATTTTTTTGTTAAAAAACAAATCTTAAAAGTATTATTTTTCTTTTTCAAAATATAGATACACAATGTTTCGGCCGATGTATCCTCCGGCCTTCTTCCGGTGTTCCTTGGAATTCATTGTGTATGTATATTTTACAATAAAGATGAGGGCAGTAGTTTTTTTTTGTTTTTTTATAAAAAAAAAATTTAAAAAAAAATACATATCAAGCCTCATCTAAAAAATTAAGACAAACAAATCTTAAAAGATTCTAAATTAGTTGTAGATTTTATATATTCAATATATCTTATTATAATGGAGATTGTGTGTTTTTCTGTCTGAAACCGAAACTATATTACTACTCAAGTCACAATTCCTTTAGTTATTTACGCTACATTCTTCATGATTTTATTTTTATCTAAACCTCAATTATTAATAAAATTGTTTAACATTATTAATACTGTTGACC
The DNA here is from genome assembly GCA_023376005.1 of Doryteuthis pealeii. Lineage (NCBI taxonomy): Eukaryota > Metazoa > Mollusca > Cephalopoda > Myopsida > Loliginidae > Doryteuthis > Doryteuthis pealeii. Next base: position 19,559,147 of record CM042145.1, on the reverse strand, counting down.
ATATCTACATACTAATAATATGCAACTGTATTTATATATACAATAAAATAGCAGTTTACAGTGTGAACAGGAAGGCTAATTTGCATATTGATTTCAAAAATTTGATTTTAATAAATAAATGCTTAGTATTATTGATTTCTAATTGTTTGGCTTTATCTTAATGAATATGAGCAAAAATCTCGTGAATAAATCTTTTAAAAAATCCATTAGCAAGAAGAAACACGTGTGAATTTATTCTTTACCTCCTATTTTAACTAAATAGTTAAATTAGGAAAATTTAGCAATAAAAGACAGGAATGATGGAAGAGTATGTTTCAGTTATTTTATCTTTCGATTATACCCGCCTCTGTTTCAAATCTTTTTATCTGCATTCTTATTTAGTTTCGTTGGCTTTTCTAATTTAATATAACATTTCATTAAATTAAATACTTGCACCCGGAGGGTGCATATATTTGCTAGTAATATTAATAATCTATATATTAATTCAGGGATTAATTCATGAATTAATAAAAGACTCCTGATCGGTAGGTAGACCACACCTACGATTTAAAGATGTCTACAGGAGAGTCGTGAGGATATGCCATATTGATACAAACACAAGAGAAGTAGATGCAAAAAAAAAAAAAAGATAGAGTGGCCTGGGGCCTTAACATTAAGCAAGGCACAGAGAGGAGAGTAGCCTTGACAGCAAAGAGAGCCAGAAAGAGGGAGAAAATAAAGCATCACAGTTTGTGTGCATTCAGTGCACCAAAGTGTCACTCAGGAATTGGCCTGCAGAGTCACTTGCGCAGATTATATATATATATATAATCTTTTATTTCATTTTTTGGACACTACGCCATTGTCCTTAGTGGACGGAAAGGTGCCAACAATATATTAATACTCGTGTTCCTTGATTGTATGACCATTATCATCTTGCAACACCCTATGGTTAAAAATGAGACCATCCAAATTATCCAAGATGAAATGCAAAAATGTAAATCCTGATTTTCTGGTGTTGCTTATTTGCTGAATTCTTATTTCTCAACTCACCTAAGTAATGAGCCATCATGTTTTTATCATGAAGAAAGGTAAGAAAAAGGACATGCTACACAGAAGAAAAAAAAAGAAAAAGAGTAAGGGAAAGATAGAGAGAGGGGGTGAGTACGCAGAAATGATAGTGCTAGTCCGTTTCAATTGAACATAATTCCAATAATAACCACGCGGGGGGGGGGGGGTAGCACAGGACACAACATCTGTCTTGGCACTAGCTTGATTCTGAGTAATTCTAACTAAATTTCCCAAGAAATTGTCTGGTCACATGATTTGATCAACCAATCAGCGCCCTATTCAGATGACAATGGGGTTAAGACTTATCAATTAAAACTCTGGTGATTTTGCCATGGTTAAATTCAAATCCAAACTACACTTCATTATACAAATGATAGGCTATGCCTATTCATAATTTCTCTTCTGTTTTAACTGGAGAAAGCAGTGTCTCTTTTACAATTCTTCTAATGGTAATCACAAAAGTAAATGCTACTGTAGACATTTCTGCAGAAAATAACTAATAAAAAAAAGCAATGATTTATATTCTGAAAAGCAACATTCAAGATGCATACATTTTGTAATAGAGAACTATTCCTGGAAACTACCATTCTCTAAGAGTAGAATAGAGCACAGTACTTAAGAATTACTTGAACGTGGAAATGGCATTCACATTACCATAATCTCATTCAGATCTTTTTATTTGCAGAAAAATGTCTGCATCTGTGTGCTTGTAAAAGACAGGATAGGTACCATTTCAGGAATTATTATTATTATTACTTGTATCTTCATTATTCAGTCACTGCCTTTCAGCCAGTAATCTCTCCAACCATCCTCAAGAGTCTTATCTGATAATCGTCAAAGAACTTTTATTAATTTTGATTCTTATATTCTTTCATCTTTTAATTCTAGTTGCTTTATATCACAGCGGACTTGAATCGTTATTTATACTAGCAAATATATGCACCCTCTGGATACAAGTGTTTGAGTTTTAATGTAATAAAATGTTATATTAAATTAGAAAAGATATAGGCGTTGAGTTAATACAGTTCTAAGTGACAGTTATCTCTGGGCTACAGGTTCAATCCTGGTCAAGGGCGACAGTAACATAGAATAATAATTAACACAGCCTAATGCTTGTACCCAGTCTTGGTTAGCGGAATGAGAACAGTATACCCCAGTGGACTGAATAAAGGGTTGAGTTCAAAGTTCTGTGACGGTTCCCAATTACGAAAATAAGGCTCCTGAGTCCAACAAGAAATACCTGAAGAAGACTGGAGGGCTCATCAGCCGAAACGTTGTACAGATAACAATAAAGATATGGACAATAGTACGAATAATCCAAATAATACTGAATAAAGTCATTTTGATATTTGGTTTCTTACAGTACTTGCTAGAATTATTATTCTATGTTACTGTCGCCCTTGACCAGGATTGAACCTGCAGCCCACAGATAACTGTCACTTAGAACTGTATTAACTCAACGCATATATCTTTTCTAATTTAATATAACATTTTATTACATTAAAACTCAAATACTTGTATCCATATATATGCTTAAATGGTCACCCATCTAAGTATTGAACAGGTTTATCACTGCTTAACTTTGGTGATCTAGTGGGAACTGGTACTTCTAACATGACTTGACCATAAGTTTCTCCAAGAGTAAATTTGTCTCAACTCTAATAACACCTCCTATGCCAGGAATAATGATGTTTGTCTGTTTGTCAGGATAAAGGTTAAAACTATTGCAGAAACCTAAATACAGATATATAGAGGATGGTGTTTTAGGGTTTTCAAAGTCTTGTAGATTAATTAGTCAAAGTACTCATCACACTATAAGAATATATTGATATAAACACATGGCATAAAAGACAAGAACTCACAATTAAAAAAAACAACATTGTATTAACATGAGGTTTACAAAAGGTAATACAGGATACTTGGCAAAGTTCTGTAAAAAGGTGCTTTTTGAAAAGTTCAACGTAAAATATAAGCAGAGATGTTATAAATCTCTAAGTGAGAAAGAAAGGTGGAAGTTTAAAGTCAACACAACAGTCAGGCATAAGTTGAATGCTTCTAATGTTTATCCCCGATAGCGTAGGTTATTTAAAGATAGAGATAGTTCATACCTTCAGCATGTGTGAGAAATGTTCTTAAAAAGGGTGACGTGAATTCCCTTAGACAAGTGAGTTCTTTCTGGTTAGGATCTGAAAAGTTGGCTTTTTTATAGTCCAGGATAGGCTCCAAAAAGGGGTCTATTTGATAAATTTCCTTTTAGGCGCGAACGTTTTGGTTAAAATTGTACAAATTTTTATTTCAAATTTTCTCTTTTACTAGGGTGCGCAATTCCATGCGCAAACTATTCATTTTTGTCATTCGACTTCTGTCCGTTGAAGCAAGAACTTCCGGCTCGCCACAGATATAATCAATGTTTTGCCATTACAAAAAAGAAAATCTAAATGAATTGTGATAAAAATCAGCTAAAATTAATAGATGAAAGAAAACGGAAGATCAAAACTAATAATGATTATGAATGATGATGATTCATCTAAAAATAAACACATCTTCAAATAATATTTTTTTAATCTATTTTTTTCTTCTAGACAGAGCTCTATCAATCAACATTATTAATTATTTTGACTAGTATTATCCTTAATCTACTCCTACTTGCAGATACACCAGCACAGGCTGAGTCTCTACTACATAGCTTGGAGGAGGCAGCAAACAATATCGGTCTATATGTGAACACCGATAAAACAGAGTTCATGAGTTTAAAAAAAAAAAAAAAGGAGACATCTCCACACTCGATGGTAAGCCTCTTAAGCCAGTAGAACAATTCACATACCTAGGTAGTAATATCTCATCCACAGAAAGCAATGCTAATACACATATAGGAAAGGCATTGGGCAGCCACAAACAAATTATCAGTCATATGGAAATCTGATCTCACTAACAAGCTAAAGTGACAATTCTTCCAGGCTGTGGTTATATCAGTACTGCTGTATGGCTGCACCACTTGGACCCTAACGAGGCGCCTTGAGAATAAGCTGGATGGGAGCTGCACAAGAATGCTGTGTGCAGTCTTGAATAAGTCGTGGAAACAGCACCCCACAAGGAATATGGTCACCTGTCCCTCCCCCCCCCATCTCACAGACCATCCGAGTGAGACAGACTAGGCATGCAGGACACTGCTGGAGAAGCAAGGACGAGCTCATACACGACGTTCTCCTGTGGAAGCCAACACATGGACATGATAACATGGGCTGCCCACCAAGGACCTACATTGACCAACTCTGCAAGGATGCTGGTTGCTGCACAGAAGACCTCCCAGAGGCAATGAATGATAGGGAAGGTTGGCGAGAGATTGTCATGGATATCCATGCTACTTGCGTGACATGATGATAATCCTTAATATTCTTGATTCTAGTTGATTTTTATCACTGTAGTCCAACTATTGTGCAAAACAAACAACAACCATTGTACCGACCAATTGGAGAATATTTGGACTTTAATAATACCACGTATGCTCTTGGATTTTTAACAGGATGTTTAGATTTAAGATGAAGGAACTTCATCCTCATCAAGTTCTGTCGATAGTAAAGATTGGCTTGGCTCTCTTACCATCCATCTTACATCCCTTGCAGGTACTACCACTCAGAGTCAGAGTGGACCTGGGGAATAATGGTGATGAAGGGGCACTCCACATTCTCCAAGCTCCAAAACGGGAACTTCACCATTATACCCAGAACAATAAGACCCTCAGCCACCGCCTTGTAGCACATATGATAAAAAGGGTTGTGGCTTGCCATAAGGGCAATAGGGTTGGGATAATCATATAGGTACTAGGGCTTGATGTGACCAGCTGATTGATCAGAGGGGGCCTCTACAACCACCCAAGTAAGGGCCAAAGCAGAGTGTTGCAGGTCATGGACTGCTCAGCCACTAGGGTTCCTTCCTTACGCATTAGGAGTCACCACCCATGGCTAAATAGGTGGCTCCATTGAGGGGGGGGGTCTTACCCCCCTCTCCAGAGGTGCAATCAGTGTATTCTAAAGCCCTAGCCGACAGTGCTGACAAAATGGTTGAACAGTGTTGAAACCTTTAGGCTTTCCAATAAAGCATTTTTTTTTCCGACAAAAATATAAGTCAACAGAGGACACAGGAACTAATGTCATGTGTGAAAGCGTTAGGTCCCAGACCTGACGAAATCTAGAGTTACTCCCCTTGATCAGTAGGGGGTTTGATGGGAACCCAGAAGAGGGGTTTCCGCCATGACACTTTTGGATTGGGGTTTATGTGGTTAGGACACACATGAACATCACGGTTGAACTAATTAAATCACTTTTAGGGTAGAAGCATTTTTCTACCCTGTGTTAACTAAAACCTTGTTAATTTCCAACAACTTCTCTTGCATTTTTATTCAGTGCTCCGTATTTTATTTGTATGTAAAAACATAAGAGCCTTTTAGAAATGGTTTAATTTCCACCCTTTACACTTTTGGATTGGGGTTCATGTGGTCAGGGCTCACGTACAACAGGGTTGAGCTAGTTGTCACTTTTAGGATAGAAGCATTCTCTACCATTTTTATTCAGTGCTTCTGTATTTATTTGTATGTAAAAACATACCAGAAAGTCAACTATTTTTGTGCAATAATACATCAAGCACTCGTGCTTCTTATCTGTAATTTTCATAATAAGCTTCACTTTTTTATTTATTTTTTTTTTATTTGAGATATTTGTATGAGAATATTTGTTACTAATTGTATTTCATTTATTAATAACATTTTTCTTTTCATCTTTTTTAAGTCCACTGGTTTATTGTTATTGATAATATTCTATAATTAAAAGCCATATGTGCAGCATTATTTTTAGCACAAATTACTATATCACATTAAAAAAAAAAAAATCAAAGTCTTTCTTTCAATTCTGCCAATTTTCCTCAACAATCTGACCACAAGGCGTGACACCAACATGGATTTCTTTCTGTCCACAAGTATAAAAGTAAAATCAGCAGAGTGGCCTATTGTTGGTATCAACCAGACAGAGAGGGAGTCTATCCCCTTTTCACTAGTGCTAGACCACACCTACCATCAGCTCCTCACTTTACTAGGGAAATATGTTGAAAGTTCTTTGAAGATTATATCTGTCTGTTTCAGCTATATTTATTTGTTATGTGCTACTCGTACGCCGAGTTGGCAAGGGCTGGTATCGAACCAGGGACCTTTGGCAAGTGCTCTACTGACTGAGCTAAGAATATCCAAGCTAAGAAGAAAGTTTGGTGTTCCAAGGATCAAACTTTTTTCACGGTGGGTTGGATTATTGAAAAAATAATGAGCGCAGGCCACATTATTATTTTGTTCAAGGGTGACCCAGAAAAAACAGAACCCACAAATTTTGTAATAAAACTTAATTTTAACTAGGGGGGTTTAGGGTTAGAGTTTAGGGAAAAACGCCCTAAGTTAGTTGTTTTTTTGTAAGTGACACCGCTTCAGATATAGACTTCAATCGTAGCTGGTTTTTTTTTTCAACAGCCACTGCCTAGCGTTTTTTGAGGCAGGGACGGTTCTCCGCGAAGAGTACCATAATTTTCCCCAATATGTCATGATCAACCAAGGAAAAAGTTTCTCAAAATGTTATAGATGTTGATAAGATTAAATAAAATTTATTTGGGTTATTTTTTTTTGTCACCCTGTATTTACAATACTCATTTTTTAAAATTAATTTTTAAAAAAGAACAAGCTGAACTTAACTAGCACCACTAACTAAACAAATATTTTGTTTAACAAGTTGTGAACAATACTTCACAAAAGGTAAGTTCTTTCTGACCCAATTTTAAAGAATCTGTGTTCATACCTTATTCAAACTGAAGCAGCTGATAAAATAGAAATAAAAAAATTTAAAAAAAAAAAAAAAATTTAAATTTAAAAAAAAAAAAAAAAAAAAAAAGAAAAAAAAGATTTCTGTTGTAGATTAGCCACTCCTGTAAGTGCGAACATTAAAACTGAAAAATATTTGGAATTGAAATTTGCATAAGTGGTTTTGCATGGCTATTAACATTTTGTATGCAGTGCATGCATATATTTAGAAAGGTGTGGCGTTCACAGACATAATTTATCTAACCAATTCACAAGTGCTTTGCAGAAAGTTCTATTTAGATCGGCCCATTAATTAATAGTTGAAAATCCATTGCAGACAGGCAGACACAACACACAGGTGCTAGACATTTCTAATTTGGGTTTAAAGAATATTATGGTTTCCAGATTTTCTGCAAAGTTCTTTTATTGGTAAGAATTTGGTTTGGTAAGAATTTTTCTTTCTGGTTTCAGATTTCATCTCAACTTGAGAACTGATTTTTTATATATATATATATATAACGCAACACTCTCCTATATAAGGGATGGAGCACTACATGATGGCCTTTACATACATAGGGATGCGTGAATTAAAAACAGTTAAACATCGCCCTCGCATTCTGTGGGTGGCTATAGCTTCGTGGTTAAGGTGTCTGACTGATGCCGAACCAATCGGATTTCAATCCCAGCTGTGGATACCTTACAAATATCTAGCCACACTGAAGAGACTTGATAAGTCGAAACACGTGTCTGTAGATGACTATATATATATATGACAAATTTTTCCAGGGCGTTTTGTCTTGAAGATAAGTGGCTAACATACTGCGAAGTATTTAAGTTTTTATATAATTAAATATTATATTCAATTAGAAAGACTAATCAAATTAATTACAAACCCAAAAAAGATTACATTTATTTTTACTTTATTCTAATTGATTTAAATATAAAATTATATGTAGGATTGTTTTTTTAATTACGTTTGATAATAAAACAATGATATTAGAAATCAATAACACCAAGTGATTATTTATTAAACATATTTCATTAAAACCAGTATGCTAATTATTCATGCCATATACTATGTAAACATTTATTTTTTAATGATATATAACACATGTCACAGGATTTAAAACACATTAATAATATGGGCTGTTTTGAGGCAAATCTATCTCAGCTAGACCTTAATAGAGACATTGTTAATAAATAAGATGCTAATTAAGATTAAATAATGATTATTTAATAACCACTGAGAACATAAATAACTAAGAGAATTGTGACATTGGCGGTGATGTAGTTTCGGTTACAGACAAACACAAAATCTCCATTATAATAAGATATATGCACAATGTTTTGGCTGATGTGTCCTCTGGCCTTCTTCAAGTGTTTCTTGTAATCGGGGGCTTCTCGGAATTTTGAACCAAACCCTTATTTAATCCAATGGGGTAGATTGTTCTCATTCTGTTAACTATGACCAGGTGCAAGTGCTAAGCTATAGTTAACTCTTAGCCTACTTTAAGCTACTCACAGTGGCTCTTCCACCAGGTACTGTTTCTATGCATACCACACCCAAGCAAAGTACAAAAACTGATGGTTAGTTCATCATAATTGAGCAAAAGGACCCAGATTACAATTAATAATAGGACTTTATTTGAATAGAATGAGATCTGAGGTGAATAGATAGTGAAGTGAAAAAATTTAATACAGCTGTGGGGGAAATTTGGTAGGCAAAGAGTTAAGTATTCTATGTTATTTTCACCTGTAGACAAGAAACACTTGAAGGCCGGAGGCACATAGGCTGAAAAGTTGTGTATATAATAATAAAGATGAAGTACAAAAATTCTAAATGATGAAAATTATTAAGCCTCATCTGAAAAATTCAGACATATAAGACTGAACAGGTTTTAAATCAAACTTAACGGCCCGATATTCCACCATCGTATGTCACCCGCTGAAAAAAAAAAAAAAAAAAAAAATCAGGGAATAAACCGAATTTAATGAAATTTTCAGTGTCGATATATTAATGAATAAAAGATATAATGCACCAGTTATTTTATTTAAAAACTTTTACATTTTTCATGTCAGTTAACTTTGAACCACATATCTTTGAGAATCTGTGTTATGCCTTAAAGATATGCGGTTCAAGTTAACTGACCTGAAAAATGTAAAAGTTTTTAAATAAAATAACTGGTGCATTATATCTTTTATTCATCAATATATAAACACTAAAAATTGCACATGTAATCTGATCAGCAACCGAGTTGAGATCACATCTTACAAAAACAATTTAATCTTACATGCCAAACGAATTGGGGTTGTTGAGTGGAAACAGGACAACAGTTTAATCAATCAATCCAAACATTGGATTGATTGATTTTTTTACCATTTAAAAAAAAAAAAAAAAAAAAAAAACTTTTGCTTCTTACTGTTTATGATTGCCAATAGATAAATGCCAATTTTATATAATTTTCTTTTTGAGAGTAAAATAAGAAAAATTAGAACAACCAAAAATTGCCAGTTCAAATTACTGATTTTCATTTGTTTGTTAACACAGTGATACTGATAGCTTTTTGATTTAGTGCGTCCTGGGACGCACATATTTGTTTTGAATGAGCCCCCGGGAAAATTTATGGGTCCCAACTAAAGCCATCTACCTTGTAACCTATCCTGTGTAATTCCTTTCTAAGAAACTATTGAAATGTAATTACAGTTAGCTTGAAATGATAGGGGAAGACAAAAGAAAAACACTGGGATGCATGGATATGATTTTACTGCATCCTTTTAGATTTTTGTGCATCAGAGACGCAGGACGCATACCTATCAGCATCTCTGTTAACATATTGTCTTCACTAACAGATATTTATCATACAGCTAAGTTATATAGTTCCATATACATCAAGAAATACTGTGACCATCTTTTCTAGTCTAAAAGGAAAGAGTTGAAAAAAGAATAAGAAAAAGTGAGCACATGCTACGATTCTTGTGGCCATTTTAGGGCTGTAGATGAAGGCTTTTGCTTTGGTTTGGTTTACGGCATATCAACCTCAGTGGGTCATTTAATGCCAACAAAGTTTTGAAATGTATTCATTCTTAAATGGATACTCAATTTTTTTTTTAATAAACACATTTTTCTATTTAATCCATAGATGGGACCCTAACAGGTACTACCACTCCGGGTCAGAGTGGACCAGAGAGCAATGGTGATGAAGGGGTGCTCCACATTCCCCAGATCTCCAGATAAAATTTATTGTCATTCCCAGGACATGAAGACCCTCAGCCACCGCCTTCTAGCACCCATATGATAAAAAGTGTTGGGGCTTGCCATAAGGGCAAATAGGGTCGGGGTAATCATATAGGTGCTAGAGCTTGACGTGACCAGCTGATTGATTGAAAGGGTGCCTCTCCGACCGACCACCTAGCCCAAGTAAGGGCCAAAGTGGAATGTTGCATGTTATGGACTGCTCAACCACCTAGGTTCCATCTTTAAGTATCACTGGTCGCCATCCACGGCCAACAGGTGGCCCCATTGGGGGAGGCTTACCGTTTTGCAGAGGTGCAGTCGGTGTATTCTAATGCCCCAGCCGACAGGGCGGGTAGTTGAAGGCAGTTTTACAGTGGAGATTCTTTGTGGCATAAAGATTGATCCTTTCTTGAAGTAGAAAGATGTATTATCAGTTTTAATCCGTGTCTGTTGATCCTGTCTTGAAGTAGAAAGTTGTATAATCCTTGTCTGTTGATCTGTCCTCAAAGTAATCCTTCCGGCAAGTAATTTTGGGACAATTTATCAATGCCTTTAAATAGTAAATTAAATACATGTTTGGGCGTTTTTGATTGGCCGATTTAGCACCCGCTGTTTTGGAACAGTCTATAAATATAAGTTGTGGTTATATATAGTAACACTAAATTATTTTTCCTTTTTTTTTTTTTTAAATCCAGGAACCTCTAAGAAATAGGTTAATATTGGCCATATACATCGCTCAGTTGGTAGAGCATTCGGCTAGAAACCACAAGGTTCCTAGTTCGATACCGGTCCTCGCCAACTCAGCGTATGAGTAGCACAGGGATCTGTGCGGTAAAGTAAGGAGCTGATGGTAGGTGTGGCGCTCCACCTCAGATGCTAAGAAACAAATATATATATATATATATATATATATATATATATATACCTTAAATTTCCCTTAACTCTTAACATCCTATACCACCTGGCCAGAACTCACATTAATTTTCCTAATCCCACCCAAACGATAGCCTTTGTTGAAATGTAATATTAAACATATTTAGAAGTCTTTATTTTAAGGGGAAATAACAGGTAATAAACCCTTAGTTGCAATTTTTAGCATTTTTGATAGATCCTTATAGAAATGGGACTCTGGACTTAAAAAATTCTCAACAGGATGTTAAGAGTTAATATTCTAATTTTTTAATCTTTTTATCTTTCACAAATTTGCCAAAAGCATTCAGAACTGCTGAATTGTGCTACAAATTAGCAAAATATTTTGACTAGAATTAAGAAAGCTCCTTAATATTTACTTTGATGTTGATTTTTTTTATGGTATACCAATCCGTCTTGGGTTATTTAATGCCGAATCAAGTCATTTTGATATCAGGTTGTTTACAGTACTTTCTTTTACTTAAATGTATTTACTTTTAGCAAACTAAAAATGACCAACATTTTAGTATTGATAGGGTTAATATTGGAGATATAATTGTGGACATTTTCTTTTCTGGCAAAACAGAAAGTGAATCATACACAGAGCATTAACAGTGATCGTGACAATCAGAACTGTAAGATAATACATAATGACTTCAATCAATATTTTCTAATGGTCTATGACTAACATTAAACTGAAGGTGCCTTGTGACAGAGACAAGGAAAGCAAGTAAAGTATAAAGGGGAAAAAAGAGAGAAGAGAAAAAGGAAAAGAAAAAGAAAAGAGAGAAAAAAAGAGAAAAAAAAAAAGAAAAAAAAAGAAGAGAAAAGAAAAAAAGAAAAGAGAAAAAAGGAGAAAAAAAAAGAAAAGAGAAAAAAAAGAAAAGTGAAAAAAGAGGAAAAGAAAAAAGAGAAAAAAGAAAAAAAAGAAAAAAGAGGAAAAAGAGGAAAAAGAGGAAAAAAGAGGAAAAAAGAAAAAAAAGAGGAAAAAAGAAAAAAGAAAAAAGAGGAAAAAAAGAGGAAAAAGAAAAAAGAGGAAAAAGAGGAAAAAAGAAAAAAGAGGAAAAAAGAGGAAAAAAGAAAAAGAGGAAAAAGGAAAAAAGAAAAGAGGAAAAAGAGGAAAAAAGAAAAAAGAGGAAAAAGAGGAAAAAGAAAAAGAAAAAGAGAGGAAAAAGAGAAAAAGAGAGGAAAAAGAAAAAAGAGAAAAAAAGAAAAAAGAAGAGAGGAAAAAAGAAAAAAGAAGAGAGGAAAAAAGAAAAAGAAGAGAGGAAAAAAAGAAGAAAAAGAAGAGAGGAAAAAAAGAAAGAAAATGAAGAGAGGAAAAAAGAAAGAAAAATGAAGAGAGGAAAAAAGAAAGAAAAATGAGAGAGGAAAAAAAGAAAGAAAATGAAGAGAAAAAAGAAGAAAAAGAGAAGGAAAAAAGAAAGAAAAATGAAGAGGGAAAAAAGAAAGAAAAATGAAGAGAGGAAAAAGAAAGAAAAATGAAGAGAGGAAAAAAGAAAGAAAAAAAGAGAAAAAAAAGAAAAAAAAGAGAAAAAAAAAAAAAGAGAGAGAGAGAGAGAGAGAGAGGAAAAAGAAAAGAAAAAAAAAGTATTAAAAATAAGCAAAATTGGTATCCAATGTTTGCAGACTCTTCTTGCTAGAATTTACCTAAGGTTAATTGATCAACCTAAGAGAAAACGTTTTACCTGCGGATGTGCATTTCAGTTATTTTGGGGTTTGTTTTTTGTGTTTTTTCTTTAGATAATCATTTACATGCTCTCTGTCCCTTTACTTTCAAGAAAATTGATTGGATCATATTTTTTTTTATTTTATTTTTTATATTTCATTTCTTACCAGAAATGATTGATTATTGGTCTGATTGGATGCAGTAACCATGGTTACTAATTGTATACAACACATCTGGCTTCCTTCCTTCAGGCAATTATCAGAGAACAATAGAAATTGGATCCTGTTAATGACCATTGATGATTTTTTTATTTTTTTTTATCTTGAATAACAGGTTTAATCTAGGTGTGTCAATATAACAGTCAGGTAGAATATAACAAATGAGACTGACCAATAACTAGAAGGAGCAGAAAACAGAACGGGGGGGGGGGGAACAAAAAAAAAAAAAACGAAAATAAACAAAGCAAAGTTAAAGCAAAGTTAAACCAAAACTAAAGCAAGATTTTCTTTAACGAATTAGCCAAATGGATTTTATAGATATTCATCACAAAAGAATTCCAGAATTTTCTTTTGATAACAGAGAATATTGAGAAATTAACAGATAAACTACATATTACTTAAGTGACGATGATGATCGTTGGGTTGTGTGTGTGAATATATATATATATATATATATATATGTATGTATGTATGTATGTATATATATATATATATACACACACATAAAGTGGGTCAAAATAGTATAGAGATTTTTGTACTTTTTGACACCTTGTATTCTGAAAAAATAAATAAATAAAATAAAATAAAATAATGTTCCATTCATTAATTTTTTTCAGAATACAAGGTGTGTCAAAAAAGTACCAAATTTAAAGCTGTATTTACCAAGATAGATGAAAATTTTCAATCACGTATGAAAGAGAAAGGGGGAGGGGGGGAGAAAAGCAAAAATGTATGAGAGCAAGAAGTGGGAAGATAAGGTAGAAATGTGGGAAGTTACAGCAATCCCATAGGAGAGAGGGAAAGAAAAAAAAAGAGGGAGAAAAAAGAGGGAGAAAAGAGAAAGACAGAGAAAAAGAAAGAAAGAGAGAAAGAAAAGAAAGAGAAGAAAAGAAAGAAAAAGAAGAGAAAGAGAAAGAAAAGAGAAAAAGAAAGAGAAAAGAGAAAAAGAAAGCAATCTTAGGAATCTTTCTAAAAGCAACAAATGACAATAGTTTATGTTTCTTAACCGTTTTTAATCAGCTTTCGTTTATCGACTTTTGTAATATTATGCCTCCTCAATACAATTTACATGTTTGAAATATGAGAACATACTACTGCCTATCACTTGTTCTTCTACCAAAATCAAATCTTGCTTGGCACCTAATTCATCAAATTAGGACAACTTATAAATGCTGACTATATCATCTAAAAAGGAACTAATAGTTGTATAGAAATTTTCTTGTGTTCTTGCTGACAATAAACTATTGATAGGGAGTTTGTCTCTTATTGACTTGGGACACTCAATAAGAGACACACAACACACATATATATATATATATATAATATATCACAGAGCGAAGCAGTTCAAGCAATGGAAGGTACCCATAGTGGTTAGTAATATCGTGGTAGTTAGTGCATTGATATGAATTTACTTCATTTTGTATGGGAATTCAAAGCCACACAGATGAACATGCAACAGTCTCATTCAGGATGCTCTATTAGCTCAAACTGAGATAGATAATAAAACAAAAAACAACAGTTCCTGATTACAACAAGAAGGTTCCCGAGTTCAAGAAGGCTCCAACAAAAAATACCTGAAGAAAGCTGGAGGGCACATTGGCCTAAATGTTGTACAGATAACAATAAAGATGAGGACAATAGTCCGAATAAACAAATAATACTAATTATCAAGCCTCATCTCAAAAAATTCAGAGAAAAAAAAAAAAAAAAAGACTTATGTTTTCATGCATAAATTAAAACACATGTTATAATTACATTAGTTTGAATTACAAATGGTAAAACTCCAAGTTTACAAGTTAGTCCAGGTTAAAAGTGCGGTAACAGAGGAGGGAGGGGAGGAGAGGGACGGGAGAGAGAGAGAGGGGGGGGGGAGAGAGGAGAGAGATCTTAAGTTAGTAAATTGAAATATTACTTAATGAACAGGAACTTAAACATTAGGTAATTGTCTCATATATTGATTTAACTCGTTGCCTACCAAATTTCCCCCCATGGCTGTACCAAATTTTCTTGGTATTTTTTACATGTATGATGGGATATTTCAAAATTCACTATCTATTCACCTCAGCAAAACTCATTCTATTCAAATAGAGTCCTATTATTATTGTAATCAGAGTCCTTCAAGCTGCCAGCGGTTTATGGTAGGATCACAGTGGTGGGAGAGCCGCTGTGAGCAGCTTAAAGTAGGCAAAGAGTTAAGTCCATTTACATACTTGTAAACTGCAACTTTTGTTTTGTTTTACGGCATATCAAACACGGTGGGTCATTTAATGCCAGCAAAGTTTTCAAAGATTCATAGCGATAGTTTGGTAACAACAATTTTTTTTGTAAACAAATTTTCTATTTAACCCATAGATAGGACCCTAACAGGTACTACCACTCCAGGTCAGAGTGGACCTGGGAGTAATGGTCATGAAAAGGTGCTCCACATTCCCTTAGACTCCAGAACTGGAACCTCACCATCAGTTAAACATTATTCTCAGGACATGAAGACCTTTAGCCACCGCCTTTAGCACCATATGATAAAAAAGGGTTAGGGCTTGCCATAAGGGCAATAGAGTTGGGACAATCATACAGGTGCTAGGGCTTGACATGACCAGCCGATGAATTGGAGGGGGCCTCTCCGACTGACAAGTAAGCGTCAAAGTGAAGTGTTGCATGTCATGGACTATCCAGCCACCAGGATTCCGTCCTTAAGCATCACAGGTCACCACCCATGGCCAACAGGTGGCCCCATTGGGGGGAGATCTTACCTCTCTGCAGAGATGCAGTTGGTATATTCTAAAGCCCCAGCTGACAGGGCTGTCTATCTACTTTGAGATTGAGAGGTTATCATCACATTTGCTATTAAGAAAGAAAAAGAAATTCTGTCAACAGATTTGTTTAAAGTATCTTTTATGATATCATAAAATAAATGATCAAGTGCTTTTCTATGAACTTGTAACCCAAAGCATACACCATCTGTTTATTGATACTGGTCATAAATTTTCAAGCATCGTCTTACGTTCCATATAACAAATAGAAATTTCACTTTATTACAAATGCAAATCCAGTAAAAAAAAAAAAAAAAATAAAAAAAAAATAAAAAAATCACTAGAAACATTAACCGAGCAACAAAATGAAATTCACTAAACTTGTAGCTAAGGAAGCGAAATCTTTTTTTTTAATTTTTTTTTTTATTTAATTTGATAATCATGTCTAGAAAATATTCAACCATTTAATATTAGGGCAATTCCATGTCAAATCATCCAGAAAAAAAGTAAAATTGTCACCCAACCACTTCAATTTTTCTGAAATTTTGTCCAGGTGTGGACTATGTTAAAGTTAGACAATCCCCAAAATTTAAGCTTCCAATTCTAAAAATTGGCCGAGTTACGTTGATTTTTTAACTCTACAGATTGGGGGGGGGGGCAAAAAATGGCGACATTTTGTATTTATTTTTGTCTGTAAAATGAGTTCTAGAGCTTCCCTACTCCTAAAAATTGGCTTATAATAGCTCTTTGGCCCAAGGAAAAAAAAAAAAATGCTATCAAAAAAATCTTAAAATTAACCAATTTTAAGTTATCAATGATTTCTGATTTTTTTCATAGCAAGATCAATAGGTGGGAAAATATCAATCTGGCACTACATCAATGACAAAAAATTTTTAAAATATTATTTGACATATATTGAAAATTATTTGTACCAAAAATATAGATTTTTTTCTTCTCAGAATTGAAGCTACAACATCAGTTAAAATTTTCCACTTTTATGTTTTAAGTGTTTCCATTCAGCCATTGAATAAGGTCTATATGAAGAAAAATAACTGTCAGAAAGCAATAGAAATTATCAGAATTATGTTGGTGGTTGGATATAGTTGAAATGATATAGAAACAATACATTTCCCTTGTATCAATCATATTGTCTGCAAAGTGGATGCCCACAGACTACATATCTACATGATGCGTCACTTGCGCAGTATATTAAATGTCAAGTGGTGCCAGCATGTTTCAAACAGAACCATCCTGAAGAGAACTGGACTACCTGGCATGTACGACATACTTGTCCAGCGCAAACTGAGATGGCTGGCCACTAAAACAGACTTGGGGGATGACAGACTACCAAAGCAGATTCTGTACTCTCAACAGAGACAGATCATGTGGAATCGGTAGACCAAAACTTGGATACAAAGATAACATCAAGAGAAACCTGGAGGACTTGAACATTCCCATAGGTAGTTTGCACAACACAACCAGAGACTGAATCAAATGGAGAAAACAGATTCACATGGTGTCATCATCGAATACTAGTATTTGATATGAGAATGTATACGGGTTAGGCACAAGGCCCTATTAATGTGGGACCACCCACGAACTGAAGCTCATGGGAGGTGGGTGCAAAAAATGCGTTGATACCGTTGGCATTCCCCATCAAGGGGGTTGCCTCAGGCACCGGGCAATAAACCCATCCCTGCCCCTTTAAATCTAGGGGGCAGGTGTTGCCTGGGGGGACGGCCCCCTGTTATCAACAATACTGTTATATACCCATATCGAGTATATAATTGACAGTGAGAGTCAGAGATTTATTTTAGAAAGAGAATAGAGAAAGGATTATCTGTTTTGGCTAGTTGAGTTTTTCTGTTCTTTTTAATTCTTCTAAGGGCTGGTTTTCTTCTGGGCTGATTTTGGTCATTGTAATTAAAACAAGACTTTTTTTTTCTTGATCAAGTTTATTAGCCCATATTGCTTATTCACCAAGCGGGTGAGGTCGGCCTCAGCAGAGCGAAACATATACACTCTGCTCCAAAGTTAGGTCGAATCTGAATCTAAACTAAAACTAAAAGCTGTCACTTGTTAGTTTTCCAGGGATCAGGGGGTTATAACCATCACTAGTAAATTTCCACTCCCTGATCTTAAAGTCAACGACCCTTATTCTCAACTAAAGGGTCTGCTAAAAATTTATTGTAACAATACGATGGACAGCAAGTAATTGAATGGCCCAAGTATTTTTAAATGTCAAAAGGTGCTCAATACCATTGAAATTTGAGTATTAATAGTTTTCTGCCACTCCTTCTATTAGGGATTGCCTTCTTTCATTCTAGGGAATAAAAATGAAAGAAGAAAAGAAAAAATATCAAAGAAACAAAATCACCCACCTATTGTAATCTGTATAAATGCATCACATTCAATAATACCTGATTAAAGTGCAAAAGAAAGCAAAACTGGTCTGAGGAACAGAGTTGTTTTTTTTTTTTTTATTTTATCACCGTTATTATTATTATGTATTTATTTTTATACTTTGACTGCATATAACAAAAAAAACCTCCTTTTTTTTTTTTTTGTGTGTGTAGGAGGGACAATACAATGTTTGTGCTTTATCCAACAATCTATCAGTGATGCATGACATGTTTTCATTGATATTACAATAACATAAAAACTGCCTGCAAAAACCGGATTTTAACAGTAGAATATAATTAATGACACTGATTAATTTACATTGTATATATGATATCAAGTTCATTTTTAAAGAAAATCCATAGAGTATTTGATCATATGCCCAAGTATCTTTGATGTGTAACACAGATTCTCAAAGATACGTGGCTCAAAGTTAACTGACCTGAAAAAACGTAAAAGTTTTTTTTTTTTTAAATTACTGGTGCATTATATCTTTTATTCATTAATATATCAACACTGAAAATTTCATTAAATTCGGTTAATTCCCTGATTTTTTTTTTTTTTTTCTTTTTCAGCGGGTGACATACAATGGTGGAATTTAGGTCCGTTAAGTTCGATTTAAGTAAAGTAAAAGTAAAGTTGTCGGGGCGGCCTAAAGTCGGTATCAGCCAATCAGCGAGGGAGTCTATCCCTTTTTCAATAGCGCTAGACCAAGGAGATTGTTTTTGGCATCATGAGGTGGAGCGCCACACCTACCATCAGCTCCTTACTTTACCGCACAGATCCCTGTGCTACTCATACGCAGAGTTGGCGAGGACCAGAATCGAACTAGGAATCATGTGGTTTCTAGCCAAACGCTCTACCGACTGAGCTAACCCGGCCGTTAAATTCATAAAATTAAGAGCTTTTGTGATACTTTTTTTTTTTGGGGGGGGAGGGAATTGAATTTTGTTGAAATCTGAGCTACTTGTTACTGGGTAGCCTTCTACTTTTTCCCATGTGATTTTTGTATCCAGTTGGTTATGATTTATTCATTCAGCTGAAATTAATCTATAGAATACTGGATTTATATTGTATCAACACTACTCTTGCATCAATAGTCAGGACTGTGTGCATATGGGTTAGGTTGGTTGGTTTTTATGATATGTCAACCCTCGTTTGGTTATTTGATATTAAAGTTAGTCACTCTTTTCTATTTTTGCAAACAATCATATGGTTTATATTATATCTTCAAGTAACTATTCTTAATTCAAATAATTTGTACACAATATGGTTTCAAGTAATATCGATATCAATAATTTGTACACAATTATATGGTTTCAAGTAATATCGATACTAATAATTTGTACACAATTATATGGTTTCAAGTAACATCGATACTAATAATTTGTACACAATTATATGGTTTCAAGTAACATCAATACTAATAATTTGTACACAATTATATGGTTTCAAGTAACATCAATACTAATAATTTGTACACAATTATATGGTTTCAAGTAACATCGATACTAATAATTTGTACACAATTATATGGTTTCAAGTAATATCGATACTAATAATTTGTACACAATTATATGGTTTCAAGTAATATCGATATTAATAATTTGTACACAATTATATGGTTTCAAGTAATATCGATATTAATAATTTGTACACAATTATATGGTTTCAAGTAATATCCATATTAATAATTTGTACACAATTATATGGTTTCAAGTAATATCAATATTAATAATTTGTACACAATTATATGGTTTCAAGTATTTCAAGCAATTATAGTTTCAAGTAATATTAATCATTTATCTACTATTATAGCTTCAAGTAATTATTTTTATTCTATAAATTATTTTCCTCTTATTCCCTCTCTTACCCACTCACTTCCTGGTGTTTGTAAAAAAGTTTAAGTCTGGTCATGGTGCTATATATATATATATATATATATATATATATATATATATATATATATATATATATCATTGCCAAATCTTGACAGATGATAGTTGTCTTTACCACCAAATATGAATATGTACATTTGTGTGTGTGTGTAGAGAAATCTTATTCATAACATCTGTGTTATAGCAAGTGTGTGTTTCTGTGTGGTAGGTATTAAATTTTAACGTCTTGACATTTTTATAGTCGTCTATTTGTTTATATTAACACAAATCCTTTCTTTTGATGTTGTTTGTTAGATTTTTGATAGGTTGTGTTTGTAATTTACTTTTTTTGATGAATTTGTAGTTTACTTTCTGTTCTAATGATTTTTTTTGTGTGTTTATGTATATATATCTATGTTCATGGTTGTGCTGGGTGTATGTGTATCTATATACATAAGAAAATAAAATTGTGTATTTCTTACATTAAACACTTTGCATATATATATATATATATATATATATATATATATATATATATATAATCCAAAAGTCCAGAGAAGAAATCTTCCTTACGACACAAGAGTTTTATTTAAAAAACCTGTCGCAGTTTGAGAGCTCAATGTGTGCTCTTAATGTTAGAGTCACAGAGCAAATATATAAGTAAAGAAATAACAAAAGACTTAGCGATTTAGCATTATAGTCTATTTCAGCTTCCTAAAATAGATTATAATGCTAAATCTCTAAGTCTTTTGTTATTTCTTTACTTATATATATATATATATATATATATATATATATATATATATTATATATATATATATACACACACACGTGGTGTGATGGGTAAATTGTCATCTAAATTATGCAAAAATAAAAATAACACTAATATCTCACTATTAGATATATTTACCAAAATTCCATGAAAATATCTTGAAATACTATAGATTAAATTTATTCAAAGAAATTACCATTGTCTTCAACCAGGGCCTCCAAACAACTTCAGAATATCCTGCAAGACTTTCTGACAGACTCCATATTTAAATTGGTAAACCTTGCTGCAGTCCTTGCAGTTAGTTGCACAGTTTTGTTGGTCTCTCATTCAACTGTGCCTACACATAATAATCAAGGAGTTTGGTTTGTTTTACGGCATATCAACCTCAGTGGGTCATTTAATGCCAGCAAAGTTTTGAAATAAATTCATTCTTAAGACTCACTTTTTATAAACTCATGTTTTTCTATTTAACCCATAGATGGGACCCTAACAGGTACTACCACTCCGGCTCAGAATGGACCAGGGAGCAATGGTGATGAAGGGGTGCTCCACATTCCCCAAACCTCCAAAACTGAAACATCACCATCAGATAGAGTTTAACGTCATTCCCAGGACATGAAGACCCTCAGTCACCGCCTTCTAGTACCCATATGGTAAAAAGCGTTGGGGGCTTGATGTGACCAGCTGATTGATTGGAGAGGGCCTCTCCGACTGCCCGTCTAGCCCAAGTAAAGATAATCAAGGGGATTGCAATCCGCATAGTTAGGTGGCCAAATATTAGGAGTGATGAAATTTTCTCAAAGTCAACACTGGATTCTCCTGCTTGTATGTTGCCAAAATTACTGTTCGGATTCAGGTTACCCTTACCATGCTTTTAACTTGAACTATAATAAGTGATATTATCATCTATCTATCTATACATATATAAAAGGGCAGTTGTGTGTATGTATGTCTGGAGGAAACTACAAAAATAAAACAATTAATGAAAGTTATATATATATATTAAGTCGACGGGGCGGCCTAAAGTCGGTATCAGCCAGTCAGCGAGGGAGTCTATCCCCTTTTCAATAGCGCTAGACCAAGGAGATCATTTTAGCGTCTGAGGTGGAGCGCCACACCTACCACCAGCTCCTTACTTTACCGCATAGATCCCTGTGCTACTCATACGCTGAGTTGGCGGGGACCGGTATCGAACTAGAAGCCTTGTGGTTTCTAGCCAAACGCTCTACCGACTGAGCTAACCCGGCCCCTGTATATATATATTTACCAATATATATATTAAAAAAAATTTTTCCTCTCCCCTATTTGCCTTCATATTACCCCACCATTTCGTATGATTGAATCTCTCTTTTACCCATTTAATTTACATTGTGACTTTTAACGATCTACCGGTTGTTACTTTTGACAAAGCACCGGTCGAAAGGGCCCTTCAGTTTTGATTTTCTCTTTTGAAAATTGCTGATCAATAAAAGTATGTCATTATTTTAAAAAATCCTTATATATATATATATATATATATATATATATACACACACACACACACACACACTATTATCAGAGCTTGTTTTTTGTGTTAAGATAATGAAGATTTCATTTATATCTGGAAAGATATCTAAAAATTAAGATTTGAATAGCAAGAGAAGGGAAAGTCATTGGTTGCATTTGTGATTAAAACATAAATCAATTATGTAAGATCAAAACAATCAATGGATCTGCGAGATCTTGTGTGACATGGCGCAAGTCACTGTTGCCAGATATAGGTTCTTCTAGCAGCCATCCTCTCAATCCAGGGTATCACTACCCCTTCAGGCACTTGATGTAGGCTTTCATGTTGAGTCTGATAAAATGTGGGAAGATGACTGGAGGAATAATATCATCACTAATGACCACTCCAAACACCATGATATGGATTGGGTGTTTAGTTTTCTGTGGCGAGAGAAATCACGCACGTGGTAGCTCAAAGCATATACGACTATGTCTGGCGTGTAAAATGAAATCAGGGGGGAGTGTAACGAGCGATTAGGGAGATTGAACTCACATTTCATGAGTCGTGGCTTGACGTCGGACTACATCGTTGGCGCACATGTAAATTACTTCACTGTGTGATCGACTCAGATGTGGGATTTTAGTACGATTATTTAAGGCCTGCCTTAACACACTGGGTAGTTGCACTCCAGTCTTGCTGACGAGGACAGTGACGTACGACAAGGAACAAGAAGTGAGTGAGCTTTGGTGCAGGACTGCTATAAAAGATTGTTGCAGGCGACAATGACTTGGTCAGAAAAAGCTGGGAGAACGTCTGTTTTCGGTGGAGAAATCCGGCTGTTCAACTCGACGGATTTCCCATTCCTTTATTATATTTTCATCACTGTCAGTATATCTTGGGGAGACTGTGCAAGCCAATTGTTCTTCTGTGAGTTTGTGTGGTTGCAGAAATTTCATTTACCAATTTAAACTGGTAAATCTTGCTGTTATCCTTGCAATTAGTTTATCTTTAGTGTTGCAGAGTTTGTTTCTTGTTTTTTAATTATCATACTGTGGTATATCCACAGGTCCTGCTAGTTTGATTTAAACCAGCAAGTCATGTAGAACAGCCATTTTTTTTCTTCTTTTCTAACCTGACGACCTTTATCAACATTGATAAATGAGTCTGACAGCTGATGATAAATCTAAAGTTGTTGATCTGATACCCAGACACAAAACAAAAGTTGATGTATGAATCAAACAGAAAAACAAAGTTTATCTAACTAAGAGTTGGGGAGCAATCAATTTATTCATTAAACAGAAATTTGCATTTTTATCTAGTTGGGTCCAGAAGATAATTGAAAAAAATAAAAATAAATAAATAAAATCAAATAAATAAAAATAAATAAATAAAAATTATGAGTGGTTGTTGCAAAAAAAAAAAAACAAAAAAAAAAAAAAAAAATAATAATAATAATAAATGAAATAAAAAAAAAAAAAAATAATAAAAAATAAAAATAAGATAAAAAAAAGAAAGGCCAATTCTCTTTAAACGTTATTTAATCCCTTATTGAAAATCAATATATTGATTTGTCAGGTAGACAGACTTTTATAAACAAATCAATATTGAAATCCCCAAGGAAATTTTGTTTGACATGAATTAGTTAAAAAAAAAAAAAAATTAAAAAAAATGTACCCGTTTTTTTTTTTGTGATTCTTTTCAGCTAACAATGCTGCAACACAGAATACAAAATGGAGTTATGCAAGTCACATCAGTTTAAGTGTTAGTGTAGAAAAAAAGAAAAGAAATAAAAAAACAAAGGTTATAAATGAAACAAATATTGAAAAGGTTCTTCGCATTGAGTGTTAGTGTTAGCAAAGCTCAAATAGTTTTAGTGAAACAAAGGCTTCATAATAGCATTAACATAGATTTGAAAGCTCTACACCGTCTCACTTTCTATATGTTGTAGTTGTTGCATGTTGATTACATTCGATCTTGGGTTGGTTTAATGGCATATCAACCCTGTGGGTTATTTAATGCCAACTCTTCATAATATTTATAAAATATACAACATAATATAATACATATAATACAACAAATAATCTAATGAATAATCTAACATAATATCTAGCATAACACAATATATATACATATATCATTATATATTATATTATATAATATTAAATATCATGCTAACAGATGTCTGTTTCAACCTCTGGGGATTTATAAAGTGTAATTCAATCGAAATTATTTTAAAATTAAAATGAAAACAATTGTAAAAGATACTTTATAAATACTGGTCTTCATCAGAGCGCATATTTTCTAAGCATAATATTTAATATTATTTTGTGGTAGATTTTTTAAAAATAAATTTTTTTACTACATTAGATCTAATACAGTTTGTTTTTCAAGTGAAATGAGTGTTTGTCACTAATAATTTTTTTTTTTTTTTTTTTACCGGGCCTTGTCTGGCAGAATTTTTTTTTTTTTTCTTGGCGATAAATGTTGGCTTCTTTTTCTACGAAGATTAATTTAGATAAAATGCTGTCACGTCAAAAGTAATGTTTATTTAAAAAAATAGAAAGAAAAAGAATGTGGCATAATGTAACATTTTGGCAGGATTGGTTGAAATATTAATGATTACAAAATGCCATGGGTTAGAGCCAACAACTCTTGGGAGGATTCTTAGACGGAAAGAATTTAACAGAGTGATACAACCGGAAATCCTACATTAATTATGACATTGGTAACGATGACAGAGTCTTTGGTGCTTGGTAACTGACAGTTTTTCGACTATGTGATTTTCAAATCAAGCATATGGGATATCCTATATGCCCATGTACATTTATTAAGAGAGAAAGGATGAGAGAGAGAGAGAGTGCAAAATGTACAGGAGTGTATTGGATGAGAGAGAGAGAGAGAGAGAGCAAAATGTACAGGAGTGTATTGGATGAGAGAGAGAGAGAGTGAGAGCAAAATGTACAGGAGTGTATTGGATGAGAGAGAGAGAGAGAGAGAGAGAGAGAGGCAAAATGTACAGGAGTGTATTGGATGAGAGAGAGAGAGAGCAAAATGTACAGGAGTGTATTGGATGAGAGAGAGAGAGAGCAAAATGTACACGGGTGTATTGGATAAGAGAGAGAGAAGAGAGAGAGTGCAAAATGTACACGGGTGTATTGGATGAGAGAGAGAGTGCAAAATGTACACGGGTGTATTGGATGAGAGAGAGAGTGCAAAATGTACACGGGTGTATTGGATGAGAGAGAGAGTGCAAAATGTACACGGGTGTATTGGATGAGAGAGAGAGAGAGAGCAAAATGTACACGGGTGTATTGGATGGGAGAGAGAGAGCAAAATGTACACGGGTGTATTGGATGGGAGAGAGAGAGAGAGAGAGAGCAAAATGTACACGGGTGTATTGGATGGGAGAGAGAGAGAGAGAGAGAGAGAGAGAGAGAGAGAGAGAGAGAGAGAGAGTGCAAAATGTACACGGGTGTATTGGATGGGAGAGAAAGTGCAAAATGTACACGGGTGTATTGGATGAGAGAGAAAGAGTGCAAAATGTACACGGGTGTATTGGATGAGAGAGAAAGAGTGCAAAATGTACACGGGTGTATTGGATGAGAGAGAAAGAGCGCAAAATGTACACGGGTGTATTGGATGAGAGAGAAAGAGCGCAAAATGTACCCGGGTGTATTGGATGAGAGAGAAAGAGTGCAAAATGTACACGGGTGTATTGGATGAGAGAGAAAGAGTGCAAAATGTACACGGGTGTATTGGATGAGAGAGAAAAGAGTGCAAATGTACACGGTGTATTGGATGAGAGAGAAAGAGTGCAAAATGTACACGGGTGTATTGGATGAGAGAGAAAGAGTGCAAAATGTACACGGGTGTATTGGATGAGAGAGAAAGAGTGCAAAATGTACAGGCGTATTGGATGAGAGAGAAAGAGTGCAAAATGTACACGGGTGTATTGGATGAGAGAGAAAGAGTGCAAAATGTACACAGGCGTATTGGATGAGAGAGAAAGAGTGCAAAATGTACACAGGATGAGAGAGAAAGAGTGCAAAATGTACACAGGCGTATACGATGAGAGAGAGTAACATACAGACAAAAGTGCAAATGAGAAAGTGACATGTAAAAGCGTATATGAGAATAAGTTCTTCTTTCCTTTGGAAGTCCGTCGCAGACAACGATGACGCCTCTCCATATCTTCATTTGTGGACCCTATGGTGGCTCATTAGTCCAATTCTGGACTTGCAGATGCGGTCACACACATTGCAGGGGAAATTCCCATCTACATTTGGTTGTTCATGACGACTAAGATGTCGCTGCTCTGCAGTCCTGTTTATCTCATTATTAAGCTGCTTAGCTCCTGTGCAGCAGGCATCTCACCAACCCTGTCTGTTGAAGCAACAGCTCGGCAGTCGTCTCAGACTTTCCCCTGCCACTGGACTAACTGCAGATCTGCCAAGATAATGGACTGGGGTCTGTGCAGCCTCTTTCCCCTTAAAATATCTCACGCACAAGTTTCACTTCATACCATAAGAACAAGTGGGACATATGTAATTATGCACTAAAGATAAATTTATATAGAAGCAACCATGGAACAAAAACTAATTTTCCAACGTTACATTAATTCACCTCAAATTACTCCCCACCCTCCCCCCGTAAAATAAGAGTGTTTACTTGGAAGAAATATTCATATCCGATACTGGAAAGAGAAAGCAGGCTCTTGGAAACAAAACTTTGAAGTTGATCCTTTCTCAAAAAGGTGGAATTATTTACAATAATCACAATTATCAATAATTAAAAATAAGGAAAACACTCAATTATCATTTCATCAATGATATCCATGTCCATATAAGAAAAAAAAGAAAAGAAAAAACGAAAGAGTCACTCTAGACTGAAATGTAATCTGATATTGAAAATGTGTATCAGCTAAGCAATTAGTAAATAAAACTGGGGGGAATTCTTTTTATTCCTTTGTAAAGAAGTAGAGAGATAGATAGAGATAAATAGAGATAAATAGATAGAGACAGAGATAGATAGAGACAGAGATAGACAGAGACAGATAGAGAGATAGAGATAGAGATAGAGAGATAGAGACAGAGATAGAGATAGAGAGATAGAGATAGAGAGATAGATAGACAGAGACAGAGACAGAGATAGATAGAGACAGAGACAGAGATAGAGATAGATAGAGACAGAGATAGAGATAGATAGAGACAGAGATAGAGATAGATAGAGACAGAGATAGAGATAGATAGAGACAGAGATAGAGATAGATAGAGACAGAGATAGAGATAGAGATAGATAGAGATAGAGATAGAGATAGAGATAGAGATAGAGAGAGATAGAGATAGATAGAGACAGAGATAGATAGATAGAGATAGAGACAGAGATAGAGATAGAGATAGAGACAGAGATAGATAGAGACAGAGATAGAGATAGATAGATAGAGATAGAGATAGAGATAGAGATAGATAGATAGAGACAGAGATAGAGATAGATAGATAGAGATAGATAGATAGAGATAGAGATAGATAGATTAGATAGATAGATAGATAGATAGATAGATAGAGATAGAGATAGATAGATAGAGATAGATAGATAGAGATAGAGATAGAGATAGATAGAGACAGAGATAGATAGAGACAGAGATAGATAGAGACAGAGATAGAGATAGATAGAGACAGAGAGAGACAGACAGAGATAGAGATAGATAGATAGAGACAGAGATAGAGATAGATAGATAGAGACAGAGATAGAGATATAAAGACTATTGCTTGTAAGTAAAGTGTTGAAGTGGCCTATTGTCAGTACCAGCCAGACAGCAAGGGTGTCTATCCTCTTTTCACTAGCGCTATACCAGAGAGATTTAACCATCTGTGGTGGAGCTCCCCACTTTACTGCACAGATCCAAGCTGTGCTACTCATGCGCAAAGTTGCTGAGGGTTGGTATCAAACCCAGAACCTTGTGGTTCATAGGCGGACGCTCTACTGATTGAGTCAAAACGGCCCTGAATAAATAAGGATACTAAATCTATTGTTTGTAAAGAAGTAATATCTAATAAAAAAAGAAATTTAAAAATTACTGAACACTGCTCCTGTATTCGAGAAAATTCAAGACTGACGAAAGAAGTACATCGGCAAAACAGACATGTTATAAAGAGCAGGGCTGTGGAGTCAGAACACAAAACCTTTCACTCCAACTCCTCTATTATCGAAACCTCTGACTCCAGCTCCTCTTAATGTAATTAAGTGTTTGTGGCCTACAGACAGATATGAAACCATAGAGATAGAGAAATAGATAGATAGACAGAGAAATAGATAGACAGAGAAATAGATAGATAGAGATAGACAGAGAAATAGAGATAGACAGAGAAATAGATAGATAGAGATAGACAGAGAAATAGAGATAGACAGAGAAATAGATAGAGATAGACAGAGAAATAGAGATAGAGATAGACAGAGAAATAGATAGATAGAGATAGACAGAGAAATAGATAGATAGAAGATAGACAGAGAAATAGATAGATAGAGATAGACAGAGAAATAGATAGATAGAGATAGACAGAGAAATAGATAGATTTTATTTAATTTATAAGAAGTGTGCACTGTATAACTTTACTGACTAAACAAGGGCCATATAAAGTGAAAAGCTATTTGGAGGCATGCAGTGTAATGGTTATCATCATAGGAAATGGACTTGCCAACAGGAGTTTAAATACTGGACGAGGCTGTTTGCATTTCACATACTGCTAATACCCTTGGGAAAGGTATGAATTCAACTATTCTCCTTCCAGCTATGGGTAAATAGTAGAACAGACTGGACACTTAGGCAACCAGTCTAGGAGAAAGAAAAATCTGAATTCAAACTTGTTAAACTCTGCTTAAGAAATTGACCTTGTCTCACATCCTGCTTGTGCGGAGGGGCTGGTTTATACATATAAAATAAAACCCGTTGTGTCACCCATTCAGCTCTGGGTAGATAATTGAGATTAAGGAAAGTGAGTTAGCAAAGCGAATAAATCTAAAAAAATAAAAAATAAAAATACAGCCGGACATAACATCAAAATCATTTTGTAAGATTTCTAACAAAGGGAATGTTTGACCTAATTTAAGCTATGGGTTGCTGCTTGTGAAATTTAACATGGAAATACATTTCAAATTCTCCCATCTCTCTCTACCCTCCCAGAGAATAACATTATACAAGGAGGAGGTAATCAAGAGATACATAAAGGGAAAAATTGCAAATTATGACTAATTAGAACCAATTGAAACAGAATTTTTTCAAACATAATTCAATCTTGAAAGTAAGGAATAATCTAGTATAATTTTCATGTCATTAAACTAAACGGTAAAAAAGCCTTTAGGAAACAAACAAAAGTTGATGCACTCAGCTTTGGTATAATAATAGATATATATAAGCTAGGACACCTGTTGACAAAGCTAATCTTACAAAACATTCACCATGTAAAAAAAGTCCCCCTAATGAGTTTCCAGGTTCAATACCAGCCCTTGTCAACTCACCGCACGAGCAGAGACATAAAACAATCTCCCTAGTCTTGCACTAGTGAAAAGAGGATAGACTCCCTTACTGTCCAGTTGATACCAACAATAGGTCACTTTTTACTTTTACATACAAGTAAGCAAAAACAGAGAGAGAGAGAGAGAGAGAGAGAGAGAGAGTCAGCAGATATAACTCTTAATATACCTGAACTGGTAGGAAGCATGTGGTGTAATGGTTAAAGTCATTGGAAATGGACTCGTCGGCCCGTGTTCAAATCCTGGACGTGGTAATGGCATTTGATGAATCAAATGGTTTTTGCTCGACCACTAACCTTCAAGAAAATCATCATTTCATCTATTTATTTAAATGCCAACATCCATTGATTTTAATGCACAAAAATGTCATTATGGTTTTACCTTACATCACTTAAAATAACAAGTCTCAAAAGACAGATGAAATATGGAAGACTCAAAATGATATAACCTGATATTATGTAAAATGGCAAAAGTATATTCCCTATTGCTCGAACATTACCATGTGATGGGCAACACTATTTTTTTTCCTTTAATATCTATTAAGCTCAACTCTGTAAAGGACAATAGGATTGTGCCGACAATCCTACAAGTGAGGAGGGCCTACTAGATTAGATAAACTTATCTCAGTATGACAAGTTCAAATGAGTATAATTAAAATCTTATTATAATGGAGGTTGTGTGTTCTTATGTCTGTAACCAAAACTATATTACTTCTCAAGTCACAATTCTCTTTGTTATTTATGTCACATTCTCCATGATTTTATTTGTATTTAAACCTCAATTATTAATAAAATTGTTTTACATTAATAATACTGATGACCATATCTACATACTAATAACATGCAATTGTATTTATATATAAAACAAAGTAGCAGTTTACAGTGTGAACGGAAAGGCAAATTTGTATATTGATATCAAAATTTTGATTTTTATAAATACTAACAACAGAAAACACCCTCCAGGCGTTGTAAAAAATAATTTTTGAAAGACATTGCCTGAGAGGGTGTGAGTTAAAATTTCAATGTCAGAGGGTTTGTATCATAAGTAAGACAAATCCTCATATTTATTAAAGGAGTAAAAAAAAAATAAAACAATTTGAAATGAAAACTGAGCTCCGTCCCTCTCAAATAAAATGTTGCATGCATGTAATAATCAAACAATTATTTTGAATATTTTCCCCATCAATTTTACACAAAATCGTTGGTATTTATTTATTTGCAAACTTTTTAGTTAACTTCTTGTTACTGTAAAAAATTTTTTAAAAAAAGGACGAGAGTAAAAAACAATTTTTAAAATTGCTTACTCAAATTTTGGGTGTATATAGCATAAGAATATTGTGACGTAATCTGTGACAGAGCTATGACAGTTTTTGTTACAGACAGAAATACAGACAATCTCCATTATTAATAGATGTGCTTAGTATTATTGATTTCTATGTTTGGTTTTATCTTAATGAATATGAGCAAAAATCTTGTGGATAAATCTTAAAAGAAATCCATTAACAAGAAGAAATAACTAATTTTATACTTTACTTCCTATTCTATTTTTTTTTTAAATTTGAGTGATGGAAGAGTAAATTTCAGTTGTTCCATTTTTCTATTATATCACCCTCTGTTTCAAATCTTTTTATATGCATTCTTATTTAATTTCATTAGCCTTTCTAATTTAATATAAGATTTTATTACATTAAAACTAAAATATTTGCACCCTACGGAGGGTGCATATATTTACTAGTGAGTATAATTTGCCAATCTCCCAAATGGGAAGGGACTATCAACCTTGATAGGTAATAAGTTTAACATGGCACAAGGCCAAGTGTGGGGGGGTGCTGTCAGCCTACTTTGAGAGTATTTAAAATCTCAACTTTTTAGCTTGGTTTGAACACTAACAACAGGAAATAACTACCTCACCTACCAATCAGACCAATTTCCTTATACATTTTCTTAATCTTAAAAAAGATAAACGAGAGAGACCCACAATCTTTTTCATCTTCAATATAAGTAAAGTAAAGTCGTCGGGGCGGCCTAAAGTCGATATCAGCCATGCAGTAAGGGAGTCTATCCCCTTTTCAATAGCGCTAGACCAAGGAGATTATTTTAGCATCTGAGGTGGAGCGCCACACCTACCATCAGCTCCTTACTTTACCGCACAGATCCCTGTGCTACTCATATGCTGAGTTAGCGAGGACCGGTATCGAACTAGGAACCTTGTGGTTTCTAGCCGAACGCTCTACCGACTGAGCTAACCGGCCATTAATTTTCAATATACATCGTACAAAACTTCCTAAAACAAATTTTGAATCCAAATTTTCAAAATTTGATGCAAGAAATAGTTTATTAGTACAAAAAATGAATTATTAATGAATTAAAGATATAATGCACCAGTTATTTTATTTAAAAACTTTTACATTTTTTCAGGTCAGTTAACTTGGAACTACATATCTTTGAGAATCTGTATTACGCCTCAAAGATACATGTTCAAAGTTAACTGACCTGAAAAAATGTAAGAGTTTTAAAATAAAATAACTGATGCATTATATCTTTTATTCATTAATATATCAACACTGATAATTTCATTAAATTCCCTGATTTTTGGTATTTTTTTTCTTTCAGCGGGATGAGATACGATGGTGGAATTTAGGTCCATTAAGTTCGATTTGACAATTTTCTTAGTGTCTTTTTTGATAGCATATAACTCCTTCCACCGTTTATATTTAGATATTACAATATTATATAGTTCAGCTAGATACAAGTGGTGGTAGTCTACAATATCAGGGGAAATATTAACCAACTAGATACCTCAACTTCATATAGAAAAACTAGGAAATATTGATTTTTTTTTTTAATTTAGAAATACCAAAATAAGAAAAAAAAAAAAGGTAGTTATATATATATATATATATATATGAAGGGTGGTTTACTGGTGAATATGGGCACGATCGTTGGAGGTGCACAGGATTCAGGGGTTAAGTCAGTGATAAACAAATACAAAGTGCCCAATACAAAGTAGAGCAAATTTATTGAAGAAATAGATACAACAGAAACCTACTCGAGTTTCATCGCTAGAATCATCAGGGTTAAATCCACTGAATTAATCGAGTTACCGATTAATTGCAGCTGATCACACGTATGTTCATTGAATAAGATTTATCGTTGAACATACGTGTGATCAGCTGCAATTAATCGGTAACTCGATTAATTCAGTGGATTTAACCCTGATGATTCTAGCGATGAAACTCGAGTAGGTTTCTGTTGTATCTATTTCTTCAATATATATATATATATATATATATAAGCACCTATTTTTTTTTCTCAGGTCTTAAGCAGCCACCCTCTCAATCCAGGGCAGCATTACCTCCTCCAGGCTATAATCATTTCTTTTAGGGTCTTCATTACCATCTAGATTAACTGATTTTAACAGCATTTCAACCTGTCTAGGATTATGTCATGTCTAAAACATAAAACATTATAATTAATCATACCCATCATATCATGGGATACCTAAACAAATAATTATATCAAAAGTTGAAAATACAGAAGAAATACACAAAGAAAATTATTGAATAAAAGTTTTAGGAGTGGCTTTTATTTTAGAGTTTTTTTGGGGTTTTTTTTGTACTCGTTCCATAAAGCTTTATCTCTTCATATTAAAATGATAACCTAATCAATCAATGATTTCATGTTTTAACAACTTGAAACCTGGATATATTTTATTATGTAGGGATTCAAATAAAAAAATAAAAAATAAACTCCCATGAGCCTTCAGACCGGAAGAACCCTCCGAGCATGTGCAGGAAAAAGGACCCACTTCTGACCACCAAGATAATCTCTTGGCCATTCACAACTTGGGACTTAACTGGGACCAGACACTATTACTGGACAGGAAGAAATTTCCTCTCCATGTGGTGGCTATGACCCGTGAATAAAGCCTGAATCCTAAATCTACCTTTTGTCTTTGTCTCTTCCTTTAATTCCTTTTCAACGTGACCATCAAATATGATTGGGTTAAAAGGAAACCCCATGAACACGCACCATAAATAATCAGCAACCTTTAAACAAAAACATTAAAACACTTGTAACCCCCATAATTACTATTTATCTTCCTTCAAAAGATTCTTTTTTTTGTTATATCCCAAGATGTAGGAATAACAAAGAATAACAAAAACAGTTAAATATGTTTAACATATAACAATATTTGTTTTATTTATTCTCACCGACCGGGAATACAGTAGGAGGAGTTTGGACAAGAGTTCAACTATATACCATGTGATGTGTTCATCACAGCAGCTACTATCTTGTGTTCTTGCTGTCTCATAACCCCATAATTACTATTTATCTTCCTTCAAAAGATTCTTTTTTTGTTATATCTCAAGATGTAACAAAAAAAAGAAGCGCGTGGTGTAATGGTTAAAGACATGGGAAATGGACTCGTCGCCCCGAGTTCAAATCCTGGATGTGGTAATTGCATTTCACTTAGCGCTAATACCTTTGGGAAAGGTATGAATCCTACTCTCCCTCCAGCTATGGATAAATAGTAGGGCAGACTGGGCTCTTTAACCTTGGTTAGGCAACCAGTCTAGGAGAAGGAAAACTCTGAATTCAAACCTGCTGAACTCCGCTTAAGAAATTGAACTTGTGTCACATCCTGCTCGTGCGGAGGGGTTGGTAAATATATATCTCAAGATGTAGGAATAACAAAGGATAACAAAAACAGTGAAATATGTTTAACATATAACAATATTTGTTTTATTTATTCTCACCGACCGGGAATACAGTAGGATGAGTTTTGATATGAGTTCAACTATATACCATGTGATGTGTTAATCACAGCAGCTACTTTCTTGTGTTCTTGCTGTCTCTCTGCTTTGTCAGCAAGTATATATATCCCAGATCGTTAGGGGAGATAACTCTCCCTAACATTTTTATTAAAAATTCTAGTGAAAAGTCACTGTTTTTTTTTCTCTTCCTAAATGTCAGATATATTTGAATGTCATAATTGTGAAATACCTTATCTGTCACTCTAGGATAGGAGGAAAAGCTCTTCATATTTAAACACCAGAATTCAAAGGTGTCCTGTCATGGTGTAATGCTTAGCAAGCTAGTCTTGCAGATCTATTACTACTGAATAGTTCAATTATCGCTGGATACCCATAAAAAAATCCCCCCCGGTAAAAAAAAAAAAAAACTTATGTTAAACTGGTCTGGTTGGGAGTGGGATTTTTTTTAAATTTCTAAACACTACATTCAGTAAATTTTTAGCATGTTTACAATGAAATCTAAAAGTTTAAACTTTTAGTTAATAAAAAAATAGTCAAATCTAATTGATATATACAGAAAAGAAATGAAAATAATTTATGGTTAAATCGAACTTAATGGACCTAAATTCCACCATTGTATGTCACCCCGCTGAAAGAAAAAAAATACCAAAAGTCAGGGAATTAACCGAATTTAATGAAATTTTCAGTGTGAATATATTAATGAATAAAAGATATAATGCATCAGTTATTTTATTTAAAAACTTACATTTTTTCAGCTCAGTTAACTTTGAACCACATATCTTTGAGAATATGTGTTCAAAGATACATGGTTCAAAGTTAACAGACCTGAAAAATGAAATTTCAAGAACTTAGACAAAATTTGGAAGTGATTATTTTTAGAAAATTATGACTTCACTCCAACTAAGGGAACTAAGACAACAATAATCAAGGAAAATAATCATTTATAATGGCATGTCAACTCTTTTTGTGTTATTGATTGCCGAGAGACATGAAATAATGTAAATGTACAAATGAAATGTTTTGATTTTTTTTGGGGGGTGGGGTACACCAAGTCGTATCGAATACGAATGATTTTTAAACGGATCTATTTAACACATAGTTGGGTCCCTGACAGGTATTACTATTGAAGTCAGTCAGTATACTGTTGGTTTGGACAATAACTGGTGCATTATATCTTTTATTCATTAATATATCAACACTGAAAATTTCATTAAATTCGGTTAATTCCCTGATTTTTTGTATTTTTTTTATTATTTCGGCAGGGTGACATACAAATGGTGGAATTTAGGTCCGTTAAGTTTGATTTAACCAACTTTATCCTTTTTTTAATAACTTTCTTTAAATTACTTTTTGAAAAAAAAAAAAAAAAAAAAAAGTCTTGGAATATCAGATTCTAAAATGTTAATTGGTCTGTCAGAAAGATAATTAAGAAGGCTACAAGTTCCCCCACCCCTGTTCTAGTATAATCAGTGCTTTCACGGTCTTATTAATGGAAATTGTGTTTGTAACCGAAACTATATTACTGCTAAAGAGAAAATTCCCTTAGTTATTTACATCATAAGTGGGGTAATTCCATGACAAATCATCCAGAAAAAAGTAAAATTGTCACCAACCCCTTCAATTTTTCTGAAATTTTGTTCAGGTGTGGACTATGTTAATGTTAATGTCTGAGCAAAAATCAAACTATCTTTTTGATACAAATAATTTTCAATATATTTCAAATAATAATGGAAAAAAATTTTGTCATAGATGCAATGCCACATCGGGATATTGATATTGCTAGGAAAAAATCAGGAATCATCAATAACTTAAAATTGGTTGACTTTAAGACTTTTTTGATAGCATTTTTGGATTCCTTGGGCCAAAATGCTTTTATAAACCAATTTTAGGAATAGGGAAGCTCTAGAACTCATTTTACAGACAAAAATAAATGACAAAAAGTGGCCATTTTTCACGAACCCCACCAAATTTGGAGAGCTAAAAATTGACATACTGCCATTTTTGGAATTGGAAACTCAATTTGTCTAACTTTAACATAATCCACACCTGGACAAAATTTCAGAAAAATTGAACGGGGTGGGTGACATGGAATTACCCAGTGATTATACACACACACACAACACACACACACACACACACACACACAATTGGTAAAGAAAAGGCTTTAAAAATCGGTCATTTTGTGGTTATAGATCTATATCTACCTCTGTGGGTCATTTAATGCCGACTAAGTTTTGAAATAAATTCATTCTTAATAGATACTAAATTTTTTTTCATAAACATTTTTTTTTCTATTCAACCCATAGATGGGACCCTAACAGGTACTACCACTCCGGGTCAGAGTGGACAAGGCATGATGGTCTTTGAAACAAAAGCAGATATCGGAGAAGTACCCAACCACACTAACACTAAAAGAGTCTGTAATAATAGAACAACTTTAATAAAAGGCAACAAGTGACTCGAGTTCTTCCATTGCTTTCTCTCTGGAGAATTAGACAAAGCAATGGTGATTAATTTAGAAGCAAGCTAATTACAAACAACCAAATGACCAGTGTTGAAGTTGAAATATTTTCAATTACCAATGACAATTAAAAAAAAGAAGGAAATCAAAAAGAAAAAAAAATTTTAAGGAAAAAAAAAAAAAAAAAAAAAAAAAAAAAGAGAATCATAAACATTAATATTTAATCATCGTCATCATCATCATATAAATGGGTCAGTTTAGCTCGGTTGGTAGAGCGTTTGGCTAAGAACCACAAGGTTCCTGGTTCGATACCGGCCCTCGCCAACTCGGCGTATGAGTAGCACAGGGATCTGTGTGGTAAAGTAAGGAGCTGATGGTAGGTGTGGCTCTCCACCTCAGACGCAAAAACAATCTCCTTGGTCTAGAGCTAGTGAAAAAGCTTAGCTTACTTTGGCACAGCCAAAAGTATGAGGCACTCATTGGGAATCAAACTTACTAAAAGTGCTCTATTGCATTGAGGATAAAAGAAGAAATCAGAGTGCTCAAATGCCCATAAGTAGAGTGGTATAAAACTAAAAAGTGACAATGTACAATATTATTCATCATCATCATGTCATGCTATTGGCACAGATATCCATGGCAATCTCTCTCCATCCGTCCCTATCACTCATCGTTCTCAGCAGGTCCTCTACGCAGCATGCAGTATCTGCTGGTCAATGTACATCTTTGCTTGCTGGCTGGCCCGTGCTGGCTTCCACAGGAGGATGTCACTTATGAGTTCGTCCTTGCTTCTCTAGCAGTGTCCTGCATTGTCCGTCTTACTCGGACGGTTTGGGTGATATGGGGCAGGTGGCCATACAGCCGTTTTCTCGTGGAGTGTTGTTTCCAAGTTTTGTTTAGGATCGCACGCAGCATTCTTGTGCAGCACTCATCTAGTTTATTCTCTAGGTGCTTCATTAGGGTCCAAGTGGTGCAGCCGTACAGTAGCACTGATACAACAATGGATTGGAAGAATTGTCTCTTTAACTTGTCGGAGTTTGGATTTCCATGACCGATAATTTATTTATAGCGGACCTATTACTGTGATTATATTTCGTTTAAAGTTTTCAATTAAAGAAGTATATATTTACCCAACTTCTCCACTACATGCAGTGTGTGACACAAGGTCAGTTTTTTTTAAGCATCCATCTAGGAAACACAAGGTTCCAGGTTTAATATTGACCCTAGGCAACTCAGTGTATGAGTAGCACAGCTTGGATCTGTGCGGTAAAGTGGGGAGTTGATTCTAGGTGCGGCACTCCACCTCAGACGCAAAAAAATCTCCCTGACCTAGCATTAGTGAAAAGGGGATAGACTCCCTTGCTGCCCAGCTACACAATAGGACACTCAGCGGACTTTACTACAACTGGTCTAAATTCAGAATTTTCCTTATCCTATGACCGATAGTCAAACAGAGGCTAAAGAACCCAGTCTGTCCTATTTACAAATGGTTGTTAGAAGCGATGGATTCATGGGCTAAATCGAAATTAACAGAGCTAAATTCCACTATCGTATGTCACCCCACCGAAAGAAAAAAAAAAAAAAAAAAAATCAGGGAATCAACCGAATTTAATGAAATTTTCAGTGTTGATATATTAATGAATAAAAGATATAATGCACCAGTTATTTTAGTTAAAAACTTTTACATTTTTCAGGTCAGTTAACTTTGAACCATGTATCTTTGAGGCGTAACACATATTCTCAAAGATACGTGGTTCAAAGTTAACTGAGCTGAAAAAATGTAAGTTTTTAAATAAAATAACTGATGCATTGTATCTTTTATTCATTAATATATTCACACTGAAAATTTCATTAAATTCGGTTAATTCCCTGACTTTTGGTATTTTTTATTCTTTCGGCGGGTGACATACAATGGTGGAATTTAGGTCTGTTAAGTTCGATTTAACCATAAATTTTTTTCATTTCTTTTCTGTATATATCAATTAGATTTGACTATTTTTTTTATCAACTAAAAGTTTAAACTTTTAGATGAAATTTTCAGTGTTGATATATTAATGAATAAAAAATATAATGCACCAGTTATTTCATTTAAAAACTTTTACATTTTTTCAGGTCAGTTAACATTGAACCACATATCTTTGAGAATCCATGTTACGCCTCAAAGATATGTGGTTCAATGTTAACTGACCTGAAAAAATTTAAAAGTTTTTAAATAATCTTTTATTCATTAATATGTCAACACTGAAAATTTAATTAAATTCAGTTAATTCCCCGATTTTTGGTATTTTTTTCTTTCAGCGAGGTGACATACGATGGTGGAATTTAGGTCCATTAAGTTCGATTTAACCAATTTTTACTTTTCCAAAATAAGCGATTAAATCTGTATTAAACAGAAATATATAGCTTTAGAAATTATACCTTGGCTGACAGCAATTAACATAACAGAAAATTACCTTTAACCTAACTCTTTGCCTACCAAATTTTCCCCCCAGGGCTGCACCAAATTATCTTGGTATTTTTTACCTGTCTGATGAGATATTTCAAAGTTCACTGTCTATTCACCTCAGAACTGATTCTAGTCAAATAAACTATTATTAGTGATTTTTTTTCAGTGTAAACAAGTGACACATGCGAAGGATCACAGTGGTGCGAGAGTTGCTGCGAGCAGCTTAAAGTTAAGTTATAATGGAAACAAATAACATTTAGTACACAACACACACACAAAATTTTTTTTTTAATTTCACTGATGGTAGAGCAAATTTGAACAACAATATTTATTTACCAACCCCTCCGCACGAACAGGATGTGACACAAGATCAATTTCTTAAGCAGAGTTTAACAAGTTTGAATTCAGATTTTTCTTTCTCCTAGACTGGTTGCCTAAGTGTCCAGTCTGTCCTACTATTTACATAGCTGGAAGGAGAATAGTTGAATTCATACCTTTCCCAAGGGTATTAGCGGTATGTGAAAGTACCAAGTTTAAAGCTATATTTACCAAGATAGAAATGAAGAATAAATTGAACATTATTTTTTTTTTCAGAATACAAGGTGTGTCAAAAAGTACAAAAAATCTCGATACTTTTTTTGACTCACCTTATATATATATATATATATATATTTACCGACAGCTTCTCAGGAGTAGGATGTGACAAAAGGTCAATTTCTTAAGCAGAGTTTAACAGGTTTGAATTCAGAGTTTCCTTTCTCCTAGACTGGTTGCCTAACCAGGGTTAAAGAGCCCAGTCTGCCCTACTATTTACCCATAGCTGGAGGGAGAGTAGGATTCATACCTTTCCCAAGGGTATTAGTGCTAAGTGAAATGCAATTACCACGTCCAGGATTTGAACTCGGGGCGACGTGTCCATTTCCCATGACTTTAACCATTACACCACGCGCTTCGTATTGAACAACAATATAAGTTATGCTAATCAGTACAAAGGGGCTGTTAAAAAGTTCTCAAGCCAATCAAGATGGGTATGATGAACTAAAGCCATTAAATGTACATGCTATTCCATACATTCTTATTTTTCTCAAGTGTATTTAACTCTTGACCTACCAATTTTAACCCATGACTGTACCAAATTTTGGTGTGATATTTTTTAC
This sequence comes from Doryteuthis pealeii, assembly GCA_023376005.1. Classification (NCBI taxonomy): domain Eukaryota; kingdom Metazoa; phylum Mollusca; class Cephalopoda; order Myopsida; family Loliginidae; genus Doryteuthis; species Doryteuthis pealeii. The sequence goes on along the minus strand of CM042145.1, from coordinate 19,518,577 downwards.
CTGTATGATGTGATATTTCAAAGTTCACTGTCTATTCACCTCAGAACACTGTTCAAATAAAGTCCTGTTATTAGTGATTCTTTTTCAGTGTAAACAAGTGACACATGCAAGAGCTGCTGTGAGCAGTTTATGACAGGATCACAGTGGTGATAGAGCTGCTGTGAGCAGTTTATGGCAGGATCACAGTGGTGATTGTTGTGAGTGGTTTAAAGAAGGTAAAGAGTTCAAAACTTGAAACATAGAAACCTTTGTCAAAAATGCCTTTTTTTTTTTACCTGTAGGAATAGAATATTTCAAAGTTCACTCTCTATCTTATTATAATGGAGATTGTGTGTTTTTCTGTCTGTAACCGAAACTATATTACTACTCAAGTCACAATTTCCTTAGTTATTTACGTCACATTATCCGTGATTCTATTTCTATTTAAACCTCAATTAATAATAAAACTGTTTGACATTATTAATACTCTTGGCCTTACCTAAGCAATTGTATTTATATATACAACAAAATACCAGTTTACAGTGTAAACGTAAAGCTAATTTGCATATTGATATTAAAAAACTGATTTTAATAAAATGTGCTTGGTATTATTGGAAATTCATTAACAAGAAGAAATAACTGTAATGTTAAATTAGGAAAATTTAGCATTGAAAAACGGAAGTGATGAAAGAGTAAGTTTCAGTTGTTCTATTTTCCGATTATACTCTTTTTATCTGAATTCTTAATTAGTTTCATTAGACTTTCTGAGCACCCGGAGGGTGCATATATTTGCTAGTTCAAATAAAGTTCTATTATCATTGGAATCTGAGTCCTTCTGCACAATTTTAATGAACTAACCATCAGTTTTTGTACTTTGCTTGGGTGTGATGGGAGAGCTGCTGTGAGTGGCTTAAAATAGGCGAGGAATCATTCTTTTTTTTTTTGGTTAGGTTGATAGCTTTTCAGCACCCCTCATATAATATACCTACCATAACTTAATTTCTGTTTGCCACAATCTTTTGAAAAAAAAAAAAAAAGAGAGACCCACCCCTCTTTTTCCTTACAGACTATGTGGAGAAAGGTAGACAAACACGGGATGTTGTACAAGATGAATGTTTATTGTAGGTAGTGATGCCAACATTGTAACGTTTCGGTCTGTTAGACCTTCTTCAGGACGTTGGATTGAGTTCTTGCTTCAACAGTAGACATTTTCATCTTTCTCCACATATTGCCAGATTAATTTCCACTTATTTCTCTCATCCTTACAGACTATATATACATTTCACTTAGTCTGGTTTCATAACAATCATCAAGCTGTGCCAACAGCACAGATTCCTTTAACACTCTCACCATCCGTTCCTATTGGTCATCACTGTTGATAAGTCCTCCAGACGACATCCAGTATCCACACAGAGCTGATGAATGTAAGATTTTGCTGGTTGGCCAACACTGGTGTGTCCATGCGTTGGAGTCTGTAGGAAAATGTTGCTTATGAGTTTATCCTTACTTTTCCAGCAGTGCCTTGCATGTCTTGCTCATTTTATTTAGATGTTTTGTGAGATAGGAGGCAGGTGGCCATACAACAGTTTTGTAGGGTGCTGTAAGATTTATTCAAAACAGCATACAACATCCTTGAGTAGTTCCCATCTAGCCTTTTTGCCAGTTAAAGTCAAATTGGTGCAACCATACAGCAGTACTTACATGGCTGCAGCTTGAAGAATTCCCCCTTCTATTTTATCAAAGTGAAATCAAATTCATTACTCTAGCAAATGCCTCCTAAACTTTCTAACCAGAATATATGCTCATGATAAAGTTTGGTTTGGGTTTATGGCATATCAATCTCAGTGGGTCATTTAATGCCAACAATGTTTTGAAATAAATTCATTCTTAATATCGTGAACACATTGTGTAAGGGTTTTTTTTTTTTAAAGCCTATTTGCCTACATGAATATATAATCCAACAAGGTGTGGAAGATATTAACTTTTGCCTACTTTAAACCACACATAGCAGCTCTCCCACCGCTGTGATCCTACTGTAAGCTGCTAGCAGAGCCCTTCGCACATGTGTTTACATTGAAAAAGAGGACTTTATTTGAAAAGAAAGAGTGTTATATACTCGATGTTGAACGAATATATTGAAGTCAGTAAGTCTACTGTTGGTTTGAATAACAGCAGCTAACTAAGTACAACTTAAGCAGTGTCAAAGACAGTTGGTATATATAGAAATCAAGAATGACCCATTCATGAATTTGGGTGATTCCATTCCTAGAGTTCTGATTGGCTGCTTGACTGTTGATTTGAATGACATTGTGAGTCTTATATATATCCTGTCATTCTGCAGTAGACTTTGTGACATTCGGGTTTGTATTTCAGTTACAACCATTTGTTGCCTTGTCTTCCCAGTTCGACGGTAATTGGAACTTTAATTATTCTTCATATATAACACTCTTTTCAAATAAAGATTTAAAAAATCATAAAAGACATGGTCTTCTGCTCTATTAATCATAGTATGGAGGTGCATGTAGTGAAATGGTTATCATAGTAGGAAATGGGCACAGCAACCAGAGTTAAATTCAAGGGAAGGCTGTTTGTGTTTCATATGGCAATAATACCCTTGGGAATGGTATGAATCCAACTTTTCTCCCTGCAGCTATGCATTAATAGGACAGACTGGGTTCTTTAACCTTGGTATAGCAATCACAGTCTAGGAGAAGGAAAACTGAATTCAGACTAGTTGACCTTGTGTCGCATTCTGTCTGTGGCAGAGGGGTTGGGTAAATATAATTGAAACTTGATCCCTGATATGAGATGAGGGTTTGGGGAGTCCCTGTGGCTAATGTGCTGGAAAAAAAATCATAAAAGACATTGTCTTCTGCTCTTTTAATCATTACTTGATCACCAAGTAGTGGAGGTGCATGTAGTGCAATGGTTATCATGGTAGAAAATGGGCACAGCAACCAGAGTTAAATTCAAGGGAAGGCTGTTTGTGTTTCATATGGCAATAATACTCTGGGAAAGGTATGAATCCAACTATAAACGGAGAGAGAGAGACAGATTAAATAGTGTAGAGATGATGGGTCATGGGCCTACTTTTTAACCCTTTTTTTCTAGTCCTTCATCTAACTCATTGGCCATTTTCTCTGGACTTCTGTTAAGGGTCAGTCTTCTTTCTGTTGATTCTTCTTCATGCTAAACTGGTCATGCTTGTTTTTAATTATTTAACAAACAAGACTTGGTTGTTTTATGATAATAAAGCTTTATTCGCAACCCTGCCCATATTGATTCTGCCGTGTGTGTGGGGGGGGGAGATGGATCCAGTGCAGCGACCAACAGGTCTACCCACTCTGAAATCTGTGTCGCATCTCTCTAAACTATCCCACAAACAAGACTTGGTTGTTTTATGATAATAAACCTTTATTCGCAACCCTGCCCATATCGATTCTGCCGCAGGGCGAGATGGACCCAGTGCGATGACTCACAGGTCTACCACGTCCAATCACATGCTTTCAAGGGGTCAAGGTTATTATACATCACCAACTGTCAGGTAACTTTCCATGGACTCCATTATTTTAAGTTTAACAGACCCTAATTCAAAATTCTAACTACAAGTACGTTCATAATTCATAAGCTGCTCATAAATTATTTAACAAGAGATCTGAGGTGAATAGATAGTGAACTTTGAAAAATCCCATCATGGAGGTAAAAAAAAATACCAAGAAAATTTGGTACACAGCTGTGGGGGAAGTTTAGTAGGCAAAAAGTTAAAAGAAATATCATAGCCAAGTTTTACACTATATAAAAAAAAAGTTTTTTAAAAAAATTAAAAAAATAAGTTTTATAGGTGGTTCAACCAATCAAAAAAGTAAACGAGAAGAGAAAGGTAAATCCTGCAAACAATGATACATTTGTAAATCTGAAAAGTTCCATGTCACTCAATTGGTACATTTATTAAGCATTACAACAAAGAGTAACCAAATAAGAAACTGGTTTGAATTAAAATGGGACATTCATATCCAAAACTTTCAAAAGAATTTGTAAATTGGGCCTTGGTAAAGTAGCACATTAGCCACCCCATAAGATGCATAATTCATAAGCCTACTTGAGAGACTTACACTCACTCATCTTACAATCTAAGACGCACAGCTGTCCATTTAAAGTTTTGGGAGACATACCCTCGTCATCATACAAGGCATATCAAGTACAGTATTATTCTTTTTAAATACACATATTAAAAGTTCGAAAATACAGTAATTTATACATACAAAATAGATATGAAATTAAATAAGAACGCATATAAAAAGATTTGAAACAGAGGGTGATATAATAGAAAAATGGAACAACTGAAATTTACTCTTCCATCACTCAAATTTTCCTAATTTAAAATAAAAATAAAATAGGAAGTAAAGAATAAAATTAGTTATTTCTTCTTGTTAATGGATTTCTTTTAACATTTATCCATAAGATTTTTGCTCATATTCATTAAGATAAAACCAAACAAAGAAATCAATAATACTAAGCACATCTATTAATAATGGAGATTGTCTGTATTTCTTAAATGTTGGAAAATACAGTAATTAAGTCATTTATACATACACAATAGATATGAGTATATAAAATAGAAATAAATCCGACAGTTTAAGGTAAAAATAAAGAAAAATAATAGTATAGATTGTGCTAACAAGTGCCTGTTTTGACTTTATGATGTGTAAAAATGGAATTGGAAATGAATCCGACAATATGAGGAAGAATGAATAAAGAAAAGAAAGAACAGAATGGATAATAAAAAGATGAATTTAATCAATATCACTTACACATGTGTTTCGGTCAGTTCATCTGTGTGAAAATATTCCGCACACAGAGAAGATTCGACCTTCATCAGAGTGAAACTTTATTTTGAATAAAATTTGAAAAAAATTTGTTGGGGAAAAACGGAGAATTTTTAGAAATGTTCGAAGAGATTTTTTTTTTTTTTTTACAAACGAATTTTTTCATTCAAAATAAAATTTCGCTCTGATGAAGGTCGAATCTTCTGTGTGCAGAATATTTTCACAGAGATGAACTGACCAAAACACATGTGTAAGTGATATTGATTAAATTCATCTTTAATTATCCATTCTGTTCTTTCTTTTCTTTATTCATTCTTCCTCACTTTATGATGTTTATAAAATGTAATCCAAATGAAATTATTTAAAAAGATAAAATAAAAACAATAGTAGAAGACATTGTATAAACATTTGATTTCACCAGAGAAAATTTTTTTAAATGAAAATAAATAACTATGAAGCAAAAAAAAAAAAAAAAAAAAAAAAAAAAAGATAAAAATATGCCAATCAAAAAAAAAAAAAAAAAAAATTTATATGGCAAATTTTAAATAATTTCAGGAATATTAAAAATATTTTAGATATTCTGAAATAGTGACAACAAAACAGTTGGTGCTATGAAACCGATTGCGAATAACAAAATTGCAAGGAAATAATCAGAGTTTTACTGGGAAATCACAAATAAAAGACAGCATTATTTTTATGATACATATATTTTTTGTCAGTTGGATTTTATGGTAGGTCAACTCTTGTTGGGTTATTTTATGCTGAAGACATTTTATTTTATTCATTCTTGTTGGGTATTCAAATTTTTTTTAAACTCAATTTTTTAAAAACATTTTTGTAAACTCATTTTTTTCTATTTATCCCAGAGATGGGACCCTGACGTGTACTACCACTCTGGGTCAGAAACAAAACAAAACTGACTTTTAAAGTACGAGTATAACTCTAACACCCTTTTAAACTACAAGAATTTGTAATGTGTCAGATTTGCCAATATGTATTTTAGCTATTTCTCTGAATTTTTGAGATGAGGCTTGATAATTAGTATTATTAGAGTATTCAGACTATTCTCCTCATCTTTATTGTTATCTGTACAACATTTTGGCCGATGTGCCCGCTGGCCTTCTTCAGGTATTTCTTGTCAGACTTGGGAGCTTTCTTGAACTCGGGAACCCGATTATGACAAGAAGGTTCCCCAATTACTACAAGAAATATTTGAAGAAGGCCAGCGGGCACATCGGCCAAAATGTTGCACAGATAACAATAAAGATGAGGACAATAGTCCGAATAATCCAAATAATACTAATGTATTTTAGCAATATCTTTTTTAACTTTATCAATAAGATGACCATACAGTTATCAAATTCTTCTTTTCAATAATATACATTTTATGAAAATACATTAAAACAATTGGGGGGGGGGTCTTTTGTGAACAGGTATAAATTTTGTTACAAATGTGTGGTCATAAAAGTATTAAAACTTCAGTATTCATAAAAAAATATTTATCCAACCCATTTATCATGGTAGGATTTAACACAAGGTCATAATGTATGGGGAATCCAGTGAGGGTCAAACTTGCTCTTCATTAGTAATGAATCTGCTAGACTAGCTTGCTAACTATTATGTCACAACAAGATGTATTTATATAAGAGAAGAACACATTTAATTTTATAAATAGAATAAAATAAATTCTTGTTTTTCTACTTTTATTAATATGAACTATTAATAAAAAAAGAAAGAAAAAAAAAGAAAAAAAAGAATTCATTTATTTTACTTATAAAAATGAAGGTATTCTTTTTAGACCCCATTTTTCTGATGCAGGTATCATTGGGGAACAAGAAAAGTTTTTGGTGAATGGGTCAAGAAAAAAAAAAAAAAAAAAAAAAACAACTGATCATCTCAAAAGTAAAAAATATTTTCTATACACTCCACTTTTTCAGATCTTATTTTTCTGATGCAGGTATCATTGGGGAACAAATGTGAATGGGTCAAACAAAAAAAAATAATCATCTCGAAAGTAAAAATATTTTCTACACCCTCCAATTTTTCAGACCTTATTTTTCTGATGCAGGTATCATTGGGGAAAAAAGAAAAGTTTTAGCAAACAGCTGTCTCATTTACCAGAACTTTTGTTCCCCAATGATACCTGCAGCAGAAAAAGAAGATCTAAAAAAAAAAAAAAAAAAAAAAAAGTTTGGCTTTGAGTTACCCTTACTGTGCTTTTAATCTGGACTATAACTTTCCCTTGTAGGGAAAGTTTAGCTCATTCAGTAGAGTGTCCGACTAAGAACCACAAGGTTCCTGGTTCGATACCGGCCCGCGCCAACTCAGCATACAAGTAGCACAGGGATCTGTGCGGTAAAGTAAGGAGCTGAAGGTAGGTGTGGCGCCCCACCTCAGATGCAAAAACAATTTCCTTGGTCTTGCGCTAGTGAAAAAGGGATAGACTCCCTCGCTGATTGGCTGATACCGACTTTAGGCCACCCTGACGACTTTACTTTTTATAACTTTCCCTAATGGTTTACAATGAAATATCCCCCCCCACTGCTTTAGTGAGAATGATGTTCAATTGACAAAACTTCAGGGAAGGAGGGTGCCCAAATACTCTAGGTTGATTAAGTCATTTAAGTTTATGGCTGCCTCATGAGTTGAGGAAGACAATATGCTGTGCATCTATCGCCTATGGCAGGGGTCACCAAACTACGGCCTGGATCCAGACTGCAAAGGCATTTTATCAGGCCCGTCGACGGTACTTGAATTTGTTTGTTAAAACGTACGGAATGCGAGACTTTCTGATACCATTTAAATATCATGTTAAGCTTACTAAATCTTCATAGACTTGACTACTGTAGGTAGGTTACAAAATTTTGTGCATGTGAACATTTCCCTTGTTACTTACGCGATCCCGAATTTTCACTTGTTACGACTGCTTGAAAAACACAGGTAATTTTCAATGACCTGATGATGTGTCTAAATCAGAGATCACCAAACTACGGCCCACGGGACGGATCTGGCCCACAAAGACATTTTATCAGGCCTGCTGATGGTACTTGAATTTGTTTGTTCAAACACACGGAACGCAGGATGCTCTGATACCATTTAAATTTAAATATCATGTTCTTACTAAATCTTCATGGACTTCGTTGATAGGTTTACTGTACAAGAACAAGTTGATAGGTTTACTGTTGGTAGGTTACGAAATTTTGTGCGTGTGAGCATTTCACTTGTTACTTATGCGATCCTGAATTTTCACTTGTTACGACTGCTTGAAAAACACAGGTAATTTTCAAAGAGCTATCTTGAAGCAATGAATAGGTCAAAGGTTTTTGCATCTTATGCCACTCATCCATGAATATAACAGGGAAAGATCATTTTTTTTTTTTTTTTTTACATCTTTTTCTCAGAGCTTTCGTTCTGGCTAACAAGTATTGAACTCAATACTAATGTGGCCCACACTCGTTATTTTTTCAATTATCCGGCCCACCTTGAAAAAAAAAAGGTTGGTGATCCCTTGTCTATGGAAACAATGCACAATAAAACCTGGGTAGGAAAAAATATTTAAAATTGCATAAGGGCAATCCCACTTTCTCAGGTTCAAAAAGTGTGTTATGCCTGAACTTGTTGGTATGAAAGATTGTTACGTCTCAAGATCTATTTGGTTGCACTGGATGGTCAGGTCTTCAGTTTTTCAACAATACACACTATAATGCAGTGCCTTTACAATAGGGTAGGTCGATTTGGGAACTGTAACGTCTCTCATGTGGCGAAAGTTGCAAATTAACAAAGAATTACCACATAAAATATTTTTCTTTAAAACTTGTTTGAGGAAATAAATTTTAATCTTTTAGAATGTTATCACTGTTACAGATTAATTATTAGGTAAAAATCAGCATGTCGATGGTGATGGGGGGGGGGGGAATATTTTCAATTTTAATTCTAGTTATAATATTTTTTATTCGTTTCATTTAAAATGACCTTTTCTGTTTTAAATATTGAAATTGCTAAATTTTCTAACCAATTTCTAGGCTGAAAGTTGCAAAAATGAGGATTTTTAGTGCATTTTGATAGATGATCTTTGATGCTATTTCCTCAAACAATGGTGAAAGTAAGCACCCCCACCCCCCCAAAACAAAACATGAATGCCTGGGAAGAGAATCTTTTATCCCGGGCAATGGTGGGTGTTTCTGCTATTATTCTATTAATTCAAAATTATATCAACAATTTATGCATTTACCTACCCCAATCACCACTACTGGTAGGATGTGGCACAAGGTCAACTTTCTAAGAGTTTTCCTTCTCTTAAACTGGTTGTCTAACCAAGGATGATAAAAGAAAAAAAAAAAAACAGTCTGCCCTGCTATTTATCCATAACGGGGGGGGGGGGAGAACAGATGGATTTGTACCTTTCCCAAGGGTATTAGCGTGAAGTGAAAAGCCAACAGTTTTATTCAGGATTTGAAAAAAAATATTTGTAAAGATTTTATTAAATTACTACCGACTAGGAACCACAAGGTTCCTGGTTCGATACTAGCCCTCGCCAACTCAGTGTATGAGTAACACAGGGATCTGTGTGGTAAAGTAAGGACCTGATGGTAGTGGGTATTTGCCTCATACCCACTTGTATGGGCTGGGTACAAGACCTCGTTTGTGGCCCACCACAAGCCGAAGCTCATGGGTGGGAAAGAACAAAAATTGCATTGATCCCTTCGGCATTCCCCCCGAAAGGGGGGCCTCAGGCGCTGGGCAATAAACCCAGCCTGCCCCCAAGGGGGCAGGTATTGCCTGGGGGAATAGCCCCCTGGGAGTTTGTAGGTCTGATGGTAGGTGTGGCTGATTAGTGAAAAGTGACTCCCTCACTGTCTGGCTGTTACCGACTTTACTAATGTTTAAAAAAAAATTTTTTTTAATTTGTTTAGCTAAATCTAAGAAATAATCTTGGGATCTCAAAACAAAGAAATTTAGAGGTCTTTTTTTTTTTCTCTATAATTAAAAAGACAATTTTTGATAGTTTAAAAAAAAAAAAATAGATTCATGAAATGAGACAGATAATGACGAAAAACTCACTGGCTTCAGAGATGCTGATAGGTACGCGTCCTGCATCCCTGACGCACAAAAATCTAAAACGACGCAGTAAAATCCTATCCATGCATCCAAGTGTTTTTCTTTTTTCTTCCCTCACCATTTCAAGCTAACTGTAAATATATTTCAATATTTTCTTAGAAATGAATTACACAGGATAGGTTACGAGGTAGGAATTAAATGGCTTTAGTTGGGACCCATAAATTTTCCTGGGGACTCATTCAAAGCAAATATGTGTGTTCCAGGATGCACTAAATCAAAAAGCTATCAGCATCACTGAGCTTGAATAACAATATTTTGGCAATCTCATAGTTAAATGTCCCATATTATCACAATGTTCTAGCGAAGGTTATATGGACATGTATGGAATGATGACCACATCAATCATTCATTCGTGTAATTTTCTAGCGTTAAGTGCTGGTGTTCATACAACAACCATTGAGGGTTTCTGGTCTGATGCCAAGAAGAAAAAAAAAAAAAAAAGAAAGTAAAAGACATAAATGGGAGAAGCAGGAATTTTCATTTCTTCTTCATAGCTAAAATGCTTTCTTTTTGGTTATAAAGTTATTTTGGTTCTTCTTGTCCGTGCAAGAAACATTCCAACATCAGAAGGATAAAAATAGAACTAACAATTTAAACATGATGGCTAGCTTAATTAATTGAATAAGAGGAAGAGTAAGAGACCTGTCTTTTTCTTTTTTTTTTTTTTTTTTTTCCCTTTTCTCACAATGAAATTCCACTTGCATGAAAATTTGGATCAACCCACTTCTCAAATTAATGTCTCATTAAAAAATCTGAAGATCTCAATATTTTCTTCGAAAGAAAAATCTTTTAGATAATAATAATGATAATAATAATTAAAAATTCATTGTGTACAGTGCTCAGGTGCACCACAACTCATCAAAGTCTCATGTCAAGTACACAGAATAATGTAGTGTCAGGAACATGAATAGTTTACAGTAGTAATATGCATGTATGTGTGTGTGTGTGTGCATATGTGTGTGGAGAGGGGCATCAGGTATAGTGTCGGCGGACTACAGAAGCATGGAGGCTTTGAAAGATTCAGTGCTTCAGCAGCCTACAACAGACGTGGGCAGTTTATTCCATGTCTCCGCAATTCTGAGCGTGAAAAAATGTTTCCGAAAGTCACGTGAGCAGTGCTGTTTATTCACAGTTATATTGAATTGTATGATTTTAATGGCATGTCAATTTGTCTAAGTTTATTTTATGCTGAGAGGTTAAGGAATCACATTCTTTGTATATTCATATTCTCATTTTTTTTGTGTAGTTGTTTTTTTTTTGGGAGGGGGGGTGGCACACATCCTATCAAATAAGAATAATTTTTAAACAGATCTATTTGACCATAGATAGGCTTGCTTGGTTTCTTTGTTTAATGGCATATCAACCTTCATGGATTATTTGAATGCCAAAGCAATCCTTGTAGAAGAATAGTAGTGGTACTAATTAACCTATAGCTAGGAGGGGTGAGGGGGTTTCATACCTTTCCCAAGGGTATTAGTCTAAAAGTAAACATAACAATGTGACTGGAGTTTGAACTCGCTTACTGCAATGTAGCAGTTCAGCACATTAGCCACTACACCCCCATAGATAGGACCTTAACAGGTACTACCACTTTGGGTCAGAGTGAACCTGAAAATAATGGCAATGAAGGGGTACTCCACACTCCCCAGATCTATAGAACTGGAGCCTCACCATCAGATACAGTTTAGTGTCACACCCAGGATACCCCTTGAGGGGATCAATTATGCTAAAGTGAAATTAAAGGGTTCTTTCTAAAAGAAAAGAAAAATAATTAGACATTATTTCTACCCCTCCTTTTTTAACCAAGTCAGTCAGAATTAAAGAAATAAAAATTATCAATATAAAACTGAATGGATTTTTTAAACAATGATTAAATTTATGAATGAAAGAAACTACTTATATCAGACATTACTACAATGTAAAGAAAAACTTAAATGGTGAAATAAATGAAATCAGACAATGTAAAATACGCAGACTGTTATGTAAAATATTATTGAGATGCACACACCCACTTGTATAGCAAAGAAAAACAGGTTTTCTGGGTTTTATTATTCAAATCGGTCATGCTTTAAAAATTAAAGGAATTGATGCCTGCATATATCAATGAATTAAAAGTTTGAAAAGGATTGGAATTTGTCAATTGATGCAAAAACCTAACCCAAAAGTAACATACGTGACAATTTTATTTTTAAGCCAACCTCATCAGCTGGCGGAATATGGTCGTAATTAAGGATGCTAAAGTTGAATATGATGTACCCAACATTTCATACACTGTTGATAGCTAGGCTCAATACATCATAAAAATGCCACAAGTAGGGTACCCAGTTCGAATCGAACTCGCTACACAGAAATTCAAATTTTAACAGTTTATCGAAGTTAGCTTGCTTAACACTACTCTATGGTAGACTGAGATTACTACTTTTTTTTTTAACTAAATAATTTCTGGATTAATTTTTATATGGGTAAAAAAATGAGAACCCGAGAAAGAAATTTAATAAATTTGAATTGAAATACATAATTATTGATTTTCTTCGGAAGTTTTTCACCCATAAAATAAGTGTAATTTTTTTAAATTTTTTTTACGAAATTTTTTTCTTAAATGAACTAAATGCCTTCTAAATATTGTTTCTTCTAAAAAAATTAAAAAAAAAAAAAAAAAAATAACAACAAAAAACAAAAAAAAACATAAAATTACATTTATTTTGTGGGTGAAAAACTTATATATCGATTTTGAGCTATTAGCATGGGGAGTACCACAACAAAATATCTTTTAAAAAAAATTAAAAAAAAAAAAAAAGAAAAAAGTTTTTATTAAATTTATTAAATGTTTACATTTTTACAAAAAAAGTTTAGTTAAAATATCGCCTTTTTATCTTTATTTACGCTAATAAGATGAAATAATTGTAACGATGAAGAATGAATTAAAAATCTATAGTTAATTCAATTATTCAATAATTTCGATTTTGACAAAGAAAAAAAATTATCAAAAAAATAAAAAAACTTTTGTTTGTTTTATTTTAATTATTTTTTCGCTGTGAAAAGAATTAAACTTAAATATGCACTCTATAAGTGCATATTTATATAACAAAAACAACAAAAAACTTATTTAATTCAATAACCTTTACGAATAACACTTATCAGCCCTATATATTGCAAAATTTGTAGATTGTACTTTTTTTTTATTTTAATTAAACATTTTCAGATTATTTTCTATCAGAGTGGCTAATTTTTGCATTGACAATTAGTAATTGACAATTACTAATTGGCAATGCAAAACAAAACAAAAAACGAAACAATAACATTTTTAAAAATTGTAAAATTAAAATATCTAATTGTCAATTACATATTTTAATTTTACAATGTTAAAAAATTTTTTTTTTTTTTTTTCTTTCATTTTTTTCATTTTTTTTTTCCTTGGCTGTTTACGAAGTTTAAACTGAAAACTATAACAATTTGAATTAATATGTACAAAGGAAATATATCTGAATCAATTACAGTAAAAGAAGAGATTTTAAATCAAAATATTATCAATTCATAGTGGAATAATAATGATTGTTTTAACTGTTTTGTAAATAATGAACTATTCTATTCTTATATTTGTTTATTTCACCGATTTTGTTGAAGCTTCAAAACGGGTCAACATTTAAAGTAAATAAATATTAACATGTTATTGCTACGTTTAATTTATTTATACTTCAAATTTTGGTAAGTGATGTTAAGAATTCGTGATTTGATTTGTGTACAAACGAAATAATTCACAACACATGTATGCCAAATATCGGTGGGTAAGGAAAAGATAGAAAATAAATAAGAAAATAGAATAAAATAACAGTAGGATTAATTTTAAAATATATTTATTTAGATTATAGAAAATTCTTAGTGTTAATGAAACCAGAATGAATCATCACAGTGTATTTCCTTAGATATTATTCATTGCTGGATGTGGAAATTCCATCCTTGAAAACCGCAAGAGAGACATGATCTCTCCTTTGCTAGCATCATCAAGAATTCTAGCAATAATGGTAAAAAAAAAACAACCGTATTTTTAAAGTTCTTACGAAGATACTCTACTAAAAATTTCACTACTTGTTTCCTTTCTTGTTTAAAAGTAAGTTAAGGGTGGGGACTAAAAAGACTTGTTTTAAAAAAAAAAGAAGAAGAAAGAAACTGAAAGGAAAGAAAACAATATTAATAAGTGACAAAAAAAGAAGAAAAACACCCATTATTATTTCTGATGCTAGTTCCATAACACACATACATACGCGAAGGAATGAGAGACAAAAGGAGGGAAAAAAAGTTATAAGTATATCATTATCATATTGCCTACCTGAAATTATCGGTGAAGAAGTGATTCTGTCGTTGTCAAAGAGAGAAAACCAGGTGCGAATGTGAAGGAACCGACACAGGAGGAAACAAACATTGCTGAACACTTGGACTCGACCGATTTCCAAGGGGTGGACAGCATGTAAAAGCAAATGGAGTCGTCCAGCTCGGAGGGAGGTGCAAGCTGGTCATAAAGCATGACTTTCGTCTTCATCACACAATGTTTGTATAACCTTCCTCCCCCCACCGCCTTTTTAATTCTCTTAGACTATTTATTATCAACTTTTTCTTACTATTTTCCTGAATTTATTTATTTATTTTCTCTCACAGAAATATTCACTTACATCTTTTTATCAATAACTTTTTTTTGTCTCCTCTTTATTTTTCTTCTTCTTCGTGATGAATACTGTTGGAAACTTTCTCTAACGTATCATGGGAATTTCCTGTTATTTTATTTTATTTATTTATTTATTCATTTTTGTTGTTGGTGTGTTATTGTTAACGGATCTAAGGAAAGAGGGTGTCACTCACAAATAAATAAGAAAAAGAAATCGTAAATGCTGAACGGATGTATGTTTTTTTGTTACCACCGGCGATTGGTGGGTGCCTCTGCCAATTCCGTTTGTGTATCTATCGTGGTGGTTGTTGATATGTGTTTCTTTAGTTGTTTTTTTGTTATTGACACATTTACTGCCTACTTGATACTTGACAAATTTTTTTTTTAAATAAAATAAATAGAAAACTAATAATTTGATTATTTCATTAAGTACGTCAATCAATCTATATTTTTTCTTAAATTTTGGAAGTGAAATTTTCCTTTCTTTCTTTCTTTATCTATATATATTTTTATTTTGTTCATCATAACTCTACATCTGTCTGTTTTGTTCAGTATTCATCATTACCTACCTACCTACCTATCTATCTATCTATCTATCTATCTATCTATCTATCTATCTACTTAACTATTTATCTATCTCTACCTGTTCATATCTATCTATCTATCTATCTATCTATCTACCCCATTTCAAATTGTCTATCTCAGTCAGTTCATATCTATCTATCTATCAATCTATCTATCTATCTCTAACTGTTCATATCTATCTATCTATCTATCTATCTATCTATCTATCTACACCTATTGATATCTATCTATTTATCTATCTATCTATCTATCTATACCTGTTTATATATATCTATCTACCCCATTTCAAATTGTCTATCTCAGTCAGTTCATATCTATCTATCTATCTATCAATCTATCTATCTATCTCTAACTGTTCATATCTATCTATCTATTTATCTATCTATCTATCTATTTACACCTGTTTATATCTATCTATCTACCCCATTTCAAATTGTCTATCTCAGTCAGTTCATATCTATCTATCTCTAACTGTTCATATCTATCTATCTATCTATCTATCTATCTATCTATCTACACTTGTTTATATCTATCTATTTATCTATCTATCCCATTTTAAATTGTCTATCTCAGCCAGTTTATATCTATCTATCTATCTATCTATCTATCTATCCCATTTCATAAATATTTACATACCATTTTCTTTATACCACTCTATTTAATATATTTCTCCATGTATTGATCAATTGATCCATTGATTGATCACTGTTGTGCATCTAAGGTCATTCTCAAATACCAAACAATTCTTTATCTCATAATAAGAGAAACCTTCCAGAAAGTTATTCATACTCCCAAGCTCACCATAATTTCTAGAGTGGGTTCATTTCTAACAGAAAACAAACCCAATTCTTAAGATCTTTATTCAATCTGTAGGGGATTATCTTCCTTTTGCCGGAAGAGTTATCTTCTCGCTGTGTTGCTGTTTGTTCCCACTAGGGGACCTCTGGTAGTTAAGCACGTTCATTCAAACGCTGCTTCCTCTTTTTAGCTGGATCTTCTCAAGAACTGTTATGGGCTAGAGTCTATCTACCCCTTCTCGGTGGGGTTTTTGCCTCCCCCCTTACATTACTTAAAGTCCTTTATACAGCATGGACTATCATTTAGTTCCATGTCTGTAACATTTATATGTTAGGTACATTTGGGTATCTTGTTTATACCTAAATATTGTATATATATTTACATGTTCTATTCTCCTGTACATTAGGTATCTTATCGTTTCCATGTGCTGTTATATATATTAAATGTTTTGTCTCACAACATGTCGGAATTGTATGTTCAATTAAATAACTTTGAACCTTACAAATCCTATTGTTTTCCAGACTCGAATCTGGCAGTTATGAAAGGAATCTGCTTAATACCTCCATCTCCTGTAACCTGGTAAAGCACTTTAGGAGCGACTTTAATAAACTTTCACCACCAGCATAATGCAATGATCATCTGTTTACAGATTTGATCTCTCTGGTGATCGTAAAGTATATACACAGATGTATGTATTTAAAACAGTTAAAACACTCCTTAATGGCAGCTGATGATGGCCTAGAGGTTAACGGATCGGGCAGATGTAAAGTCAGTCGGGTTTCGCTCCTGGTCGGAGTTAGTTGCTGTGTCTAACCACACTGATGTGACGTGAAATGTTGAAACACAGTGTCTGTGGATGACTTATTATATATATTATATATATATATATATATATATATATATATGTGTGTGTGTATTTGGGCAGCATTTTTTCATTTATGCATGTTGAATTAAACAAAAGATACATCTCCTGTTTAACAATTTTATTTTTGATCTTTTCGAGTTTTCTGGCCAACTTTTTAATATTTGGGTGGAATTCATGGATTAGTCCACCAAAGTTCAGGTCCCGAGTACTTCCACCCAAATATTAAAAAGTTGAATATTGAAAACTTGAAAAGATCAAAAATAAAATTGTTAAACAGGATATGTGTCTTTTGTTTAATTCAACATGCATATATATATATATATTATATATATATGTATGAAGGTAGGGTGGATGGTTTAGGATCCGACGATATGCTGTAGATAGAAGGAAAGTGGTCAAGAAATGAACAACTCAAAACAAGTCACAGGGTGAAACAGTTTCGTCTGTGTTCACAGACGTCTTCAGTCAGAGTAACTTTATTAAAGCACTGTACTTAAACGTATGCTTTGCTTTAATAAAGTTACTCTGACTGAAGACGTCTGTGAACACAGACAAAAGTTTCACCCTGTGACTTGTTTTGAGTTGTTCATTTCTTGACCACTTTCTTCTATCTACAGCATATATATATATATATATATATATATATATATATAATATATATATATATGGTTTTATATTTATTTGTAGGCCATAATTACTTAATTACACAAAGACAAGTCAGAGTCAGAATCGGGGATGCCAAAAATAGAGGAGTCAGAGTCGGAGGCTTTGTGGTCCAACCCTATAAAATGAGAATTGCTATGGTAACCAAAGCATGTAAATTTTCTTTTTCATTTTTTTTTTTTTTTGAATAATATCAAATTCAAATATGGTTGTAATTCTTTTCATGAGTAGACTATACCACTTAATCTCTACTAAAATTTTAATGTTATTATATTTATGTACATTTTTTTTCTCAATTTAAGTGCTTCTTTATAGTATATATAACAGGCCTTGAATTAACTTAGCCTTGAGCAGAAGCAAATAAATTGGTAATAATAACTTAATAATTATATCTTAACTTCTTTAGTTAGTGATTAACCTTAGTAATTAACCATAGTGAACACTATTAAAGTTTTATAAGATTTAAAGTTCTTATATTAAAGTTGGAAGGCTTAAAGTAACTTTCCAACGAGGGTACATGAGTGTACATAAAATGTGACGGCCGCCCAAGCAAGGAAATGAGTAATGGTGAAGACGCTTTTATTTGGGTAAATACGGGAGTTGTCACCTATCCTCCTGTTTTGCAACTGGTCTTCAACGTGAAACTACAATAGAATATAAAGTACTATGTAGTTTCTCTAATATACAACTAATAAAATCGAAAAAGAGGAGGAAAAGTTCCAAGCATGTATTTACCTTCTTGTCGCCTCAAATCCTGCTGCTAAAAGAATTCAAAACCAGCGCTACGCAAACATGTGACTTTTACCAGTGTCAAACAGTGCCTGTACCCACGCAATAGGATGGCCGAACAAAACAAGGGAGATAATTATCTTGCATTTACATAAAATATTCTGACAAAGTTATAAAACAATAACAATATTTATTCCGTGAGCACACGAGGAATACATTCAAGACAAATATATAAACATGCATAAAGAAAGTAGGTGTAGCACTTGCATCATAAGGAATGTCACTTACTGGTAGCTGGGGGGGGGGGGCAAAGCCCTCCACTCAATGAATATAGACAACATGCGTTTATGCCATGTGTAGTCGTTGCTGGCCCGAGAGAAAAAAAATTAAGAATTCCCGAGTTGCTGACTCTAACTCTCTCTTTTGAAAGGGTAATATCAATCCTTTGAAAGTCTCTCCAGTAAACGAAATGCAATTCCTTTCCCAACTGAACACGGCACTCTCACATCAAATAGCAGTCACCAGATTTCACTTGCCGTCCAAACACTTCCTTCCTCACTCGCCCTGTCAGCGACAATCCGTCTTTATTTCTGCTCATTCAGATGCGCTTATGCAAATTCGGATATACTTTATTTGGGTCTCTACTAACAACACCTCAGCTACGAGGAGGTAGCGAGTTCGAGTATCCGTAGCCGCTCGCCACAGGCCAAACATATCCTGATGCGCTTTGTTTGTGGGGGCTAGGAATCCGCTTGTTCATAGGGCTGCCTTTCAGTCTCGTCACACTCTCGCCACCTATCGGCAAACAACCGCTGCAAGGGAAGATAACCCATTTGGACTTATGTCCACCCAGAATTACCATTTTACTGACCCAACAGTTTTAATTAATAAAACATCTGACTTTAAGTATTTACAGAATTAGTTTTGATATTTTGGAGATCATTGTGGTGAGTCGGAAGTTAACACTTTGAAAGCAGAAATGGAATGATGAAAATGGAGGGTTTGCGCATGGGATCGGCGCAGATATAGAAAGAAAAAAAAAAGAAATTGATATATAGTAAGGTCACGTGAGTATTAGAGGAGAGTCCGTCGTCTAAGTACTTCAGGTGAATTCTGCACAGAGTAATCTGTGTGTTCTTAAAAAGTGGTTTAGAACCATCGCCACTGTTCAGGTACGGGGGAGATGGGTCATTCCATTATATCAGAAATATTAAAAAATGATAATTTTCAACCAATCAAAAAGGGTCAGAGTGGACCTGGGAGCAATGGTGATGAAGGGGTGCTCCACATTCCCCAAACCTCCAGAACTGGAACCTCACCATCAGATAGAGTTTAACGTCATTCTCAGGACATGAAGACCCTCAGTCACCACTTTCTAGCACATATATGATAAAAAAGGGTTGGCACTTTCCATAAGAGCAATAGAGTTGGGGAAATTATATAGGGTCTAGGGCTTGACAAGACCAGCCGATTGATCAGAGGGGGCCTCTCTGACCACCTGTCTAGCCTAAAAAAGGGTCTAAGTGGAGTATTGCATGTCATAGACTGCTCATCCACCAGGATTCCGTCCTTAAGCATCACAGGTGGCGACCCACGGCCAAGAGGTGGGCCCATTGGGGGGGGGGTCTTGCCTCTTTGCAGAGGTGCAGTCGGTGTATTCTAAAGCCCATTTTGTTCCACCCTCATTAGTGAATAACACTCAGAAACAAAATGAATACACTTTATAAGCACAAAGTCTGAATGAGTAACTTGATATTAGATGTGGGAAAAAAAAAAAAAAAGAAATGTTTAGAGGCAAGTTATTAAAATCTCAAATTATCAACCTTGGAAGAAATTAAAACAAGAAATGAAAAATTAAAGTTTCAAAAACAAAAGCACAATTAAGAAATTGAAATCAGCTTGTATATAAAACATAATATATATACATATATACAACTTCAAATATCAAAAATTTTACTCTGATGAATGCCATTATTCTTAGTATGCTTAAAGATTTTATAATTTTCTATTATTATTATTTTATTTTATATTTAGAAAAATAATAAATAGAATACATGTGTACATAAACAAACTCCTGGCCGAAACATGTTAGTAAATGTTTTTATCCATTCAACATTTTCTTTCATTTATTTATTTTTCCTTTCAACATATATATATATATTTGGGAGAATATGTGTTTTAAATGAAGTCGAACCTAATTTATGAAAGTTAATTAATTATTAATAAATTAGGTTCGACTTCATTTAAAACACATATTCTCCCAAATATTGTCGCTGAAAATAGCCATATCACAAACATCGTCTGTTTGTTTACTTGTCATATATATATATATATGTTGTGTTTTTAAATGAGAAAGAGTCCACAGCAAAAGAACATTTTTTTTCCATTATGTGATGGCTATCTGACGAGACTGGTCACAGAGTTACCAGCTGAAATAAATTTATAATAGCCAAATGATGGTTTGTTGAGTTTTCTCACTTATATGAAGTGTAAATATTGCCCTGTATGAAATTAATTGTATGAAATTAATTGGACATACATTGTGGATATACAAAGGATAAAGAGGGATATATATATATATATATATATATATATATATATATACTAGCAAATATATGCACCCTTAGGGTGCAAGTATTTAGGTATTGATGTAATAAAATATTATATCAAATTAGAAAGTATTTAGAAAATGATAAATCGAGGGGGTATAATCGAAAAATAGAACAGCTTTAAATCTAACTCTTCCATCATTTTCTATCACTCCCTCTTTCATTCGTCCTAATTAATCTATTTAGTTAGATTATGAAGTATTTAATAAAATTACAGTTCTTTCGTCTTGTTTATGGATTTCTTTTAAGATTTATTGAAGAGATTTTTGCCCAGATTCTTTAAGAGAAAACCAAACAATTAGAAATCAATAATACTAAGCATATATTTAGTAAAATCAAATTCTTAATATCAATATGCAAATTAGCCTTCTCGTTCACACTGTAAACCGCTATTTTGTTGAATATATAAATATACTTGCATGTTATTAGTATGTAGATCCAACAATAAGGTACAACAATTTTATCAATAATTGAGGCTTAAATAAAAAATAAATTCATGGTGAATGTGATGTCAATAACTAAGGGAATTGTGACTTGAGTAGGGATATAGTTTCGGTTACAGACAGAAAAACACACAATCTCCATTATAATAAGATATATGGCAGCGTAATTTATGTTTGAGGGTATATATATATATATATATATTACTCCATTTCTCCAACTGTAAGTGTATTTTATTTTATTTTTTTACCATCATAATCATCAAACTTCACCCCATTAAAATTTTTCTACACCTGTCTAACCGCCCTGACGGTGGCGTGTTAGAAAGTACCGACTGCAGAGGGGTAAGACTCCCCCAATGGGGCTACCTGTTGGCCGTAGGTGGTGACCCGTGATACTTAAGGATAGAACCCAGGTGGCTGAGCAGTTCATGACTTGCAATATTCCACTTTAGGCTTTTCTTCGGCTAGACAGGCAGCCGGAGAGGCCCCCTCTGATCAATCGGCTGGCCACGTCAAGCCTAGCACCTATATGATTGCCCCAACCATATTGCCCTTATGGCAACCCCCAATCCTTCTTATCATATGGGTGCTAGAAGGCGGTGGCTGAGGGTCTACATGTCCTGAGAATGACGTTAAACTCCATCTGATGGTGAGGTTCCAGTTCTAGAGGTCTGGGGAATGTGGAGCACCCCTTCATCACCATTGCTCCCTGGTCCACTCTGACCCGGAGTGGTAGTACCTATTAGGGTCCCATCTATGGGTTGAATAGAAAAACATGAGTTTATAAACAAAATTGTATTATGCATTAAGAATGAATTCATTTCACAACTTTGTCTGGCATTAAATGACCCACCAAGGTTGATATGCCATAAAACAAACCAAACCAAACACCTGCCTAAGCTACTGGCTCACTGAAAAACATGTGACAGCAAGTCTCTTTATATTTCTTTTCTTTTTACCCCCAAATGAAAAATACTAACACACTTTATTTCATTAAGACACAACAAATTTTTTACAATGATCCCTAAGATTATATTAAAAACAAACAAATAAATAAATTACCAATATAAATACACGTATTCATAAATTTAATAAACAAATTTAATTATATATTAACAGCTGTACATAGCTATGGTGCGACCACACTTGGAATTTGCATCACCAGTCTGGAACCCCTATCTCGCTCAGAACATTAACCTCCTAGAAACTGTACAGAGACATGCAACCAAACGAATACCCTCCATCAGGCATCTGCCATATTCTGAATGTCTTGCTTGCCCTAGGAATGGATTCGTTGAAACTCTGGCGTCTGGCAACTGACTTGGTAAACGCTCGTGAGGTCATTAATCATCTTAACAACAGCAACCTTGAGCACCTTTTTGATCTCCATGTTTCTAACACACGTGGGCATGCCTACAAAGTCAGAAAACAGCATTGCTCACATGACTTTCGGAAACATTTTTTTACGCTCAGAGTTGCCAACAATCGCTAACTATGCTTAAAGACAACACTCTCCTATAAAAATGGATGGAGCACTCTCTGGCGGCCTTTATATATATACAAATGTATATATTTATCAGTTAAAATCTAGTCTGTAGGTGGCGATGACCGAGTGGTTAAGAAGACTGACAGATGATAAATCGATCGGGTTTCCATCCCGGCAGAAGTAGCTTGTAAATGACTAGCCACACTAAATAGACGTGATATGTCAAAACGGTGTCTGTGGATGACTATATATATATATATATATATATATGTGTATACATATATACGTGTGTCTGTGTGTCCATGGGTGTGCACGCATGTGTCTGTGTGTGTGTGTATATATATAAATCATCCATAGACACCGTGTTACAATGTTTCACATCTCATTAGTGTGGCTAGACACAGCAACTATTTCTGACCAGGAGCGAAACCTGGCTGACTTTTCATCAGCCCTGTTCCTTAACCTCTTGACCATTGACAGCTGCCATTAAGGAGTGGTGTTTTAACTGATAAATACATACATCTGTGTATATATTTTTTATAGGAGAGCGTTGCCTTTAAGCGTAGTTGTCAGTCGTCAGCAAAATCCCCTCCAAAATGCTCAACCCAATAGGGGATGGGGAGCATATATATATATATATATATATATTATATATATACACACACACACAGACACATGTTAGTGTTTTAACTGATAAATACATACATCTGTGTATATATTTTATGATCACCAGGGAGATCAAATCTGTAAACAACAGACAATCATTGCTTTATTACGCTGTCGGTGAAAGTCAATTAAATTCACTCCTAGAGAGCTCTACTGGGGTTTTGGGAGCATATAATAAGTCATCCACAGACACCGTGTTTCGACGTTTCACGTCTCATCAGTGTGGCTAGACACAGCAACTACTTCTAGCCAGGAGCGAAACCCGACTGACTTTTCATCAGCCCGGTTCCTTATATATATATATAAAATATATATATATATATATATATATATACATTGTTGAACTCAATGGACAATTCCTGTCTGATGAGTTTTTGTTTGATCCTTTTTTTTAAAAGTTTTACCACTAGCACTTTCTGCACTACTTAGTGCCATCATCAGGTGTGGAACTGGTGAGATGTTTTCATTGTTTCTTTTTAAAACCTTTGGTGGATTCATACACCAATTCCACCTGGATATTAAAAAGATGGCAAGACAGAAAGGATCGAACAAAAACTCGTCAGACAAGAATTGTCCATTGAGTTCAACAAAACATGTTTAAAAGAAAAAATGCTGCCAAGATATACTTATATATATATATGCATACAATTATAATTGAAATACTTGTCCAACGCAACCTGAGATGGGTTGACCACTTAAACAGACTTGGGGATGACATACCACCAAAGCAGATTCTGTACTCTCAACTGAGAGAGAGCTCACATAGAATCGGTAGATCAAAGCTCAGGTACAAAGACAACATCAAAAGAAACCTGAAGGACTTGAATATCCCCATAGGCAATTGGCAAGATGCAACCAGAGACCGATTAAATTGGAGGAAAATGATTCACGTGGTGTCATCATCGGATACAATGGACAGCAAGTAGTAGTAGTAGTAGTAGTAGTATAATTAAAATTTATTGCTAAAACCATTTTAAATCAGTTCAAAAATGCAGAGTAATATCATGATATCATCAAAAATAAAATAGAATGATATGGTAAAAATTCACAAGGTTCACATGGCTAATTAACACATATTGATACAAGAAGATTGACCTCATGAAACTTAAAGTGGTTAAATTGAACTTAACTGACCTAAATTCCACTATTGTATGTCAGCCTGTTGAAAGAAAAAAAACACCAAAATTCAGGGAATTAACCGAATTTAATGAAATTTTCAGTGTTGATATATTAATGAATAAAAGATATAATGCACCAGTTATTTTATTTAAAAACTTATACATTTTTTCAGGTCAGTTAACTTTGAACCACGTATCTCTGAGAATCTGTGTTATGCCTCAAAGATACAAGGTTCAAAGTTAACTGACTGGAAAAAATGTAAAAGTTTTTAACATGCGATGGTGGAATTTAGGTCCGTTAAGTTCAATTTAACCCTTAAAGTCATGAGTTTTCATCTTGTTTTATTTCATTTTATAGTTGATATCGTACACAAACACACACATAGAGTCCTGGGTATGACATTAAACAGCATCTAAAGGTGAAGTTCCAGTTTTTGAGCTTTAGGGTCCCATCTATTGGTTAAATAGAAAAAAGAAATGAGTCTAAAATGTGTTTTAAAATATTTTGAATACCCATCAAAAATGAATAAAACAAAACATCTTCAGTATAGAATAACCCAACAAGTGTTAACATGCCGTAACAACCAACAAACAAACCAACCAACACACACACACACACACACATATACAGGGTGTCCCAGAAGTCGCGCACCATATAATTTGTTTTGTTTTTGTTTTTTTCAGATTTTATTGAATATGGGATTAACAATACAAGAAAGAGTTAAATTAGTTTTTATGTTTGGAAGAGATGGGGCTACATACCGCTCTGTAGCTGAAGAATTCAACCGCACTCATCCCGAGCAAGAAAAACCATTAAACCACACCACTGTCTGCTGTTTGATAAAAAGTTTCCAAGAAACTGGCTCAGTTGCTGACTGCAAGAGATGTGGTCGACGAAAGAGTGCAACTGATGAAGCAACATCAACTATGGTTTTGGCGAATGTTGCTAGAAGCCCCGAGAAATCAGTAAGGAAAATAAGCCAGGAGCTTACAATTAGCAAATCATCAGTACATCGTATTCTTAAGATACAGAAATTTCATCCGTACAAAGTGCATCTTGAGAATTGATGTTTGTATCAATGGAGAGGGTGAACAATTTGAGCATCTATTATGATTATGATGAATAAAATTGATATTCATATGTCTTTTTATTCTTTTTATATGTATTTTCATACATGGTACACAACTTCTGGGACACCCTGTATATATATATATATATATATATTGGTCATGCAACCTGGTCTCACAATTGAAAATTGGGTGATCACTTAAGCAATAGCAGGTACTGTAAATAACCTGAGTCCTTTGTTTATCAAAATGATTTGATTCGGCATTAAATGACCCGAAAAGGGTTGATATGCCGTAAAAATCAACCTACCACCTGGAATTGGTCACCCAATTAAACAGGTTCATCACTGCTTTACTTTAGTGAACTAGTGGGAACCAAATTCCAGGTGGGTCCTCCTGTTATAAACTACTAAGTAGTAGTTGTGTGTGACACTGTTATATGAAAGTTGCTTACTCAAACATTGAATTAAATATTGGTACAAATTTTCTTCAATAAAATTTCCATTTGAAATAATTAATTGAATCATGTGATGTTGTTAAGAGACATTTGATAAAACAAGTCGTCATATTGTGTCCACTTTACTGATTAAAAAAATAAATAACAAACATAAGTAAATAAACTGGTAAATAAATATGTGTTAACATTAGTACAACAACATAAATATTAATAAAAAATATATTGAAAGGTTAAGTGTATACATTAAAAGCAATTAAGAAATTTGTATTATTCAGACTAGTGTGTGTGTGTGTGTGTGTGTGTGTGTGTGTGTGTGTGTGTGTGCATGCATGCGAGAGAGTGATATTATCTTGATCTACCATCTGATGAGACAAAATTTTGGGGAGCTATATTAAATCTACTAAGTAGATTTAATATATAGCTCCCCAAAATTAAAATAAAGCCCCAATTTTGGTCGAAATAAATTTATTATGGAATAACGGTGTTGAGTTTTTCCTTCCTTTCAAAGATAAATATTGCTCTGTATATAATCTAAAAAGTTTATTATACATTGAGCTCTCTGTAGTGATTTAAAGATTCACTGTATTTATACATACTGGATCATACAATAATAATACAGTTGTGTTTTAGATATCACATATAGAATCATCCCTTACTACCAAGTTTTGGATACCTTTCATCTATATATATATATATATATATATATATATATATATATATACCCACTTGGTTGAGTTCTCTAAATAGGGATTTAATTGTAAAATTCACCATTCTGGCATGTAGCTAACCCTCACTTTGTTTACAAAGTTAGAGGACTCTAGTGAATTAATTTCCGCTTAGAATGTATCAATTAAATATTCTCCTATATTTGACAGCCGCTAATGGCCGCATGGGTAAGAGACTTGGCAGACGAAAATTCATTCAGGTCTCAATCCCGGCTAGAGGTAGCTGTTAAAGTGTAGCCACATTGATGAGACGTGAAACCTCGAAACACGTGTCTGTGGATAACTTATTTATATATATATATATATATATATATTTGTGAATAAAAAGGCCTTAAATAACATGGGGATCGTGATTATGGACCATTTCCGCTTGGGGCCCACAGAGCTTCTTCAGACCACGTATATCTTTTATTTAGACAGACACATGGCCAAATTCGTTTTATATTTATACATTTCTCCCCACCTCCAGGGGTGATATTAGTGCATTTTTTCTTTTCAAGTGTCTTTATTCACAAATAGTTTTGCTCTGTTTATAATAATTAAACATTGAGCTCTCAGACGGAACCTGAACTCTACAACAAACTACTGGTAGGGAATAGGACCAGCCTAGAATCACCTTGTACCAAGAAACTTGGTACCACAACAAAGAAGAAAAGTATATATATATATATATATATATATATATATATATATATATATATTTTTACTGTTCATAGAGGTGTTGTAATTATATTTTGGGTTACAGAGTATCAATGTTGTAGGATTTGATAATAAATGATACCTAGTGATATCTATTTTGATTGTATAAAAAAAAAATGGTAAAATCCTGGTATCTTTGGTTTAGAAAATAGAATAAGAAAAAAAATAAGTCGCCTTGTGTTATTACTAAAAACTATGAATGGCACAATGCAAGATATCCTCCAGCATCCCAAGTTGGTTCCAGACTCAAAACATCAAAGAATTGCCAGCCAACTCAACATCAGATCCAACTGCCAGATTTCGAGTTTCTCCAAGTAGCACAGAAAATGAGATAAGTATACAACTAATCTCTTTATATAACACATTTGGATTATTCGACTATTGTCCTCATCTTTATATCTCTACAACTGTCCAGTTGGACACATAGCGTAGTGGATATAGGCGTTGATTTAATACAGTTCTAAGTGACAATTATCTCTAGGCTGCAGTTTCAATTCTGGTCAAGGGTGACAGTAACATAGAATAATAATTAACACAGCTTAACACTTGTATCCAGCTATAGTTAGCGGAATGAGAACAGAATACCCCCGTGGATTGAATAAAGAGTTGGGTTCAAAGTTCTGTAATGGCTCCCAATTACAACAAGAAGGTTCCCGAGTTCGAAAAGGTTCTCGAGTTCGAGAAGGCTCCCAAGTCCGACAAGAAATACCTATTCTATGAGGCTTACTCCTCGGGGCCGAAACCAGTTAAGAGAAAGTTCTTACCACCTGACAAGGGACATTAATCTCCCTATTTCCTGTCCCCTGGGCACAGGAGAGTTCTAGCCCCTACAGAGGCTTACCATCAAATGCAGTTTAGTGTCACACCTAGGACATCCCTTTTTTTTGGGGGGGGGGGGCTAACCCCTCTGTAGAGGATACAGTCAGTGTATTCTAAGCCCTACTGATGGGGCGGATTATTAATTTAAGTTCAAAATAGTGAGATTTATATGCATATGTATATTTACCAAACCCTCCATACAAGTAGGATGTGACACATGGTCAATTTCTGAAGTAGAGTTTAACAGGTTTGAATTTAAAGTTTTCCTTCTCATATACTGGTTGCCTCAACAAGGTTAAAGAGTCCAGTCTGCCCTGCTACTATTTACCCATAGCTGGAGGGAGAATAGTTCTCCTGTGAATACTTACATATGAACACACCAGTGTAGGACAACCAGCAAAAAACTACTTCAATAATGCAGTTTAACGTCATACCCAGGACACAGATCAAGACTGAGTTGCATGTTAATCTCCCTGCATTTCTGTAGGGAGGGGATTTTTATGTGTTTGGACTATTACTATTAACACCTTGACCAACTAACCGCTTTTTACATTTAATTTCATAAATGCTGTACAGTTAGTCACAAAATTTTATTTCAGTCGAAATATTTCTGTTACTGCAGTGGTTTTGTATTATTATAATTGTTCTTTTGTCTATGATGTCTGCTTTTTGATTAGGAAAGTTAATTGTCATGATTTTTTCTGTTATTTTATTTCAAATTAAAACACATTAAGTGGCACATTAAAAAACAGAAATAGCTGGCAGCAAAAATGCTGAAATTGCCATAAATTTTCTATGGCTCTGAGACTAATTACTTACATGCCTCATATCATTGTCTTTTTTGTCAGAAATCATTTTTATAACCAACCAGAATTGTTCGCCACCTTGACGGCCATTGCACATTTAGTAAAAACAAACCGAAATCGCAGTCGGCTCCACACATGCACTTCCGGGACAAACACGAGAAGAAAAAAAGATATAAAGGGTAATAAAATATTTTCTGACCAGTTGGTAACCATTACATGACTTACAAGCATATTGATTTCTGAGCCAATTTGAACCAGTCTATCTGTATATAAGAAGACTGATGGGACCCAGCACCCAGAAGGAAATGGGCTCTGGTAGCAACCACTTCAAATATTGCATAGCCTTCTTATTTCTTATCATAATGTTATAGACAAGTGTATAGTTGCAAATGACAATGCGAACCAGAGGATTGGATTTGATTTCGTTTTCGTTATATGCATATGTATATTTACCAAACCCTCCATACGGGTAGGATGTGACACATGGTCAATTTTGAAGTAGAGTTTAACAGGTTTGAATTTAAAGTTTTCCTTCTTCTATACTGGTTGCCTAACCAAGGTTAAAGGGTCCAGTCTGCCCTGCTACTATTTACCCATAGCTGGAGGGAGAATAGTTCTCCTGTGAATACTTACATATGGACACACCAGTGTAGGCCAACCAGCAAAAAACTACTTTCTGACCAGTTGGTAACCATTACATGACTTACAAGCATATTGATTTCTGAGCCAATTTGAACCAGTCTATCTGTATATAAGAAGACTGATGGGACCCAGCACCCAGAAGGAAATGGGCTCTGGTAGTAACCACTTCAAATATTGCATAGCCTTCTTATTCATTCTTATCATAATGTTATAGACAAGTGTATAGTTGCAAATGACAATGCGACCAGAGGATTGGATTTAATTTCGTTTATTCTAAATAATTAGAAGTTGGTAGATTGTGAAAAGATATAGGCTTTCTTCGGTTATTTCCTAGTTGAGTAACATGATATTACAGAGTGACCCAGAAAAAACAGAACCCAAATTATTTATTTATTTTCCCATTAAACTAACCCTAAACCCCAACCCCAACCCTAACCCTAACCCTAAACCCTAACCCTAACCTTGTTGGAATTAAACTTTAAAAAAAAATTAAAATTAAAATGAACAGTTTTATTACAAAATTGTGGGTTCTGTTTTTTTATGGGTCACCCTGTAATATTATGTTACTCAAATAGGGTAGGGTTAGGGTTTAGGGTTAGGGTTAGAGTTGGGGTTTAGGGTTAGTTTAATGGGAAAATAAATAAATAATTTGGGTTCTGTTTTTTCTGGGTCACCCTGTAATATCATGTTACTCAACTAGGAAATAACCCTTTCTTCTTTCACTCATCACAATGGATGGTCCCTTTTTTCTTTTTGGTCCTTGGCAAAATTTAACTTGGGATACAACACCTCCATTAATAAAAACTCTCTGGATGTAAGGAGTGATTAACCCCCTTATTTACTAATCTCAACTAATCCTTTTCCTGTCAGTCTTATGCTGGAATAAATACATATATGTTAAAGCTTGTCTCTTTTATACCACGGGGAATTCGAAAACTAAATTGAATTGAAAATTAGATTGTGTGAAAATAAATAGTTGTGGTTTGTTTTCTTATTTTGCATACTTATATACATGTATTATTTCATTTTCGATCTTTTGAAGTGTTTTTTTTTTCCATTGATAATAATAATGAAATTTATTGTGTACAGTGCTCAGGTGCAACACAACTCGTCAAAGTCACATGTCTAGTACATAGAATAATGTATTAGTGTCAGGAACATGAACAGTTTACAGTAATTATATGCATGTATGTGTGCGTGTGTGTGCTTATGTGTGTGGAGAGGGGCATCAGGTATGGTGTTGGCAGACTACAGGAAGCATGGAGGCCTTGAAAGATGCAGTGTTTTGGCAGCATACAACGGACATGGGCAGCTTATTCCATGTCTCGACAATTCTGAGCGTGAAAAAATGTTTCCGAAAGTCATGTTCAATCCTGTTGTACCAAAGTTTAGGGTGAGTATTTTCAGCTATTAATTCACAAATTTTTTTGAATGCATGTGAAATTTTAATGGCACCATTATAGTATGTGACGTACCTTTTGAATGAGTATTATTGTGGAATATTGGATGTCACCTTGTTAGAAATATGAAACCTGCTTGGATCTTTATGCATTTACCAACCACTCCGCATGAACAAGGTGCAACACATGGGTCAATTTCTTAAGTGGATTTTTACAGGCTTGAATTCAGAGTTTTTCTTCTCCTCGGCTGGTTTCCTAACTGAGGTTAAAGATACCAGTCCACCTACTATTTACCCATAGAATAGTTGGATATACGAAATATTAATACTTAATACATAAATATATAAGAAATATCCATACTAGACACATACATATATAGTCGTTGGGGGGCCTAAAGTCGGTATCAGTCAATCGGCGAGGGAGCCTATCCCCTTTTCACTAGAACTAGACCAAGGAGATTGTTTTTTGCATCTGAGGTGGAGTGCCACACCTACCATCAGCTCCTTACTTTACCGCACTGTGTTACTCATATGCTGAATTGGGGAGGGCCGGCATCGAACTAGGAACCTTGTGGTTTCTAGCTGAACACTCTACCGACTGAGCTAACCCAGCCTTATAAATATATGATATATCAATGTGTAACACATAAATATTTAAGAAATATCAATACTTAACATATGAATATACAAGAAATTACAATACTTAATGCATAAATATATAAGAGCTATCAATACTTAACATATAAATATATAAGATATCAATACTTAACACATAAATATATAAGAGATATCAATACTTAACTCATCTCACACATTAATAAAACAAATACATGCACTATTATGATAAAAGCAACATCAAAAAAATATATATAAGATGCCAATGAAAAAATCATTAAACATGTTGGGTCAGTAAAATATTTATTCCTGTGTGTAGGGTTAAGTGGGGGAGAGGCTTTCGGTGATTGGATATACCAATCACATGATAGGCCCAGAAGTTTTGGCGCAAAATACCAAAAAACCGGCAGATAGATTCCAGACCAGCTCCCATATGCATGTTGACCTGAAATTCTCTCCACTAAGATACCAGATATCTTCTCCATCACCCT